>CM029370.1:29784045-29893919 GCA_017165825.1 Hepsetus odoe | reverse complement strand
ATATCAAGATATCAGGTTTCTCTCCCACATAACAAAGACCTTTAACTGTGCCACAAAAAACTAGAAGCATCTTTATGTTTTAAGTATGCATCAGGACTTTTATTGTTTTTATATTTTTTATGGTTTTGTTTAATTCTTGAATTTTATTGTATAACTTGTTTTTAGGTATTTTCATGTATATTTATTGTTTTTTTTTAATTCTTTACGTTTAGTTTAGTTAGCTCAGTAGATTCACCTGAAGGTGAAACTGATTCTAGTTCCATCTCCTTCAGAAGGAGCTTCAGTGAGTCCATCTCAAAAAGCAGCCTTTCACCATCACGGCTAAGTGATGCAGCATCAGAAACATCAATGTCGGATAACTTGCAGGTTCCTGAAGACCAAAGTATCTCGGTTAGGACTCGAACACCAAGCAGTCAGAGACAGAGGAGTCTCTCCTCGCTGTGAAGGACTGATTTCCAGTTATGTCACTAAATTACACATAAACTGTGTTGTTGGATTCTCCGACTGAGAACCGAGGTTCGAGGAGTCAGTGATGAGGTGAAGAGGTTTTAAGCTATATCCAAGTTTATTAACAGAAGAGTAACAGAGTTCCTGCAAGATGTTCAAAAGACTGGTCAGTGTTCCTCTCTATGTTGAATCCTTTCTCTCTTTAACCTGCACAGTTCAGAGTGTGCCTTTTTATCTGTCTCCGGGAGCTCCAAGGCCTCCGATGGAGACACCTAATCTAATACTATGACCTTGTTTGGGTGTTTTTAACGTGCAAAGAAAGCGTTACTTAGAAGAGAACAGAGAACAGAGAAAAAAAGAGAATATATGTGTCTATATAAAATAAGTAAGTAAGTAAAATTAAGCTACAATCCGTCACTCCCCCCTGTGATTCTATGTAAACCCATTGAATCAACATTAAATCAATTCAATTAAATTAATCAATTTTAAGTAAAACAAAGACCCTGATCATCATGCTAATTATTCAAAATCAAACTGCGATGAATGAATTATACCATCATCATCATGTATCTCTACAGGTAATGATCAAATATTTCCACATCTGGAGACAGAGAGACTACATTGACATGTACAGCCTTACATGTCCTGGAAACAAAGCATAAAACAGTCTTGATCATCAGGAGAATCAGAGTAACCAAACATATGAGTACAACAAAGACTTGAAGGATATGAGTGGCCAGAACCCCAAACGTGCTGGTGAACCATCCGAAGGGGTCCACTGAAGATGTAGAGGCGGTGTGCATAACTTTGACCTGTTGTCTGATCTCTGAAATTAGAGTCGAGACATTATGGGACACGTCTGGAATGAATGAGCAACACTCGTCCCCAATAACTGCACCTTTTCCACCTTTTTCAGCAGCAAGAGGTCAAGAGGCAACCTGTTTTGGAGAGTCATGTGTCTCATATTGATTAGTTCATGATTAATTTGATCTAAAGCACGTGTTGTATCATTATTAACATCTTCCATTACGGAGGGTTGTGGGTACTGGATTAGTAAGTTGTCTTTGTTGTTTTATGAGGTTTATTTCTAACCTGCAACACAGAAGGAACCAGCAGAGGGCAGTAATACACTTATAAAAACACAATGTAAAATTACTTTTACAACACTCCCACTTAATTTTACTGTGGTATTTACATATTTAGCTGCTCAACCTTTTAAACTGGATACAGTCCAATCTCTTCTTTGAGATACTCAAACTTTAGTTTAGCCAATGGCTTGGTTAAGATATCAGCCTTCATCTTATCTGTTGAGCAATACTTCAGTTGTATTTGTCCATTTTTGACACATTCACGAATGTAGTGGTAACGAATGTCAATGTGCTTTGTTCTTGAGTGATCAACTGGATTCTTTGCAATTGCAATTGTTCCTTGATTGTCCTCCATGATCACTGTTGGTGTGCTCTCCACTCCAAGTTCAGTTAGTAGTCGTCTCAACCAAGTTCCCTTTTGTGCAGCCTGGCTCAAAGCGACATACTCAGCTTCTGCAGCTGAAAGCGCAACTGTCGCCTGTTTCTTGCTCAGCCAACTGACTGCTCCTCCAGCAAGAAGAAAAATGCTTCCAGTTGTAGAGCAACGATCATCCTGGTCACCTGCCCAATCAGCATCTGAGAATCCAACCAAAGCTCCTGTTTTTGACCGTTGGTATTTGAGTCCCAGGTTTAGTGTGCCTTTCAAGTATCTTAGGATTCTTTTCACAGCTGTGAGATGTGCAGTGCTTGGGTTTGCATTGAACTTTGAGACAACACTCACTGCTTGTGCTATGTCTGGTCGTGTGGCCATGGCAGCATACAGCAAAATCCCAACCATTGACTGGTAGGTACTTGGGTTTACGCACTTGCTGAGATAATCATTCTTTCTTAGCTTCACATTTATATCAGCTGGAGTTGCTACTGGATCAGCATTATCCACCCCATACCTCTGTAGGATGTTCTCAATGTATTGTTTCTGATGAAGTATGACATGATTTTTTTCCTTGTCTTGGACGACTGAGATGCCCAGAATGTAGGAGAGCTCACCCATGTCTTGATGATGGGTTCCAGAATGCCCGAAGGGTTCTAGCTATTAGTCAGGTCCAAACTCCAAAATTCTGTGGATTATTTTGGGTAAAAATATGATAAATATCAGGATGGTCTAACTAAATTACACTTAAATAGTCTCAGTGTAACAGTTTAAAGGTTGAGGATATTAAACAGATAAAAGATGCATTAAAATCCATCCATCCATCCATTTTCTGCCGCTTGTCCCAAACGGGGTCACGGGGGGAGTGCTGGTGTCCTACCCAGCGCACACAGGGCGAGGACGGGGGACGCACCCTGGACAGGTTGCCAGCCCATCGCAGACTGACTGTAATGTCCTCAGTATTTGTGTGACTTTCATCTGTGTTTAGTGTGACCTCACTTTCTGAAGATGAATCATTCTCACCTTGTTTCCATCCAAAATCTGTTTCATTGAATACTACATCTTGACGTATCAGTATTCTCCTCTTTTCTTCATCCCACAGACGGTAACCTTTGGCGTTAGATGCATATCCCACGAAGCGAACTTTAACAACCTTTTTGTCCAGCCTCGAAACTCCCTTGACGTGTATTCCCCACCGTTGTCTGTGCTGAGTCTTGTGACTTTCTCCCCACTCCTTTAAACTTACTCAGGACCTCGCTTTTCTCTTTGATGAAATACACTTTACAGCATCTGGAGTAGTCATCAATGAAAGTTACAAAGTAACTTTTTCCACCTAGTGATTCCGTCTGCATTGGGCCACAGACATCACTATGTACTAGTTGCAACTTACGTTTTGATCTTATTTTTCCCACTGACTTGGGCTTCCTCATCATTTTTCCCTCAACAGAAGCTTCACAGAAGGTTCCTTCCTTTTCTGCAGCAAAGTCCCTCTCTCTTACCAGGTTTTTAATTCCTTTAATACCAGATTTGTTGTCTGGCCTAAGTGCTGATGCCACAGACTTGCAGCAACTGATGCAGTTGACGTTTCATGACAAGATGTGCAGCTTTCCTCAATGTCCAGCTGATATAACCCGTCAAACCCTTGAGTTCTCATTCCATGTAGAGCTCCATCCTTTCCTCGTATGTAGCAGCGAGAACTGCACAGTATTTCCTTTCTTGGCAGCAGCTCCCACTGAGAAAAGATTCATAGATCATTTGGGAACATGTAGCACATCATACATTGTGGCATTTTCAGCAGCACCTACTCTTCATGACGTTTTCAGTCTTAAGTTGCCCAGTCCTAGAGCCTCAACTACTCGCTGGTAGTTTTGAAGTACATCTTTATTCCATGTCATGTGTTTTGATGCTCCAGAATCAATCAACCAGTCTTCATGTTGTAAGGCATTTTGACTTGACTCATTTACTACAAAAACACCTTCACATGAGTCTTCTGTGTCCTCATACGCCACACTTTTAGCCGTATATGTTTTGTATTTTCTTTTTGTGCTTGGACAGTCTCGTTTGATATGTCCTTCTTTTCCACATTTATAACAATGCCATGAATGAAAACTGTCTGCTCCCACTGCTTCTGACTTGTCCTGCATATTTCCACGCACTTGAGATGACATCGCTGATGCACCACTGGTCACTGTGCTATTTTCAGTATGTACTCGTTTTTGTTCATTTATCAGAGCTTGTTGGACAAACTGTAGTGTCAAATCATCCGTCTTTGTCTCCAAAGCAGTAACAACTGTTCCATAGCTGGGTGGTAAACTCCCTAGAAGAGTGACAGATTGGTCCTCTTCTTCAATCTCAGACCCTATTGCACCTAGCTGATCAGTAAGCTCCTTCGTTCTTCTCAGATGATCACTGAGTTTTTCTCCTTCCTTCATTTCACATCGGAAGTACTTTTTTATCAGAAATAGCTTATGAGCAACAGTGTCTCTTTCAAATTGACCTTTTAACGTCTCCCATGTCTTACAGCTGGTTATCAAATATAACTGAGGTGCACTCACATTTAACACCAACACTGAGAACGCTTTTTCTCGCTTTCTTTCAAACTCAGCTCGTGTGTTAGCATTAGCATCCGCAGCTAACCGCTCAGTCTCTTGTACCATACCCCACAGTCCATACCCCACCGTCTATACCCCACAGTCCATACCCCACAGTCTATACCCCACAGTCCATACCCCACAGTCCATACCCCACAGTCCATACCCCACAGTCTGTACCCCACAGTCCGTACCCCACAGTCCGTACCCCACAGTCCAGAAGATGCTCCAACTGAAATTTCCATGTTGCCCAGTTCTCAGGTCCGCTCAGCTTGTTTATCTTCCATTGTGAATCCCACAACACTGTTTATGACCCACAAAAACCATGTTTAGCAGCCTTTTCCAGCGACTTCTGGGCCCATAACCTGTTGTTTTATGCGGTTTATTTGTAACCTGCAACACAGAAGGTACCAGCAGAGGCCAGTAATACACTTACAAAAACAGTCTTTGAGCAAGGTACCTCCCCCATCACTGCTCCCCGAGTGCTGGATATAGCTGCCTCCTGCTGGATGGTGTGTGTGGGTGAAATGCAGAGATTGACTTTCTTTGTGTTTCACTGTAATATGCCATGTTTCACAATGACAAATAGACAGTTTCACTTAATAAAGATCAATAACATAATGGAATGCTGACCAGTCCAGGGACAAGTGGCTCAGAAAATGAGTGAATGAGAGAACAGGAACAGTATTCCTACATGCTTTTGTTTTCAGTTAGCTTTTAAAACTGGTTGTGCATGTTCTGCAACATGTTGAGCATTTACTCTCAAAGCATCACACCTTCTTTTACAGCATTAAATCTCACATCAGGCATCTAGACATTCACTCTCATCAGAGTTCTCCAGTATGAAGAGTCTCTTGGTGCTGCTGGTGGCTGTGGTTTTGGGGCTGAGGGTCGGCTGCAGGGACCCCGCGTCCCTGTGTGGGGCGTATGCACAGGGAGACATCATCATTGGGATTCTGAGTTCAGTTCATTGGGAAGTTAAAGATCTTCAGCCTTGGATACTTCCAGACCTGTCCTCCTGTGTGGAGTGAGTGCATTTTGTACTTTCCTTTTATTTAAAACTGTAACCCTATACCTCCTCCCATTGTAGCGCAGCAACCAGCTTCTGCTTTTTTTTTCCAGTCTGGATTTAATATCATTTGTTCAAGCATTGGCTGCAATTTACACCATTGATACAATTAACGATTCTGGATTTCTTCCTGGGATTCAACTGGGATACCTGATGTGTGATCCATGTGGATATGCGACCAAAGCCTTATACTGTGTGCAGAACATGTATTCAAATTTCAATTCAAGCTTGAAAGCCTTCTTAGGCGAGAGGTACTCTGAGCTGACTATTCCTGCAGCCAAACTGATCAGTCTGTACACGATTCCCCAGGTAAGATTAGTGAGTTGCTAATCTAAAGTAATCAACACTTGCTTTCTTTTTGCATTCTTTAAAAATAAAGTGCCAGCGTCTTACTTTATGTTTCCCTGGCTTTTAAGTAAAGTCCCTGTTTTCCGCTGGCAAAGCAGCATATACTGAAAAAGCTAATGTGCAGGTACAAACCAGGCAGAAGGTCCATGTAAATGTAGCCTCCAAGGTACAACAATGTCTAGATTCTCAAGAAGAAAGAAGCGGATTTGTGCATTTTCGTAACATAATCATAAAGTAGAACAAAAAAAAAGCCTGGAGCTTGGACATGGTGTAGCCTGGCTGGTCATTTACATTTACGGCATTTAGCAGACGCTCTTATCAAGAGCGACTTACATGTCCTAATTACAGGGACAGTCCCCCTGGAGCAACTCAGGGTTAAGGGTCTTGCTCAGGGACCCAGTGGTGGTAGTGCCAGAGGTGGGATTCGAACCAGGGACCTCTTGACCCAGAGGTCTGTAGGCAGGTATCCTACCACTAGACCACCACCATCCCCCACCTTTAAGATAGAACTGCAGTGGAATCTGGTGGAACTGAGTTCCCAAATTAAAGGTAATGAAGGCGAACCCTTGAGGGTATCCTGCCAGTTACACTATGTAGATTTTAAATATTTCGTTTAAAAACAGACTTGTAATTGGTCCAGGGTTGACTTGGGCATGCCATCAACTGCTTGTGTGAATGCTTTCCATCTTCCCTGTTACAGATAAGCTCTACAGCTTCTGCAGCTGCCTTAAGTGACAAATTGCGCTATACGTCTTTCCTTCGTGTCATCCCAAGTGACATCTACCAAACATTGGCCTTTGCGAAGCTCATGAAGCACTTTAAATGGCGGTGGATTGGTGTGGTGACCCTTGATGACGACTATGGAAGAGGCTTCTTTGAGAACTTCTTGCCTCATGCGGTTGCTGAGGAGGTGTGTGTAGCTTTCCATGAAGTCGTATCCTACTATTTTAACATGAAACAGCGCATCAAAGAGGTGGCCAGTCACATCCGATCGTCCACTGCCAAAGTTGTCCTGCTAATCTTGAGACCAGAAATGGTGGAGATGCTCTTTCAAGAGATAATTGAGTCAAATACGGAGCGAATCTGGATCGCCAGTGATGCCTGGTCTACAACACGCTACTTAATGAAGATGAAGGACATCGACAAGGTGGGAGAAATCTTTGGATTTAACTTCCTCACAGGAAACATCCCGGGGTTTGAAGACTATCTCCAGAACCTGACTGCAGGTCTAGGTGTGAGGAATGATTTCATCAAAGAGTACAAGGAGTTGAGGTTCAACTGCAGCCCTGAAGAGCCCTCAGAGCACACGTCTCCTCTTGCCTGTAGTGTGACCGACCCCCAGGACGCCAATGATGACTACCTTCTCCAGACTGTGGACTTGACAAAGGCCTACGGTCAGAGAGTAGCAGTGTATGCCATTGCTCATGCCATCAAGAAACTTCTTCAATGTAATGACACCACCTGCTCTGGAAATACAGACTTCTTACCAGTGAAGGTAAATTTTGGTTTGAAGAGCTCTTCCAAGATAATGATGCTTTTGCTGTTTGTCACACTTGGCAGCTCTACAAACACAAGGGTTAAACTGTGGTTTTTAGTTTGTCTTTCTGCTGGTGAATCTATGCATGAAAAGGTGTTCATTCCTCTTGTTCTCAGCTTGTGGATGTTCTTCGTAACGTGAGCTTCACTTTGGATGGTCAGAACCATTCCTTCAATGAAAATGGTGATTTTGATAATGGTTATGACATCATGATGTGGAAAAGGACGGGTGCTGAAAGAGTTCTTGAGGTGGCTGGGAAATTCCTCATAAAGAGCAAGAAAGTTGAGATCTATGAGCACAAAATCCCATGGTCCAATGATACGGTGAGAAAGAAAAACTGTTTAATTGTGTATACAACCAGAGCTCTTTTGGCCTTTTATTTCAGTTTAATCTTTAATCCCTTTCTTTATAAACAGCATTTATTACCAACGTTGAGAAAAATGTCTGCCTCTTCCTCTAGGTGCCCTTGTCCCGGTGTTCAGAGCCTTGTCCTCCTGGCACAGAGAAGAAGATGTCAGATATCTCCTGTTGCTATAACTGTACAAACTGCCGTGAAGGATACTATTCTATAGAGTGGGGTGAGTAAATCACCACACCTAAAGTGAGATTGTCTGTTTATTTATATTATAGGAGTGATAGTCAGTGTTACTGTAAGCTGGACAGATGTCCTCATGAATTGACACTTAAACCCAGCTCAAAATTAAGACCCAGTCCAACCAGGCCCAGCAGGAACTGTTAAATTTGGAGCTCAGACCTGACTCCCACACAGTAAGCTCTCACTTGGTGATGCCAGAGATCATTAAGGGAAACAAAACTCATCTTAAGGCCAGATAACCAGACTTTTTGTCTTTGACACAATTTGAGAAAAGCCAATTCACTGGAATTCATACATCTGCTCTGAAGAGATCAAGGCTTAAGAGGAAAGAATGGTCAACAGGATGAATAAAGAGCCTAAAGACTCAAATAGAAGGGAAGTTATTATTGAGAAACATAATAAAGGCTAGATTTCCGAACCTGATAAAACATTGACAGTAAGGTGTCCAAACCACAGCCCATTAACCCTCCTCTACCAAACCTTACAGCTGGAACACTACAGGACAAAAGGACAGATTGATGCTCTCCAGGCTGGAAAAATTTATAAAAAAGATTTTGGACTCCACTGAACCACAGTCAGAGAGACTGTGTACAAATGGAGGACCTCTGTTACCCTCCCCATGAGTGGCAAGCCAATCAAAAATCCTCCCAGAAGGGGGCGTGTAACAGACTGTTAGGTCACAAAGGAACTCTGGTGAACTTAGAAGCAACTCAAACCTTCTTTCACAGATAGGTGAGATAGGTGATGTTCAGTTAATATGGATGTTTGTGAGTCCACCATCATAAGATCGCTGACCTAATGAAGGGTGCAGAAGAAAGTCATTGTTTTCCAAAAAGAGCATTTATGCCTGTCTACAGTTTTTAAGAAGATCATGTCAAGTTAGATGAATTTTGAAAAAATCACTCGTGGATTCACTCATGTATGAGACCTTTAACTCAAAATGAATCTTTTTGTTGTAACCTGTTTTCACTTTTTACTATTTTTGAAATAACATTTCAAGAGAGAAGTGGAATATCTTCATATGGTTGCAGTGGAAGATAATAAAATATCTACTAGTTTTGTAAAAACCTAAATAATAATAACTACATCCCAAAATCCATTTTTTTTCTCTTCTCAGATCAAGCCACTTGTTTAAAATGTCCAAATGGCTCCTGGTCTCTCTCAGGATCGAGGGAATGTCAGAAATGGAAGATCTGGTTTCTGGAGTGGTCTGATGGTTATTCCATTGTAGTGATGATTGGGACACTAACTGGGGAGCTGCTGCTGGTGTCCTCGTTCATCGTTTTCATTCTGCACAGAGAAAGAAGCATTGTTCAGAACATCTTGGTTGTTTCCTGTTTGATGAATTTGGGCCTGATGGTGAGTTTTGGAAGTGTGATCGCTTTTCTAGGGAGCCCGAACGTTCATCTCTGCAGAGCCCAACAGACCATGTACGGCCTCGGCTTCACTCTCTGTGTGTCGTGCATTTTGGTGAAGGCCTATCACGCCTTCAGAGACTTCATGTCCTATGATCCAGGCAGACAGCGAGTCCTGAGAAAGTTTGACAAGCCTTTTGTCATCATAGGCCTCGCTACCTTCATCCAAGCTCTCATCTGTATCTTCTGGCTGACATTCGATCCTGTTGGCATTGAGCAGTTGCCTTCAGCATCCCAGCCCCTTACCCTGAACCGCCTGTGCACTCAGGGCTCTATGTATGGTTTTGGGGCGATGCATGTCTACATTGGTTTGCTCGCGTTGATTTGTTTCCTGTTGGCCTTCAAAACAAAGGACGAGGAGACGGATCCTATAGTCTTCAGCATGCTCCTCTATCTGCTCACCTGGCTCTGCTTTATTCCAGTCTTCATCACCCAACATGAGTTACGTCCCATCATCCAAATTTCAGCCATTATGGTGTCCAACTACGGGGTCATCTTCTGCCACTTCACCCCAAAGTGGATTAAGATCTTCTCAGAAAAGTCTAAAACTCCCTCAAGCACCACAGTTGTTCCTCCTGCAAGTGAGACAGAAACCTCAGTAGATTCACCTGGAGCTGAAACAGATTCTGGTTTCTACTTCAGAAGGAGCTTCAGTGAGTCCATCTCAATAGGCAGCCTTTCACCATCAGGGTTAAGTGATGCAGCATCAGAAACATCAATGCCGGATAACTTGCAGGTTCCTGAAGACCAAAGTATCTCGGTTAGGACTCGAACACCAACCAGTCAAAGACCGAGGAGTCTCTAATTTCTCTCTGAGAAATTGACAAGAGTTTAAATGTGTCATTTAGCTAAAGTACTGCTACAGAAAACCTGGCAGTGTAGCCATGATGATCCAAATAAAAGCTACAAAGATATATAACTATATCTGCACTTACAAGTGGAGCTTTACTAATTTCATCCTTGCCTGTAATTTTGTGTTTTTGAAATAAATATTCCTATATTTTATTTTTTCGTAGCTATTTTTCTGCCCTTTCCAGATTCCTGGTCTAAATAAAGTAAATAAAATAAATAAAAATACCATAAATAAAATGCAGAAACTCCTTTTTATGTGTTGTCCTGACACAAATCTGGAAAGTAACTTTTCCAGTTCTTTCAGTTAATGGATTAGTGAAGATTCTCTGCTATTTCCCACAGTTTGAAAATAATTGCTTTGAGAGAGCATAATGTAGGCGTGAGTTTTTTGGTAAAGTAGTCATGTCTGAGATCTCCTCCCTGTCCTGAGTGCTTTAACGTCATCACAGGCCTGTTGGAGGTGAATGGGGCGTGAGGAGGGTCTGTCCAGGCCCTGAAAACGTGGTCTCCTCTGGGATCAACTGTGATGCTGGGGTTATGGGGTTTTATCTGTCGTACCGTCACATCATCCCCAGCTGGGGCACATGCTCATGGTGACATCATCAAAGGGATCTTGAGTTAAGTCCATTTAAAGGTGAAGGGCCTCCAGAGAAGAACTCATCTTGAGATGTTCACCTACACAAAGGTGAGTACGAATGAATGTATTAATTTATCATACTTTGCTATGTAAGAACTTTACTATTTGGTTGCCATACCTGTCAAATGGTCTGATCTTTCTCAGATTCAGGATTTAATGAAATTAACAGGAATTAATGATTTAGTGCAGCAGCAAAGTTTCTAGAGAAACAAGGTTCTAAAAATAGGGGTTCCAACCAATCAGCATTCAGCATCAGCAGTAAACTAATCACCCTGTCGTCTGGATTTATCTTCACCTGTTTCTTCATTGCTTCATGCTTCTCTCTATTTAACCCACACACCATCCAGAAGGGGGCAGTCATGTGCAGCACCCAGGGAGCAGTGATGGGGACTGTAACTTGCTCAATGTTTCTTCAGTGCAACCTACTGTTCTGGGACTCGAACCCATGACATTCTGATCATGGGGCCTTGTCCCTAAACACTCAGATAGTGTTGGAGATAAGAGATAAGAACCCACAACCTCTTGGTCTGAGTATCTTTACCTTTTGTTGGCACCACATCACACACCACCAGAATGCACTTTGTAATCAGTGTAACATCAACATTTTTAAATGTTACTCAGTAACACACTGGTTTTGAAGACTCTTTCTGTAGTTCAGTTACACAAAAAATGTTCAGAATTTGAAATGAATAAAAATCGTGTATGTCTGGAACACCTGTAACCTCAAGTTTACAATCTCTTCAGCTCAAATACCGCCAGGATTATTGGCAGTAGGTGACACAGACTGGTGGCACCAGTCCAGAGAGGATTTCAGTCCAGAAAAACAACCTGAAAGACACACCAGCTGTAGTGCGAGTGCACTGACCCACTCTGATAATACACAGTCAAAGCCAAGATGTGAAACAACATCTCGAACATCTCACAGTTTTTAAGTCACTTTCCATTTGAAGCGCAATTTATGGCATGGAACATGATGAGAAGAAAGTAATGTTTTAAATTATTTTGAACATAACAACTTCCTAAACATTACTGTGACATTAGAGACCCCATCAAATATGATGTTTCATGTTTCGCTCCCAAAGTAGTACTTAGAGGAGCAGTTTTCCAGATCTTCCTGAAGGACAGTGTTGTTGTCTCTCATGTTCAGTCCAGTCTCTGTACCTGAGCAGTTCTCCAGATCTTCCTGAAGGACAGTGTTGTTGTCTCTCATTTTCAGTACAGTCTCTGTATCTGAGCAGGTCTCCAGATCTTCCTGAAGGACAGTGTTGTTGTCTCTCATGTTCAGTCCAGTCTCTGTACCTGAGCAGTTCTCCAGATCTTCCTGAAGGACAGTGTTGTTGTCTCTCATGTTCAGTACAGTCTCTATAACTCCGCAGTTTCAGGAGCAGTGTGGGATCATCAATGTAGGACATCCAAAGAGGGTTTTGGGCCATCCTTCAAGAACCTGGAGAAGTTATCCAGGCTTAAAGACAGGAGCTGGTTGAGGCTGTGCTGAAGAATAATGGTGGTGGTAGTGAATATTGACTTTAAAGCTGGTTAGAATGAAACTCTCTTTATGTTTAGACTGGGTGTGTGCTTTTACAGAAATCTTTGTAGCTGTTGTCTCAAAATATAAAATAATGAGGGCTCACTCAAGATGTTTGCACAGATCTGTACCTGTTATAAACCCCAACTTTTTTGTTTATAAATATATATAATTCCTTTTTAAAGAAAATGCTGAGCATTACCCTACAGGTAAAAATATATAGATTGCAATTTAGTAAAATTTCAAAGACAAGCCACAGGATTGCCTTGATAAGCTTACACTCTTACGTGTGCACTTATACTTTAAAGGTGGCCATCTGCCCACGCTAAGAGCTGGGATCTCCAATCCTCCTTTATCCTCTCAGCCACTCCAAGAAGGCACAGCACAACTGAAAATGCATCGGACCTCAATGGAAAACAACTTCATGAGGAGCTCCTGGACTGTGATTCCCTGGACAAAATCAGCTGCTTCTTTGGGCACCTACAATTCTGAAGTATCAAGAGTGAGACATTCAGGGTGAGAATGGATTCCATTTCTTAAAACAGTGGTATTTACTGGCCGACCTGCTGCATAACTGCTGCATAATCGTTGTAAGGATTCAGTCTACAAAATGGGTTGCTCGCCCTCCAAAGGTCAACTTTTTCCAGGAGTTTCTGCCCAAAAAGCTCTGAAGCTTGGATCTTTGGAGAACAACAGCGTCTCCCTCTCTGATCAAACTGACATTCCAAACAAATCAGACACTGAAATTGTTTCAGCTGGGCTTACCCTATTGGAAGAAGAAAGCACTCCACTCCAGGATAACAGATCTTCTGTTTGTGATGAAGTGTGTGATACGAGAACATCTGTAGATGTGGATTCAGCAAGAAATGTGAATTTACCAGAAGGGGAAGCAGACAGAAAGGATGTTCGAAAAAAGAAAAACAAAGGAGCAAAAAGTAACCGGCAAAGACAGAAGATTGGAAAAGCTATAAACGTTCGGCCAAAAGTGGATCTTCCAGAAAAATTGATAAAAGCTCATCAGGCGGCCTTTGCTTATGTGGACCCCAATATTCCTAAATTTGAGTCCCTTCTTGGGCTCTTGGACCAAGCAACGAATACTCATCTCTCCTTACAGCCCATGGTGACCGTGATGGCAGTGCGATATGAGGAGATAAACCAGGCTTTAGAGGAAATGGCAGTGGAGGGAGAGCAAATGTTGGAAGAGCATGGGACCCACATGACCTTGCCGGCTGCATTAAGGGATGTTCTGTTCAACCCAGTCAAACCAGACAGCCTCGAAACTCCTCCAGACCTGCTGCAGCAGATGCTCCAACACTCCACTGAAAAACTGAGGCTGATAGGGGATTCTGTAAAAGGACTGGGAGATGCAGCCTTGGAAGAAGCAGTTGCCTACTTTGCCTCAATCTCTCAGCTGCTTGATGAGAAGCTGGTGGTGAAAAGAGCAGCAGAGGGACGTTTGAAACAGGTTCTGGATCGTGTGGAGGCTGCTGCCCTGAGTAAGTCTATTCTGGAAGATTCTGCCCTGCACAGTGAGGACAGTGGCATCGGTGGAGACAACGAGTGCCAAAATGGTTCGGTGCAACTTCGGCGCCACCGTGAAAGCTCAGGGTCAGGAGCCAGCTCTGGTTCATCAGCTAGCTGCCCTGAGAATTATTTATCTGCTCATTCCCACCTTAATGGAGTTGAAGAGGATGGAAATGATGATGACGATGATAATGATGATGATGATGATGATGATGATGGCAGCGAAGAGGATTCCAGCGAGGACGAAGATGAGCACGGAAGACAAACTGCTGTGATAGGAAAATCTGATTGTTCTCAAGCAGACCCCTGTAAGTACGAAGGTGTTCAGGATAGCAAGACAGCCAGTTATAACATGAAATTTACTGTTCAACGGAACACAAACATCAGACGACCCCAAACTGCGAATATTCCCTTGGGACCAAAGCACCCCTGTTTAAAGCGGTCAGTGTCTGCTGATTGCCTGTTTTTCAAAGCGGATGTTGATACAGCAAAACTGCAGGAGAAAAGCCAGAAACCTTCATGCAGTGGGGAAGGTTTGGCCCTCAGTGGCCTTAGCAGGACAAGGTTAAGAAGAAACTCCTCAGAGGGCCAAAATCCAGCACGATCCTACGGACTCCAATATGGTAGCAAAGGGCCTTTCAAGGCTACCCTCCAATCAAGCTCACCCCCAACATTTGTACCCGCACCACCTGGTAGGAACGCAGTCAAGCGACTCATAAATACCTTTAGTCAAGGGGCACAAGACAATCATAATCAAAAGCCCAATAATGGTCTCACAAAAGGGAGCAAGAAGGCTTTTCTGCCCATGTTAAGCAATAGCAGAGGAGGTGTTTCCATCAACGGAAACAACAACAACAACAGTTGTTCGGTTGACCAAAGATTCTCAGATAAACCTGAGGATGTTGATATGGACAGCCTTCCTCCCCCTCCTCCTGAGGTACTGATGGACAACTCTTTTGACTGTAATGAAGACCTTCCTGGACATAAAGAGGGTACCCAAAGTCAGGGACGTGTCACACAGAAACAGAGATGTACTGTCTCGCAACGACTACGAGCATCACTGCAGACAGTTACTGTCCTCCCCAGCCGAGCCAGCATTCCCCGACGTGCTCAGAGCATCTCCCCTGCCCGGCCTATCCGACAGGACGCTGTGGTTGGAAATCAACAGGTCCAGAACTGTGACCCGATGGAAGTCGATACAGAGAAAGAGGAGGCAGCCAGCCTCTACCAGCAGTCTCGAAAGATCATTCATCTGCGACACTCGTCTGATTCCCCTGTCAAGACTGGTTCGAGTGGCCGGGCCGTCATCAGAGCGGGGTCAGTCAAGAGAGAAGGAAGCAGTGACTCAGGAGAAAATGAAGCCTTGGCCCCTTATCCAAACACCTACCCACCAACTACCCCACCAGTCTCCAGAGCCCGACTTCCACCCTCATGTCCCTCTGGTCGCCATAGAATCCCAAGCCCTCCTGCTCTTCCTCCTTCCTCAGCCTGTGGACAGTGGGGAGTGTCCACCAGTTCGGGCATCCAGAGCTGGTCCAGAAGAAGTAGCGATGAAGGAAGTGGGGCTAATTCGGTCTCATTTTGTGATGCTCGCTCTGTGTTCTGTCAAGACCCAACCAACCAAACCATGACACCCGCCTGTCACTCCACACTACCGAGACCATGGGGAGAACCATCCAGAGGGAGGCTGCAGACTACTCGACTGCCCCAAACCTTCATAAAAGCCGGCTCTTCAGCTGTGAGGTCTTCCCACCTTGCTGACCAGCAACATCCATTCCCAAATGCCACACCGTCCGAGGACAGTGAGAGGTAAATTTTTAAAGCATTTATCAAAGTTGCAAACAATGGGATGGTGTGTGACTTTTAGGGATAAATGATAGTTTGTGTGGTTTTGGTGAGAAAAATAAACATAAACTGCACCCAAATGAATGCAACCATCTGCTGCTACAGTCTGCATCTGTCAGTCTATCAGCTGTCGCTGTTGGATCAGTCTGTTTGTCAGTCTGGATGACCTCACCTTTAACCTTTTGAAGGGTCCAGACAACCAACCAAACAACAGGAAAGGCTTTGGTCCACATTCCTTTAAAAACTGTTTCTTTTCTGCACATTATAATAATGATGACAATATTTTTTTAGGGTTGTGAAGAAGAAGAAAAGAAAGCTCTCGTAACATAAGGCAATGCTTTAATTAAAAAAGCTTTAAAAGTTCCTTATGTTCTAGATATTACGCAGGAACTGCAATAGTTTGGGTTATGTTTTTAAGGTGCATTCCAAAAATATGAGCAAAATAATGAATTACATATTTCTAATAAATTCTAGAAATTAAACCAATCAGAAACCCATGAGGGAACAAGATGGTAACACTATCAATTACTACAATTCACTATAAATTCCCTTGTAATTCTCATGTTTAAACTGAAGATTAAGTCACAGATTGTCAGTTGTTGTTCAGCAGGTACTCTTATTTGGTGTACTTTGGTGTGGTACTTTGGTGTATTTGGTGTATTGGACTTTTATTGGGGCTTTAGTGGCTCTTTACCTTCAATTTTACAGCTAAAAGTGTTTCTCCTGACCATCTTGTCATTTTATGGAATTATACAATTAGATTTTACTGCAGAGGGGCAGCGGTGGCCTAGTGGTTTGGGCGTCGGCCACTTGATCGGAGGATCGGGGGTTCGAACCCCTTCCCAATGGGTTGCCCTGAGGTGCCCTTGAGCAAGGTGCTGTCCCCGTCCCGCTCCTCCCTGCGATGGGCTGGCGACCTGTCCAGGGTGTGTCCCCCGTCCTTGCCCTGTGTGCGCTGGGTTGGACACCAGCACTCCCCCGCGACCCCGTTTGGGACAAGCGGCAGAAAATGGATGGATGGATGGATTTTACTGCATCTTTTATCTGTTTAATATCCTCAACCTTTAAACTGTTACACTGAGACTATTTAAGTGTAATTTAGTTAGACCATCCTGATATTTATCATATTTTTACCCAAAATAATCCACAGAATTTTGGAGTTTGGACCTGATTAATAGTTAGAACCCTTCGGGCATTCTTGAACCCATTATCATCTTACTCATTTATCTGGTTCTTTCACAATTGTACCTGATATTTACCCAGTTCTGCCCATAGAACTTGAGGGACTGTAAAAGACACCATGGCCAAAGGGACTATTAACTGCATGTTAGAGAGCGAGAGAGAGAGGGAGAGAGAGAGAGAGAGAGAGAGAGAGAGAGAGAGATTTTTTCCTGATTCTTATTCATGAAATTGAATGAAACCATCACATTTGGTGTAAAGGTTCCACTATATTGAAATCACATGTTTAATATCAATATATAAATGAAGTACAGTTCTGTCAAAACACAAAGAGAGTTTCATTCTAACCAGCTTTACAGTCAACATTCATTACCACCACCGTTATTCTTCAGCACAGCCTCAACTCTCTTAAACCAGCTCTTTCTTTAGGTGGTCTTCAGGAACACTTCTCCAGGTTCCTGAAGCTCTTCTTTGGACTTTGTAGTTTATTGTTCTCCATTATCTGTGGAGATGATCTCATGCTGCTTCTGGAACTGCTCAGGTACAGGGATGGAGAGACGTTGTCCTTTTGGAAGATCTGGAGAACTGTTCCTCAAAAGTACATTAAATCTGGCTCCCTGGGAGCAATATATGAAGAAATGAGGGGCTCATGCACAGCCCTGTCACTTCCAGTAACACTTGAGTAAAGTGTTGAGTCCAGTAACCTTAAGTCAGGATCACTTCTCCAGGCTTCTCAAAGGACATCCCAAAGCTCTTATTTGGACTTTGGTTGTTTTCCGTTCTCTGTGGAGATGATCCCATGTCGGAAAATGCTCAGATACAGAGACTGTACTGAAAATAAAAATGAGAGACAAAAACGTAGTCCTGGAGAACTGTCCCTCAACATGTTAAATTTTCAATAATGTCTGTATCTTTGTGATCAGAATATGAAGAAATGAGAGCTTCATGACTTTAGTACTTTTTTTATTCAAATCACAATCAGAAAATGCTATTTATAGAAACCATTCAAAACTTCTAAACCCCTCTGATGATGTTGCTGCTTCATGGCTTTGGAAGAAAACTCTCAGGGAAACCTGCAAGAAGAAGAGTGACTGGAAATGGACAGATCTGATACATCTGTCATAAACAAATGGTATAAATCAGTTTTGTGTGTTAGTTGACATCCCAACCTGTTTGCCTCTGTTTGATTCTCCTCGGCAGAAGATACCCACAGTTCAGCTATGAGTTCTAGGGATTAGCGCAGTCTGCAGGAACCAAAGCAGATGAGTGATGTTCATACCTGTATAACTGCATACCTGCATACCTGCCTCTGCAACCAGCAAAATCTGGAAAAACAGCTACTGCACTGATGTACTAAAGTGGCACAAACAAGCAGGAGAACGATTTGTGTAATGCTTTGAGTAAAGATCACAGAGGCCTTTACGTAAGGCCTGCTGACATTTCCAGCAAAACGGCCAACGGACAGCATTGAGATCTGAACGGTTGGTCGTGCAGAAACAACAACACTCCCCCTCCTGCTTGTAATCCTATCAGGAGCATTAACCTGGGCAAGGCTCAGTGTAATCCCACTAGATCTAAATCTTGTACCTGGTCATGGTTGAACAACTGTTCACACACTTGGCCTGCTGCCCTACATAATACTCAAAGTGGCAGCACAGCTGGCTACCGTACCTGAGAGTTGCAGTCTGTAGATAGAACCCCAGATTTAATCTCAACCAGGACTAGTGTCGAGGGTTAATGGACATGGGTTTGAAGCCGTTCAAAAATATGTCATGCAATCATCTAGAAAGTCCATATATGGTCCGCAAGCAGCACTGTTCTAGCGTTTCGGGACTAGGTTCCTTCTGTTCTGATTGAAACCCACAACCTTTCAGTCATGAGTCCAATTATTTTATGACAAATTTTTGAAATCTAAAAAAATTCAGCAAAATAAAGTCAGACCTGCAGATGTGTGTGATCAACCTGATCCTTTGTTTTAAGAAAAAACTCCCAGACCTTACTTCTTTTTGAGCTTTCAGAGATCGTTCAGAGCACACACATACATGCCACCCTATTGATGATCCGGAATTCCTTCCAAGCTCATGAAAATTAAGAAAATGAAATATCGACAGCTCTTTTTTAACTTTAAAACACTGTTTCTGATCTTAACCATGGAACCATTTGTGACCTGAATACTAAAAATATGGACAAATGCATTAAAGTTTAGTTTCTTTAGTGAAGAAATAAAAGCCTATCATTGCTGACACTAGAAGTCAGTAGTCACCCAGATCTTTTCTGTAGCCCTAAAACTTCTCTCCTCCCAAAAAACCTCCTCCAGCTCTTCATTAAGGTGGGTCAGACTTGTGGGCGTGGTTTACAGAAAAGATTTTAATCACAGTTGCCTTCCAGTGTTAGCCATGTAGCTCTATTTCTGGGTTCAGTTCATAACTGTGTGAATTAGAATCTTCACAGACCTTCTCCTTTAAGAGCCCAGTCCTAATATTTTTGGCTTATTTTCGTTAAAAATTTGCTTTAATTCTGGATGTGAGCTGATCTTGTGTTACATTACCCAAGACTCAATCTAGCCAACTTTAAAGTCAATATTCACCACCACCACCGTTATTCTTCAGCACAGCCTCAACTCTCTTAGAGCAGCTCCATTCTTTAGGTTGTCTTCAGGAATGCTTCTCCAGGTTCTTGAGCTCTTCTTTGGACATCAGCTGCCTTTTGTTCTCCATCTCTGTGGAGATGATCTCACACTGTTTCTGGAGAACTGCTCAGGTACAGGGACTGTAATGAAAATGAGAGACAAAAACGTTGTCCTTCAGGAAGATCTGGAGAACTGTCCCTCAACAGTACATTAAGTCTGGCACTCTGGGAGTAATATATGAAGAAATGAGGGGCTCAAGACTTTGGCACAGCCCTGTCACTTCCAGTAACACTTGAGTAAAGTACAAGCCTTCCAGGATAATACCTAATCACCCCCCCCCCCCCCCCCACACACACACAGACACACTTGAAGAACCTCTGCAGGCTATTATGATGTTCACCAGCACCATCCTAACACCAGTGTTGATCCTTTGTGTTCTGTTTTAGGAGAGACCCACCATCAGCCAGAGATGTGGTTCTGGAAACCCCAGGGAGCTGCAATGTGACGGACCCCCAGAGCTCTGGGGATGTGGCAGGGGCACAGGAGGCCAAGCCGAGGGAGATTATGGATAATCAGGATTAAGGCCTTTTCTCTTTTTACCCCTCTTCCCAGGGGAGAGCTAATTCTGAGCGTGTGTACTGGGAAGCGTGTCCAAAGTGCATCGTGAGAGAAGTGAGAAGCTGTCGAGAAGGATTATAGACTCGTTAGGCCGACAATTACTGTGACCTGATTACATTTGTGTGCTTTTTGTGCTTTTTGTATCCCTTGTTTCTGGTGTGTTTGGAAATATGTAACACTGTTTCTGTTAGCAAACTATGAGTGTGTACTTTAGCACGACGGGGATTTGTTTTCCATGGGATGGTGATCAAATTGCACCACATCTGTAAAGTTCATGACCAATTCGGACGGAAATCTCAGCAATGGGAGTGCCTACTGAATTTACACCCTGCCTTAAATTTTAGTCTTTAAATTTTAACCTTGTTTTTCAGTCAACTCTCAGTACCTCTGCAAAAACAAGTCAGAGATAGACAGTAATGAGTACAAATACTTTTTTGGATATACTTAAGCAGATTCAGGTACCTGGATGACTTTTCTCTTTTATATCCTGGATTTTCCCCCAAATTATTTTTATTCTCCATCACCTTCCCAACATCAGGACCAATTTCAGACTAAATGGACACAAACACACTGAAAAGACGTCCCTCTGTGTGTCCATCAATGCAGGACGGACCGAAGGAGAAGCAGAGAAGACAGTGAGAGTGGACAGTGGTGAAAAGGCGTGCTGAATTAAGAGAGCTCTACAGAATACAAAGGAGGTTTACTTTTGCACAGATTAATAGAGCCACGGTTCTTCCAGAAGCTCCAGCAGAGTGGACAGCAGACGTGTTCAAATAATCAGGGAAACACTCACGTATGACTAGGGCATCAATCTGTGTGCCGGTGCCTAAAACCAGTGTGTTTGGAAAACCAGAAACATTCAAGATCCACCATTCCAGAAGATTTAAGGGACGTGCTAAATGAAATTCAAACTTAATAACGTCCTCAAAGACAGCATTCAATGGAAATTCAACACACGGTTAAAAAAAATAGTGCAAAAAAGTCCACCGTGCAAAAGTAGAGAAAATAGAAACATACAAGCTACGAGAAATACAAATAAAAATAAAAGGAATGTAAAGCGATCATGCATAAATTACTGAGGCAGGAAGTGGTGACATTATCGGATAAAGTGACGGTTCAAAAAAGAGAGCGCAGAAGTGGCTGGGTGACATGATGGTCCTAAAAACAGGGCTATCCTGGGCTAATTCAAAATCATAGCCGAGGAAACAGAGACGAGATCAAAAGACGGGAAGAATTCATCAAGAAAGGCGAAGTTACAGCGATTGTAACAACTTAGTTGATTTCAGATACACCTCCAACGATCTGTGTCACACCAGCAGGGGGAGTGAGCGATGTTGCCACAGTAACTGCACTTATACTGACGGATCGTGTCGACTCGGCATGAGGCTGAAACAAGTAAAAGTATCTTCTGATATAATTCTTACTTTTTCTGTGTCTCAGCTTTGTTTGTTTCCCACGCAGCCCAGGATTGGATATTCTTACAGGTTGTTTAATAGTCAGCGGTGGTTTAGTGTTTAGGGATGAGGCCTCATAATGGGCAGGCCGTGGGTTAAAATCCCAGACCAGTAGCTTGCTCTGAGGTTCCCTTGATCAAGGTACAGTCCCCATCAATGCTCCCCAGGTGCTGGATATGGCCCCTGCTGGACATTGTATGTGTGTGTGTGCTAAATACAGAGAATGTGTTTGGTTGTGGTTCACAGTTTTCATCATGACTAATAGTCACTTTCACTTTCAAACTCACCTCCCCATGTAAAACCACCCCCACCCGAATCGTGTTTTAGTCACAGCAGTAAGACATTTAGCAAGAGGACATTTTATGTGAAACTGATGTTTTAATATGTCTCAATTTAGATGTTATTCAATAAAGTGTGGTAGCAAAGATAATTTAGGATCTTGAAAGTGTCTTTTTAACTTTGTCTGGGTTGCGTGTTGTGCAGAAACGTGAGCCATCGAGCTGTGTGTTTGATTTTGCAAAAATGTTTTCCTTCTCAGCACCGGGCTGGAGGACCTTTACGGTTCACGTGCAGGACAGAAACCGCATCTAAGACACATCAGGACCTTATTTAAATAAACTGTGAACTCTGTTAAACCTCCTCTCTTTCCTTTATTGCCTGTGAACATCTGGGAAAACACAAAACAATATTGTTGGGTATCTTTTCACTGTCAGATCGGAAGGTCCTGGGTTCGAATCCCAGTTGGTTGCCCTGAGGTACCCTTGAGGAAGATACCGTCTCCATCTCCCTGGGCACTTTCAATTAATGCCTCCTGCTGCAAGGTGTGTGTGTGGGTGAAAAGCAGAGAATGGATTTCAATGTGTCTCACTGTACAATGACAATTGGTCAATTTCATTCTCACTTTCTAGGGTGAAAGTGAAAGTGACTATTCTTGTCATTGCAAGGTCACAACACAGCACACAGTGAACCGCAATGAAATCGGACCTCTGCATTTAACCCATGCAAACACCGTGCAGCAGGGGGCAGCTATGAAAGCGCCCGGGGAGCAGTGACAGGGATGGTACCTTGCTCAAGGATGCCTCAGGACAACCTACTGGTAGGGGAATCGAACCCACAATCTTCTGATCAAGGGCAACTCCCTAACCACTAGAACACCGCTGCCCCTACATAAGCCTGTTATTACAGCTGACATAAATCCGCATTTCTAAAGGTTCCTTGCTTGTCACGGACGCTACATTCAGCAGTTTTAGCCCAGAAAGTGTAACGACAGTGGAGGTTTCTTGGAATAAACTTTTATAAATGTTATTAAAGATAATGTCAGCTGTCATAAAGACTTATGTAGGCTTCATGTAGCCTTATAAACACTACAGGAAAGTGTTATATTTATTTATAAAGCTTTATTTATAAAGGCTTATTCTGACAGGCTTCAGCTGAAAACACTTTAGAAACTATAGTGGACTTTGTGAAAACTGACGCTTGGTGAAACAGGGAATTATGAAGCTTCTGTAAAGTGTCGCCCTGTAAAGTTTACAAGGATCAAAAGAGTTCTGAGGCACTTTAATGTCACCACCACAAAAAGGGAGATTTTATTTACCCTGAAAGTCAATAAAACAAAAATGAACATTTGAATTAAACAGTGGACCTGCAGTTGTTTTAGTGTGTAGACTTTGTGTGATTCCCAGACGGGACGGTCCGGGTTCTTTCTGTGTGGGGTGGACTGTCCCTGTGTCTCTGTCTTTGTGTGCGTCTTCCCTGTGATGGACTGGCAACCTGCCCAAGTTGTCCCTGCCTTTCACCCTGTGAGAGCTGGGATAGGCTCCAGCACTGCCATAACCCTAATCAGGACAAGTGGCTTAGAAAAGGAGTGAGTGAGTGAGTGAGAACTTACATACTGCACCATTAATCTAAAGCCAAAACAAAAAACAAAACACTATAAATGAAATAAAAATTAATATATTTCTACCCCGCCTGGTCCATTTCTTCCATTGTCCCTGTTCTTACCTGATTGTAAAGGAGCAGATGTGCAGCATTGTGGGACATCCCAGGTGTGTCCATGTTTTCTGCTTTAAAATAACTGGTCTGAAGGTGGCGTCAGATGAGAAGGAATTAGTAAAACATCAGTCTGTCAGTCCTACCTGAGCAGACAGCACGCCAGGTTAGACACACCTTTCATGTAAAAATCTTGCTCAACTGCTTCCTGAAAGTTCTCCACCCGGCAGTGTGAGTGTCCTGAGCTCTTCTCAAAGCTCTCAACTGACAGGTTTCTCTTCTGTCCCTGTCTCCACCTGGATCAGGCTTCTCCTCCCGTCTCCACCACTTCACCTCCTAAAATGACAGACCAGGGACTCAGTGAGGAGAAAACTAAAAGAGCCTGCAAGGAGGGGAATCCAGTCACCAAAGTGAGTTCATGGCTGCTGCTTGAATAATCCTGCTTCCACACAGTAGAACTAAATGTCATTATTTCTACATCTGGATGATTTCGAACGGGCCGAGTAACACCACTAAACAGAAGATGAAGAGGAAGAGCTGTGCAGTGACACATGCAAGTTTTAATTTGAAAATCTCCATTAGAAACACCCACCTTCTGCTTTCAGTAAGTGTCCACTTTACTGGAAACACCTAACTTGTGCTTTCATTAAGTGTCCACTTTACTGGAAACACCCCCATTTGTGCTTTCACAAGTTCTCCAGCCAGCAGTGTGAGTGTGCTGAGCTCTCCTCAAAGCTCTCTTCTGTCCCTGTTCTCTTCTGTCCCTGTCTCCACCTGGATCAGACTTCTCCTCCCGTCTCCACCACTTCACCTCCTAAAATGACAGACCAGGGACTCAGTGAGGAGGAAACTAAAAGAGCCTGCAAGGAGGGGAATCCAATCACTAAAGTGAGCTCATGGCTGCTGCTTGAGTGTGTGTGTGTGTGTGTGTCTGCTGATTTTTTACACAGGTTCTCTCACTCTGTAGGATTATATGATGCAGCAGACCATGCTGAGGGTTAAAGATCCTATAAAGTCACTCGATTTCTACACACGTATCCTGGGTCTGACGTGAGTTCTGATATTTCCAAACAGTCAAAACCTCCCTCTGACCAGGTCACATGACCAACTCCAGCCTCTGTTTTAAACACGTCTGACTGACCTATTGTGTGCTAGAGAGCATTCACACTGACTCTTCCACATTCCTCCTGAGATCATCCGGAGTGGGTTGGGTGCAATTGAGATTTCTTCACAGTGGTGGTGAATGGAACCAGACGTCTCCGGCACAAGTCCAGCCCACCAGTGAAGTTCCATGTGTCTCTATGGGACGGTGATGATGGTAAAATAGTCCATCTGAACTACACCAGCACCAAACAGCACCCTGCATGTATCTCTCCTCCATGAATGGGTTTAGTTTTAGTCCATAAACTTCTCCAAACAAATAGATCAACGGCTCAGACATCAGGCAGCATCTACACCACCATTTTATGTCTTTGAGGGAGACGTCTGGTGCTGTTCACCACCAATGTCAACAGCTGTATTACTTTAGGTTTCTCTGGAATGGATAGTTGTATACCCACTCCAGTGCTAAAAGGAAAGCAAACTGCAGGTTTAAAAGTGGTTTAGGAAACGTTTCATTTTCTTTTCTGAGACTGTACATATCTGATCTTCTGTCCTATTCATCCTTGACGTCTCCTGCCTGTCTTGTTCCAGGTTGCTGCAGAAGATAGATTTCCCATCCATGCACTTCACACTGTATTACCTCGGCTATGAAGATAAGAAAGAAATCCCTCAGGACCTGAAGGAGAAGACGGCCTGGACGTTTTCCAGACGAGCCACCATTGAACTCACTCAGTAGGTTCTCTTCGTTCTTTGTGTGGCTCTTTCTGAGCAAGAAATATCTCAGGCCATGCCATCTTACCAGCAATTCCCAGTGTTTAGGGACAAGGCCCCAGGATCGGAAGGTTGTGAGTTCAAGTCCCGGACCAATAGGTTGTCCTGAGGTACCCTTGAGCAAGGTAACATCCCCATCACTGCTCCCCGGGTGCTGGATACCGCCTGCTGAATGCTGTGTGTGGGTGAAATACAGAGGATGGAATTTGTCATTGTTCACTGTGTTGTGTGTTCAAAATATCAATTAGTCAGTTTCACTTTCACTTCACTGCTGTCTTTTTAACAGTAACTGGGGCTCGGAAACGGATGAAACCCACAATCTCTACCACAATGGAAACACAAATCCGAAAGGCTTCGGTGAGTTCGGTGACACCAAAACTATGGGGTATTATATGTTGCTATGGCAACCTGCTTATAATGTAGATGATCAGCTTTTAAAGAACACCAAACACTCTTGTCTTCTTGGCTGGGAGCAGAGAACAACATGGTGAGTTTAAGAGCGAAGGGAGAATAACAGAATGGAACAGAGTAATAAAGAGTGTATGCGGTGATGGTCTAGTGTTTAGGGACGAGGTCCCAGGATCAGAAGGTCTTGGGTTCGAATCCCAGAGCGCTAGGTTGCCTTAAGATACCCTTGAGCAAGTTACAGTCCCCATTACTGCTCCCTGGGTGCTGGATATGTCTGACCCCTGCTGGACAGTGTGCGGGTTAAACACAGAGGATGCATTTTGTTGTGGTTCACTGTTGAAGATGATCCTTTTAGCTGCATCTCGAGAGCTCAGGTCTTCATCCTAGCCTTGGTTCCTTCTGCAGCTGTTGAAGGAAATCTCTCAGCTACACGGCTTTTAAGACCCAAACCAGATTTTTCAAGCAAAAACGATAAATGTTGGAGAAAATAATGGACCAATCAGTGATCTGCACCATTTATAGCTCCGCTTACATGTGATGCAATTTTGTAAATGTAATGTTTGGTAGATGAAAATGCAATGCAGAATGCATGATATCGATGTGTTATATACATTCCATTATGCAGGCCAATTCGTTTTCTCCATTCGTTTCCTCTTTTTTTGCTCACAGTATCTTTATTCTCTGTAGGTCATATAGGCATTGCCGTTCCAGATGTTCATGCCGCCTGCAAAGTCTTTGAAGAACTGGGGGTCAAGTTTCAGAAGAAACCAGACGAAGGTGAGCCCTTGTTTTACAAACTGAAACATTTGCCCCATTTAGTTTTACCCCCTCTAGACTTTAATGCCCTCAAATATGAAAAATTCTCAGGTTGTAGATTTCTTGTACAGAGAAACTGCAGTCTGCATCTTTCCTTCTAACCTTCCTGAAACCCAGTAACAGTCTGTATAAATGTACTATGAAATTATTCTTTCATCTTTTCTGGATTAAATTGAGGGGAATCCTAATTTGCAATTAATAATTAATACATTAATAAATAAACAGATACGAGTAAAGGCACAGATATGGTGATAAACGATTAAATGACAATAAAAACAATAGAAGAAATAAATGAAAGCATATCAGGCTTTAGAAAACATCATAAAGAAATGCAAAGATAACTAGTAGGGGAAGGAAAGTAATGAACCACAAAGAAATGCCATAGCAGCAGTTCCCAGGGAGCAGTGATGGGGACGGTACCTTGCGCAAGGGAATCTCAAGGCAACCTATTAGTCCAGGATTCAAACCCTGAGGAGGTTTATCCAAACTCCAAAGAGGAGGTTTATGGAAGTGGTGAGAGAGGACATGCAGGGGGACATGTGAAAGAGGAAGAGGACAGGAAGAAATGGAGGAGAATGGGATTAGCCACTGATTTGGTTTCATTAAAGTGTTCACTGGTATAAGGGGCAGCGGTGGCCTAGTGGTTAGGGAGTTGCCCCTTGATCGGAAGATTGTGGGTTCGATTCCCTCCCCAGTGGGTTGCCCTGAAGTACCCTTGAGCAAGGTACTGTCCCTGTCACTGCTCCCTGGGCGCTTTCAATAGCTGCCCACTGCTGCACGTGTGTGTATGGGTGAAATGCAGAGGACGAATTTCCCATTTGTGGGATTATAAATAAAGGATTATTATTATTAAGAATCTGGTTTGGACCTGTCCAATTATTTACTGGAACACAACTGTTGTTAGCTCCCACCCAGTTATCTACTTGTCCCAGAATTTGACCCTGGGGTAGCTTCCAGCTTGGCAGACCTGTGAGCCACAGGTTTGAATCCCAGACCAGTAGATTACCTAGAGATTCCCTTGATCAAGGTACTATCCCAATTACTGCTCCCTGGGTGCTGGATGTCTGCCCCTTGCTGGACGGTGTGTGAGCGTTAAATTCAGAGAATGTGTTTGATTGTGGTTCAGAATGACTAATAGTCACTTTCACTTGAGCTTGGCCTGTATGAACAGTGTTTAAGAACTGCTGGTTTAGTGACTGCTGCAATTGTTGTGTTTTCACAGGCAACATGAAGGGGTTTGCATTTATACAGGACCCAGACGGCTACTGGATTGAGATCCTGAGTCCAAACAACATGGTCTCAAGCATCTCAGAAACAAAGAAACAAGATCTTTCGGAGTGACACTTCAGATGCTCGGGACGCCTTTATAGATTCAGTTCTCTTCAAAAGTCCTGAGCTCCTCATTTTTGGCTTCCAGGCGTTCTTGTGTGTAATGTCTTGTTGAGGAGCAGTTCTCCAGATCTTCCTGAAGGACCATGTTGTTGTCTCTCATGTTCAGTCCAGTCTCTGTACCTGAGCCATTTCAGAAGCAGTGTTGGAACATCTCCACAGAGAACAGAGAACAAAAGGCAGAAGAGCTTTGGGACGTCCTTCAAGAAGCCTGGAGAAGTGTTCCTGACTTATAGAAAGGAGCTGGTCTAAGAGAGTTGAGGCTGTGCTGAAGATTAATGGTGGTGGTGGTGGTGGTGGTGAATATTGACTTTAAAGCTGGTTAGAATGAAACTCTCTGTGTTTAGACTGGAGTTACATGTGTTTGTACAGAAACTACTGAACTACTGTTTCACCTTCATACAGGACAGAGAGACATAAGGGGATCAAGACTTTTTCACAGGACTGTATCCCAGTCATTACCTGCACGTATTGAACACTGTGTTTATCTGTTACAGCATCCTGACCTGGTTAGGACCGGAGATTGTTTATGTAGTAACTTTTCATATACAGTCACATGCTTACACTTTTCTTGGGTCGTTCTTGTGAATGAGATTTAATTTAGTTCCGTTTTGTTTGAGTGTGAGTTTAACATGTTAGTTTAACATGTCTAATGTTGTCTAGCCCAAAATATAAGCCATAGCTTTGCCATTTTATATTTGATGCAGTAAATAAACTCTAAATGCATGAAAATGTGCAGATGTGCGTCTTATTGATTCAGGGTGCCTAGACTTTTGACACTAAGACGTGGGTAAAAAGATTTTTCAACTTTGCATAAACCTTGCATCCCTAACCACAAGGCAGCTGTGGCCTAGCAGTTAGGGATCAGGCCCCATGATTGCCCTGAAGCTCCCTTGAGCAAGGTACCGTTCCCATCACTGCTCCCCGGGTGAGGCATATGTCTGCCCCCTGCTGGACGGTGTGTGTGGGTTAAATACAGAGGTGTATTTTCATTGTGGCTCAACGTGTGCTGTGCTGCGTTTCACGCTGATGAGAATAGTCACTTTCACTTTCTTAATGAACCAAGAAAGTGCAGTTTTTGCTTTTAAACTAAAACATTTACATTTACTGCATTAGCTGCCGGTTCTTCGCAGAACCAGAAAATAGTTTAAACTGTAAATAAAACCCATGATTCCCTCGAGTCTTCCTGTGAACACGTGGTTGGTTGGTTGGTTTTTGAAACGGGTGTTTTCCTACGGATGCCTGTTTAGGACACGCGAGGCGCTGCTGTTTCTCCTCCGCGCCGCGCGGTGGCGCCGCCGCTCCTCTTCAACCGAACCTGCACAAAAACAACCGGTTTACCGGCGCCGCGGTTCCTCAGCGCTGTCGCTCGGTTTCGCGCTTTAAACAGCCGCTTTTGGGGGGATTTCACCTCCGAGACCTTCGTTTTTATTCCTCTTTTCGGAGAGAGGAGCCAAACAGGTGAGGAAAGCAGCCTTTCTGGTAGATTTCGCTTCGGTTTGAGCAGTTTCACCCAGTTTAACACCCCGCAGGGATTTCCTGTCACAGCTCACTTTACGAGGTTTAGCCGCAGTGTGAGGGAGGTGTTGAGGCTGTGAGCAGGAGCTCGGGCTAAAAGATGATTAAATCAGGCAGACAGTTACAGACAGGCCAGTACTCAACATTAAAATGGGGCAGCGGGGGTCCAGTGTCCAGGGACGAGGCCTTGGGGTCAGAAGGTCATGGGTTCGAATCCCAGACCAGCAGGTTGCCCTGAAGTAACCTCGAGGAAGGTGAAAGTGACTACTCGTGTCAATGTGAGAGCACAGAGTGAACCACAACGAAACTGGACTTCTGCATTTAACCCATGCACAAGCACGCACTGCGCAGCAGGGGGCAGTGATGGGGACGGTACCTTGCTCAAGGGTACCTACTGGTGAGGAGTTTGAACCCACGACCTTCTGATCTTGTGGCCTCGTCCCTGAACACTAGGTCATCCCAGGCCGGTAGATATCCTTGAGCAAGGTATCGTCCCCATCATTACTCCCCAAGTGCTTTAAAGTGAAAGTGACTGTTTTTGTCTTCGTGAAACACAGCACACAGTGAGACAGCAGGGGGCGGGGGCTATTGAAAGCACCCGGGGAGCAGTGATGGGGCGGTACCTTGCTGAAGGGTATTTCAGGGCAATCTACTGGTCTGGGATTCAGTCCCACGACCTTCTGATCCCGGGGCCTCGTCCCTGAACACTAGAGCACCGCTGCCCCCTGCTGGACGGAGTGTGTGTGTTGTATGAGGTGATGTATCTGGTTGTGGTTCACTGTGGGCTGTTTCACAGTGACACAGTCACTTTCACTTTATATCTTTACTGGAGTGAGCGTTTAAGAATCAAAGGCCCTTCAAATTTCTCCAAGTTTATAAACACGCCAAACCCCTGAAACAGTTTTTTTTTTTTCATCTCTCAACCGAGACTGGAGTGTGACCATTTTAGTGAGAGTGAATCTCCAGGCAGCTATGAAGATGCTGAGATGCAATCATGAAACAAAACTCTGCGCCTCTTAAATTAGAGACCTAATCGGTCACATCGACTGGCAGGAGATTTAACATGCAGCGAGTGAGCAGGCGGTTATTGGAGTTGATGGAATCAGGAAATATGAGAGTGAGGACCTGAGGGACAAACTGTGAAGGTGAGACAACTGGGTCAGAACTGCTCCAGCACGGCAGGTGTTGTCGGATGTTCCCATTCTGTCAGCTTAAAGCCTTTTAACTCCAATTCAGAGGAGAACGGGTTCCCCTTCTGAGTCTTGGTTCCTCTCAAGGTGGTTCTTCCAGTTTTAGAGTCGCTCAGGAGCTCGAACCGGTTTCTGTAAATCTGGTTTGGGATAACGTTTTTTTTTTTTTTAAGCGCTTTAGAAATAAAACTTGACAGTGACCATGGAGATGTGGAAGAAGATGGGCTGCTCTGGTGGATCCTGTTTTCTTACCTGGGGAAGAGGCACCAGGATGTACTATAAGAAGCCGACTGAGACAATGTGGTGCTCTGGACCATGATCTACTGGGAAATTTTGGGTCCTGCATTCATGTGGATGTTAAAATTGACACCAAAACATTGCTGCAGACCAAGTTTCCCTTTTCCTCCCTCACACTGCACACTGTTCAGGGACCGACTGAGGAGTTCCTCCAAATTCCCCACATCTCAGTCCCATCCAGCTTATGTAGGACAAAACAATCCCATCCGTGGTCCAACATACAGGACGATGGCAATGTCTTGGTACAGAAACCCATCATACCTTCATCTGGAGTAGACCTGATCAGGGGTGTTTAGATCAACACTTGTCATTTTTGTCTTGTTGGTTGTTTCTCTGGACAGATGATACAGCAGCGGTCATGAGCAGCAGCAGCCACCCGTTACGCCCGCTGGGCTCCGTGTCGGAGATCGATCATGTTGATCTCCTGTCCGAGCAGCTGGGAGCGCTCATCCCGGGGGAGGAGTACAGCGATGTGACTTTCGTGGTGGAGGAGAAGCGTTTTCCTGCACATCGCGTCATTCTGGCGGCACGTTGTCATTATTTCAGGTATTGGGGTGAAGCTGGGTTGTCCGCTGATCAAAGTATGTTCTTTAGGAGAACATGAGATGAATCAAGAACACAAAAATTTCACCTCCTTCAGTTTGGTTTGGTTTTCCTTTAAAATATATTATTTGTAATATACTAAAATGTTAGCGGAAAAATATGTCACCCCATCATCTATAAAGTCCATATGTGGTCCGTATGCAGCACTTATCTAGAGTTTCGGGACTAGGTTCCAGGATCAGAAGGTCATGGGTTCCAATCCCAGACCAGTAGGTTGCCCTGAGGTACCCTTGAGCAAGGTAACATCCCCATCACTGCTCCACGGGTGCTGCATATGTCTCGCTGCTGTGTGTTAAATACAGAGGACGTGTTTGGTTGTGGTTCACTGTGTTCACAATGACTAATAGTCACTTTCACTTCACCTCCCCCTGAGCAGAGCGCTGCTGTATGGTGGGATGAAGGAGTCTCAGCCCCAGGCGGAGGTCTGTCTGGAGGAGACCCGAGCGGAGGCCTTTTCCATGCTGCTGGGTTATATCTACACGGGCCGGGTCAGTCTCAGTGCCACGCGGGAGGAGGTTCTGCTGGACTTCCTGGGTTTAGCTCATCGGTATGGCCTGCAGCTCCTGGAGGACTCCACGTCCGTGTTCCTGCGAACCATCCTGAACACCCACAACGTGTGCCTGGTGTTCGATGTGGCCACGCTGTACGCTCTGAGCGCGCTCAGTGCCGCCTGCTGTGCCTACATGGACCGACACGCCCCGGAGGTGCTGGCCTCAGAGGGCTTCCTCACGCTGTCCAAGGTAAACATGGAGCTCGGTGGGTCTGCTGAAGATGGAAGAACTGTAAAAGAGTCCAGAAATGATCCAGTTTAATCCATATATTATCAATTAATGGTACCTTTCAATAATGAATGTACGGCTAAATAAAATGAAACACTAATGACAGAATGTCTCCTAGTGTGTAAACAGGAAACTGTCACATCTGAAACTCTTCATGAAGGTCTGAAAGACTTACCTGGTTTCTGACACTGTACAATCGATTGTTTTTTACATTGCTGTGAAAGTGTTTGCTCTGTTCTCATTTCCTGTTTCTAACATCCAGTTATTTCCAATATAGTTCAGTACAAAAGACAAACAGAGCAAACGCAACACACAATCTTCATATAATGCCCTCTAAGCATAATACCTGATTGTGGTATAGGTTTGCTAGGTTGGCCACTCCTTAGCAGATTGGTTGCTGTTCAGTGTTTTTTTAAATTTTTTTTATTTGGTGGTTAGCTGGAGTCTATTTTTCACTGAAGTGCCATTTTGTCAGGCTAGAAAACGTGTAATGATGCTCACTCACAAGCCCTGCATTAAAGGATTTAATTATTATTGAATTCCCAAATTCAAACATGTCAGTATTTGTGAATGTAGTATAAAATATGTTGCAAATAAAAATAAAACCTTCATATTGCAAGTGATTAATTATGCAAAAATTGCTTGTTAGAAACATTAGCCTGGTATCTCCAGTACAAAACACGCACAAAAAAAGAAGACTTCTTATGCTAAGCATGTCAGACAGACAGACAGACAGATAGATACCTGTATACATTCTTATTTACTACTTTGTTTCTTTCTTTCTTTCTTTGTTGATCCAGAGGGAAGCAAGAAAGTCTTGGGAGATTTTTTCATGTTTGGGACCCGTTTTAAGACGTATTAAATGACTGTTTGGTCCGGGGCGTCATCAGTCTCGCTCAGTTCTGACTGTCCTGCGTGTCTTGTGTCTTTTGTCCAGGCGGCTTTGCTGACGGTGGTCCATCGGGATTCGTTTGCTGCCAGCGAGAAAGAAATCTTCCAGGCTTTGTGCCGCTGGTGTCGCAACAACGGGGAGGAAGAGGTCACGCAGGAAGTGATGTCGTCAGTGCGGCTGCCGCTCATGACCCTAACGGAGATGCTGAACGTCGTCCGTCCCTCCGGGCTGGTCAGTCCTGATGACTTACTGGACGCCATAAAGATGCGCTCAGAAAGCAGGGACATGGACCTGAACTACCGCGGGATGCTAAGTGAGTCCACTTTAAACCGTCCTCCGACGCCCATCGCCCAGAAATGAGCAGCGTTTCATCATTTTTAAGGGATACATCCAGGATTTTTCAAAGGTCTTCTTGAGGAACAGTTCTCCAGGCTCTCTGAAGGGCAAAGGTTTAGTCTTTCGTTTTAAATTTTGGATGAAACGTTAACCAAACTGGTGATCCTGAATCCTCAAATGTCATTTTGCTTCCAAATAACAAAAAAGATTTTTGTCTGAGTTTAAACTTTTGAAAATGGGGGGGAAAGAGTTTCCAGAGTTTTGTTTTGTTTTTATTGCCGTGTTGAAACTTTTCTGTTTGTGTTTGTTTGTAGTTCCTGAGGAGAACATTGCCACGATGAAATACGGAGCTCAGGTGGTAAAAGGTGAGCTGAAGTCTGCACTGCTGGACGGAGACACGCAAAACTATGACCTGGACCACGGCTTCTCCAGACACCCCATTGAAGAGGACGGTCGGGCAGGGATCCAAGTGAAACTGGGCCAGGCTTTCATCATTAACCACATCCGCATCCTGCTGTGGGACCGGGACAGCAGGTACTCCACCCCAGAGCCTCACGCCTCCTTTATGGTGCTTTCAGTAAAGGGAGGCTGAAACCTTCACATCAAACATGTCAAAAATGTCAAAGGAAATCGAAATCAAGTGTGTGATGATTAGGCAACGAGAACTTTAGACACCACTTTAGACTTGTTGGGTGATCAAGTCTTGGCAGATTTGATGTTTACCTGAATCAGAAAAACTTTATTGATACTGAGGGAAATTGTTTATGCACGTGAAGACGGACAGATTCAACAGCAGACACAAAGAATGATTGAATAAAATACTGAAATAAAAAAATGTAAATGTCAAATAAAATACTAGCTTGACTCTTTGGGAAAGGAAAGGTATTATAAAAATATACACTGTATAAACTGTACTATATACACGTAGGTCCGTAAGTATTTGGACAGAGACAACTTTGTAAATGAAGTTTAAATGAAACTCCGGTGCAGCTGAAGTTCAGACTTTAAGCTTTAACTCAGTGAGTCGAACGAAAAATTTTATAAAATGTGAGAAACTAAAGCACTTTAACACAATCCCTTCATTTCAGGGGCTCAAAAGTAATTGGACAAATAAAATGTTCATCTCTAACACTTGGTGTAAAACGCTTTGCTGGGACCGACAGTCTGAAGTCCTGATCTCATGGAGGTCACCAGATGCTGGTTCCTCCTTTATAACGCTCTGCCAGCTTCACTGCAGCGGCTCTCGGCTGCTGTGTGTTTGTGGGACGTTCTGTCTGAAGTTTAGTCTTCAGGTGAAACGCTGCTCCACTGGGTTCAGATCAGGTGACTGACTCGGCCGTTCTTCCTCTTCTGTGCTTCAATAAACTCCTGGTTTTCTTTGGATGTTGTTGATGGATGTCGTCGTCCATCTGTGTTATGAAAGGCCGCCCGATCAGTTTGACTGCATTGAGCTGGATCTGAGGAGACCGTGTGTCTCTGAACACCTCAGAGTTCATTCGGCTGCTTCTGTCCTGTGTCTCCTCATTGATGGACACTAGTGTCCCAGTGCCACTGGCAGCCATGATCACCCAAGCCATCACACTGCCTCCGCCATGTTTTACAGATGATGTGATGCTTTGGATCATGAGCTGTTCTGCCTTCTCCAGACTTTTTTCTTGCCATCATTCTACTCGAGGTTGATCTTGGTTTCTTCTGTCCAAAGAATGTTTTTCCAGAAATCTGCTGGCTTTTTTAGATGTTATTTAGGAAAGTCCAGTCTAGCCTTTCTGCTCTTGAGGCTTTTGAGTGTCTTGCACCTTGCAGTGCACCCTCTGTATTTACCTTCATGCAGTCTTCTCTTAATGTAGACCTGGATATTGATATGCCACCTCATGGAGAGAGTTGTTCACTTGGTTGGCTGTGGTGAAGTGGTTTCTCTTCACCATGGAAATGATCCTGCAATCATCCACCACTGTTGTCTTCCATGGGCATCCAGGAGTTCACCAGTGCTTTCCTACTTTCTCAGGATGGACCAAACTGTAGATTGTGCTGCTCCTAATATTGTAGCAGTTTCTCGGATGGGTTTCTTCTGTTTTGGCAGCTTAAGGATGGCTTGTTTCTCCTGCAAGGAGATCCTTTGACCACATGTTGTCTGTTCACAGCAAAATTTTCCAGCACCACACCCCAGATCAACTCCAGCAACCGATCTGCTTAATTGATAACAACATAAGGAAGGAATTGTCCACACCTGCCCATCAAATTTGAGTCGATTGTCCAATTACTTTTGGTCCCTTTAAAAAGAGGGTGGCACATGTTAAGGAGCTGGAAACTGGATGCTCCTAAACCATCCAGTCTGAAAGTGGATCCTCAAACTGTATATAAACTGTCTTTGTCATGTAAACTGCTAAATTGTCTTTATAGGTAATTGTCAGAATCAGAAAAAAACTGATTTAAATAACTATTGTGGGATTTAACCTCTCTCTCTCTCTCTCTCTCTCTCTCTCTCTCTCTCTCTCTCTAGGTCGTACTCATATTATATAGAAGTCTCTATGGACGAGCTGGATTGGGTGCGGGTGGTCGATCACTCCAAGTTCCTTTGCCGCTCCTGGCAGAATCTCTACTTTCCTCCACGCGTGTGCAGGTAAAACTGCCCAGGTGTCTTCAGGATGTGAGGAACTGTATGGGTGGCTGTTGATCATTCATTCATGAAGACAGTAAAATTAAACAAACGCACATCTGTAATCACTGTAAAGTAATGACGGTGAAACAGTTTCCATCCTCAGCTAATCTTGGGCCCTAAAGTCCTTGGGTTCACTTGGAGGCCCCATTTCTTGTTTTGCCTAACAAAATATCTAATATATGTAGATGCAGTGATCCTGCTGGTGTGGGTGTCCTCGCTTTCAGTGTCTGTGATTAAAGCCAAAGTCTTAACAGCTCCCTGTTGTGGTCAATCTGCTCAGCTTTACTTGTGCTCTTTATTCTGCTTCCACGGTAGCATATTAGCGAACACCAACAGGGGGCAGTATCTAGCTTCATGGGTTTACAGTGAAATTTTTACAGAGACGTTTGATGTTACGGAGTTGATCCAGTGTGGTGTTTGTTGTTTTTTTCCAGATATGTACGTATTGTTGGAACACAAAACACTGTCAACAAGGTCTTCCATATCGTGGCCTTTGAGTGCATGTTCACTCAGCGATCCTTCACCCTGGAGAAAGGGCTTCTCGGTAGGAGTGATGTTTTCTCAGCCTCTCTACACTCTCAGCACCACTTTGAACCTTTAAATTCACAGATACTTTGCACAAAATGCATGCAGAAAGTTACCGTTTTCATGCAGAAAGTTACCGTTTTGATGCAGAAGGTCATCCTTAGCGTTTTAAGAGCTGTAACGGCTGTGGGCCGAGGTTGTAGGTTCGAGTTGGCTCTATCCCTGAGCAAAACCCACAACCCCCAAAAGCTCCAGAGAGTCTCTTTCGTTAGGCAACGTAAACGTGTTTCTGCAGGTCTGTTTTCAGGACTGTAGTCTTGCCTAAGGACGTGTGGTGTGTTGTGTTTTCCCGCAGTGACCACGGAGAACGTAGCCACGATTTCGGCCTGTGCGAGTGTGATCGAGGGAGTGAGCCGCAGTCGGAACGCTCTGCTGAACGGAGACACTCGCAACTACGACTGGGACTCGGGCTACACCTGCCATCAGCTGGGCTCTGGAGCCATAGTCATCCAGCTGGCACAGCCGTACATCATCGACTCTCTGCGGTGAGAGGAAGTGTGCAAGCTCTCAGGGGGGCAGCGTGGTGTTTAGGGACTGGGTCCCATTTTAGGAACATCATTTGAAAAGTGAAAGTGACTATTAGTCCTTGTGAAGACCCACAACCAAATACATCTTATGTATTTAACACACACACACACACACACACACACACACACACACACACACACACCATCCAGCAGGGAGCAGTGATGGGACAGTACCTTAATCAAGGGAAACTCAGGGCAGCCTACTCGTCCAGCATTCGAACCCATGACCTCCCAATCTTGGGGTCTAGTGCTTAACCTTCTAGTCCATCTCTTGAGCAAGGTACCGTCCCATCACTGCTCTCTGAGCGCTAGATACTGCTGCCCCCTGCTGAATGGCGGAGGATGTGTTAAATACAGGGAAGCATTTGTTGTGGTTCACTAAGTGTCGTGCTTTGTGTTCGCGAGGACAAATAGTCACTTTCGCTTTATATAGATCTGGGGTTCAGAGGGTGGAAGGTGTGAACCAGGTCTGTCTGAAGAGGGAAATCACCTAATTGTGCTGGAGTATAACATCACTGCAGTAGTCCTTCTTCTTCTTCTTCTTCTTCTTCTTCAACGGACGATGTCTCCACAGAGCATCGTCCGTTGTAGCTCCGTCCTCGACATCCTCATCTCCGTTTACTCGTCTTCCAAAAAGCGTCTCGTTTGCAGCATGTCCTACATGTTGTGTTTGTTTTGTTTAGGCTGCTGCTGTGGGACTGTGACGAGCGTTCCTACAGTTACTACATTGAAGTTTCCACCAATCAGCAGCACTGGACGAAAGTAGTGGATCGTACCAAGGTGGCATGTCGGTGGGTGTTTACATCTGTTTCTGTCTTTTCCTCGTATCACCACCTCAGACTTTCTCTTTTCACACTTGCTGTGCCGGACGGTCTCTACACAGATCCTGGCAGACGGTGAAGTTCGACAAGCACGCCGCCGCTTTCATCCGCATAGTGGGAACACACAACACCGCCAACGAGGTACGAGAACAGACACCCGGCACAAAGCTCGCCTCTCTGCTCTCTCTCTCTCGCTCTCTCTCTCTCGCTCTCGCTCTCGCTCTCGCTCTCTCTCTCGCCCTCTCTCTCCTCTCGCCCTCGCTCTCTCTCCTCTCGCCCTCGCTCTCTCTCTCTCTCGCCCTCGCTCTCTCTCTCTCTCGCCCTCGCTCTCTCTCTCTCTCGCCCTCTCTCTCGCCCTCTCTCTCGCCCTCTCTCTCGCCCTCTCTCTCGCCCTCGCCCTCTCTCTCGCCCTCGCTCTCCTCTCGCCCTCGCTCTCTCTCTCTCTCTCCCCTCGCTCTCTCTCTCTCTAGCCCCCTCGCTCTCTCTCTCTCTCTACGCCCTCTCTCTCCTCTCTCGCCCCTCTCTCTCTCTCTCTCGCCCTCTCTCTCTCTCTCTCCGCCTCTCTCTCTCTCTCTGCCTCTCTCTCTCTCTCTCTCGCCCTCGCTCTCTCTCTCTTCCCTCGCTCTCTCTCTAGCCTCGCTCTCTCTCTACGCCCTCGCTCTCTCTCTCTACGCCCTCGCTCTCTCTCTCTCTCTCGCCCTACGCTCTCTCTCTCTCTCTCGCCCTCTCTACGCCTCGCTCTCTCTCTCTCTCGCCCTCTCTCGCCTCGCTCTCTCTCACCCGCCCTCTCTAGCCCTAAGCTCTACGCCCTCTCTGTCTCTCTAGCCTCTGTTTCTCTACTTTCAGCTCTCTGGCCCTCGCTCTCTCGCCTCGCTCTCTCCTCGCGCTCGCCTCGCTCTCTCGCTCTCGCTCTCTCGCTCGCTCGCTCGCTCGCTCTCTCTTTCTCTCGCTCTCGCTCTCTCTCTCTCTCGCCCTCTCTCGCCCTCGCTCTCTCTCTCTCTCGCCCTCTCTCGTCCCCTCTCTCTCTCTCTCTCGCCCTCTCTCGCCCTCTCTGTCTCTCTCGCCCTCTGTTTCTCCTGCGCCTCGCTCTTCGCCTCTCTCGCCCTCGCTCTCTCTCTCGCCCTCTCTGTCTCTCTCGCCCTCGCTCTCTCGCCCTCGCTCTCTCGCCCTCGCTCTCTCGCCCTCGCTCTCTCTCTCTCTGCGCACCTCTCGCCCTCTCTGTCTCCTCTAAGCCCTCTGTTTCTCTCGCCCTCGCTCTCTCGCCCTCTCTCGCCCTCGCTCTCTCTCTCTCGCCCTCTCTGTCTCTCTCGCCCTCTGTTTCTCTCGCCCTCGCTCTCTCGCCCTCTCTCGCCCTCGATCTCTCGCCCTCGCTCTCTCGCTCTCTCGCTCTCGCTCTCTCGCCCTCTCTCTATGTGTCTCTCTCGCTCTCTCTCTCTGCCCTCTCTCGCTCCCTCTTTCGCTCTCTCTCTCTCTCGCCCTCTCGCCTACGCTCTAGCCCTCTACTTCTCGCTCTCTCTCTCGCCCTCTCTGCGCCCTCTCTGTCTCCTCTCCGCCCTCTGTTTCTCTCGCCTCGCTCTCTCGCCTCGCTCTCTCGCCCTCTCTCGCCCTCGCTCGTCCTCTCTCTCGCCCTCTCTCGCCCTCGCTCTCTCTCTCTCTCGCCCTCTCTCGCCCTCTCTGTCTCTCTCGCCCTCTGTTTCTCTCGCCCTCGCTCTCTCGCCCTCGCTCTCTCGCCCTCGCTCTCTCGCCCTCGCTCTCTCGCTCTCGCTCTCACCTCGCCTCGCTCTCTCGCTCGCTCTCTCGCTCGCTCTCTCGCCCTCGCTCTCGCTCTCGCTCTCTCGCCCTCTCTCTCTCGCTCTCTCGCCCTCGCTCTCTCGCCTCTGCTCTCTCGCTCTCTATTTCTCTCGCTCTCGCTCTCTCGCTCTCTCTCTCGCTCTCTCGCTCTCGCTCTCGCTCTCGCTCTCTCGCTCTCGCTCTCGCTCTCTCGCTCTCGCTCTCGCTCTCTCTCTCTCTCTCTCGCCCTCTCTCTCTCGCCCTCTCTCTGTGTGTCTCTCTCGCTCTCTCTCTCTCTCTCGCCCTCTCACTCGCCCTCGCTCTCTCCCTCTCTCGCCCTCGCTGTCTCTCCTGGCCCTCGCTCTCTCTCGCTCTCGCCCTCGCTCTCTCGCCTCGCTCTCTCGCCCTCGCTCTCTCTCTCGCCCTCTCTCTCTCGCCCTCTCTCTGTGTGCATCTCTCTCTCTCTCTCTCTCTCTCTCTCCTCTCTCTCTCTCTCTCTGCCCTCGCCCTACGCCTCTCTCTCTCTCTCTCTCAGCCCTCTTCCTCTCTCTCTCTCTCTCTCTCTCTGTCTCTCTCTCTCTCTCTCGCCCTCTCTCTCTAGCCTCTCTCTGTGTGTCTCTCTCTCTCTCTCTCTCTCTCTCTCTCTCTCTCTCTCTCTCGCCCTCTTCCCTCGCCTCTCCTCTCTCTCTCTCTCGCGCCCTCGCCCTCTCTCTCTCCTCTCTAGCCCTCGCCTCTCTCTCTCTCTAAGCCCCTCGTCCTCTCTCTCTCTCTCTCGCTCTCTCTGTCTGTCTCTGTCTGTCTCTCTCTCTCTCTCCCTCCATCTCTCTCGCTCTCTCTGTCTGTCTCTCTCTCTCTCTCTCTCTCTCTCTGTAAATAAATGCTACAGTATCTGTTTTCTCTCTGCTGATCTTCTCCTGAATGTCCCCTCAGGTTTTCCACTGCGTACACTTTGAATGTCCTGCTCCAGCTGAGACGGAGGTGAAAGAGGAGTCAGGGAAACTGTGGCGAGGTAACCAGTCGCCCAGCAGCCGACTCCCCCGTCCCGCCCGATCACACATACACTGCCCTCTCAGGCGACTTCATCATCATCGTCGTCGTCATCATCGCCTACACATCACTGAGCGCTCCACTGCAAACGGAGGCGTCCCGAGCATTTCCATGGACACGCCATGCTGCTAATGTTTATTTTTACTACGGTACATATAATCCGCGCTCGGGTCTCCCTGAGCGCCATAAGCTTTGTGATCCTTCACAAAAAAAGAAGTTACTGGTCAGTAGGACAGCACTTAAACGATGCCTCATGGCAGCAGTCTGGCATCTGTAGGGTTTCCTCACGCTGTTGTAACGTTCACACAGCAATACTCATTCAGTTAAAACTGGGAATAACAGCTTGTTTTATTCCGTTATTAACATTTTATGAATTTAAACATGAATAGTAACATTCTTCTGAATGCTGCAGACTTATTTATTAGTGGACGTTGTGTTAGTTATTGTGTTTGTTGGTGCAGTTCACATTTGTTGTATTTAATTAGATTTTGTTTTGTGTTATGGTGCCGTGCCGTGTGACGTTGTATTAGTTCAGGACTCCGTGTTTCAGTATTTGCTTTATTTCGCTTTCCACTCGCACTTTGGAAACTGAAGTGGGCTTGATCGATTCATGCATTACAATTAAAACCTTTTGCTACTCCTTAGAGCTCCCGGCCGGCTTGCGAAGACAGTAGTGTTGGTTTTAATGCGGCGTGGAGAGTTAGCTGTGTGGGATCAAATCGCAGCGTCCTGCTGAGCCTGAACCTCTCTGCTCCTCTAAACTGGTCTTCCGGTGTTTGGTTGAAGCTCACACGCCTTTTCTATCTTTCCTTTCCTCTTTCCTCCCCTCTTTAAACACTTCCGCAGCGCATGGTTCATGTTCTCGAGACGTAGATAGAAACTTTTATTCATCCTGAAGGAATGGTTTTGAAGGCAGTGCATGCGTGCCGCGCGTTTGTACTTGTGCTCACCTGAATAAAACTCATTTTTCAGAAATCAAAAGCTCCGGGTGATGATTTATCAAATTCTGTTGTTTTCTGGGGGCACAGTGATCTCTGGATCATAATCGGTGTCAGGACAAGTGGCAAAGAACATGAGTGAGTGAAACATTATTATTATTATTATTATTATTATTATTATGAGCTTTTACCAGTAGCAGCAACTAATATGCTGCATATATGTGAAATATCAGATATCAGCATGAGCGACCCTGCTGTTTTCTTTCAGCAGTGAATGAGCTCTTCAAAAATGTATTTAAAATAAAAAGTACAGGAATGTACTGAGAGTATAAGAAGTACAGGAATGTACTCAGTATAAAGTTAAACGTACAGGAATGTACTGAGAGTGTAAAGTAAAAAGTACAGAACGTACTCAGTATAAAGTAAAAAGTACAGGAATGTACTGAGAGTATAAAGTAAAAAGTACAGAACGTACTCAGTATAAAGTAAAAAGTACAGAGCGTGCTCAGTATAAAGTAAAAGTACAGGAATGTACTGAGGTGTAAATAAAAGTACAGAGCATTACTCAGTATAAAGTAAAAGTACAGGAATGTACTGAGGTGTAAAGTAAAAGTACAGAAGCATTACTCAGTATAAAGTAAAGGTACAGGAATGTGCTGAGGTATAAAGGCAAAATTACAGAGCACATTACTCAGTATAAAGTAAAAGTACAGGAATGTACTGAGGTATAAATCAAAGAAGTACAGAACGTGTGCTCAGTATAAAGTAAAAGTACAGGAATGTACTCAGTATAAAGTAAAAAGTACAGGAATGTACTGAGAGTGTAAAGTAAAAAGTACAGAACGTACTCAGTATAAAGTAAAAAGTACAGGAATGTACTGAGAGTGTAAAGTAAAAGTACAGGAATTACTCAGTATAAAGTAAAAAGTACGAGATATTACTGAGAAATTATAAAATAAAAGTACAGAGCATTACTCAGTATAAAGTAAAAAGTACAGAACGTACTCAGTATAAAGTAAAAAGTACAGGAATGTACTGAGAGTGTAAAGTAAAAAGTATAGGAAGGTACTGGGAGCATTAAAAATAAATGCTCTGCGTTGCTTCTCTTAGAAAAAATATAGCATTAAAGATTTTTTTTTTACCTTTCTGCGACCTTAAGTACTTCAGTTCTTGAGGAGCCCTTTAAATGAGCTCTGGAGTACTGAACGGCCATGTGGACGCGTCCATTCACAAACATGGGGGGGGACGGTCGGAATACCGCGGTCATTTTTTTAAGTTGTTTATCCCGTACACTAATTATAGCAATGTTTTGTTTTTTGTTTTACATTTACGAATTACATCTAAATGATTACATCATTATTATCACGATCCCTTTTCATTAGTTGGTATATTGCCATTATCGTTCCCCCTCGATGAAAATTGGTACGTCCCGTCCAGCTGATCGCCCTGATTTCAGTGACTGATTCTCACTCGGGTGCTTAAAATCCGGCTGTTCTCTTCGCCGTCGGTCATTTTTCTTTTTCATATCACGCTCTCGGCTTTCGCGGAGGTTTCCAATCAACACCGGGGACAGTTTCTCTACTTATTTTGGCCTCTTTCGCCGTTTATCATCGGCAGGCCTCAGCTGCATCCTCGGCCTCGCGTAGCTCCATGGAGGACAGTGAGCGCAGCGGAGCGCCGGCTCTGCCGCCCAGGTGCCGCTGCGGGTTCTGGGGGTGAGTCTTCGTCCTGTTTTTTTACGCTCTTTCTGTGTTAATATGGAGGAAACTCGGTCGTAAATCAGGTCGGCTCGACGCAGGGCGCTTAGCTGTGCTGTGGGGGTTTGGGGGAGAATCAGCTGCGCTTATCAAGGAGAGAACTGTCAGAAAGTGTGGCGCTCCTGAGCAGGCCCGAGTGTAAACAGCAGTAATCTGCACGGTTTCACCTTCAGGGATTAGAGTTCACTCTCCTGCTGTTTCCCTGGAGCCTGCTCCTCACTCTCTGGAGGAAATGAAGTTCTCCAAACCAGAGAGTTCATTTAGTGATTAATCTTTCATAATGAGGGTCAGAATGGACTCACATCAGGAAGACTGGAGACAAAATCAGTGTTTTTAACAACTGTTCACTTTAGATAACTGTCTGTCTGTCCTTCCAGCTTTGTCTGTCTGTCTGTCTGTCCATCTATCTGTCTGTGGATCCATCCAACATTTTATCTTTCTGCCTCTCTAAGTTTATTTGTGTATATATATATTTTTCTATCTTTTATCTCCACCCCTCCAACTCCTTAACTGTCCTCCTGTCCATCTATTCATCCAATTTTCTTTCTGTCCTCCTTTGTATCTGTTTAGCTGGCCTTCTTAGTTTCTCGTTAAGGTTTTAACTCCTAGTTTGTTTGAGAGATTAAGTGTCACTAATGAGAGTCCCTGCAGGAAGAGTCTCCTCGTGAGGAGTTTTGTTGTTGTTTTTATGAGAATGTCTTCTGAGGAAGTCCCGAGTGTCTCATGACCGTTTTCTGAACGTGTCTCCTGTAGTTTTGGGGCTTGACGGCTTGAGTGTGGACTGAACCTCCTTCCTTTGGGCTTTAAAATGTGTTGATGTGGATTTTAACTCCAGTCTCCAGTTGCTCGTTATTTTACATCGATGGTCTGATGGTCTCAGAACTCCTTACCTTTTATTTGAAGCCTGATTACATCGAATAGGTTGTTCTGTTCTTTAAAATGCTGGACACAGTTTGAGGGGACACGGTGTCCTCCTGGAGGTTTTCACCTTTCTGAAAGGCATGGACTTCCGCTCAGCGGGACAGAAGGCCGGAAGTTGTCTGAGAGCACCAGTTTCGGCACACGTCCAGGAGGGATGGTTTCTTTCTCCAAGGACAAACTGGATGGCCGAGCTGCTCCGTTGTGGCTGAAATCATCTTCCCGATCATATTGATCAGTTATTGAACATGATTAGTCTTTGGACTCGGAAACTAAATATATACACATGAATGATCTTTCCAATGCACAAATCTTTTCAGCTGCTCCTGTTGGGTGTCTCCACAGCAGGTCATGTGACTCCATGTCTTCCTGTCCTCTGCATGTCCTCTCTTACCACATCCATAAACCTCCTTTGTCCTTCCTCTTCTCCTCTTTCTTGGCAGCTCCATCTTCAACATCCTTCTCCTGATCTACTCCTCGTCTCTCCTCTGGACACGTCCAAACCAACACCAAACCAAAAGTCTCGCTTTTCTCCTTGTCGCCAAAATGTCCAACCTGAGCTGTCCCTCTGATATACTTTTTTTCTAATTCTGTCCATCCTCTTCCCTCGTGATGCAAATTTCGCCATCTTTAACTCTGAAACCTCCAGCTCCACCACCTATCAGTTTCCAACCCGTATAACATGACTGGTCTCACTACAGTCTCCAAGGTAATATTTTAAAGCTTTTTTGAAAAATGCAAGCCAGTTAACCTGGTCTAGCTTCAGGCTCGACTGTATTCCCACCTGAGCTACGGATCTGGGAGGGACTGGTACTACTTTAGCAGTTTTTAGAGCCACTGTAGATCTTTCTGGGATCATCCTCCACCTCTATCTGCTTCTATTGATCAGTTCAAGAACTGCTTCAGTATTGAAACTCTTATTTTGAAGCTCTTCCTCACTTTTGACTATTTTAGTTTGAACGGTCTTCCTCCAGGTCCTGAAAGCTTGAAATACTAAACCCCAAGCTCCTGTGTTTTTGAAGACTGAGGGCACCTCCGGCTCTTGCTCAGACGTCGGCCTGAATAGGCGATGGACCTCCAGGTCCTGCCATGTGGTGTCTGACCATTTTGTCCGTTGTGTTTCTGGAAAAACTAGCATGAGAGAGAGTGAGGACTGGAGTGTCGGGTCAGGAGATGACCGTGTAAAGTGTTTAAAAATAGCAGCTCGGGAACGATGAGCTTATTTACTTGCGAGCTGTCAATGTTCTAGCTGTTCTCCACGATCTCCTGCAGGAAGGTCCGTATGTACCTGATTTATCTTTTCGTTCCTTCATTAAATGAAATCGCTCGCTGCTGATGGAGCTGAACGTTGATTCCTGGATGAGTTATTTTTCGAATCCAGGTGGATTTAGGCCTAATTTTTGCTTTAAACCGGTGACTTTCATGTTCAGATCTGCTGATGACGATATGGGAAAACATCAGTTTGATACTTCAATATTCCCAGAACACAATGCGGTGATGCTTGTTTCTGTTTTCTAAAACATTTGCAGAACCGGCTGTGCCACAAATGTGCACTTGCATCGATGTTATCAAACTGTCCTGCACTCATGAATAATTCTGCTCTTTGTTGAGAAACGGTGGGTGTTTAATTACTGCGGAAATAAAATCTCGATACTCAGGAACGAATACGGTGATCATAGTTTACCACAATATTAAACTCTTGCTCAGCCTTTAGTGTAGAATTTATCTTGAATTATATTATACTCATTTCAGTTCATCTTTCTTTCCTCCACCTGCTTGAACTCCACCCTTCATAGCGACGGTGCTGTTCACCCTTTCCTTTGCATCACATCCTGAACTCCAGCACACCTGATTTACCTGCTCAGACACACCTGGTTCACTAAACCTGGCCTTTAGCTGACGAACTGAACTCCAGGGGCTGAAAAGTTAACAGTGCTGTAGTGAGACCAGCTATGCTATACGAGTTGGAGACGGTGAGGAAAAAGACAGTGGAGCTGGAGGTGTCAGAGTTAAAGATGCTGAGATGTTCGTTGAGTGTGACGAGGATGGACAGGATTAGAAATGAGTATATTAGAGGGACAGATCAGGTTAGATGTTTTGGAGACAAAGTTTGGAGATGTGAGACTGCGTTGGTTTGGGCGTGTCCAGAGGAGAGACGAGGATTTTATTAGGTGTAGGATATTGAACATGGAGCTGCCAGGAGAGAGGAGAAGGAGGACAAAGGAGGTTTATGGATGTGGTGAGAGAGGACATGGTGGTTGGATTGAAGGAAGATGGAGAGGACGGGAAGAAATGGAGACTGATCCTGTGATGACTCCTAACAGCAGGAAGCTGGAGTCCTGGTCATGTCCCCTCGTGCTAATTTAAGGAGGGATGAACGATCATGATGCTGATTGCTTGTTATTGTTCTCCTCCCTCCTTGGTTCCTAACAAGGTTTTCTCCTCCATCTCTGTGGGACCACTGTTGCCTCTCGCTTGGTCCAGGAGAAACAATGTAGAGGAGTGATATGGAGCATCCTCTTGATTGAGTTGAAGGACACTGAAGTCCATCTCCAAGTTTAGTAAATACATATTTAAAAAGTGCCTTAAATTTTGTCTTTGGATGCTTTTATAATTTTCCCTTTTACATTCTCAATCCAAGTCCACTGTAGACCTTTCTGGGATCATCTCCACCTCTATCTGCTTTTACTGATCAGTTCAAGAACCGCTTCAGTTTTGAAACTGTTAAGGTTAGATTTCAGTTTGAACTGTCTTCCTCCAGGTCCTCTGAACGCTTAAAATACTAAACCCCAAGCTCCGGTGTTTTTGAAGACTGAGGGCACCTCCAGCTTTTGCTGAGACGTCGATGGACCTCCAGGTCCGGCTTAGTCTGACTATTTTGCCTGTTTATGTTTCTGAAAAAACATAAATTAAATTAAAACAATAAAATTTTTCTTTACATTTGAAGATTTTCCCCCCTGGAAGTTGCTTTCTTGGAGATTTCTTTGAGGTTTCACGAGGATATGACTTGCCTTCTTTTTTTAAATGACGTGCGTGAAGTGTCATCACCTGATCAAACATCCGCTGTTTCAGATTGTTTTTTTTTTTTTTTTTTTGAGTCCGCACGTCATGCTGCCGTTTTTCGCTTATGCTATGATCTCCCATCTTTCACCCTCCGGGGTTTGTTCTTGTCTTTTTTGTTCAGTATTGTGAAACGACTTCCTGGAAACAGAGTTTTGGGAGGAACAGCTTCTGTTTGGATCGCCTTCAGTTACAACAGTCCTAAACCAGTTTTAAATTTTTCTCTTTTTATAAAGCTGTTTTCCATGTGTTGTGACGATCCATAATGGGCCTACGTTATTTTAAAGTGAAAGTGATCGTCATCGTGAACCACAGCCAAATGCATAGAGATGCCCAGCACTTGGGGAGCAGTGATGGGGAGGGAACCTCAGGGGAACCTACCAGTCTGAGATTCGAACCCATGACCTGATCTTGGGACCCTGAACACTAGACCACCGCTGCCCTTAAAGATCTGAGGCTGAAACTACAGTGGAGCACCGTGACTTCGCCGTTCTCACCTTGCCGTTAAACAGCAGTTTTATCTGTTTTGCGTTCAGGGGTTTCCAGTTGTTCATTAATGGTTTGGGTCTGTATTTTGGACGTTGAGAACCTGTGAACGCCCAGGAGAAATCGGTCCGTACACAGCGCTGTTCTCAGGGTTTACTTTATGCACCACTGATAAGATTAGAGACTTGAATTCCTGCGGCTGTAACTCATTGACTTCAGTAAACGCTCAGGTGTCTCTGCTCGGGTAGCTCAGCCTGTTCGACCGGGGAAAGATGTTCAAATAAAAGCTGTGGCTGATATGAGTGACATTTCCTGTGACTATTTTCTTTCTGCGAGTCGGGTTTTGTTTTGATTTGAATGAAATGGCAGCACTGACAAAAACCGGTTTAAAGGGCTGAACTGAAACGAGCAGGAAGAAAGGAATACTACATTTCCTTCCGTCACCGTGGCATTTAAACTCGCCAGTAAGACAACTTGCAATCTGTCAATCAGAAATGAGAAACTACTTTTTTTTTTTTCCCTCACTTTTACCCAAATATCTCCTTCCTTCCATTTTCAGAACAGACTCTTCACTTTACTCTGAACATCTGAGTTAATCCTCAATCACCTTCCCAACATCCAGACCGCCTCAGACTAAATGGACACATTTACATTTACAGCATTTATCAGACGCTCTTATCCAGAGCGACTTCCATGTCCTGATTACAGGGACAGTCCCCCCTGGAGACACTCAGGGTTCAGGGTCTTGCTCAGGGACCCAGTGGTGGTAGTGCTAGAGGTGGGATTCGAACCTGGAAACTCTTTGATCTCTTTGAAGTACCCTACCACTGGACCACCACCACCCTGACACAAACACAGAAGAGACGTCCCTCTGTGTGTCCATCGGTGCATTACAGAGTGAAGGAGAGTGAGAGAGAGGACAGGGAGAGTGGACGGTGGAGTTCAGGGTGTGTGGAGTGTGTGTCCGTGATGGAGAACTAGTAGAGACGGTGATGAAAGTGAAGCGGTGAAGTTCATGTGGATTATTTTCAGTAGATTGTTTTTATTGGAGTTGAAGTTCGAGGCTTTAATAGTCTTTAATTCTATTAATATGGAGTGAGATTCAGTTCACTTTCACACAGACAGACGCTCCAGACGTCCTTCAGAGGAGACACGTCTCACTCTACACTCTCAGTACACTCCTGTACTTTTACTTTACACTCTCAGTACATACATGAGGGCAGTGTTTGGGACCGTACAGATGGGCACAGTACCTTACACAATGGTTACATCAGGGCAACATACTGGTCCAGGACTTGACCATTAGATCACGACCCCTAGATCAATGACCACTCAAATCTGAAGCAGTGGAAGGGGACTAACTTTGTGCAGGACAATCGAGGAACGTTTACCTCGAGCCATCCAGTGTCGCGTTTGAGTTTTAGGTTTTTCTAAACGAGTAACTGTTGTGTGATTTGTTTGATCAGGATTTTGAGCCTGTTTTGTGGGGAGCTTTTAAAAAGTAAATTTTCTGTTTTTATTTTTTAGATCCAGCAAGACCATGAACCTCTGCTCCAAATGCTTTGCTGGTAAGAAACAGTTCCTCTTTCCTGAAAGAGTCCAAAGGGATTGTGTTGTGAAGCTTGTATGAGCTCATGGGATGCTCTCTGTAACTGTGAGCAGCTTTAAAGGCTGAGGTTGTCTTGAACACGCCCTGATGAGTTAATGAGGGGTGTCGTAATGAACTGAAGCACTCTCGGGTGTGTTAATTCAGGATTTTTTCAGGAGAAGCCTGTTTGATGAGACATTTCTTCCTAGTCCGTCTTGATGTACACCAGTCTTGTATGAATAAAAACTTAATTTCCTTTCTGTTTTACGTTATTTACGTTAACGACATTTCAGACGCTGGTATCCTGAGACACTTCCCTTTCCTGATCCCTGGAGACACTTGGGGCTCAGGAACCCAATGTTGGTGGAGGTGGGATTCGAACCTGCGACCTCTTGGTCTAAAGGCAAATATCCTACTAGACCACCCGTTTTTATCAAATGTCATGATGATCGACATGCGTTTTGTTATTAAGCTTTGCTGAAAATGCTGCTCCGTATGCTCGCCCCCTGGTGGTCGGCAGATCGTTTTCAGAGCCATCTGCAGCAGAATGTGAAGAATCGAGTGGACGTTGTCCAGGGTTTTCTCTCCACAGTCTAACGGAGGACGCTCTCTTTCAGAGGCCCTTATCCAGAGCTTCCTAAACACCATAAATGTTAACGATGCACAGCCGGAGGCGGCTGTTCCACGTTGGACGGTTCTTATTCCAACAGGTCAAGGTTCCTCAGCAGCGAAGTGAAAGTACAGAGTGAGATGAAAATGCGTCCAGAACATAAAAACAAAGTATGACAGAAAAGAGTGGGACGACATCAGTGTGTAGCAACAAACGAGAGAGTAGACAATAGAGGTTAGGAATTTAGGGTTCATTAAGTTTGTTTTTTTGAGTGTATGAACATTGTTTGGGCTGGATTTGCACTCCATGCTCTTTAGCAGAAGGGTGTAGAGCCAGCAGAGGTGGATGCTCCAGACAGCCACCGTTCCTCGAACGGGTCTGAGGACTTTGGTGTCGGTTCCCGAATTTCCTCATCTCCGTTCGACTCTGTCGTCTTCATGTCTGTAACCTTCACTCTCCAGATGTTTTGATGGAGCTCTGGAAAATGACAATCTGATCACACATGCATTCAGACTGTGTACCGGGGGGGGTTGAAGAACCTTAAACGGACATCCTGATTGGTTGAGTTTACACACAGCTCCTCCGGGTAACGTTTTGAAGTGTTCATGTGTGTGAGGAGCTTGTACATGTGTTTAAAGGCTCTTCTCGGGTGTTCTGTGTTTTAAAGCTTCCTGTGTTCCTCTGCAGATGTCCAAAAGAAGCAGCTGGACGTCGACTGCTCCACAAAGTCCAGTCCAGCGTCTGGGGGCGGCCCGTCCGTCTACAGCAGCGAAGCTGGCGGCAGCAGCAGTGCAGGCCAGGCGTTACTGACCGTCCAGAAGTGCTCAGAACAGACCAAACAGGCTGACCTCTCTTCACAGGAAGGTGAGAGCTCCACCTGCTGGAGATCCAGTGGAAACAGCTGACACAGCATTCTTATGTTGGCATGGCATGGATGGGTCCTAATGAAGGTTTCTTCATCTTAAATGCTGAAATACTCGTTTAAACTATACCTTTTTAAGGCAAATTTAAAGTTTTTCTTTAAGATTTTAGGCTTTTGGTTCAGGAACTACAGTGGATTTGTTGTTGTTCATCATCTCCAATAAATCATCCAGTCTTCTGAATAAAATGAGTCGTACTGAGTAAATGTGGCCCATAGAGACCATGAAAGCCACCGTAATCTTTGTGTTTTATTGTAATGGGTTTTTTTGGGTTTCTCTTCAGGCGCGTCACACACAGACCCGCTGTGTGCATCAGTCAAACGGCCGTGTGACTCAGGTAAACCTCCAGGTTTAAAACCAGGCCTGAACTTCTTTATTTATGCTTTACATTCGACTTCTGTTTTTTTTTTTTTTTTTTCCCCTCCCTCTGAAGACGAGGAGTCTGTGAGGAAGAAAACTCGGCTCGCTTCCGAGGAGCCGAAGCAGAAGAGCCGCCGCCGCTGCTTCCGCTGTCAGAGCAAACTGGAGCTGGTTCAGCAGGAGCTGGGCTCCTGCCGCTGTGGTGCGTACCACACACACACACACACCCCACTGCTGTTCTTCCTCATTTACCTCATCACACCTTCCTCAGTTCCTCTGAATGGGCTGCTTGTTTAACCTCCAGTCTGAAAACCCTGAGAAAGTGTTTAACTGGCAGTAAAGTTTGTCGAACAGGTTAAAGATCCAAAAACCTCAAAATGGATTTAGTATTAACTTTCTGTTCTTCCTAAACTAGTGACAAGTTCACATTTGAACCTTAATCATCTAAATCCCCGGTGCTGGAGAGCTGCTTTCTTCATAATCTGGTGTTGACCAGAAGAGGACTGGTTCCCCTCTTGGCTTCCTTCCTCCTGTTTTAGGGAGGTTAGGGGAGGTCCTCCCAACCCCCCCCCCCCCCCCGCCCCCCAATCACCCTCCGTTTACTCACTTGGGGCTCAAACCTGGATTCTGTAAAGCTGCTGTGTGAACAAACGGTTATAAAAAGCTCAATGAAAGACTTGACTTTCTCCCCCCGTCCCCCGTCTCACGGTTTTCTCCTTCGTCTCCACAGGTTATGTGTTCTGCATGCGGCACCGTCTCCCCGAGCAGCACGACTGCGTGTTCGATCATCAGGGCAGCGGGCGGCAGGAGGCCGTGAGGAAAATGGTGAAGCTGGAGCGCAAAGTGGGCCGCTCCTGCCAGCGAATAGGGGAGGAGTGTTCCTGAGCCGCGGCCACCGCCGGTCGGGGGGGAAGGCTGGAGTCGCGACTGAACATGTCCGGTTCCTGCGCCGGGAAGCTGGAACCGACGTCGGGAAGATTCGGACGCGTTCTTAAACGTCCAAGCCACTGTCTGACCCACTCGCCGTTAACCCGGACTCTGGACTCTCCATGGGCCGCCGCGAACTGTCCTGAGGCGCCATGGAGACCGGCTCTCAGTGGCTTCTCAGGTGTGGGTGGAGGGTTTGGCTACAGCCTTCTGCTCAACTCCAGAGAGAGTGTGTGTGTGTGTGTGTGTGTGTGTGTGTGTGTGTGTGTGTGTGTGTGTGGTTGGTTTTCCTCCAGCAGTGATGGTTGATGCAGGAATCCTGAAAGACGTTTCTAAAGGCCAGTCCTGCTCAGAGCCCAAAGCCTGAAAACGTTCTGAACAAAAGTCTGTTTAGACTGTCGCCGATTCCCTCCCAGCGTTTCACCCTCTTCCTCCTCACACCTGCTTCCCGAGTGTGTTTTACTCGACGGTCACGTTTGTGTTCAGGTAGTTTTGATTAAACAGGTATGAGCAGGAACAGGAGTCCCGAAGTCAAGTTCTTATTTTGAGACCTTTTTACGGCTTTGTTTTTGTTGCTGAAAAGTAAAAATGGAAAATTATTAAACTTTTTATTTAACTGTTATTAGCTTTACTCCTGCTAGTATACAAGTGGTCATTTCCAGATTTTTTTTTTTTTTTTTTTTTTCCCTTTTAATTTTGTGGGTTTGCTCTGTTCTGTAAAAATAAATAAATCTGAATTAAATTAAACAGTTTCTTTTTGCTGGAGAAACAAAATGCAGAAAGGGGAAGATTGTCTTTTGAACTTGGTCTGATTATCAGGTCCTGGGTTAAAACGGCTTGTTTTAATCTATAGCCTTTCTGGACAGTTTAAGGATGGAATCTAATTTCAGTCTCTGGAGGGTTTAGGCCTGGTTTATATGTGAGGACTCCAAAAGGAGCTCCATCTTTTGTCATGAACTGGAGCTCTTCATGTGTATAATTGGGGAACGCAGGAGACACAATGTAGTTTCAAATGTCTTTTAGCAGTAACGGTGCAGAAAGGACTTTTGCAGCAACAACAAAATCAGTTGCTGCAGTTTGCTATTCCATGTTTGATGTGTCCATGTGAGGAGGTCATGTGATCACAGGCATCAAGTCACGAGTGCTTCACACTGGCTATAAAACATGGGGGGGGGGGAAAGAATTGGTAACAAAGGTGGAGGAGTTTAAATACTCAGGGTCAACAGTTCAGAGTGTTCAGTAACGGCGAGTGTGGAAGAGAGTGCAGGCAGGTTGGAATGGGTGGAGAAGAGTGATTTGTGACAGACGGGGACCAGCGAGAGTGAAAGGGAAGGTTTACAGGACCGTAGTGAGATCACCTACGTTATACGGGTTGGAGACCGTTATGAAAAGGCAGGAGGCGGAGCTGAAGGGGTCAGAGTTAAAGATGCTGAGATGTTCGTTGGGTGTGACGAGGATGGACAGGATTAGAAACGAGTATATTAGAGGGACAGCTCAGGTTAGACGTCTTGGAGACAAAGTTAGAGAAGACAGACGGTGTTGGTTTGGACATGTCCAGAGGAGAGACGAGGAGTATATCAGGAGGAGGATGTTGAAGATGGAGCTGCCAGGAAAGAGGAGAAGAGGGAGACCGGAGCAGCTGAAGGATGATGTCAAACATCTCTAACTTGCATCACTTCTGTAGATGGGTGGAAAAACTGCATCAACTAAAGAAACGGTGTAGCTGTGTGAGGAAGTCCTGTAGATCAGTCCAAACATGAGAAAAAAATAATGTTGATTTCTCTCTCGTCTCTGAAACGTAAATGCTGAGGACGATACAGTGATTAGCGCTGTAGACGTGAGAAATAAATACTGTAAATGTGTTTATAAAATGAGTAAATACGGCATATAACAAATAGGGGCTGGTCTGTACACTAATGAAAAACTTTAGATCTGCACATAAAACATGAATAAACTGATCAATGCTGTGGGTTTGCAGATGGATGGACGGAAAGATGCACCCTTCAAAGTGTGTTTATTTGATTTAATTTATTAAATAGATCTCTGTGTAACGATAATCTTAAAAGCAGATGATTCATAATTCAGTTAAGAAATAATTTAGAAACCAGGACAGGAAGACATGGAGGTGGACGATCTGCTGTGGACACGCCGAACAGGAGCAGCTGATCATTTGTCAAAAATGTTGCTTCTGCTTCTTCTCTCCTGTTTCTTCTGGACGTTCTGTTAAACCGTCCAGGCATCGTTGCTAGACCTCTGCATTATTAATCTTGGACTTGGCCTTTCATAGCAGAACTAGTAAGGGCAGGACAGTCCAGGTCCTTTCTGCGTGGGGTGGACGTGTCCCCGTGTCTGTGTGTTTCCTCCAGGAGCTCCAGTACCTTTCCACTGTTCAAAGAGCTGCAGGTGGACTGGAGATGCTAAACTGTCCCCTAGGTTTGACTGTATGTCTTTCCTGTGATGGACTGGTGACCTGTCCAAGGTGTCCCCACTTTTCATTCTGTGAGAGCTGAGATAATCTCCAGCACCACCTGCGACCCTGCACAGGACAAGTGAGTGAATCCAGTAAAGGCAGTGGTGGCGTGGTGTTTAGGAACTTGGCTCCAGCATCGAAAGCTTGTGGGTTCACATCTCAGACTAGTAGGTTGCCCTTAGGTATCCTTGAGCAAGGTACCGTCCTCATCTCTGCTCCATGGGTGCTGGATATTGCTGCCTGGAGAGGATGCGTTTGGTTGTGCTTCACTGCTTTTTCACTGTCTTCACTGTTAGCTGCTTTTTGCTTTCGTTTCCTGAAAGCACGCCTGGGCAGGTTAGATCCTCCCTCACCAGGAAGGAGACTTGCTAGATGTAAACTCAGAATTCAGAGACCCGTATGTGAGAGGAGCTTCTTCTGCTGACGACGGGTTTGTTCCTCAGGTGGGTGAGAACGTGTCTTTCTACTGCATTAATGAATGTGGTTAGTGCGCCGTCACCACACGGTCAGGTGAAGGTTTGTCACAGAGGATCGCAGCTCTGAAAAGTTCTGCACGGGTCAATTGATGGGATCTATGGGCTTTGCTGGTGCTGTGGTTTACGTCAGAACAACTCTGTGAGAAACTGCTTGAGATTTATGAAAAAGGAAATGTCTGCAGGAAGTGTCTGCAGTTTCCTGCTCATGTATTAATCTGTCTTTGTGGAAGCAGAAAGAGCAGTCAGAAGTTTTACATAAGCAGGAATGGTCAGAACCTCTTATTGTTGAACATTGGTTACATCAGTTGAGGTTTCTAGAATAAGAGTTAAATATGAAAAGGCTGCTTTATAGTTCATAGAACAATCAGCATCTACCTTATGGAGAATTTCTTTGGAATGTGTATGGTCACTACATTTACATTTTATGATCACTACATTACTTGTTTATTATTATTATATGTCCTTGATATATTATATTATATATATTACTATTATTGTTGATGTATATTATTATTATATTATTGTTGTTATTATTATTATTATTTATTATTTATTATTATTATTACATTTATTACTTTTTTATTACTTTTTTATACTTTGTTACTTATATGTTTAATTCAGAACCTATTACCGTGTATATTTGTATATTATACATTGTAAATATGTATATGTATATATCTATAGATATTTATATATATATATATATATATATATAGATAGATAATCTATTATTTATAATCTATTATCTATTTATAGCTCCTCCGTTTTTCTTCGTTTTTCTTTTCTTTTTCTCCTCTACTGTTCTTGTTCCTGTTCCTCTTTCCTCTTTTTTTCTTTTTTCTTCTGTACACCTGTCTTTTATTTATAAGAGCCCTGTAACGCCCAAATTTCCCATTCGTGGGATAATAAAAGATTACTCTACTCTACTCTACTCTACTCTATGGAAGTGCACAACAAGCTCTAAGTGCTGTGCAAAAAAGTAATGGACCCCTCATTTCTCATACTTTGCTTCCAGAGTTGTTGAGGAACAGTTCTCCAGATCTTCCTGAAGGACAGTGTTGTTGTCTCTCATGTTCAGTCCAGTCTCTGTACCTGAGCAGTTCTCCAGATCTTCCTGAAGGACAGTGTTGTCTCTCATGTTCAGTCCAGTCTCTGTACCTGAGCAGTTTGATAGTTCTGTGTTGGTTAATCCACACAGTGATCTACGTCTGAACCTTCAAGCAGAACAAAGCGCATCTAGAACCTTGTGTCTTTAGGCATTTGGAGCTTGGAGAACACTTACAATCTTGATCCAAAATCAGCTTTTGAAGCTACTTGTTTGCTTGTTTTTTTCCCCTTTCATGTGTTTCCTCTTTGTGGCCACTGAGTGGCAGTTCAACACAGGCATTCCTACAGACAACATATTGATGAACCAAAACATGCCTGCTGGTCCTCAACATCCCAACAAAACCTCCCTGACCTTCCGAGGTATGGACACTGCAAGGCCTCTGAAGGTTCCCTGGTGTCTCACGCCAAGACCAAAGATCTGTTTGTGTCACTGTGGCAACTGTAAGATCCCAGGAATACCATAACTAAGGGTTGTGTCAGACATTTGACATTGATTATGATCATCACGTGATATCATATGATTATGATCTATGATCTTCAATGATTTGGCATATGGTCCATCTCATATAACGAATGAGGTTCTGTCCCAGAACTCACAGTGAGCAGTGAATTTGTCCTCTGCATCTAACCCATCCAAATACAGTAGCACTGATCTGCCCCTAGGAGCAGTGCGCTGCCTGTGCCCAGGGCTTCCCTCAGCCTGTTCCTGGTTTGTCCACTGTCCGTAGGAAGGAGCTTGTCATGCACCTTCATGTTCCAGTGATGGTCCCAGCTGTGTGGCCAAAATGATTGGTCTTATCACCAGTTATTTCCCAGTCCTTCATCTTTGCAGTTGTACCAAGATAAACAAGGTTCTGTGAATGGTCAAAATGTTTTGTCTCATTGAAGCAGGAACAGAATCAATCTTATTGGTTCTGAGGGAAGTAATGTTTAAAAACAAAAAATAAAATCCTGATTCGTAAAACGCCATTCACACGATTCAGATTTGCCCTGGTTTAAAACCTCCATTTAGGGTCACAAGCTCAGTTGGAAACTGAAGTAAAAGTGCCATTGTAACCCCCACACACAGTCCAGCAAGGGGCAGCTATACATCCAGTGCCCAGGAAGCAGTGTTGGGGACAGTACTTTGCTCAAGGGTACCTCAGGGTAACCTAAGCCACAGACCTCCAACCCTGCGGTCTTGTTCCTTAAACAATAGGGCTCCGCTGTGAGCTTTTCTTTTGGAATTAAATAAATAATTAAATAAATAAATAAATGCTCTGTCTGCTATTGGTCGTCCTCTAATGCATGTTTCCTTCTTCTGTGACAGGAATCATGGAAATGTCTGAAGCAGGACGCTTTCTGAGCGATCACCAATGTGCAATAATAAAGAAAACCAGAAACGTGGATAGTCTGGTTGATTATTTGAGCCAGAATAAAGTTATTTCAAATGAACTCGCTAAAAATATTCGTGCCAAAGAGACGGATCCTAAAAAAATGCGTGAGCTGTATGACTGCCTGAACTCCACCAAGGCGTGCGAGGTGACTTTGGAGTGGCTGAAAAAAAATGAAGCTGAGCTGATTGAAGAATTGGGTAAGCCTGTTTGACCTTAGCTCTCTGTAATGTTCTTCTGAATGTTCTTCTGAATGAAGGATTTTAAAACAATTCTTCTGCTCAGTGCTTGAATTACTGGAATTACCAGCATCATTTTGCAGTTGGAGAGTCTATCAGTCACAGAGTGAGATTTAACGTCGACCCAGAATTAAAACAATATGTTTTGTGTTGTATTTCATTCGTACATGATGTGTTTATTTCCTCTGCATGGAACTAATGTTAGTTTGTTGTTTCTTCATTTTGAAAAATAAAGAGACAGACGGCGAGTCTTGCTCCCCACCAAAGGGTAAGTTACTCTATATTTGACTTTTTAAGGGCCAATATGGTTCCAAGCCCCAATCCCATTTCATGCATTGCCCCGAGCACTAAGCCCTGCCTCTATTTTCTGGTCATTCATAGTGTCCCGGTTCTCGTTAGGACAGAGAGTCTGAGAAATTTCTCAGAATGCCTTGTAACTGGTGCTCAGAGAACAATCTGTCCATGAATGTCCTCAAAACCAAAGAACTGATCATAGACTTCAGGAAGCTTAAGCATGACCACATCCCTCTGCTCATTGATGGAGAACGTGTGGAAATTGTCACTAGTCTCAAGTTTCTGGGCACCTACATCTCAGCTGACCTTTCCTGGACTCACTACACAAAAGCTTTAGTAAAGAAGGCTCGACAGCGAATATACTTCCTGCGTGTCCTCAGGAAAAACAAGCTGGACATGAAGTTGCTGCTGGCCTTCTATCACTCTTCTGTGGAGAGTGTACTAACATACTGTTTGGGAGTGTGGTATACGGGTTCCACAATTGAGAACAGGAAGGCTGTGCAGGGGGTCATAAATGCTGCACAAAAAATGATCGGCTGCCCCTTACCCTCCATATCTGAAATATCCACATCTCACTGCCGCAAGAAAACTAAAGCCATCATTGCAGATTCTTCACATCCCGCCAATCATCTGTTTGAACTGATGCCTTCAGGCAGGCGCTACAGATCCATCAAGTCACACACAACTAGATTTAAAAACAGTTTTTTTCCATGGGCCATTCGAACACTAAACACTCAGTAACTCAATAGCGCCCCCCATGCTCCAAACACCACCAACACACATGTACACAGCACTTTGAATCTGGTTAAAAATATCTGGTTAAAAATGTCTTGCTTTTATTTATATATATATATTTATATTTATACATGTGTTTGCTTTTATTTATTCATTTATTTATTTTTTTTTTTTTTACTTTTTTTAAAATCTATTTTTTATTTTTTTTTTTTTCTCTCTTTTATCTATTTTTTAACTCTATAATGCATTGAAGTAGGGGAATCACCCCCCCCCAATTTCGTTGTAAATTGTACAATGACAATAAAGTCTATTCAAAATTCAACTCACCAAGCAACCAAAGAAATCCAATAATGTGATTTTCTCTGTTAATAAAGAATTTAAATTCATGTATTATGATTCTCTTCTTCTACAAAGCTGACATCTTTATTTTTGGATGACTTACATTTCCAGTGGTGCTTTGATGTCAAATGATGCCTAAAGTCTTTCTCTGTTTTTGTTCTCTTTCATGTTAACATGACCTGACCTGCACCTAGCAAAGAGGCGTTTATTGGAAGAAGATGACACAAATTACAATATAATCCTGAGAAGTGGTCCGGTTAACAGAAGCACTCAAGGGAGGGGATATAGAGGAGATGGAACCAGAGGAACCTTGAGAGGGAGGGGATATAGAGGAGTTGGAACCAGTGGAACCCTGAGAGGGAGTGGATATAGAGGAGTTGGAACCAGTGGAACCCTGAGAGGGAGGGGATATAGAGGAGTTGGAACCAGAGGAACCCTGAGAGGAAGATGGCATGGAAGACCAGCTCTATCTTGGGCAGAACATGGCGAAGATGCAGACATGAAGGCTGAGCAGGATGCCCTGAGAGCTGAGAGGGAGGTTTGAAGCTTCCCAGACAATTTTGTCCAGGTTTTCATTCATCTGTTTCAAAAACTGCTAAATCGCTCTCAAAAACATGCTTCATGCTCAGCAGACCTGAGAAACTTCCACTAGTTCCTCTTTTACACTTCCAGTCTTGCTTTCCAAGCAGAAACTGAGCAGATAACTGCTTATAATACTTCTGGGTGATTTATTATTTAGTTTATGGCATTTAGCAGACACTCTTATCCAGAGTGACTTCTTGTTCCTGATTACTGGGACAGTCCCAGTGGAGTAATTGAGGGATTAAGGGTTTTCCCTAGGAACCCAATGATGGCAGTGCTGGAGGTTGGATTAAACCTGTGAGCTCTTGGTCCATAGGCGATTGTCCTACCACTAGACCACCACTATTTGGACTATTATAAAGTCCAAAGTCCAAAAGTAAGGTCAGTTTTATTTCTATAGTGCCGGGTCAGAGTAATGAGCAACAAACTCCCTAAAACTGGAGGAAGAACCTCAAGAGGAACCAAAACTTGAAAGGAGAACCCTTCCTCTCCTAGTCACCGGATAACCTGGAGAACATTACAAAGTGTAAAGCAGTATAGGCAGATCAATCCAGAACAAGTGAAGTCTGTTATATTTATTTGATAGACGTTTGTAATTACCCTCTGTTTCCTGATATTTCCTGTTCTTTCACTTTGTCTCTAAAACATCTAACCTGAGCTGTCCTTCTAATATACTCACCTCTAATCCTGTCCAGCATTGTATCTGTCGAGCTGTTTCTCGCCATGAAACCATACTGCTGTTCACTCATCTCCTCTTTTCTTAACCTGCTTCCACGACTCTTTCCCAGAACTTCATGCTGTGGCTGATCAACTTTATCCCTCTATAGTTACTACAGCTCTGTGCATCACCCTTATTCTGGAAAATGTTTATAAAAAAAACACCTTGAAATAAAACAAAGGTCTTTTTCTGTGAAGAAACAACACAGCTGAATCAGTCCAGTCTGGTCAGTTTATTATTTTACCTTATTTAATGGTGTCCACCATATATATATAAAAAAGTTACAGTTATCAAATATAAAGTATGCCTTGAAGCAGGTGGAACCCTCCCCCAACCCTAGATAAAAACCAGAGTTTTGTTGCGTAAGTTATCTTTAATAATTCCGACTACAGTTCTTCAAGTCTCAAGACTTTTGCACAGCACATTATTCTTTCCCCAACATCTATTTAGCAATTTCTTTCTAAATATCTTGGTGTGATTTCACTGAAATGACTGATATGTTATTGCTTTCAGAAGCTTCTTGAAGATCTGCCTCTCGAGGAATGCCGGGAACTGGCCAAGATCCTGCTTGAGAGGCAGCCTGGCCTGGTGTTTGACGTCTTGGAGATGCTTCAGTGCAGAAACAACGCTCCGCCGTCTGAGCCGAGGGCAGATTTGCCCTGGTGTGAATGTGGAAATTGTAGGGAGATGCCCTCAGATGTGGAGAAGGTATGCTGCAACCAAGAGCCGGAGCACTGCATAAGCACACTGCAGCTCTTCCGCCATTTCTGTCTGGATGACGGCTATTTGAGCCTTCTCAGGAAGGACATCCCTAACCAGGAAGCACGGCCCGGTGAGGATAATGAACAATATCGCAAAATGGCCTACCACCAGCTTACAGCCTGGAGAAATGGTCCTCTTGGCCGGGGGAACCGGACGCCCCTCCCCAGCTGCTGTGTGTGGCGGATCCGCGACAAATACCCCGACCCCAATGGGAAATACCAAGGATTCAGCTATAGCCCCCAAAAAACGCAGTAATGGTGAGTCATTAAGTGTTTTATAACTTTTCAAAAAAGAACGCTTTTCTGATTGACATAATCATTGCATTCTTACCATTTGGAATTTATAGGTTCTCCCAGGAGCAACCTGGGGTTGAGGGTCTTGCTCAGGGGCTCAAAAGGTGTTGGAGAGATGATTAAACCAACAACTTCTTGGTTCGCAGCTGGATGTCCTACCATTAGACTACACGTCCTGCTCCTCTTGTGAATTCTTTGTTCCAAGGCAACATTTCTTTATATAAACCATAAAATACTTAAAGTTGTGTTTATGGTCTTTCTTTGAACATCATTAGTGCTGAAATGTCTTGACGTCCTGGTCAAGCACCAAAAAAAATGACTACACTTTCCATCTCCTGCCTAAAGATGATGGATGGAGACAGTATTTGCTTAAAGAGAGAACATCCTTTCCTTTACTGCTGTTTATTTCTCACCCTGTCTCACTTCAGTCTCACCCCAAATTTAACACTTCTGTTTGAAACTAGCTCAGCAGCTGGGATTACAAGCAGCGCCAGTGTCACAAGAACGAGTTCTAGATATTTCCCAAAGAGCCGCAGCTATGCTGCTGCAGGTCTTTCCTGGTGCTGCCACACAGGAACATCCAAACTGCTTTCTCCTGATGTGGAGACCAAACCAGGCCCGCAAGTGGATACGTTTAACAGTGCGCACTGTCTGTCATTAGAACATAACAACAGCAATGTCAAGGCGCAGGTAATAGAGCAGGAGGGGGATGGTACCCTGCTCAATGGTACCTCAGGGCAACCTACTGATCTGCGATTCGAACCCACGACTATGGGCCTAGTCCCTAAGCATTAGACCACTACCGCCTCAAACATTTCGGACTTGTTGAGACACTGATACCCCCAGAGGTTACCCTTAATCATATAATTCCGCCCCCATCATCAAGCTACCATGTGCCGTATGTATGGCTGCTGCTGATGCGTGGGCGGTGTGGGTTAAATACTGATTGTAATTTCATCAGGGCTGCACTGTCTTCACTGTGACAGAAACTTTCACTTTCACTTTAGAAGCTATTATGAAGTTTCTTTGCTTCTAAAGCCAGAAATAATAGAGCTAGGAGTGAGGTGTGACTTATTTTTGTCTCCTGTGTTTTTTATTATTTCTGTCTTTGTCTTTGCGTGAAGGACAGAATGTGGAATAAAAAGTGACGTCTGTACTTGTAATGTGCATCAGTCATTCAGAACTATCACAAGGAATATTACTGTGTATAAAGGGTGCTGTCATTCAGTGGTGGTACCTGTCTATGGACCTGTGGCTCAAGAGGTTCCATGTTGAATCCCACCTCCAGCACTACCATCACTGGGTCCCTGAGCAAGACCCTGAACCCCTGAGTGCCCCAGGGGACTGTCCCCAATCAGGACATGGAGGACACTCTGGATAAGATCGTCTGATAAATACTGTAAACGTAAATGATGAACTGTTATACAGATGTTATACAGAGTGTTTAGTCCAATAAATCATCTGTTTTCCTTATTAGCATAATAGAGAAGCCTGTTGTCGATGTCATTTATTACATTCATAAAGTTAATGACTAACTTTCAGTGCCGACCTGTAGCTGAAAAATAAGAGAATTCATACAGTGTACAACTTATATATATTAAAGCTTTAGAACCTGTGTGTGTGTGTGTGTGTGTGTGTGTGTGTGTGTGTGTGTGTGTGTGTGTGTGTGTGTGTGTGTGTGTGTGTGAACTATATTCTAGTGTTATTTACTTTAAATCCAGCTTGTCCGGACCAGCATTTTGAAATCTGCGAGATCTTTGGAGATGAACGAAACACAGTGGATTCAGTTGAAGAAACATAAAACACACAAGCCAATAGAAGTGCAATGTAAACTCGCGATACCCGACGCATAACTTCACGTTCTTCATCTTCTGTCTCTCTCCATCACTGACTGCAGCCTTTCAACATCCCTCTGTTGATTCTTTTCTCACCTGTCTCATCTACAGTCACGTCTTTTTCTGCAGATTTTACTGTTTCTTCTGAATTTCACTTCTTCAAAAAGAAGCAAACTGTCAGCTCCAGAGCAGACTCCATCTCTCCAGGTTCACCTCAAGCTGCTCCTTACTCTCATTACAGATCACAATATCATATGTATATGATGCATTTGAATTAATTTTACAAATGATGTACAGCTTTTTCAAGAGTATTTAGTGGATGATATGTAGAGGTGCACATGTCCTTCAGATAAAGTGAAATACACTGGTCAGGTTCTGCTTCCAGAGCTGTATGGTGGCCTCTCTACATCACTACAAAGTCAACTCGAAAGCCTGTGAAGGTCACATTGGGTGCCAAAACATTTACACACGTTATTGTTTTCATGAAACGACTGTTTATTTTATTTCCTTGAAAAAAGAAAACGTAATTACACACTCAAAAGATTTTTTAGGACTTTTTTTTTTCCTTGCTGCAGTTCCTCACTCACACTGAGGAGTTTGTTTCACTTCGCAGAATTTGACGTTATTTAAACCACACACACACACTCTCACTCACACTTTCTCACATCACTCCTCAGCAGCTGCCCTCACTAGCAGCTTCATATAAAGGTCGGATAGACACATGAAGCTCAGCAGATCATCAGCCTGAGCTCTCGGTTCACCTGACAGGTGAGTCTGCCTTTCAGTCCAACAAGATCAACACAATCAGAGCGACACAGTGACGCAACAAGATTCTGGAACTGACTGATGATGAAGGGCATGGAGTCACATCCATGTCAAACCTAAAGAACAGGACAACCAACATTAATTTAACATCACATGTTGCCCTTGAACGAGAATCGTGCAAGGTTCTAGAAATCGCCAATCAAACTGAATGCTTTCTCTGCTCTGTTATAGTATTTTAGAATAAAGTAGATTACCTAGAACCAAAGATGGATTCTAACCACTGTTTCTATTATTGCAGGAATTGCTGAATACCATGAACAGTAAATACGAGCCTCACTGGACGGGTTGAGAACAATGAGCCGAATCTGATTGAGGAACTGGAGGGTAAGCCTCTGTCTAGAAATTTTCTCCATGATGTCCATCATCCTTCATTTCACACATGGGATGCACTCCAATCATCCCGAACTGAAGAACAGATATTTGATAGAAAAAACCTATTTAAACCCTGTAATCTGGTGTGACCCACCTTTTATCCTCTCAGCACTGGGGTCTACTCCAGCACCACCAGCCACCTTCTGAGATAAACAGCTCTGATCCAGAGCTGATCCAGAGCTGGATTTCTGGATTTTAAAGACCACACTTGTAATATACAGAAATGCCAAAGAAGTAAATGTGGAAAGCGTTAGTATCCAAAGCTCCTTCCACAACCCTGAACGGTTCCAGACGTGGGACCTGGGAGTGAGCCATGAAGGCAAATGTCTGAATTAGCAAATCTGTATCTCCAGTTGGTGGAATTCAGTTTCTGTGGTTCATGTGTTGGAAAGGGCTCTGACTGAAAGACTAGATTTGTACTTTTAATGGGACAATGCTTCATGATGGCACAAGCATTTATTCCACCTAGTCTGTGCGTACAATGACTGAATTACTGTTTCATTTTATTTATAATATGAGTTTCTGCTTTGAGTCTAGTTTATGTGATATGTTTCACCTCCTCTCTTTCTATCTTTCTGTCAGAAAAGCAGCCCGCAACCTCAGAAGAAGCTGTGGATGAAGTGGACAACAATATCTGCAAGCCTGTAAGCAGCATTACCTTCCCAGCCCAAAGGTATGCTGTTGGTAGGTTCTGTTTTGGTCATAAAATCAGAAACTTGCTCTTTGGGGCAGCAGTGGCCTAGTGGTTAGGGTGTTAGCTGCATGATCGGAGGATCAGGGGTTCAAACCCTTCTCAATAGGTTGCCCTGAGGTACCCTTGAGCAAGGTGCCGTCCCCGTCACTGCTCCCCGGACGCTTTCAATAGTTGTCCACTGCTGCACGGTGTTTGTGTGCATGGGTTAAAAGCAGAGGTCCAATTTCGTTGTGGTTCACTGTCTGCTGTGCTTTGACCTCACAATGACAAGGGTTGTCACTTTTATTCACTTTTTCCTTTCGATCCCAGATGTTTGTGTATGCTTTTTTACTCCACAAGGTGTTCCACAAGGTTTTTGTTGTAGCAGGATGAAGGTGCAAAGAAAACCTTGTGGTGGAATGAGTAGTGTAGCAGGAGTGATCTGTGACAGACAGGTGTCAGCAAGAGTGAAAGGAAGGTACTGTGACCACCTATGTTGTACAGATTGGAGAATGAGTTGGTAGGTTGGTAAGTAGACCAGCTTTGTAATAATGGTTGGAGACGGTAGTGAGACCAGCTATGTTTTTTATAGGTAGGAACTTATGAAAGACAGGCGCACTGAGATTTGCATCAGGATGGACGAGAGGATGGATAGGATTAACGAGGTATGAGAGGGCCAGCTCAGGTTGCACAGTTTGGTGATGAAGTGAGACTGTTGGTTTGGAGCATGTCCAGAGTAGAGAGACGAGGAGGAAATCAGGAGAAGGATTGCTGTGATGGAGCTACCTGGAAAGAGGAGAAGAGGTAGCAGGTTTATGGACATGGTAAAAGAGGACATGCAGGGGGACAGTGTGAAAGAGGAAGATGCAGATCCTTCATCAACTGCAGAATGCTCATCACCACACCACTAAGCTTTCCAAGTCCTGGGCTGCTTGACATTAACATTTGCTATATTTACGGCTTTAGCAGACGCCTTCTTATCCAGAGCGCACTCCATGTCCTGATTACAGGGACAGTCCCCTGGAGACACTCAGGTTCAGGGTCTGCCTTAGGACCCAGTGGTGGTAGAGCTGCAGGTGGGATTCGAACCTGGGTGGGCTACCACTAGACCACCACCACCCTGATGCTGACAGAAGCATAGAGTTTTAAAACAAAGACACATGATGAGCAGCATAAACTTCGGGTTACTGGTTTAAATGGACGTGACTACACAGTTACAAAGCTTAGTCACATAGTGATGCCCCGCATGTTTGGCAATTAACGGGTGAGCTTAACCAGGTGTGTAAGGTGGGAAATCAGGAATCGAAGGTCCCTAACATGGATCGTGTATGCTCGTTAACATTCTATTAAAGTAACTTCTATTTCTCATTGATGAATAAACTTATGTACCTACCAATTATTAGATTAAAACATACGGCATTGTTAATTGGGGGGGAAAAGCTACGCCAATAGCATCTCATTAGCGGAAAGTTTCAGTTTCACCAGACTTTATATTTTCCCAAATAAATCCTTCCATTCGTTAACTGCTCTTGTCTTCATCCTGAAATAGACCTGAAAGATTCTGTCCACCTTTTTCCAAAGTGGAAGAATGTTTGAACCTACAAAACAGGGAGAGAGGCTGATTGAGGATCTGAAAGAAACTTGCTGAAGGTGAAATGGAGGTTCTAGAAAAGTTAGTTAGTTGATAAGAAGCTGAAAGAAGCTACTCTTCCGTTCAGATGATGTTAAGGTTATCAATAGTAACCAGAAACTTGTGATTTTAGACGCTCCACGAATGTGCAGAGTTCTGATCTAAATGAAAGTGTTTTTTGGAAAGGGACAGGTAGTGGAGAAATGAGACCATGGGAAATACAAACAGGAAAGCCGTAAGGTTGAAGAAATGATCAGTGATGACCCACAGCAGGATATAAAAATTGGCAGCTAAAGCTACTAGGAAGCAACCGACTGCAGAAGAGCTGTTTAAAGAAAGCTAGACAAATAAGTAAATTGGAAAATCACTTTGTGATTGGAAGGAGGGTAAAGAGAAACTGAACAGGGAGAGGAACTTAAAGAAAGTGCTTGACTGCATCTCAATCAGAAACCAGGTTGAACATTCAGAGTGTCCGTGCTTCATTGCGGAAAATGTGATGGTGTATGAAGACCCAGAAAGCAAAGAGAGGCAAATTATTATCACAGAAAACACAAAAGTCACTAAAATTGTCCCAAAAGACATTAGAATTAAAGCCAATTATCAAAAGTGGGTGTGTGGGATTAAGAAAGCTGTGCTCCTTGGTCAGCAGGAGCGAGAGATTAAATGCGATGCCGATTTTGTGGACGGAATCATAAAAAAGTGTGAAAGGTTTGTTGAAGCCTTCGCTCCAGCCTCTAGCAGTGGCTTAAAGACCTGCAGAGACAGGAGAGGCAGTATTCCTCTCATCCAGAGTCACTAGATACCCACAGAAAACCTGCTGGATTTTAGCAAAACTTGCAAACTACTATTAAAAAAATTTTTTTTGGACCTAGATTTCTTGGGGGCCAGATTGATACAACTCTCCCCATAGTTTACCCACCAATATCTGCTTTTTCTCGCTACCTGGTTGTGAGACAATGCTTGCAAAAGCCAAATCTGTCTACTTGTATCTGCCTTCTCACTGGAGGCTGGTCAGGCTGGGATAAATATCAATGGGCTATGTTTTAAATCAGTCACTCGTTAACTTAACTGCTTATCCCGTGCAGCACCGTGGGTGGTGCTGGAGCCACCTGTTGGGCGAAAGCCGTACAAGCACCTTAAAAAGGGCGCCAGTCTGCGGGGCAGACACTCGGAGACACTAAATTTTGCACAGCTAACTTTATCTGCTATCTTTCCTAATTTGACACTAGGAAGGGGGTCACACCCACTTCATCTGGAACTTTCCTTCAGCAGCTGCTCCCATCATTAAGGGTTACCACAGCAGATCAAACGTCTTCATCCCTAAAGACAGAGGACATAAGTGGTTCCCTCCTAGACTTGTGAACAATGGGATCCGGTCCCTTGATGTTTTCAGGACTTTAAGTGCCAGTCTACTGACAGTGTGTCCACCCAGCTGGGGGGGCAGTAATATCCAGCACTCGGGGAGCAGTGGTGGGGATGCAGTAATCTTTATTCAAGGATACCTCGTGACAACGCCCTGGTCTGGGACTAACCCTCTGGAGCATCTCTCTGTGGAAGGCAAATCACTGATCATGTCATGTGTTGTTCTTAAATGGATTTAATTGTAAATGGATTTAATTGTTGCCTGTGATGGACTGGCACTGTCCAGGCACTTTTCATCCCAGGAGAGCTGGATTGACTCCTGCTCCGCTTTCTATTTAAAATTGATAACATTTAGTGACGCCTTATCCAGAGCTTACTTCCATTTTCTGGAAGTGGGATTAGGAGTCTAGACCTTGATCATTACAAGTAACCTGCTGCTAGAACATCCCCTGGTACCCTCATCAGGATAAGTGGCTCAGGAAAAGAGTGAGTGATTTGATTAACCTGTTTACTGTGTTTCATGTTTTGTATTGTTCTGATGCTTTCTGTCAAACACCTACAGTACTGTATATTCCTGACTGGAGAGATCCCGTCTGTCTCCCGAACTAACTTTGATCCTGACAATGAAACCAGGAATGTAGAGTTTGGCTCATGTACTCGTTTCACTTTGTCCACCTTCTAATTCTAAACTTTTTCTCTACCATTGGTTTTATTCATTTATTCATTATATTCTGCCTTCTTTCTGAATAAATCATTTCAAGAAGCACTCTACACTTACCCTGATTGCCCTGGACACGCTCCATACCAATGCGGTCTTACTTCTGCTGTCTCAGAAATGTCCAACCTGAGTGCCCTCTAATGCATCTATATTAGTTCCTAATCCTGTCCATCATCGTCCCTTCCAGATGCAGGAATCTCAAGCATCTAACTCTGACACCTCCAGCTCTTACCACCTGCCCATTTCAATCACACAATATAGTTAGTCTCACTCATCCCAGAACCTTCCCTTGCACTCTCACTGCTACTGCTCAGTATTGTGCAGTGGTGGCTTCCAGGGTTAGGGAGCGTTCCCTACCTGAAGATCAGGGTCTGATTCCCACCAGTAGGTTACCCTGAGGTACCTTGAGCAGCACCGCCCTGTCACTACCCTGGGCACTTTCAGCATGCTCACTGCTGCATCGTGTTTCTGCATGGGTTAAATGCAGAGGTCCAATTTCGTTGTGGTTCACTGTGTGCTGTGCTGTGACCTCGCAATGACAATGGTTTTCACTTTCACTTTCACTTTTTACTGTCCCTCAGAAACACTGAGACACATGGAGCTTCACTGCGGGGACGGTAAAATGCAGATTTGTGACGCCTGGTTCCATTCACCACCACTGAAAGAAGTCTCAGCTTCTCTAAATGAAAGATTTGCATCAATGTGAGAACTTTAAACACAAAGTGATCTGCTTTAGGAGTTGAAACTGGGCATAAATAGACAAAAAATATTGATGTTGAAATGAAACATGTCGTCCATGACTGTCCAGCATTATTTTGTTTTAGCCATGACAGCTGGATTTTAGCACAAATGCTACCTTTCTCTCATTTAGAAAAGAAGATTAGTTGATTAGTTTGAAAAAGAGAATTTTTTTCTTCATCTCAACCCCATAGGAAGTATTGTCTACTTCAAAAGGAGCAAGAGATTCCACCGATCGCTTCTTGTGTGGAAGGAATCATAGGAAGGTGTGAAAGGTTTATTTGAAGTCTTCGCTCCAGCTCTTGCAGTGTTTAAAGACCTGCAGAGAAAGAGGAATCCAGTACCACCATTTTAGGTGTGGGGAAGGGAGTAGAGGAGGCAGGACCAGAAGAATCAATGTTGTGGACACAGGGGTCAAAGGGGCAGAAACAAAAATGACATTGTAAAAGAAAAAAACAACTGCAGTTTACAAATTTGGACCTTTAGTCTTAAATAGAAAACCTAATTCTCCCATTTATCCACCTCGTAAACCACAATGCTGTTCTGTAAGATTTTTCATGTGAACTATTTTTGCAGCATTTTGTCAGAACTTTAACTGAAGCTTACACAGTGAGCAGATGTTATCTGCAGCTTTGTGGGGCAGCGGTAATCTAGTGTTTAGGGAGTTGGACCAGGATCAGAAGGTTGGGGGTTTGAAGAACAGGGCGGTAGGTTTCCCTGAGGTGTCCCTCATGAAGGTACTGTCCTATTACTGCTCCCCTGTAGCCAATAGTTGCCCCCTGCTGCACATTGTGAATGGGTTAAATGCAGAGGCTGTATTTTGTTTACTGTGTGTTGTGATTCACAAAGACAAGCTGTTACTTTCACTTTCACTTTGCTACAGTGGCTAAAACATTCCTCCCACTCGCCCTGCTCCCGTCTGCCCCAAATTAACAGTTCAAACATTTACATTTCTTCCTTGTGATTAAAGTGCACAACTGTGCTCCAGCAAAAACAGCATCTGTGTGAGCAAATATCACGCCACACTCTGACTGCCATATCAACCTGTGGTTGTGGGTAGCCCAGAAGATAGGTCTATGGCAGGATACTTGCTTATCAACCAAGAGGAACTCCATGGTTTGAATCCCTCCTCCAGCACTACCACCATTGGGTTCCTGAGCAAGACCCTTAACCCCAAGTTGCTCCATTGAGGACTTGCTTTCCAGAAATACCTAATATGTCCACCATATTGGGCTGTGCATCTCAAACAGAGAGAGAGGAATGAGATCTGTTTTGAACTCATACTGTACAAACCATTAATTTATAAAGTGCAGAACTGTGACTCCGGCAAACTCGCTATTACAGACTGACTAGAAAAAACAGACCCAAGGGTTTTACAAACACTAGACAATTCCTGAGATATCGTCCCCACATACCACCGTCAACAAAGCTGAGTGATGGTGTGAGAGTGGAGGGTCGGCAGCACCAACATCCCAGTTTACTGTAATTCTCTGTACCGTGAACCCCTGGATCTGCACCTTTAAACTAACAGGAAAGATCTATCATTTAAAACCGGGACCAAACAAGTTAGTCTTCTTAGTCTGAATTTAAATACTGAGAGTACATCTGAGTCCTGAACAGCAAGCCAAAGACCATCCCAGAGACTCTCCTAAATACTGGAGAGGTGTCTGAGTCCCGGACAGCAGGCTGGACCGCCCCAGAGACCTAAATACTGAGAGTGTCTGGAGTCCCGGACAGTAGATGGACCGTCCGTCCCAGACTAAAATACTGGAGAGGCAGTCTGGAGTCCCGGATAGCAGATGCAACTGGCCCCAGACTTAAATACTGAGAGTGTGTCTGAGTCCTCGGATTAGTAGATGGACTCGCCCCAGAGATCGGGCTGAATGAAAAGGCCTCTTTGTTGGGGAGTGGAAATTCTGGGAACTGTTAGGTTCAGCACCTTGTGATCTAAGATGTAGCACCATAACTGAGATCAGCTCGGTGAGATAATCAGGAGCGAGAATGTTTAGGGCTTTGTTAATCAGGAGTAAAATTTTATAGTCGATGCGGAATTTCACAGGAAGCGAGTGAAGTCTGGATACTATCAGACTAATGTGATCAAATGTTGTCGATCTAGTGAGGACTCTAGCTGCTGCGCTGTAGACTAACTGGAGTTTATGAAGGTTTTACTGGAACATCCTGACAGCAGGACATCACAGTAATCTGGTCTTGAGGTGATAAAAGCGTGGATCAGTATTTCTGCATCATGCAGTGTGAGGGACCTTCTAAGTTTAGTGTTGTCAAAAGTGAAGTGAAAGCTATTTAATAATATTTCCAGTTTGTGTGTCCAGTTGCTTGGATGAAAAAAGATTTATGGACATCATCAAAAGTAAATGTCCAGGTAAACACTGATTAAGTGCTCACAGTTGTCACACAATCACGGATCGTCCTTTCTTCATCGGTGGCGGGTGTATCTCAGGCAATGGGTGCATCGTTCTGCAATCTGATTCTTCTTCTTGATTTTGAGCCTTGCTCTTGCAAGCTGTTCGAGGGGTTACATAAAACTGAGGAGAAATCTTGGAGCAACAACACCTCCCAAACAGTAATTCTAGAGACATTCCTTTAGAAAAGCAGATTATGTCACCTCTTAGTTGTGACTGATAGACTGCTTTCTGTAAGAAACAAAAATGCCCAAACACAAGTGAAAGTGACTACCCTTGTCATTGTGAGACGCAGCACAGCACAACATAAAATCTCTGCATTTCACCCCCACACACACTTGCAGCAGGGGGCAGTACCTTGCTCAAGGGTACCTCAGGGCAACCGACTGGTGAGGGAATCGAACCCACAGTCTTCCGATCTGGGGCAACTCAAGTCAAGTCAAGTCAAGTAGGTTTTTATGGTCATTTCAGCCATTTACACAGTACATAGTGAAATGAAATAACGTTCCTCCAGGACCCTGGTGCTACACACAAGACAACATCAGACAGAACAACAAACACAACACAACTCTCTAACCACTAGGCCACGGCTGCCGCAGGTGTAAATCAAATGTGAGGTGGCGGTACTGGCGATTGCTCCAAGCTAAAGACTAACCTGATCCAAAACAGTGTTGCATTTTTATGAACACATGACTAAACACATCACAGACTTGCCCATCAAACCACACGGGTTAGCCAGCTACTGAGCTGACAGACAGGCCTCACTGGCTGGTAAGAATTAAGGAGTCTTTAGAAGGAATGCACCACTGTTCACCAGTCAAAGGGTTCTCAGTGGCAGCCATGTTCTTGCATGTGTCCTACCTCAAATGATAACCAGGCATTAGATGCACACCCAGATGAATCTTCATTGTTACTATCAACTTCAACCAAGCCAGTCTGAAATCAGGTTTTACCAAAGTTCTATCAACTTCAGAATGTTGCCACTAGAGGAGAAACTATAAGTGTTATATAACTCAGTTTCTGGTCACTAGAGTATAGAGTAGAGTAGAGGTACAGCGAGATGAGCAGAAGATCTAAAAGAACATCTTCAGGCTCAACTTTGTGAGAATATTTTTCACTTTCACTTTTTTTAATGTGTGCAGTTTTCTATATACAGACTTATTGTGTCTCATGCTTACCGGGAGCCTTCTCTGAATTGATTCATTATGAAATGCACGTTCTCTTTCTTTTTTTCCTTCTTTGTTTCTGTTGTGGACCAGGGGAGGATGGGTTCCCCTTTTGGGTATTGGTTCCTCACAAGGGTTCTTCCTCCTGTTTTGGGGAGTTCTGCCTCTGTTGGCCTCGGCTCACTCAATTGGGGCTCGGACCCGGTTTCTGTAAAGCTGCTTTGTGACAACAACAGTTGTAAAAAGTGCTTTATAAACAAAGTTGACTTGACCTGACAATGATGATTCATCTGGGTGTGCACCTAAAGCCTGCTTATCATCTGAGCCAGGGCACATGCAAGAACACGGCTACCACTGAAACTATTGTGAACTCCGTCAGCAGGTAAAACAGCTGAGACGTTACAATGGAGAACTCTTTGAGTGGTGAACAACGGTGCATTCCTTCTAGAGAGTTCTTAAACCAGACTGAGCTCATATAGACGAACCAATGGTGGCAGAGGAGCTTCATTTCATGCAGGAACAGAAATGAACAATGAAACAAAAACACAACCTGTTCCTCACCGCAGGCAAGACAACACAGTGACCAGTTCTTAATTGAAGTGACAGGAATCATAGTGCAGAACAATGCACACATTGCCTTAACAATTTAATGCTGTTAGCTTATAGCACAAGAAATATAGCACAAGAAAATTGCCTGTGGTGAGGATCAGGTTGTGCAAGTCCAGCTTGTGTTTTTGCTTCATTGTTCATTTCATCTTCTTGCATGAAATGAAGCTCCTCTGCATGATGATGACGCTCCTCAGCAATCTGACCCAGAAGACTCTTCTGTTCATCGTGGATCCAGCGTATTAATTTTGGTCCGGTCAGCTGTGTTTATATTTGTGAAAGTGACAACTTGTCATTGTGAACATACAGCACAATAAATCCTCTGCTTTTAACCCACACACATCGTGCAGCAGGGGGCAGCTACTGAAAGCACCCAGGGAATTAAACCCACAATTGAGGGAATCAAACCCACAATCTTCGGCTGTTGGGGCAACTCCCTAACCACTAGACCACCGCTGTGGTTTATGGTCATTTCAGCCATATACACAGTAAATAGTGAAATGAAATAACGTTCCTCCAGGACCCTGGTGCTACACATAAGACGACATCAGACACAACATCAGACACAACATCAAACACGAAACAACTCCCTAACCACTAGGCCACTGCTGCCGCAGGTGTAAATCAAATGTGAGGCGGAGGTACTGGCGATGGCTTCAGACTAACCTGATCCAAAATACTGATGTATTTTTATGAACACATGAATAAAAACATCACAGACTTGCCCATCAAACCACATGGGCTAGCCAGCTACTGAGCTGACAGACAGGCCTCACTGGCTGGTAAGAATAAAGGAGTCTTTAGAAGGAATGCACCACTGTTCACCAGTCAAAAGGTTCTCAGTGGCAGCCATGTTCTTGCATGTGTCCTACCTCAAATGATAACCAGGCATTAGATGCACACGCAGAGGAATGTTCATTGTTACTATTAACTTCAAGCAAGCCAGTCTGAAATCAGTTTTTACCAAAGTTCTATCAACTTGAGAACGTTGCCACTAGAGGAGAAAACTGTCTGGACAATGTTTACACCAACATGTAGGAAGCCTGGGAGGAAATGACATTTTGCAAAGGTGATATTAGTGAGGTGCCCTTGAGCAAGGTACTGTCCCCATCACTGCTCCCTTTCATTGTGGTTCACCATTTGCTGTGCCGTATTTCATGATGACAAGCTGTCAGTTTCACTTTCACTTCACTACAAGGGCTAAAACATTCCTCACTGTGTTGTCTTGCCTGTGGTGAGGAACAGGTTGTTCGAGTCCAGATTGTGTTTTTGCTGCATTGTTCATTTCTGTTCCTGCATGAAATGAAGCTCCTCTGCCACCATTGGTTCGTCTACATGAACTCAGTCTGGTTTAAGAATTCTCTGGAAGGAATGCACCACTGTTCACCACTCAAAGAGTTCTCCATTGTAACATCTCAGCTGTTTCGTTTATGAAAGTGAAAGTGACAACCCTTGTCATTGCGAGGTCAAAGCACAGCAGAAAATGAACCTCTGCATTTAACCCATGCACACTCAAACACCGTGCAGCAGTGGGCAGCTATTGAAAGCGCCAGGGGAGCAGTGACGGGGATGGCACCTTGCTCAAGGGTACCTCAGGGCAACCTATTGGGAAGGGGTTCGAAACCCCGATCCTCCAATCATGTCGCCAACGCCCTAACCACTAGGCCACCGCTGTCCATCAGGACCGTTATTCAGGTTTAACTGGAACATCCTGACAACATCCTGACATTACAGTAATCTGGTCTTGAGATGATAAAAGTGTGTATCAATATTTCTACATCATGTAGTGTGAGTGCGCTTCTAAGTTTAGCAATGTTTCTAAGGTGGAGGGAAGCTATTTTAGTAATATTTCCAGTTTGTGTGTCCAGAGATAGATCAGCGATAGATCAGAGTGTAATTCAAGATGGTGGCGCGGTAACATGCAGCGGCCGCTCCGGGGTCCAAACTTTGGTGCTAAGGTCTTGTTAAAGCCTTTCATCCAAATACTGTTCATCATAAGTTAGATAAGCCTTGCACATGAGCATCACAACTGTGAATGCTCTTGCATATAACCGCCAAACACTGCTGGAGCTCAGGAATCAGCCAGGAAACAGTATTCCTAGCCACCCTGCGCTAGTGCTAACAGCGCTAATGCTTACAGCGCGCTGGCTGAACTTTATGGAGTTATCAGCGAGCTCCAAAACTCCCATCTGGACGGACTGTTCATTGTTGCCAGAGATTTCAACCATGCAAATCTCTAGTCAGTTCTCCTTAAACTTCATCAACATGTGGATTTTGCAACGAGGGGGGAAACACAGACTGTGTTTACGCAAACATGCCCGGTGCGTACAGAGCGGGGCCCCGCCCCCACCTCGGACTCTCAGACCACATCTCTGTGCTGCTGATCCAGCTTACAGACCCATCATCAGGCGCGTGAGGCCCACCCTGAAGCAGGTAAAGACCTGGCCCACAGGAGCCATCTCTGCTCTTCAGGACTGCTTTGAACACACCGACTGGGACATGTTTAGGGAGGCTGCAACCTATGGTGACAAGGCCTTCAAATCAGGGGACGAGGCCGCCCTAAGAACAGCGAGGGCGAAGAACAGTTTGGGCCATCAGAGCAGCAAAGCGAGCTCATGCACAGAGAATCCATGGCTATGTTAAAAATACCAGTGACATGCGGCGCATGTGGCAGGGCATTCAGAGGCCCTGCCACATGCGCCGGACATACAGGACATCTCCACCTGCCTGTGACAGTGACTCCTCCCTCCCAGATGTGCTGAACTGCTTCTATGCATGGTTTGATGTGGTGAACAACACGATAATGAGGAAGACCATACCTCCCTCCAAACGACCAGGTTCTCTGTCTGACCACGGCCAAGGTGAGAAGATCTCTATTGAGAGTCAACTCACGGAAAGCTGCTGGTCCAGACAACATTCAAGGTCATGTGCTCAGAGGATGTGCAGAACAGCTGGCAGATGTTCTCACCGACATCATCAACATCTCTGTAACTGGTGAACTTCTGCGTTGTGTAGTTTATGTGGACGCGACACGGGAATCTCCTTGGAGTTTATCTCCTTTTATTTTGACTGTACCCAACAAAAACACAAACACCTCCAAACATGCTCAGCGCCCACTCCAGCTCCTTTCCTTCATGCTGAGTTGTAGAAAAAAGGCGTGGCCAATCCACGATTCATAGGGCCGTACCACCGAAGAAGAAAAAGGGTTAGGAGTGGCAATTAACAATAAGCACCACTACAGGCTTGGAGGTCCTCACAGTCAGGTAGAGCATGAACAGTTTGGGACTTAAAGCACAGGGTCCCTCAGCACAGGGGCAGTGGTGGCCTAGTGGTTAGGGAGGTGCCCCCACATCGGAAGATTGTGGGTACCCTGTCACTGCTCTCCGGGCGCTTTCAATAGCTAACCACTGCTGCACGGTGTTTGTGTGCATGGGTTAAATGCAGAGGTCCAATTTCAATGTGGTTCACGTGTGCTGTGCTGTGACCTCGCAATGACAAGGGTTGTCACTTTCACTTTCACTTCACTTTCACTCAGGGCTGTGTGCTCAGCCCACTGCTGTTCACATTGATGACCCACGACTGTGCAGCCAAGCACAGCTCGAACCACATCATCAAATTCGCTGATGATACAACCGTGGTGGGTCTGATCAGCGGTGGAGACGAGGCGGCGTACAGAGAGGAGATAGAACAGCTGACGGACTGGTGCAGAACCCAACATCCTGTCTCTGAATGTCAACAAGATTAAAGAGATGGTTGTTGACTTCAGGAGACCACGTCGGGACCTCTCTACTGCTAATGTCTTCTCATTTATTATCTATCTATTATCTATTTATTTTTTTCTTGCTCTCTGCACTTTAGTCATAACACTGCTCTGTTACACTTTGTTACTCCGTTACACTTGTTACACTGACCAACAACCTGGGCTGCTTTGTTCCACATCACTGCGGCCCTCTGACGAATGTACTGTCTGTTGTCTGCACTTGTTGCCTTGTCTTGTGTCTAAGGTTGTGTCTGATGTTGTCTTGTGTGTAGCACCAGGGTCCTGGAGGAATGTTATTTCGCTTCACTCTATACTGTGTATATGGCTGAAATGACAATAAAAACCTACTTGGCTTGACTTGACTTGTGATGCCCATGCTTTTGACAGGGCGCTTAAGATTAACTGTAAAATTAGTAAAGTCTAGCATTAAGCCTGACAGATTGTCTCTTGCAGTTTTAGGACTGAGCAAAAGAACCTCATTCTTTTCGGAATTTAGCATTAGAAAATTGCCTGTGGTTCGTCAACGTTGGTTCGTCTACATGAGCTCAGTCTGGTTTAAGAACTCTCTGGAAGGAATGCCCCACTGTTCACCACTCAAAGAGTTCTCCATTGTAACATCTCAGCTGTTTTACCTGCTGATGCATGTGTCCTGGATCAGATGATAAGCTAAGCAGGCATTAGGTGCACACCCAGACGAATCTTTATTGTCAAGTCAACTTTATTTATAAAGCGCTTTTTACAACTGTTGTCACAAAGCAGCTTTACAGAAACCGGGTCCGAGCCCCAATCTTCACTGTTACTATCAACTTCAACCAAGCCAGTCTGAAATCAGTTTTTACCAAAGTTCTATCAACTTGAAAACGTTGCCACTAGAGGAGAAAACTGTCTGGACAATGTTTACACCAACATGTAGGAGGCCTGGGAGGAAATTACATTTTGCAAAGGTGATATAAGTGTTATATAACTCAGTTTCTGGTCACTAGAGTATAGAGTGGAGTAGAGGTACAGAGAGATGAGCAGAAGATCTAAAAGAACATCTTCAGGTTCAACTTTGTGAGAGTATGTGCAGTTTTTTCACACAGTCCCGTTTTTTAAAGTAACATTGTACTTTAACATTGTTCTTATTATGTGTTTTTTTGTATTCTGTTTTATTCTGTAAAAGATCCACAAATCTGAAAGAGGTGATCAGACATTATGGGTCCCCCAGACTGACATGCAGGTACAGAAGCAGATTTTTAATGTTAAAATAAATACAGTTTACAGATTTCTTCCTAATAAGCTAAAATCATTAATCATTATATATATATATATGTATATATATATATATATATATGTAGTGCTGTGTAAAAGTTTTAGGCAGGTGTGAAAAAATACTGTAAACAGAACGCTTTCAGAAATGGAAGTGTTGATCATTTATTTTCATCAGTCAACAAAATGTAAATGAACAGAAGAGAATCTAAATCAAATCAATATTTGGTGTGACCACTCGTTGCCTTCAAAACAGCATCAGTTCTTCTAGGTACACTTGCACATGGTTTTTGAAGGAACTCGGCCGGTAGGTCAGTCCAAACATCTTGGAGAACTGAGCACAGATCTTCTGTGGATGTAGCTTCCTCACATCCTTCTGTCTCTTCATGTGATCCAGACACACTGGATGATGTAGAGATCAGGGCTCTGTGGGGCCAGAAGAACTGATGCTGGTTTGAAAAGGTAGAAACACCAAATATTGATCTGATTTAGATTTTTCTTTTGTTCACTCACTTTGCATTTTGTAAACTGATCAAAATAAACAATCATCATTTATATTTCTGAAAGCGTTCTTTGTTTACAGCATTTTTTCAACACCTGCCTAAAACTTTTGCACAGGACTGTATATATATAAATATATATATACTGTATGTGCTGGAGTATCTATGGCAGCCATCGATCAGGAGGGTGCAAGTCTCTCCCACTTCAGAGCATCCTGGCATCTTTAGCACCACGGAGCAGGTGAGGCCCACCTTGGCCCACATCCAATTGTGCTTTGTGAATGTGAGGACCAAAATGCCCCACAAATTGCCTGCTGTAAGTTACAACCGCTCCCGGTGCCCACCAGGCCATGGACCCATGTGGCCATAAATTTGGCCCTGGATCTTCCTTGTTTCAAGGCTACATGTTGCCGGTTCTCGCGTGCTGTTTCTGTATTGGGCAGAGTATGCGCAGAATTCATTGCATTATTCCTCCATGGGCATGATCCTGTTTGAGTGTGTGTTGGGCTATTAGCCTCCGCTCTGTCCCTGGGATCCCACGACCATGGATGTACCAAGTGTGGACACTTGGTTCCGCTGAGCAAAATGGTGTCTGGGACAGGGCCCACACACACATTGAACACAGGGTTTGGCTTTGCACCCGGGACCTCAACCTGCAGTTGCAGTTGGGGCAGCGGTGGCCTAGTGGTTAGGACGTTAGCTGCATGATCGGAGGATCGGGGGTTCGAACCCCAAGGTGCCGTCCCCGTCATTGCTCCCCGGGCACTTTCAATAGTGTGCATGGGTTAAAGGTCCAGTTTCGTTGTGGTTCACTGTCTGCCTCCTAATAACAAGGGTTGTCACTTTCACTTTCTGAGCCAAAAGCTCTCGATTCATTGGTCCATTCATGATAAAGTCCAACCAACCATTCCTCAGGCCAGTCACCCTGGTATCATTGGAAACCACTGGCTGGGCAAGTGACCCTACCTAGGTGGGTGCTATCACAGTTTCCACCAAGCCATGGCCACGGCTCTAGTCACTGGATTTCTGAGCTTCTACCCAACCACATCTCTCGGTCATCAAACACAATCCCTATCACCTGGCCTTCCAGGTATTTAAGGAGTGCCAGCACAACCCAGCATTGCCTGTTCTATGTTCTTCGTACGTCGAATTCAATCTGGTTTTGTTTGTTTTACATTAAAATACTTGGATTTCTGCCAAGCACTTGTGCCAACATTTTCCTTGCAAACATGACCATTCTATTCATTTTATGCAGTGTTTTTTTTGTGCACTGAACACTTTGATAGTTAAAGTGTGCTGTTAATGATTTTTTATTTTTATTTAGAGGTTTCTTCAAATTCTGAATCCTGGGGAATTAATCATGATCCTGTCAGAGTGGCCGGAAAACCTGGTGTTCCACCGTCTGATCAGGGGGCAGATTTGATCTGGTGTAAATGTAGAAAATGTAGAGACATGCCCTCAGACATGGAGCAGGGATGCTGCGGCCAAGAACCAGCTCACCGCTTTACCACACTGCAGCTCTTTCGCCATTCCTGCCTGAGGCCACACCTCGGAGCACGGCTTACTGATGAGCAGACAGAATCCCAGAGGGCAGCCTATAGGAAGCTTGCAAAAAGACGGTAAAACAGTCAACCTTTTTAGAGGGAAAATAAGACGTATCTTATGAGTCGCTCATGTGCTGGAACAGAACTCTGTCTTTAGTTTAATCTGGAAGGTGAAAGGTAACACATTTCTGGGAATTTTGGTTTTGATCTTGCTGTTTATACTGTTATGTATGAATGAACTAATTATCTACAATAAAAGTGACATGATTAACATGAAGAATCTCTAATTAAAGTGTGTGATCTTCATGTCCGTGTTTGGTGAGGTGTGGTTTGTGCTGGAGATGGTTTGATAGTGATGTTCTTTTTAGGTGACTTAATCTATTTGATCATCATAAGGGTGGTGATGGTCTATAGGTAGGATACTCATCTATGGACCAAGAGGTTGTAGGTCCAAATCCCACCTCAAAAACCATCAGCATTGGGTTCCTGAGCAGAACCCTCAGCCACAAGTTGCTCCTGTGAAACTGTCCCTGAAATCAGGAAGTCGCTCTAGAGAAGAGGGTCTGTTAAATGTAAATTATTACTTTTTTATCCTGAGATCAATCGACTGACTGATCATGTGGGGAATCTGTCCTTCCAGCTGCTCTATGCTGTATCCTTCGGGTTTAATACCAACTACTTTGTAAAGATGCTCAGGACAAGACAAATTCATACACTGATCTTCAGACAAACCTTTGATTACACTGAAATAATGGATACGGTTCTAGCTCTGAGAGCGGTGAGAACATCAAACCTGTCTTTCATTTTCTGTGGAAGCCAGCATCGAGGCGTTGTGTAAACTGAATACCTGTGCACAGGTGTACTAAAGTGAAAAACAAGAGGAGGCCATGTCAGTAGATTCAGTAGATGGGAGGTTCCTAATAAACATCCAACAGCAGATCAAACCCTCCCAAGTGTGAATGTATAAAAGTCTGATCCTTCTAAACACTGTTGCTCTGGCAAGTTACAGAGAGACGAGCAGAAGATCGTAAAGAACATCTTCAGACTCAGCTTGGTGAGAATATCTGCTGTTTTTTCACACAATCCCATTTTTAAAGTAACATTGTACTTTAACAGTGTTCTTATTTTGTTTATTTTTCTGTATTCTGTTTTATTTTGTAAAAGATCCACACATCTGAAAGAGGTGATCAGAAGTTATGGATCCCCCAGGTAAGTCTTTCTTTTTAAGACATAATTTTATATCTTCTGATTTCAGTAAATCACATAAAATCATCAACAGACCTGCATGTCAGATGGACTGGAGACACTAAATGGCCTGTAGGTGTGAGTGTGCGTTTTTCTTGCCCCGTGATGGACTGTCAACCTGTCCAGGGTGTGTCCCTGCATTTTGTCCTGTAAGAGCTGGGACAGACTCCTGCATCCTTTGCGATCCTAATTAGGACAAGCAGCTCAGAAAATGAGTGAGATAGTGAGAGTGATTAAGGCCATTTAATGGATTGCTTTTAATGTGATTTTATCATTTTTTCCTTTTCTGCTGTAGTTTGTCTTTTATGTTTACTTTCTGTTTCTTTTGAGAGCAGGTGCTGCAGAGAGAACAACTTATGAAGCCGTGATTACGGAGAGACAGGTATGAAGTTTTAGGACATTTAGGACATTTAGGACATTGGACTTTTGGGAAAATCTTTTTTTTAAACATTTCTGATCTTCCTCATTGTAACACAGTTCCTACCTCTGGCCTTAAATAAAATGAAAAAAGCAAAGTGCTGAAGTATCAGAACAACCTGTGCATTTTCAGTTCAAGTCAGGGTGCTGGTGGTCTAGTGGTGGATACTTACCTATGGACCTGTGGCTCAAGAGGTCCAAGGTTCGAATCCCACCTCCAGCACTACCACCACTGGGTCCCTGAGACCCCTAACCCTGAGTGTCTCCAGGGGGGACTGTCCCTGTAATCAGGACATGGAAGTCGCTCTGGATGAGAGCGTCTGATAAATGCTGTAAATGTAAGTCAAGTAGGATTTTGTTGTCATTCCAACCACATACACGGTACATAGTGAAATGAAATAACGTTCCTCCAGGACCCTGGTGCTGCACACAAGACATCAGACACAACATAGGACATAAGACAAGGCAACATGTGCAGACAACAGACAACAACAGACAGTACATTCATCTGTCAGAGGGGCGCAGTGGTGTGGAACAAAGCAGTCCAGGTTGTTGGTCAGTGTAACAAGTGCAACAAAGAGAGTAACAAGAGTAACACTGATCCTGGAGTTTAAAACCAAACTAACTCTGTACTGTTAGTATACCCAAGGGGGTTGGGTAGCCGGTTGACCTTGGACCCTCAGAGGTTTTTTTTCTCCACATAGTGGAGTTTTTGGTTCCTCTCCTTCGTAGTCGTCCAGCTTTAACATCTATCACTGTAACCTGTTCCACTATCGACCATCATTGTAAAGTGCCTTGGGGCAACTGCGTTGTAAAAGGCGCTCTACAAGAATAAATTGAATTGAATTGAATTAACAAAGTGGAACAGAGCAGCGTTATGACTAAAGTGCGGACTTTGTGTGGATTTTCACACAACATACAGAGAAGAACCTTAAACATTTCATGGATCAAAGCAACTACATTCATATGTCTGTTGATCATCAGGACCCACCGACAGAATAATAACGCCCGATTATTTGTCTTATTTGTTTAAATGGCTCCTGTGTGTTTACTTTTAAGACCTGCATTATTATATTATACTTTGTATTTCTAACAGATCATTTTAAATCCATTTCTGTTCATTTGAGGAATTTATTAGAAACGAACTGCTTGAAATCACCGTCAATAAAGCAGTGGTGTAGAATAGCCGCCCACCTGAACTGCAGCATGTCTGACATTTCGCAGATCAGTCTTATGGTTCATTTTGATGCAGATGCCTGGCTGCATGTATGCAGTGTTTGTTGTGAACTGAAGACTTTGAAAGCTAAAGTGTGCTTTTGTATTTTTGCTTATTTAGCAATTTCTTGAAACTCTGACTCTTGCGGAATTGAGGGACTTAATCATGAACATGTTTGAGGGAGAGCCCGGCCTGGTGTTTCAAATCTTGGAGATCCGTCAGCGCAGAAGCAATGCTCCGCCGTCTGTGCCGAGGGCAGACCTGCCCTGGTGTACATGTGGAAACTGTAAGGAGATGCCCTCAGACGTGGAGAAGGTATGCTGCAACCAAAGGCCAGACCACTGCTTTAGCACACTGCAGCTCTTTCGCCATTTCTGCCTGAATGTCGGCTATTTGATGTATTTGAGGCCACACCACAGAGCACAGCGTGCTGATGATCTGGCAGAATCCAGGAAGGCAGCTTATAGGGAGCTTGCAAATTTGATGTATGGCGCACTTGGCCGGAGGAACCGGATGCCCCTCCCCAGCTGCTGTGTGTGGCGTATTCGTGACGAATACCCCGACCCCGATGGGGAATACCAAGGATTCAGGCCCTAGATGGTGCTACAGAAATCAGATCCAATCAGAAGAAGCAAGTGATTTTGATTGCAAATGAATGATTGCTGAAAAAAATCCTGACATGCTTACACGTTAAATAAAAAAGCTAAAAATAGAGCTGGGGTCCAGTCAGGTATTCTACATTTTCTCTGAACAGTCAGTCTTTTTAGAGGGTTTGGTTTTAATCTTGCTGTTTATACTGTTATGTATGAATGAACTAATTATCTACAATAAAAGTGACATGAATAACATGAAGAATCTCTAATTAAAGTGTGTGATCTTCATGTCCGTGTTTGGTGAGGTGTGGTTTGTGCCGGAGATGGTTTGATAGTGATTTTCACTCAAACACCGTGCAGCAGTGGGCCGCTATTGAAAGCACCCGGGGGGCAGTGACGGGGACAGTATCTTGCTCAAGGGTACCTCAGGGCAACCTACTTGTGAGGGGATCAAACCCACGATCTTCGATGCGGGGGGCAACTCCCTACACTAGGCCACCGCTGGCTGGGAGGCCTTTGCTTTCCAGCAATATCAATTATTTATTTATAAAGATACTCAGGACAAGAAAAAATCAGACATTTATCTTCAGACAAACCTTCGATTTCACTGAAACTGTGGGTTAACTTCTAAATGGATACATTTCCAACATCAAACCAGTCATTCATTTTTTATGTAAGCCAGCATCGAGGTATGGCGAGAACATGGTTACAGTCCAGTTAATTTTATAAAAATGAACCATGACGCAGTCCATTTGGCGACCAATCAGAATTGCTCTAGAGATTTCATGAGCACCAGACCATGTAAACATTTGTTTCCACCAAGCAGCCGCTCCAAACCATCATGGAGTGCGGTTTATAAATTGCTGATCAACGGTGGCACAACAGGGGCAGTGGTGGCCTAGTGTTTAGGGAGTTGGCCCCAGGATCAGAAGGTTGTGGGTTTGAATCCCAGACCAGTATGTTGCCCTGAGGTACCCATGAGCAAGGTACTGTCCCCATCACTGCACCCCAGCCACTTTAAAAAGCTACCCCCTACTGCACAGTGTGTGGATGAAAAGCAGGGGATGCATTTTGTTGCAGTTCACCGTGTGCCGTTTTTCACAATGGCGGGTAGTCACTTTCACTTCACTTTCACTTCACTGTGGGGGTTAAAGCATAATATCTCAGGATCACGTTCACATCATAAAGTGGGTTTAAACTCACAGAACACCCCAATCAACCATTACATTAAAACCACCTGATTAATATTGTGCAGGCCTCCTGACCCGTCCTGACCTGGACAAGGTGTGCAGCACTTTCTGCACCAAGACACGAGCAGCAGATCCTGTAACTCCTGCACAACAGGCACATAGTTTCATGGTCCCACAGTCCAGTTCTGACGCTCTGTGGACGGATCTGCTGCGATGGTTTTGAACACAAAGCATAAAAAACTCCTTTTTCATTTCAGTATTAGACATATTGTTTATAGTAGCGTAAATTTAATCACTGTGTTCTGCTTCCTGGTTCAGTTAATGCAGAAATAGAGACGTGCTGAGCTCTGAAAGGAGAATTCCACTGATTTTGATAATTTTCTGCTTAGTTAAGTTCTAAACACAGAGCAGGTTTGAGCAAAACCCTCTGTTCAACAGAAACTTTATTTCCAGTGTGTGTGAATGGAACCAGACGTCCCTCACAGACATGAACTTGTGGTGGAGATGCCTCCTGATGCCTGATGCGTTTTAGTTTGTAGAAGATTTTGGACTAAAACTGAACCCGTTCCTGGTGGGACACTCAGAAGAACAGTGATTTGGTTCAGATTCTTTACCTTCCCATGGAGACACGTGGAGCTTCACTAGAGATGCAGTTTTGTGACGTCTGGTTCCGTTCACCACCACGTGAAAGAAGTCATAGCTGATACGGTTCTCGAAAATGAATTATTTGACTTTACTTAGAACTTAGAACGCAAAAATGTTAGCTTTAAAAATGAGCCTTTAGAACTGAAATCACATTTAATTAGTAATAAACTGAAATATATTGTTGTTGAAATGAAATTAACCTCCAATTAAACATCCTCCATCATATATATCTTTTTTTTGATACTGCAGTTAATTTTAGAACAAATGCTACCTTCTCTCATTTAGAAAAGTGACTTAGTTGGATTAGTTTTTAATAAAAGGCAACTGCTCTTTCTCATCACAACCACAAGGTGGCAGTATCGCTCCAGTTGCTGATCCCCAGCTGTGAATCAAAATGGGGGTCAAACCATGAACACTAATCAAATTCTGGGCCACTTTGTGTCTGAAACCTTGGGCGATACTGAAGGTGACTGAAAGCTGAACACGGCCAAACTGAATAAATCAAAGATGTCATCGCTGTAGAAACTGCATGAGGTTAATTAGCCTAACTGCTTCTTAATTAAGATTAAAAGTGAGATGCAAATTAAAACAAGGTAAAAGCATCACTGTGTTCATAGTAATATCTCTGTGCTTCCCATTGGCTGAATTTCAGGGACTTCCAGACACCATTTATTCACTTTATTAAGATCAAATGAACACAGGAGCATGTCTTACGCCTCATGAAGAAGAAGAAAAAGAAAAGGAAGTCACTCAAGTAACAAAAAGAACTGCATGAGAGAAGAATAATGCAAGTAAAATGATGCCAAATGTGGTGAACGACTATGACTATCTACCGCTTCTACAATAACAAAAACAGCCAGGTAACATTATCTCCAACTTCACCCTTCTCAGTCTGTTTTTTTTTTTTTTTCTTCTTCCAGGGGCTGGACAGGAAAACGTTCTGCTGGATAAAAGAAACGGGAGGCCTGTTCATCAGTCTGGGTGCAAGTTTGCCACCGTGCTCTTCTGACAATCGCGTCTCCGGGACACTCGTGTATGACCTCCGTCCACTGCGGCGGCTGAGGGTCGGCCCGGGATCCTCGTGTGAGAATAGATTTCAGGGGAGTGTCGTTTAGGGGCCGATGGAGGAGTTGCTCAGGCCGTGGAGGGGCTGCAGGTTTCGGGTTTGTGTTTTTAATTGTGTTCAGTCTCTAAGCCAGGCTGGACCTGCTGGTGAGGCGGAAGTGTGTTCAGATCGGTGACGGACACGGTGGCGACTGAAATGAGCTTCGTGATGAAGGGAGAAAGCCTCAGGAGGCGTCTGAGGGAACGTGTTCCTCAAAGCCCTCGCTCTCCCGCACCAGCGCCCTCTCCAGGATCACTCGGCCCTCTTTGTAGCGCTGGCTGTCCTCCGTGGCGAACTCGTAGATCCAGCCCAGCTTGCTGTTGCAGTTCTTGCAGCTGATGTCCCGCACCATGTGTCGGCCCGTCAGCATCATCCGGTCCTGCACCTCGCTGTACTGTAGGTTCACCACCTGTCCCAAGAAGAAACGTGAGGACTGAGCAACTGACAGGACGGAGGCTGCAGCTCTAATCCCAGGACTGAATATTACTCTCCAACAGATGAGATTAGGAGAGCTGAACTTTATTTATTAATTTATTTATTTTAAGTATCTCCATTGCAATTTAAATTGCAGTTATTTTCCAAATGTATTTTTTTCATCCCCTTTTTTGGAAAAAAAAATAGTTTTTTCTTAGTTTGAACTGGACTGCCAATTCACAATCTGTTTAATTAACACTATTATTAAAATATTTGTTATTTTATTTGATATATTATCACTTGTTATTAAACTCCACCCAGTACTCAATACTGGAGAGTGAAGATGACTGTTAGTCATTGTGTTCACACTGAACCACAACCAAACACATTCTCTGTATTCAATCCACACACACCTTCCAGCACCCGGGAGCAGTGAAGGGGACGGTACCTTGCTCAAAGGTACCTCAAGGCATCATACTGATCGAGGATTTGAACCCATGACCTTCTGATCCTGGGGCCTCATCCCTGAACACTCGGCCAGCGCTGCCCCGTAGATAAAATGTCGATATAATTCTAGCTGCAGCCCCTGAGATTTAAAAAGTGCACCCTTTAAACTGCAGTTTTGAATTGCAAAAATGTCAATCCTAAACACAAGAAGCTTAACAGTTATTGACCAAATATGGGCAGGTGGTCACTCAGAGGCAGGTTGAAGACACACCTCCAGGCCACAGTTTCCCAAAGTGGAAGGGTCGCCCCCTATAGGGGGCTCGAGGCTATTACAGGGGCACAGTAACAAGAGAAATGGCTGTTTTTCCAAGAAGTTGATCTTAGTTTCTTGTTTTTTTCCGGAAGGAGAAAAAGAAGGAGAAATGAATCTTCAGAATGCCTCAGATTTTAGTGTTTCATCTTTGGACTCCCAAAAACTCCCAAATACTGAAAATTAATCAATAAATATCTGATGTCTTCCACCCTGTGGCATTTCAAATAAAAATAACTGATCTGACCAGCTGAACTGTGGTGTGTTCGTGTAAGTTCTGTTTTATGAAGGTTAGTTATTTCTGATTATGTTAAACTGTAGCCAACAGCACTCAAGTATAAAACAGTTCATTCAATATATATTTGCTGGACACTAGTTCATATTCCTAGGTAAAGTGTAAGAAACCATATAAGAGACTTTATTACATTTAAGTGAGACAGGAGTGTTTGACGAATAAGGCGGAGAGAAACATCTTAACTGATTAAATTTGTTTTGTTCAGATATTAAACAGTGTTTCTACAGTTGAGGAAAGGAGAGCGTGTAAATATGACTTTTGGCTTTTACACTGTTTTTACACTGCTTGGTGATAAAAATAATAAAATATAAACACAGAAAGGTTTTCCAGTGAACTGGTCACATCACAGGAGGAACTGCACCTTGTTGAAGAGGAAAGCGCGGCCTGTCGCCCCGGTGAAGCGCGTGGAGATGAGTTCGGACCGGTTGGTCAGAATGGTGTCGCAGTTGGCACAGGAGAAGAGACGGGTGCCTCCGATGTGGTCGAGGAAGATACGGCCCATTGCCCTGCTGGGGAAAAACCAAACGTTACAGAGAGATTACAGAACTTCCTTTGGTCCAGCAGGACTTCAGAACATCAGGTGAGCAGGAAACCGGTTGGACTGGTGACCTGTGGGAGAGTCACAGAGTCACTCGGTCTAGCTGGGTGATATTCTATTTTTGTGATGTGCCCGTTTGGCAAATATGGTAAATATGGCGATACACAACGAATCCATCCTCTGTGTTTAACCCTCACACACCGCCCAGCAGGGGACAGCCATTTAAAACACCCAGGGAGCAGGGATGGGGACGGTACCTTGATCAAGACTACCTCAGGCAACTTGCCGGTCTGGGATTCAAACCTGTATAACATTCAAAAAGCTGCATAAATTACATTATTTGTAACTTTTTAACTTGGTCTGGATGAAGCATTCACAGATATATGATTTAAATTCCAGTTTAATGCAGTATAATCCTGAACCCAGATGAAAAAACATAAAAATAATAATTATCAACATCATTTTATCTCTCTTTCTCTCATTCTGTCACTCCATCTGCCTGTCTCCCTCTCTCTCTCAGATATAATGAATAATAATAATAATAATAATAATAATAATATCTGTGTGTGTCTCTCTCTCTCTCTCTCTCTCTCTGTGTCTGTCTGTCTCTCTCTCACCTTTTTGTTTTTTTTTTTTGTCCGAATCTGTCCGTTTAAAGCCGATGTCTCTCTTTAAAAGACAGGACTGTCTCCTCAACTTCTCCTCCGCGGTGCTTCTGTCCTCCCTCCGTCTGTTTTTACCGCTCTTTTCTTTCTTTTTCTTTGTTTTTCACCTCTTTTTTTCTTCTCGCCGTTTTGTTGTTGATGTTGTGCTCAGCTGTTCCGCAGCCTGCGTCACTTCCGGTGCCGCGTCTGAAACAGTCTACTGGAAAAATACGGCGCCCCGTTACGCGCATGCGCAGTTCTACCGGTTAAGTTTGAACGTAGTTTTATTTTTAGTTTATTTTTGTTTCATTTAAAGCACCGTAGCGTATATTATTCCCTAAAAATAGAAGGTGTCGGTGCCAAATTTAATTTAATTAAATTTACATTAACTTAATTTATTTAACTTCATATAGTATTTAACTTAAGATGGTGTAAAGCAACATAATCGATTTTATTGAGTTAAAATTAAATTAATTTATTAGATTTTGTTTGTTTAATTCAGTTTAAAATGTTGTAGTATATATCATCTCCCCATGACATTATTTTATAAAAGTGGAATTAATATAATTAGAATTTTGTTTAAAACAGAGAGAATGTGTTTCAGACCCAGACATTAAGTTTATAAATTCACATTTTTATAAACGTTTATAAATTGTTTTATATCATATAAATAGTATAAATCAATGGTCAAAAAGGATGATGAAGAGAACAAACAAATAAATGACTAGATTGCAAATAAAAAACAACATTTTATACTACTACAATAAATCTCCCTGCATCTCCTCATTAGCCACTTTATTGGAAACACCTACCTTGAGCTCTTTAGATGTGATCGGGCTGTTATGGTGTGTGTGTGTGTGTGTGTGTGTGTGTGTGTGTGTTCGTGTTCATGTTCATGTTCATCCATTATCTGCTGCTTGTCCCAAACGGGGTCGCGGGGCAGTGCTGGTGTCCAACCCAGCGCACACAGGGCGAGGACGGGGGACGCACCCTGGACAGGTCACCAGCCCATCACAGGGAGGAGCGGGACGGGGACGGTACCTTGCTCAAGGGTATCTCAGGGCAACCTATTGGGGAGGGGTTCGAACCTCCGATCATGAGGCCAACGCCCTAACCACTAGGCCACCACTGCCCCTGTTCGTGTTCAGTGTCCATTAAAAAGCAAACTGGTGTAGCTGGTTTGGGTTTCTTCACAGTGGTGCTGAATGGAACCAGATGTCTCCAAGTCCAGCCCACCAGTGAGTCTCCACATGTCTTTGAGTGTCTCTGAGTGTCTCTATGGGACAGCAATGATGGTAAAATAGTCCATCTGAACTAACCTCCACCATGAATGGGTTTAGTTTTAGTCCATGAACTTCTCCAAACAAATAAATCAACATCTCACACATCAAGCAGCGTCTCACCCACCACCATTTCAGGTCTGTGAGGGACATTCAGATGTCTGATTCCATTCACAAACACTGTGACTCGAATCAAATCCACCCTGAACGACTTTCCTTCCATCTCAGTCTCTTAGATATGAAGGAATTTAGTGATCTGTGGTGGAAATGTGTGTATTAACGTTCCACTGGATGAAGTGACTCGAGGATGACCCCGAGGATCTGCATGTTTATCAGCTGAGAGCCGTATCAGCAGATCGGGTGAGATACAGCCGTCTCCTCGCTTATCTGAGACGAACGGGAAAAGGACAATGAGCCATAAAAGATTTATTGTCATGTGTACAATGTACAGGGACATGTGTGTCTTCTCCTTTCGGCTGCTCCAGTTTAGGGGTGGCCACAGCAGATCATCCTTCTCCATGTGTTCCTCTCCTCTGCATCGTCCTCATTCAAACCATCCACCTGCATGTCCTGTCTCTCCACATCTATAAAGCTCCTCTTTGTCCTTCCTCTTCTCCTCTTTCCTGGCAGCTCCATCCTCAACATCCTTCTCCTGATATACTCCTCGTCTCTCCTCTGGACACATCCAAACCAACCTCACTTCTCTCACTTTGTCTCCAAATCATCAAACCTGAGCTGTCCCTCTAATACACTCGTTCCTAATCCTCTTTGTGTTATTTAACTTGGTGTTATTTTTGCACTGCCATATAAGGTGTTGTTTTTTGTTACAATGGAGATTGAGATGAGATGCACATTTTAAAGGAGCGACTGAAGAATTATTATAGTTACAGCATCCATCCATCCATCCATCCATCCATTATCTGCCGCTTGTCCCAAACGGGGTCGCGGGGGAGTGCTGGTGTCCAACCCAGCGCACACAGGGCGAGGACGGGGGATGCACCCTGGACAGGTCGCCAGCCCATCGCAGGGAGGAGCGGGACGGGGACGGCACTTTGCTCAAGGGTACCTCAGGGCAACCCATTGGGAAGGGGTTCGAACCCCCGATCCTCCGATCACGTGGCCAACGCCCGAACCACTAGGCCACCGCTGCCCCTAGTTACAGCATAATATTTGTAATTTAGAGATTAAGTAACGCGTCCACGCTGTTGCTTTCTTTAGCACGGCTTATTATACAAATATGTCCTTCCTGTATCGTCATGGTGACAGTTTAAGGCTGGTACTTCATCCATATCTGGTGAATGTCTTAAAGGTGAAATAAAGAGTATCTTATCTTTTATCGCTGTCCTGCAGATAAACAGACTCAGGGAGAGTCAAGCACGACCTGTTTTTAATCCAAATCTGAAACTTTATCTTTGGCTTCATCAAAGCCCTGTAAGTCCACGGTGCAAACAAATGTTTCAGCCCTTTTCATCACGTGTTAAAAAGAATGTTTATCTTTATGTACTTCATGAAAGTCTACCTTGGGGGGGGGGGGAGAACAAAAAAAAAAACAAACAAAGGCCTTTTTGTTTTTCAGCACTCAGGACTTTCAGGGATTTAATTCAGCTTTGGTTCATTTTAGTGTGAAAAGTGAAAGTGACAACCCTCATCATTGCGAGGTCACAGCACAGCACACAGTGAACCACAATGAAATTGGACCTTTGCATTTAACCCCTGCACTCATACAACATGCAGCAGTAGGCAGCTATTGAAAGCGCACAGGGAGCAGTGACGGTACCTTGCTCAAGGGTACCTCAGGGCAACCTACTGGAGAGAGGAATCAAACCCACAATCTTCCGATGCAGGGGCAACTCCCTAACCACTAGGCCGCTGCAGCCCCAAAAGGTTTGAACTGATACGGTGGTGGTGAACGGAACCGGATGTCTGGAACACACATCTGTGCGTTTCACTTCCTCTCCAAATCCACCAGTGAAGCTGCACTGGCTTTGTATGTGATAGTGATGATGAAGCTGGACGGTGGTGCCGAGGTTGACACCGTAGCATAAAATAGAAAAGGTTCTGGGTTCTAGTCCCAGTCTGGGTTCTTTCTGTGTGGAATGGACAAGTTGTCTGTGTGGGATTCCTCCAGGAGCTCTGGTTTCCTCCCATGTTCCAAACACATGACAAGTGGACTGGAGATGCTTCTTGTGAGGGTGTGTCTGTCCTGCGATAGACCGGTGACCCGTCCTGGGTGCCTGGATTACCCTGATTAGCATAAGTTGCTCAAATAATGGCAGGATGGGTGGGAAATTAGGGGACTATTTAGCCTCACAACACCCTGCATGTATCCCTCCACCATTAATTCTGCATCTTCATAACCATTTCATGTGTGTGAGGGAGATTCAGACGTCTGGTTCCATTTACCAACACTGGGAAAAGTTCTGAGCACCTTTAAAACAGAAACACACTCACTCAGCTTTCTTTCCTCCTTTCCTCTTTCTGTTCGTCTATCTGTCTTCTCCCTCTGCTTTATCTTTCTTTATCTCTTCCTTCATTTATCGACCGAGGACTTGGAAATGAAACCCCTCCCACTGTGTGTGATTTAGATTGTTTACCTGGAATGTGTCCCCTGTCTGTCTGACGTCCAGGACAGTTTGTTCTCAGAGCAGTAGGTGAGGAGACGATGGACACTTGCTGGACAGCCGTGCTCTCGCTGCTGTGTTTACTCCCAGGTTTGAGTTTTACTTCATTTAGAAATGACTTTTTCGTAATTAATTTGTGTTAATTACGCAACATCAGGCTATTTTTCTTTAACTCTGTTTGCATTTTATTTACATTTGTCTCCTGTGTTACATGTCCAAAAGTGTGCAGACGCCAGCTCATCCAGAGTTTATTACAAAGGGGTTTTTATCTGCTTTGCTGCCTGTAAACCCTTTTTATGAAGGAATTAAAGCGATATATTAGTCAGTCAGTCAGTCATTTTCTGCCGCTTGTCCCAAACGGGGTCACGGGGGGGTGCTGGAGTCCATCCCAGCTCACACAGGGCGAAGACGGGGGACACACCCTGGACACCCGGGACCTTAGTGATATATTAATTGTTCTTTTATTTATTTTAATTTAATTTAACACATTTAATTATTTAATAATGTAATTTTATTTAATTTTAGGTTCTAAACCCAGTTTGGGTGATTATGGTGAAATAAAAAATACATATTTTGTATACAAGTACATTCAGTGGGGACTTTGGAGGGACACCCTCAACTCTTGGTTCCTCAGTTGGTTCCTGAACAGTGTTTGCCGTGTGAGAGAGTGTTGTCCTGCTGAAAGTGGACAATGCCATTAGTGGACACCATCACCATGAGGGGGGAACTTGGTCTGCAGAGACATTTAGCTGTTAAAGAAATGTACACATAAATGCAGGACCCAAGGTTTCACAGCAGATCATTGTCTAGAGCTGTTCTGGACACTGCTGGCTTCATGGCGCACCCTGGTGTCATTACTTCTCAGGTACACCTCACACACCTCACCTTTCATATGATGGAAAAGAGAACATGATCCATCAGACCATTCCACCTTCTTCCATCACTCCATGGTCCAGTTCTGATGTCCATTGTAGGATCTTTTGGTGGAGGACAGGTGTCAGCATGGGCACTCTGACCGGTCTGCAGCTGTACACAGCTGCACTGTGTGTTCTGACACCTTTCTATTAAAACCAGAACCTTTCCGGCAGTTTGTGCTCCAGAAGATCTTCTGTGGGATCAGACAGATTAGCCTTTGTTCCCCACAAGCATCAATGAGCCTTAATCCTGGTTCAGTGGATGTTCTTTCTTGGAGCACTTTTGGTTGGTTCTGACTACTAGGAACAATCCACCAGCCCTTCTACGTTGGACATGTTCTGATCCAGTTTGTCTCGCCATCACAGTTTGTCCTTCAGATCCTCACACTTGTCCGTTTTTCCTGTTTCCAACATCAACTTTGAGAATGAACTGTTCACTTATTGCCTGTTATCTCCACACACTGACAGGAGAACCTGGGACCAGTTCATCTCCATTCACTTCAGCTGTCAGTGGTTTTTATGTCGTGTGATGGTAACACATTTTAGGATGGGTTATTATAAAGTAATGCAAGGCAGTCCGTGCCTTTATCTGGTTCTGGATGTATTTTGTGCTGGAACTTCTCAACTTTAAGTGGTGGTGAATGGAACCAGACATCTCCCACACAATTATAGCCATTTGTGTGGACCTGTTTGTGTCTTGAGTGTTTAAATGAAGGCTGATGATGATAAAATAGTGAATCTTTTGGAGAATATTTTACCTTCACATCCTGCGTGCATGCCTTCAACCTAAATCAGGTTCGTTTTAGGCCAAAAGCTTGTCCAAAGTCCAAATGTCTCAATCAACGGTGGCAGTAGGGTGGTGGTGGTCTAGTGGTGGGTACTTGCCTGTGGGCCAAAGGCTCAAGAGGTCCCAGGTTCAAATCCCACCTCTAGCACTACCACTGGGTCCCTGAGCAAGACCCTTAACCCTGAGTGTCTCCAGGGGGACTGTCCCTGTAATTAGGACATGGAAGACACTCTGGATGTAAATGTAATCAAGACATAGAAGCAGATGTCTGGTTCCATTGACCCACATTTGCGAACAAGTTTGACTTTGTATGTTTCTCTAGAATGAAGTGTTTTAAAGCAAATCCACTCTGAATCCTTCTTTTTTTAAACTATGAGGTCCTTTTGAACAATGGTGAAGTTCCCCTCCTGTCTAGGCTTTCCCATAAAGGATGGAAAATGATACGTATTTAAAAAAGAAACCTATCTTATCTTTTATCATCACCCTGTAGATAAGTGCTCCCTTTGCTGTCACGAAACAGCAAATCACCAGGACGAGAGGATCATTAAAAACGGTAAACATTCCGTGATGACGGGAATCGTGCTTTCGTCTCTACAGCTCTGGACGTGTCTCAGAGGACCTTAGTGTGGCCTGATCTATTAAACACGCTCCTGGTGTCACTGGCCACTTTATCAGAAACCCACCCTGACTACAGCGGCGGTCAAGTGTTTAGGGACGAGGCCTCAGGATCAAAAGGTCGTGGGTTGGAAACCCAGACCAGAAGGGTCTGAGGTACCCTTGCGCAAGGTACCGTCCCCATCACTGCTCTCCGGGTGCTGGATGTGGCTGCTCCCTGTGGGATGGTCTGTGTGAGGGTTAAACACAGGGAGGCATTTTGTTGTTTCATTGTGTGTTCGCAATGCCTAATAGTCACTTTCACTTGAGTGCCTCTAGTCCTTCATCGGGGGTCAGATTCTCAGCACACAGGGATATTTTGGGTGGTGGACATCTCAACCCTCCCCAAAAAAACACTCGTATCAGCAGGACACACAAATCATGTCATTGTTCCTGCTGTGCTGACAACGATTCACCACCCAAACAACATCTGGACAACAGCTGCTCAGTCATGAACTGGTGGAGGCCGAAAAACAGTGCAGCAGCAGACAGTCTCTAACTCTAATGCTGGAAGTATAAGGTGTTTCTAATAAAGTGGTCAGTCATTGGACGTCCTGGGTGTTTCAGATAAAGTGGCCAGTTTGTGGAAGTGCTGAGAGCAGTTAATAAATGATTTTTATTTGTTTCAGCCTCAGTGTTGGTGATCGGCGGCTCTTTTCCTCAAAATCTCCTCCAAGAGCAGGAAATGGAGGTGAGTCACAGGAGAGATACATGTTTTCTTTAGAACTTTAGAGAACTGGGAATCACTCCACATTGTACCAAGGTTCTGATCTCAAAGAAAGAATCTGCTAAAAGTCGAGCATCTCAAAGTCAAGCAAAATTTTACGAACCCCTAATATCATGTTTCCCCGTCTCCCTCCCGTCACCCCAGCTTCTCCTTCCCTTTCACGCTGACCTTAAAGGGCCCACGTCCCACATTTATTTTTTCCTCCAAAGGCTGTTGTGCCTTTAAGGCTGATATATGCAGTTTCTCTATCCTGATTGGCCTCTTTATTTTACATTTGCTACGCAGCCAGAACGCAGAATAGGCGTTTGTGTAAATGAGTTGGTGTTGTGACATCACAAAAAGGCGGCTTCATTTCCATGCAAGGATGGCGCATTTTAGTGAGTGGTGCATTTTAAAACTTGAACAGTGTTTAACGCTTGAAATAAAGCTATTTTGTTCCAGAAAAAGCAAAGAAATAAAAAAAAATCTATGATATTGGCCCTTTAAAATACTCTTTGAAACTTTATTAGCAAATGAAGAAAGAAAAGTTTCACATCCTGTTGACCAACTATTCGTTTCATGAAAAGAAAGCCCACCAGATTCTTAACTTTAATGTATTAAAATGTCAAATCACAGCAATGAAAACTTTATTTTAAGTGTTTGTGTTTGGGCTGAGTTTCAAATGCATGTTTGTGTGTGTGTGTGTGTGTGTGTGTGTGTGTGTGTGTGTGTGTTTGTGTGTGTGTGATAGTTCCCCTGGCCTTGTGCTCACACTCCTGCTCACACACACGCCGCTGTGTCAGGTAAGCCTGCTCTAATCTGGACTGTGATACAGGGCGCTGTGGGAACGGCCCGGCCTTGACGTGTAGTAATGATTTAACCTCAGTCCGATCACTTCTGATCACCTGATCACCGGTACCGTTACCCTGTACCGCTAGACTGGGTTTATCTGGATTCTCCCCAGGAATGAAGTTCTTTTCTTCAGTTTCATCTACTCTTAACACGGACTAGGCCTCAAGGACGGAAGGTTGTGGGTTCGAGTCCCAGACCAGCAGGTTGCCCTGAGGTATCCTTGAGCGAGGTACCATCCCCATCACTGCTCCCTGGGCCCTGGATGCATAACTGCTCCCTTCTGTGTGGATCACTTTCACTTTACTCAAAATCAAAGGTTTTAATAGAAGAATTCCTTCTTAGCACCACCAGCTGCCTCTGCTCTCCAGAAAAGGTCTGGATGCTGAATCTGACTGCAGCCATGAGAGCGTCAGTGAGGTCAGGTGCTGATGTTGGATCCTGAACTCCACTCCACTCATGCAGTGTATGGGTTCAGTCCACCTTAAATATATATTTGCCAATTTTAGAATACTTATTTTACATCTTTGACACAAGAAATCATCTCTTTTTTAAATACTGATCTTAAACAGAGAGTTTTAGAATCAGTAGATTTCTTCATTTTCAGTGTCCGTAGGTCTTCTTTTATGTGAGCTGAAAGTGAAAGTGACTATTCTCGCCATCGCAAGAACACACGGTGAACCACAACGAAACTGGACCTGCATTTAACCCGTGCACACAAACGTGCAGCAGGGGGCAGCTATGAAAGTGCCCGGGGAGCAGTGATGGGGATGGTACCTTGCTCAATGGTACCTCAGGGCAACCTACTGGTTAGGGGTTCCAATCCTGTGGCTGACTCCCTAACCACTAGGCCAGCACTGCCCCATTATTTAAAAAAAAAAAAAAAAAAAGCTTTAATTGCTTAATTATTCACCCACCTTCACAGTTTCTTATATATCCTGGTTCCCCGTATTATATATTCCTAAAACATTTACTGATTTCACAGATTGTTTTTAATGTCTGATGTTAAAATAGTTCATTTTAATCTTCAGTTAGAGAAACAGCACGGCTTCAAATCTACTTTTCCCTTTATCTTTTTTTAAATCTTTTTTTATCTTTCGCTGCAGTTCATTCTCTGAGACCTGCTGACATCACCCTGCTTTCTGCCATTGGACTTCCTCACACACCTGAGTAATGCACACACACACACACACACACACACACACACACACACACACATACACACCATCACCAGCGATTTTGCAAGAACGACTGTTAATTTGTGGTGTCATTTTTTCAGTTTTGGGATTTTGTGTGTGAATGTGAAGTGAATCTCTGAACTGGATATAAAACAACACAAGTACAGGTGTCTAAATACTTGTGTCCCCTCACTGTATATTATTCTTCCACTGTTTCTCTGCAGGAGTTTTGAGTCTTCGGTAATGAAACAACTCCATGGTGAGATACCGACCTTCAGTCTCACAACAAGTCAGCAGATGAGCGAACCATGATTGATAGTATACACTAAATCATTTACCATGGATTCTGATTAACGCATAGTAGATACAGATTTAAATATACTGATTGAAAAACTCTAATATTGAATAATTAACCCACTGTAGACACTGAGACACTGTGATTTATAGTTGTAATATTATACATGGAAAAATTCATAATGGATAGTGAACCATTGGCAGAAAATAATGAACTATTCATGGTGGAAAGATAAATTCTTGGTAGATATTACAAAATTTATAGTGTATAATGAACAATTCATAGTGGAGTTGATATGGCATAATTCAGAGTAGACAGTGAATGTGTAACGATGGAGTGTTGTGGGCTGGACTTCAATGCATAAAAGGAAAGGTTTACAGGATGGTAGTGAGACCAGCTATGCTATACGGGTTGGAGACGGTGATGAAAAGACAGGAGGTGGAACTGGAGGTACCAGAGTTAAAACTGCTGAGATTTTCATCGAGAGGGACAGGATGGACAGGATTAGGAATGAATGTATTAAAAGGACAGCTGAGGTTGGACGATTTGGTGACAAAGTGAGAGAAGTGAGACGCGTTGGTTTGGACATGTCCAGAGGAGACATGAGGGGTATATCAGGAGAAGGATGTTGAAGATGGAGCAGCAAGGAAAGAGGAGAAGAGGAAGAACAAAGAGGAGCTTTATGGATGTGATGAGAGAGGACATGCAGGGGAAAAGTGTGAAAGAGGAAGATGCAGAGGACAGGAAGAAATGGAGATCCTCTGTGGAGACCGCTAACAGGAGCAGCTGTCAGGAGAAGAAGAGACGAGTGGTTGAGTGTTTTCTTTCTTCACCGTGCAGAGCGGGAATGGGTTCAGATTTCAGTTCCAGGTACTGGATGTGGAATAGTGTGTGGTTCAGATTGTGTGGATCAGCTGGTTTACAGGTTGAGCAGCAGTATTAGCCAGTTAATGAGGCCTGATTAGATTGACTCCTGTCACTACCGTTTCATTTCTTTATGAGTGGCAGATAATCAAGGCTTTTGTTCAAGGCTGATCTCCGGCCTTTTAACTTTGAAGTCAGAATCTCTTTAGCGATACAGTTTCACAATAAAGAGATAAGTTTTAAAAAGGTGAGAATGATCTACCTGACTTCTGTTTGACCCCTTTGTTTGTGTGTGTGTGTTTCTCCTGAAGGGCAGAGACTTATGTAAGGTTATAACGTTATGTAATTATGTAATGACTGGTAAAAGTAGAAGAACCAATTCAACTACTCAGTTTGAGTGAAAAAGTACAGGAATGTACTGAGAGTGTAAAGTAAAAAGTACTGGAATGTACTGAGAGTGTAAAGTAAAAGTACAGGAATGTACTGAGAGTGTAAAGTAAAAAGTACAGGAATGTACTGAGAGTGTAAAGTAAAAGTACAGGAATGTACTGAGAGTGTAAAGTAAAAAGTACTGTCCTGCACCGATGGACACAGAGGGACGTCTTTTCTGTGTTTGTGTCCATTTAGTCTGAGACGGTCTGGATGTTGGGAAGGTGATGGAGGATAGAAATAATGGAGGATTAACTCAGATGTTCAGAGTAAAGTAAGGAGTTTGTTTGGGTTAGGAGAGGAGATACTTGGGTTCAAATTTAGGGGAAAATGGAAAAATACTAGTAAAGTAAAATATACATTCACACATCAGAAAACAACTTTATTTGTTATTCTTTATCAGAATTGATGTCAGTGTTCAGTCCTGAGCTTGTCAGCCTGTTACCCACTGAAGCAACCTCAGTAAAACAGTACAGGTGAGTTCTGCTCACAGAGCACACTGTGTACACCTGCTGTAATTTTACACTCACACACTGTGATTAACTCACTTTATTGTGTTCTGCTATTTTCTGGGACCTGAGCTCATTTTAATTGGGGCGGTGGAGTCCAAGTGTTCAAGCCCCATAATTAGAAGGTTGTGGGTTTGATTCCTGGACCAGTAGGTAGAACTGAGGTACCCTTGATCAAGGTACCTTCCCCATCACTGCTCCTTGGGCACTAGATATGGATGGCTGCCCACTGCCAGACGGTGTGTGTGGGTTAAATATAGAGGATGCATTTTGTTTGGTTCTCGAGTACTGTGCTGCATGTTAATGATGACAATCACTGTAAATGCTGCAAGATCAAAAGGTAACCTTCCTACTCCCAACTTTCTCTGGAAAAATTAGGAAAACTAAGGACGGTTTCAGATTTTTTAGCACCAATAAATAAAAAAGTGCAAGATTTCCTGAAAATAATCAAACCAGATCAAATGTGACTTGTTTGCTAAAGAGCGATAATCAGATCAGCCTTTTTCAAACCGTGTGTGTGTGTGTGTGTGTGTGCATGTGTGTCCGTGTGTGTGTGTCCGTGTGTGTGTGTGCGTGTGTGTGTGTGTGTGTGTGTGTGTGTGTGTGTGTGTGTGTGTGTGGGTGAGAATGTGTGTCCGTGTGTGTGTGTGTGTGTGTGTGTGTGTGTGTGTGTGTGTGTGTGTGTGAATGTTTTTACTTCTTCTTCTTCCAGCAGCCTGGTTGCCGAGGCTAAAGAGACTGTTTTTCTTCTGAATGCTCAGCAGGTGTGTGTGTTCCCTCAGCTGCTTTTCACAACACAGGCTTTATCCTTTAATGCAGCTTCATCACGTTCACCCTCTCCCTTCTTTAGACCACCCATCCCGAGAGAGACTGGAAGCTGGTGTTTCTCTTTGTGGCGCTGGACAGGAAGTGTGTGTGCACTCAGCAGGTCAGAGAGAAGACCGAACACCAGCTTTAGGAATAAACCTGATCTGAAGGCCTGCAGGCTCAGTCCTCATGAAACCTAATGTAGTTTAAAGTGAAGGGAAACACCCTTCACAGCACTGTAGTGTTTGATTTTATTATTGATTTTAAACCTGATAATGTTTCCATTTATTGTGCAAAGGGCTTGAGCATCTCATTTCTTCATTTTTTATTATTTTTTTGCAAAGATACTTTTGTGTATTAGATTTGTTGTTGAGGAACTGTTCTCCAGGCTTCCTGAAGGGCAATGTTTTTGGCTCTCACTTTCAGTGCAGTCCCTGCAGTACCCTGCAGTTTTAGAAACAAAAGCCGTGTGCATTTATCTCCACAGAGGACAGAAGACAAAAGCCATAGAGCTTTGGAATGTCTTTCAAGAAGCCTGGAGAACTATTCTAAAAACAACAAGAAGGTTTAAGAGAGTTAAGGTTGTGCTGAAGAATTTCGGTGGTTGTATTAATTATTAGGCATGGCTCTAGCTAAAACTGTCAATGTTGCTGGACAACAGGAGCAGCCCTCATCTGTAGGCCAGATTATCTTATTTAACGTTTGAATTTGTGTCTCACTCCGTCCTTCGTGCCTCTGAAGGACACACCTATGTAGGCTGCATCCTTCAAAGCCCTGGAATTGGGACACAGTTACGTTATAACATAAATCACTGAACCTTCTGTCTCATGTTCCTACAAAATATGAAGAACTGAAGTGCTCAAGACCTTTGGACAGTGCTGTATGTGTGTCTTCTCAGGTCAGTGTTTTAATCAGGGAAGTGGATGCAGCGTTACAGGTGCTGCACTCTCAGGTGAGTATCTGCTGAGGACATGGTGATCCTGTGGTTTTTTGACAGTGGTCTATAAATGAGTGTGTTTGTGTGTGTTTACAGCTTCAGAAGGTTATTATCAGTGTGGTCCTCCTAGACACTGGAGATCTCCAACGAAGCAGGTGGTTATTTATCAGAGAGAAACTTCATTTGACAGCATTTTGGTTAGCACTGTTGCATCACAGTGGACTGCTTGTGGGTTCGGTATGGTATCCAGAGTGGCTCTTCATCTTGTTCTTTCTGTAAGGGGTCACCACTGTGTCTTTATTTCTTCCTGTCCTCTGCATCATCCTCCTTTAAACCAACTGCCTGCATGTCCTCTCTCACCACATCTTTAAACCTCCTCTTTGGTCTTCCTCTTCTATTCTTTCCTGGCAGCTCCATCTTCAACATCCTCCTCTAGACCCACCTCTGTTTTAAATACATCCATCATTCCTACAGCAGACCTCACCACTGTCAAACTGCCCTTATACATATCCTGAACAACTCTCACATACTGCTCTGCAACACCTGACTTCCTCATACAAAACCACAACTCCTCTCTTGGCAGCCTGTCATCTGCTTTCTCCCAGTCCAATGTAACTCCTTTTGACCTTTTCTATACTTCTCCATCAACACCACAATTTGATCCTCGACTCTGCCCTCACTTGCCTCCTCTTTTTGACCTCCAAAGTCATTCTACAGACCCCCATCCTATGTTGTTTAGCTACACTCTCCCCGTCACTACTTTTTGTCTCCAATCTCCGTCAAACTTACCCTCCTGCAAAGGATAGAATCCAATTAATTCCTCTCCTTCATACCTATCCATCACCTCCTGATGTTGTTATTGAATCCATAGAGGTTGTTAGTGTGATGCCAAGTAGTTGCTGCAGTAAACTAGCTCATTTGAATGATGTTACTAAGGTATCCAGAAATGTTGTTAAGATGTTTCATGGGGGTTGCTCTGGCACACTATATGGTTTCTAAGATGTAGCTATGATATCCAGGCAATTGTGGTTAACAACACCCTGCATGTATCCCTTTACAATGAATGGGTTTAGGTTTTGGCCTAAAATCTTCTCCAAACTCTCAGGCAGCATCCTTTTCATTTCATGTCTGTGAGGGAGATTCAGATGTCTGGTTCCATTTACCAACACTGTGGATTATTGTGTCTGTTTAGGTTCTAAAATGCCCAAACTATTCATTATGATTTCATTCTATGTGATTGTGATTGTAATTTGTAATTATGTGTGTGTGTGTGTGTGTGTGTGTGTGTGCGTTGACCAGACCATGCCCTTGCCCAACAGTAACGTCTTCTGCGGAGCTTCGTCTGACCAGAGCGGTTTATTCCTACACTCTGCTGGTAAGACCCCTGTTTCACACACATGACCTTTCAGCCTGTCTTTATACTGCCTTTTCCCTTTTATTATATTCTATTTGTTTTTGTAGCCTCTTTTTCTAAATGTTGTGCTGTTTATCATCTTAATTAAAATGAGAAATACATTCCATTCTAACTTTTGTATTAGAATTAATCTGCTATTATCTCTACAGCGCTGTGCAGTAGTTTTAGGCAGGTGTGAAAAAATGCTGTAAACAGAACGCTTTCAGAAATGGAAGTGTTCATCATTTATTTTCATCAATCAACAAAATGCAGCGAATGAACAAAAGAGAATCTAAATCAGATCAATATTTGGTGTGACCACCCTTTGCCTTCAAAACAGCATCAGTTCTTCTAGATACACTCGCACACGGTTTTTGAAGGATCTCGGCCGGTAGGTCGTTCCAAACATCTTGGAGAACTGAGCGCAGATCTTCTGTGGATGTAGCTTCCTCACATCCTTCTGTCTCTTCATGTGATCCAGACACACTGGATGATGTGGAGATCAGGGCTCTGTGGGGCCAGAAGAACTGATGCTGCTCTGAAGGCAAAAGGTAGAAACACCAGATATTGATCTGATTTAGATTTTTCTTTTGTTCGCTCACTTTGCATTTTGTAAATTGATAAAAATTAACAATCATTATTGATATTTCTGAAAGCGTTCTGTTTACAGCGTTTTTTCCACACCTGCCTAAAACCTTTGCACAGTTCTGCAGATATATAATCATTATTGTTATTATTATTATTATTGCTTCCATTGCTGTTATTATCTTGTTTTTTAGGAGTCTTTAGAGCATCATCTGGAGAAGAAACAGTGGTACAGTGACAGAGACGACTTCACGGTGCATCTCCAGAGGGTTCCTCTGTCAGACCTCATCTTCAGCCCTGTAGGCACAACCCAGCAGTGTCTCAGCTATAGAGAGGACAGACTGGGACAATCCACAGTAACCCTGAGCTTCTCTGTGTTTCTCTAAAGGTTGACGGTGCTTCAGAGGGGAAACTTGAGTATCATCAGATGCAGAGAGTTGTCCTGCAGCTGTGGGAGAACCTGGTAAACTGGAGAACATTCGCAGACACTTTCTTTGCTTGTCAAATGTTTGGGTTCAGCCTGCCTTCTTTTCCAACGTTCTAAATGTGTCTGTTAATGCCATATTCAACCCTCAGCTTTGTTCATTTCTTGGTTTGAAGAGCAGGTTTAACTGATGACTGTCCATCTTCATGTTCCAAATGACACTTTAAAACAACCTCTGAAGCACATTTGATGGTTCACGGCTTCCAAAAGTGGTCCAAGCACCTGAGCACTTTAAGCAATGATGGGGAGAAAATGTGTGGTCTTCAAATTGAAGAGTTTTTAACAGATTTTAAGATCTAAAGAGCTTTCTGTTCATTCTGGACTGTTGACAAAGAAAGCTTTGGAATTTTTTCCAGCTCCAGTCAAGCAGCCAGCAGAGAGAGTGGAGATCCAGTCAGGTGTTAAGAATCCGGTGCCCGGAGGAGGTAGGCCGTGTTCCTCACGCTGTCGGGCTGAGGGGTTCGTTCGTCTCTTTCCTCGTTTCTTTCCTTTTCTGCCAAAATCAAATCCAATCATACTGTGTGAACCTGAACACTGCTGCTGCGATGGACTACCTGCTGTCACACACTGAGTGAGGTGATTTGCTGTGTGGTTGCTATGATGTGCCAGGTGGTTGCTAGGTGGTTGCTATGGTACACTAGGTGGCTCCTTTGATGTTGCTGGGTTGTTTGGTATTCAGAGTGGTTGTTAGGATGTTGCTAGGTGGTTACAGTTTTGTAGTTGGAGATTTCTAGAATATTGCTGAATGGTTGCCATGGTATCCAGAATGGTAATTATAGTGTTGCTTAGAGGTTGCTATGCTATTCAGAGTGGTTAGAGTGATGCTAAATTGTTGCTATAGTAAACTATACTGTGTGTGTCCATACTGTGTATGGAATACAGAGTGGTTTTAGGGTGTTGCTATGGAACCTCAGGTGGTTCCTAGAGTGTGACTAGATTGTGATTATGGTTCCTTGTTTTGTTGCTATTGTGTTTCTACATGATGGTATTGCAGGTGGTCCTTTTTGCTCAGTGGTTGGCATGGTATCCAAAGTGGTACGTCACTAGGTAGTTGCTATGGAGTAGATGTGCAAAGTTATTTCTTTGAACTCCCATCAACAAATGGAAAATCAAGCTTGCCACTAAAAAAAAACATAAAGATATATTTCTATCAGATTTTTTTAATGCTTTAAACTCTGTGCTTGTGAGACGTTTCAACCTCAAGTAATTCTGACAACAAATACAGTTACTGAGACTGAACAGGGGAAACATGTTCATATAAGCTTATTGGATGCCTAACGGCCCTATCGCATCAATGGATTAGCTTGAGCAGCAAAAAAAAACGTATTTAGGGCTGATCTTTTCTCTTATTTTCTCCCCAGGATCGTCCCTTCTTCAGAACAGAGAAGAATTCACCGTCTGAAAGCAGCCAGAGATCAAGAGCAGCACTCGATAGTGTAAATCACACATTTCACTAAATCACACATCAGTCCTGAACTCTACAGAACATTTCACTACAGATAACCACAGCTGGATCCTGTAACGCGGCTCTTTAGACACAACTTTTTTTCCTGAGTATTTTCTGTTCTTCATACTTGGCCTGCCTTAAATCTTATTTTATTATTGGACTGCTTTACTATTTTAAACTGTTTTATTTTGCATCGGAAGGAACTAAAGAGGAGAAAAGAGCCAAATTTGCACCATTTTCATGATGAATCATTTTTGCCAGCAGTGATGGAAAATTTGGGTTCAGAGAGTCACTCCATGCTTTTGTTCCAACTGCCTGGTTTATGCACTTTGCTAAAATTCGCAGTGAAGGCTTCACAGTGTGAAGGTCCTGGGTTTGATTCCAGGACAGTCCAGGTTTCTGTGTGGAGTGGACATGTTCTCCCGTGTCTGTGTTTCCTTTCACCATCCAAAGTCCTGCATGCAGGTGGACTGGAGACGCTGAATGGCCCCCGAGGTGTGAGTGCATGTGCAGGTCTGTCCTGAGATGGACTGGTCAGTTGTCCTGGGTGTCCCCGCCTTTCGCCCTGTGGGAGCTGGGATAGATTCCAGCACCTTCTGTGACCCCAATCAGCACACGCAGCTCAGAAAATGAATGAGTGAAAGAGAGAGGCATGTAGGTGGATGGACCCAAATCTTGGGGTGGATTTTTACAGTCTGGACCCAAACTGTCCACCTCTGTCGGCCAGTATCTTATTGTGCTCCATCTTAAAAAGGCGTGAGGACACAGAATATAACAGGTGTGCCTTTAACGACTGAAAAGGAAACTCCAGTGTCAGGCTTGTAGTTTCTGTGCTCAAAGATGTTGGAAGGACTCAGATGATCTGCTGTGTTTCAGAGTTACTTGAGCAGTAATTTGTACTCATACTGAGGATAAAAAGGTAATTTCACCGCAGTCTTTATTTCCGTGCAGGAACAGCACCTTTCCTGGTGAATGGTTATGGTTTAGGTCCATCATTTTTATGGATAAAATGAATAAAAATATAATTATTTTAGAAAATGATGATTGCAAACACTACTAGGTGGCAGGACCATCCAGCAGAAACGGATCTTGTTCCTCTTGTGTTTGTGTTTGTAGGTTATGGGGACTGAGCTGCCTTGTAAAGACTTTAACCCTTCCGACACTTCACCAACATCAGGTACAGGCTCACTGTTGCATTAATCCCTTCATTCCAACAACAATTATTTGCCTTATGAATTGTTGTCAATAAAAGTGAGGACAGTGGGGTGGTGAGGATGCAGGGGATAGAGGAGGTGAAGGTGGAGGAGTGGACAGTTCAGAGTAACGGGGAGTGTGGAAAAGAGGTGGAGGAGAAAGCATAGGCAGGTTGGAATGGGTGGGAAAGAGTTGCAAGAGTGATCTGTGACAGAGGGGTACCAGCAAGAGTGAAAGGAAAGTTTTCCAGGATGATAGTGAGACCAGCTATGTGATACGGGTTGATGATGATGAAAAAACAAGTGGTGGAGCTGGAGGTATCAGAGATGCTGAGATGTTGGGAGGGACAAGGATGGACAAGACTGGGAACGAGAGGGACACCTCAGGTTAGACAGTCTGAAGACATGGGTTTAGACCGAACTGAAATCTGAATTAATTAGTTTATTTGGCTAAATTGATACTTTATCTGTGTTAATGGTAGTTTTCTCTGGTTCCTGTAGTCCACGCTGTGAGGCCTGCTGATGTTCGAGTGGTGGCAGTGCTTGGGGACTCTTTATCGGTCAGTTTGGCAGCTTCACACACCATCAGATCCAAGTTTATTAGCATTCAAAGTTTGGCTAACATGACTTTTACTGTTCACCCCTGCATGTCTCCTTTCACCCCGTCCATAAACCACCTCTTTGTCCTTCCTCTTTCTTGGCAACATTAATATGTAGATTTGTTTTTATAAAATAACATACCACCCATTAGACCCTAAAGGAGATTTGTGGATGATTTGTTCAATATTTCTAGAATTCTGACTTATTATATGATGTAATTATCTAAACATCTTTTAACATTCTGTCCTGTTTTCTACTTCAAGATCAGTTACTTTCCTGAATATGAAACCATCTCATTTTTGTCCAGTGACTGGCCACTTTATTGGAAACACCCATCCCTGCCTGTCCAGTCAGTGGCCACTTCAATAGAAACACCCACCCTGAGTTCCCGTAACAATAACACAGCACATTGTTACAGAGTGGGACCAGTTTAAATGTCTGTATAATGAGTGTAATACAGCCAATCAGATTGTAGAAGTGGAACTACCCATTTTTGTAGCTGCTGTTTTATGTCAGCAAAACCACATTTCCACATTGTCCAACAGTAACAGCAAGAACATCCAACAAAGTCCTCCCACTATTGTCCATGCAGCCTATGTCCTTATCCTGTGTCTGTGCAGGCAGGGAACGGTGTTGGGGCGGCCGAGTACAACCTGCTGGATGTCCTGACGCAGTACCGGGGCCTGTCCTGGAGGTCAGTGACTGAGCGTCCC
>CM029370.1:29684045-29779045 GCA_017165825.1 Hepsetus odoe | reverse complement strand
CTGCGCATGATTCAGATCCATCGATGAGCAATGAATAGATCAGATACTGGTTAGTTCATACTGAATAATTATACTTCTTACTGAATAAATGATGCAGAATTTATAGTTCTAAATATTTTATAGTGAATAATGTTTCATTTATAGTGGATATTAAGTATAACAAAACAGTTTAAATAATAAATTGTGCCACGACTAATGCCTAAGCCTCTGTTAATTCATTCATTCATTTATTTTCTTTAAATGCAAACAGTAGTTCTTCATTTTCATTAACTTCTGAGATGTCACAAAGAACTTATTGTCTCAAAACATCATTTTTCCCAAACATCTGTGACTGTATTTTAAAGTGTACTGTATTTTAAAAAGTGCTTTTTAAAATAGTGTTTGGTTGGTAAATTGCCTCTGATGATCTTTGAAAGTGCCCAGTGAGGCAAATTCAGACAGACTGACACTATGTATCACCTGACGAGCTGTGATTGTGTCCCTCAGAACTGGGGCAGTGATTTCTCCTGCACGGACGTCACTCCTTCCAGCAGCAAGCCCACTTCAGGTACGAGGATAAAAGAGAGAGAGATGGAGGGATGTACTCGTTTATTAATCAGTACTAGTTTAACCATCACCTGCATACAGCACTGCTCTGATCTTCTCTTCCTGTTTAGTCCACAGCCTGCGGCCGGCCGACCTCGGCGTGGTGGCGGCTCTCGGGGACTCCATTACTGCAAGTTCACACTGGCCACTTTACTAGAAACACACTGTGCTTCTACATTTTGGCCACTTTCTTAGAAACACCCACCTAACTGTAATCCACCAAGGAGGGACAATAAGAGGGGTTTCTGATAAAGTGGCCATATTTGTACAGCACCTGTAGAGAACAGATGTGATGAGGATCATTAACTTGTATCTTGATCTTTTCCAGACTGGGCTCGGAGCAAAGTCTCAGAATTACTTTCAGCTCCGCACAGAATACAAAGGAGCATCATGGAGGTGAAACTCACAAAGACTAAACTAAAACTCACAGTCTAAACTAAAACTCACACAGTCTAAACTAAAACTCACATAGTCTAAACTAAAACTCACAAAGACTAAACTAAAACTCACAGTCTAAACTAAAACTCACACAGTCTGAACTAAAACTCATGGTCTAAACTAAAACTCACACAGTCTGAACTAAAACTCACATAGTCTAAACTAAAACTCACAAAGACTAAACTAAAACTCACACAGTCTGAACTAAAACTCATGGTCTAAACTAAAACTCACACAGTCTAAACTAAAACTCACACAGTCTGAACTAAAACTCACACAGTCTGAACTAAAACTCACAGTCTAAACTAAAACTCACACAGTCTGAACTAAAACTCACAGTCTAAACTAAAACTCACACAGTCTGAACTAAAACTCACTCAGTCTGAACTAAAACTCACACAGTCTAAACTAAAACTCCCATGGTCTAAACTGAAACTCACAGTCTATACTAAAACTTTCTATCTAAACTAAAACTCATGGCCTAAACTGAAACTCACACAGTCTAAACTAAAACTCATGGTCTAAACTGAAACTCACACTTAAACTTAAAGTCATAACTGAGAATTAAACTAACCGTCAAAGTTAAACAAACAAACAAATACTGTGTGTGTGTGTCTGTGTGTTCGTGTGTGTGTTTGTGTGTGTGTGTGTGTTTGTGTCCCCGTGTGTCCCCGTGTGTGTGTGTGTGTGTGTGTGTGTGTGTGTGTGTGTGTGTGTGTGTTTGTGTGTCCGTGTGTCCCCGTGTCTGTGTGTTCGTGTGTGTGTTTGTGTGTGTGTGTGTGTTTGTGTGTCCGTGTGTCCCCGTGTGTGTGTGTGTGTGTGTGTGTGTTTGCAGTATTGGGGGTGATAGAGCTTTGGAGATGACAACAACACTGCCAAGTGAGTCTGATCCCATCACAAACACTGTGACAAAGCAGAGTCTTTACACAGTAATCCAGTAGTAGAGTCTTTACACAGTAATCCAGTAGTAGAGTCTTTACATAGTAATCCAGTGGATTACACAGAGTCTTTACACAGTAACCCAGTGGTAGAGTCTTTACACAGTAATCCAGTGGATTACACAGAGTCTTTACACAGTAACCCAGTGGTAGAGTCTTTACACAGTAATCCAGAAGTAGAGTCTTTACACAGTAATCCAGTGGATTACACAGAAACTTTACACAGTAACCCAGTGGTAGAGTCTTTACACAGTAATCCAGAAGTAGAGTCTTTACACAGTAATCCAGTTGATTACACAGAGTCTTTACACAGTAACCCAGTGGTAGAGTCTTTACACAGTAATCCAGTGGTAGAGTCTTTACACAGTAATCCAGTGGGTTACTCAGTCTTTACACATTACAGTCTTTGTTTTTTGTGCCTTTCAGACATTTTGAGGAAGTTTAATCCGTCTCTTCAGGGCTTCTCCACTGGACAGGGATTATTTGCAAAGAAAGGCTTCAACATGGCTGAGTCTGGAGCCAAAGCCTCGTCAGTGCCTTTAGACCACTAGATAATCAATCAATCAGTCAATCAGTCAATCAATCAACCTTCTTTAACATTAAAAATAATAACAACAACAATAATGATGATGATGATCATCATCATCATCCTTTTTCTTCTTATTATTATTATTACTACTATTATTATAAGGTACCATTTAATTCAGCCTTTGCACTTTTTTTACACACTTTTTCGTTTTGTTTCAATTTTATTCTGTGGGGCAGCAATGGCCTGGTGTTTAGGGAGTCGACCACATGATCGGAAGATTGTGGGTTCAAACCCCTCACCAGTAGGTTACCCTGAGGTACCCTTGAGTGAGGTACCGTCCCTGTCACTGCTCCCCGGGCGCTTTCATAGCTGCCCACTGCTGCACGGTGTTTGCGTGGGTTAAATGCAGAGGTCCAGTTTCGTTGTGGTTCACTGTGTGCTGTGCTGTGACCTCGCAATGACAAGAATAGTCACTTTATTTCCTTTTTTTTCTGATCATCATTTCTGCTTTATTCCAGATTCAAATTACCTGCATGTCCAAACACCTTTGGCTAATAAAGCTTCATCCTGGTGCTTACAACTGAGCTGAACCTGCTCTTGAATTAGCCCAGTGTGTGTGTGTGTGTGTGTGTGTGTCTGAGAGAGAGCCTGCTTAATGTCCTTGAGTTATGTTTTAATCTCAGTATGAGCTACAGTTCAGACTACAGATCAGTGATGGTCAGACGTGGATGATTTTAGTTTGATCAGCGATCAATCTGTCCAACATTACTGATAAGCCGTACTGACACAAACTCTTATCTCCACCCACCAGTGATCTCTCTGCTCAGGTCAGCGCACTGATTCAGTCCCTGAAGTCCAGTCAGGTAAGAGTGTTTTCCAGACTTTCCAGGCACCAGTGTTGAGTCTTTGAATCTTGATGAAGGAGTTTAGTGTGTGAACAGTAGTTGACTTCTTCTCAGTGCTTCCTGCCGTTGGAGGTGTGAAGCTCCAGGAGCAACACCTGATTAACTCCCATAACGATGACTGATAGTAATGACTGATTTACTGAGGACTATTTGCTGGATTAATTAGTGTTTATACTAATTTTAGTGTTTAAAACACACTGACTACAGTTTTTTTCAGAATTAATTTTAGAGGTTAATACAGAATGTAACGGTTTAATGTAACTTTTTAAACACAGATAATCAGCTTTATAAGAGCTTCTAATAGTTTTAAAAGCCTTGCCAGGTTTCTATAAGATGTTAAATTTTTCCAGATAATTGTATTTACCTTTTTTATATTACAATTAAATACATATGTATATTATATATTATTATATTATATTATGACATGCCTTTTATATGCATTCCATATTATTTATTTTTATTGCATATTTTTATATTTATTTACATGGTCAAAACGTATAAAGGTTTAATTGATTTTCTAATTATTTATAAATATTTTTATTCAAATAACAATGAAAGGAAATTAACAGCCAACAATTACTGGAGTTAACAAACTATCCAATGTATCTATTTTTTAAATTTTTTTTAATTTACATTTACAAATTGATTCATCCTTCTGGGAATTGTCTGTCAGAGCGTGAATTTTGAGACGGACTGGAAGCTGGTCACGCTGCTGATTGGAGGAAGTGATCTGTGCCATTATTGTGTGGACCAGGTATGTTCCTGTGTGCTGAACTTTAGTGTTTTTAAAAACAGAAAGCTTCATTCTTCATTCATTATTTTGTCGGTACAGGAGAGTCTGTCCCCTCTAAACTACAGCCACCACCTGATGGAGGGTCTGGACCTGCTCTATGAAGAGGTTTGGGCTGGTGGGCTCAGCTGGGCTCCTCATTGGTGGGTTTGTCATTTACTTGTCCTTCAAGGTTACGTGGGTTCATCTGCCGCCTGTTTGTTCCTGAATTCAGGTCCCTCGCGTGTTTGTGAACATCGTGGCCGTTCCGGAGATGGGCGAGCTGAGGAGGATCCAGAAGAACTCTCTGCCCTGCATCTTCATCCCCAGGTTTCCACCAGTCTGTCCAATTTTCACAGCATTTCTAAACAGAGTGAAAATGAAATTGACTGTTTTCCGTTGTGAACACAGTGAACCTCAACCAAACACAACCTCTGTATTTAACACACACACACACCGCCCAGCAAGAAGGCAACAGTGATGGGGACAGTACCTTGACTGTTGACGAGTGAAAATCAGGGCTAACATCATGTGGAGTGAGAGTAGCTATACTCATGTCTTCTGTGCTTTCTGTCCTCAGTGAAAAGTGTCCTTGCCTCATGCTCCCAGATGATAACTCTTTAGAGCTGGAAAAGCTGAAGCTCATTAATAAGCAATATCAGGTAAACCCCACCTTTTCTTCCCATCCAGTGCCTTATTGTCTCTTGGAAATAAATTCACACCCTCTACAGCAGTGTTTCCCAAAGTTTAGGTTTATATTTGACCCTCTTCTCCAAACGACTGGACATGCACCCCACCCAAATTTGCCGCCCTGGATCTATCCAGCAGTATGAGGTGCGACAGCGTCTCTGGAAACCTCAAACTTTCTCAACAACCTCTTGCCTTTGAGTTCATTTTTATCTGCAAGCACCACACTTTTGGAAACACTGCTCTACAGAGGAGAATTTTGGATATAGCGAAATGTGTTGAGCTTCTCCACATCTCTACACTGTCAGACTGTCACAGAGCAGCTGATATCTGGGGGTCGATATGATGGCCGGGAAGATTTCGCCGTTGTCCTCCAGCCTCATCTTCAGAACACCTTCATTCCTCTGTCCAAAGTAAGTCTTCCCTCTTGTTTGCGTTTGCTCTGAAGGGTGAGACACATTAACAGTGGAGTGTCTCTCGTGTGATTTAGGATGGAAGCCCTGACCTGAGCTTTTTCACAGTAGACTGCTTCCATTTAAGTGAGCGGGCTCACGCTGAGATGGCCATTGCCCTCTGGAACAACATGGTGAGAACAATACACAACAAATAAAAATTCATCCATTATCTTAGCACTGGTCCCCTTAAGGGTTCCAATTTAATACTTTTAGTCTGGCAAGGTAATTCCAGTGGATCATACTATAAGTTTACTTTCAGCCCACCATGTGAAAGTGAAAGCGACTATTTGTCATTCTGACCACACAGTGAACCACAATCAAATAAGCCCTCTGTATTTAACCAACACTCAGTGTTGTTGTCTCTCATGTTCAGTCCAGTCTCTGTAAATGAGCAGTTCTCCAGATCTTCCTGAAGGACAGTGTTGTTGTCTCTCATGTTCAGTCCAGTCTCTGTACCTGAGCAGTTCTCCAGATCTTCCTGAAGGACAGTGTTGTTGTCTCTCATTTTCAGTCCAGTCTCTGTACCTGAGCAGTTTGATAGTTCTGTGTTGGTTAATCCACACAGTGATCTACGTCTGAACCGTCAAACAGAACAAAGCGTCTAACTTAAGAGATGAAGCAGTGAAGAAACAGAAGCAGATGATTCCAGATGATCAGGGGATTTGTTTGCTGCTAATGCTGAACGCTGAGTGGTTGGAACCCCTTGATCTAGAACCTTGTATCTTTAAACACTTTGCAGCCTGGAGCAACAGAACATTTGTTCTTTCCTTTAACCCTCAGTCAATTTGACAGACTTAAAACAATATTTTTTCACCTAAAAGGTGATTCCCAGAAAAATATAAAGAAAGGGGGTCAGGACTTTTGCACAGCACTGTATTAATTGTTTATAACTGGACCTTAGTTTTTGTGTGATGAACATCACCCTAGGTGATGGATAAGGGGTTAAAATGATGGATGTATGGTTGGACAGACCATCCATCCATCCATCCATCCATCCATCCATCCATCCATCCATTTTCTGCCGCTTGTCCCAAACGGGGTCGCGGGGGAGTGCCGGTGTCCAACCCAGCGCACACAGGGTGAGGACGGGGGACGCACCCTGGACAGGTCGCCACCCCATCGCAGGCAATTAAACCACTGGCTGTTGCCTAGCAACCCTGTCATTGCTTCCTGTCATCACTGTTTCTATAAACTGACAGAGAGTCTGTGCTTTAATCACAGTAACACGTATCACTCGCCTCTGTTTCTCCTACAGCTGGAGCCAGTCGGGAAGAAACAGGTTTTCAATAACTTCACCCACGACCGTGCAAAGATACAGTGCCCGTCAGAGGTGAGCGTGACCTGGCTTTCCGTTACACATCTGTAATACAGCTGTGGAGCTCGGCATCATCGCGGGACGGGGTGATTAACTGAGCTGTAGAATAGTGTCACTATTACGGCTGTTTAAATTAGACCAAAACACTTTAGCGAAGTGAAAGTGACTATGTGTCATTGTGAACACACAGCACACAGTGAGCCACAACCGAACACAGCCTCTGTATTTAACACACACACCGTCCAGCAGGGGGCAGACATATCCAGCACTCAGGGAGCAGTGATGGGGACGGCACCTTGATCAAGGGAACCTCAGGGCAACCTACTGGTCTGAGATTTTAACCCCCAACTACCAGTCTTGGTGCCTTGTCCCCACTACACCAGTGCTGCTAGTTGACTTGACTAATGGTTTTATTTAGATATCATGTAGGTCCTCACTCGTAAGGCAATTTGCATAAAAGCGTCTTAATGAGTACATGTAAATGTATGTTAATTTCAATTAAAAGACCAGTACACAGGGAAATGTTTTCTCCAAAATCATGGTACTACAAACAAGACATCATAAAAACATGATATAAAACCACACACGTGCAGACAGTGCAACTTCTTCTTCTTCTTCTTCTTCTTCTTCTTCTTCTGCTCCATCCTCAACATCCTTCAACCGATATACTCCTCATCTCTCCTCTGGACATGTCCTTCATTGTTTTCATTTTCACAGTCTCGCTTCTCTGACGTTGTCTCCAAATTGTCCAACCTGAGCTGTCCCTCTAATATACTCCTTCCCAATGAGACAGAGCAGGGACAGTGTTGCACCTGTCCAAAGTCCAAAAACTTTATATTATTTAACAATTTAGAAATAAAATAATAAACTTTAACAAGACATTTAACTGAGGGTAAGTAATAAAAATTCAAACATTTTTTACTAATTCGGCATAAAATCTGTTATCTGTACGTGAAATTGTGAAAAAAAATATGCACATAAAAGTCTTGTGCTGTCCAATAAAGTGAGAGTCATGCAGATTATAGTTTTGCAAATGTTATAAAATAAGTAAATTTAATTATAATAAATTGATCTAAATTTATTACCATTTTTAAAATAAAAGCAGTCAAAGGGGATATGTGCATTTTGTTTTCTACTCTTTTTGTCTCAGTATAAATTACATTACATTTTTGTTTTTATTTCTATAAAAATGAAAAATAAAATAAAAAAAATAAAAATAAAAAAATAAAAATGAGTGTTAAAATGTAAATATATATATATTTATTTATTTATTTTTTTAATAGGTTTAAAATACCAGGCTCATTGCTCACAATGCCTGTTTTCCCCCCCCAGGGTCAGCCGTTTATTTACACCAGAATGAACAGCCTTCCTGCCCCCCCCTCACCGCCCCCCTGCCCGTCCGCAGTGCCCATGTGGGTGCCCGTCGTGTTTGGGGTCACTGGTTTGCTCCTCGGCTGGGGGATCACATGGCTTCTGATGTGGTGGAGGATTAAGAAAGTGAAAACTATGAAAGAGCCCAAAGAGAATGAGCTGAAAAGATCCAGACTTTAGTGTTTTTCTATTGTTGTTCGAGCATCATCGGAGTCTCAGGGAATTCAGGTCGTCCAATTAACCTCGTGACTCTCCGCCGCCTCCAAAACCCTAATTTGATTTGGTTGGAAATACTGCAGATTATATAATGAGATCACAGAACTATAATATGTATCATATGAGAACATTTATCAGCTGTACCTTCCTGCAGTGCTGTAAAGTGTTTATTTTATTTTACTTATTTGAATAAAAAGGTCCATTTTATGCAAAAACAGATGATGAAGAATAAATGTTTTCTCCTCATAATGACTCTTCATTTAATCAATAGTGGAATCATTTGTGTGAAATATCTAAAAGAAATTGTTTTCATTTTGGTATTTCATTTTTTAAAAATAGTATTTCTATAGTATTTTTAGTAAAGTCTATTTATAAAGTAATTTTCTGATTGAGGTTTAAGTTCTAAATGTTGACAATGATTTGCAAGATTAGATTTTTCTTAAATTCCTCCAATTTAAATATGCCAATATTGTAAAATGTAGATATAAAATAACTTTACAGACATTGAAAAAGCCTCCGCTTCTCTCCTCCATTAGAAGAACAGACCTTTGAGATTTGCTAAAAGCAGAAATACTGATTCAATGACTTTTCTCAGTCCAAGTAAAAAGTTCAGGAGTGTACTGAGAGTGTAAAGTAAAAGTACAGGAGTGTACTGAGAGTGTAGAGTGAGACGTGTCTCCTCTGAAGGACGTCTGGAGCGTCTGTCTGTGCTGAAAGTGAACTGAATCTCACTCCATATTAATAGAATTAAAGACTATTAAAGCCTCGAACTTCAACTCCAATAAAAACAATCTACTGAAAATAATCCACATGAACTTCACCGCTTCACTTTCATCACCGTCTCTACTAGTTCTCCATCACGGACACACACTCCACACACCCTGAACTCCACCGTCCACTCTCCCTGTCCTCTCTCTCACTCTCCTCCACTCTGTCCTGCACCGATGGACACACAGAGGGACGTCTCTTCTGTGTTTGTGTCCCTTTAGTCTGAGACGGTCTGGATGGTGGGAAGGTGATGGAGGATAAAGATGATGGAGGAGAACTCAGATGTTCAGACTGAAGTGAGGAGTCTGTTCTGAAAATGGAAGAAAGGAGAGATATTTGGGGGGAAATGTTGGAAGTATTAAACAAATATTTATAAGTATCAAAATACAGGTATCTAAAGGCTACACTGAATACAGCAAGTGAACTTATATTTGTTCCAATATTAAGAGATTAATACATTGAGACTCATATATTTTGTACGTTGTGTAAACAGATTATTCGGTCATAAAATCATATGTAACTTGTGTATTTCCAAAATAAATATCTGTATAACCGCATTAATTGGGTAATAAAATTCTATGATAAGATAATACTGTGTATAAACTGATTATAATAACCTGTGTCAACACTGTGGACCCCAGTGCAGTGTGTTGGGTTTGGCGCCCCCTGTCGGTTGCAGTGTGTTGTCTTTGGCGCCCCCTGTCGGTTGCAGTGTGTTGGGTTTGGCGCCCCCTGTCGGTTGCAGTGTGTTGGGTTTGGCGCCCCCTGTCGGTTGCAGTGTGTTGTCTTTGGCGCCCTCTCTAGGCTGACTCTGGGATCGCCGCTTGTGGTGAAATGGCGGAGGGGGAGCTGAATGTTGACAGTCTGATCTCCAGGCTGCTGGAAGGTAAAAAAAATCCGCTTTTTTCTCCGGTTTTTAGACTGAATGTGCTGTCAAGAAATCGCGGCAGATAAAGGCGGTCGCTGTTTTTCGTCTAACTGTGAATTTGGCCGTTTTTCTCCTGTTTAATCAGCCTGAGGTGACCAGCCGAGCTGCCGTTAGCAAAGAGCATCAGTTTAGCCGGCATTTCCGTGTGGAAAACAGTCTTCTTAAAACCCAAATATGAAGGCTGGCTGTGGTGTTTGGGGTTTAAAATATAAAGCAGGGCATTCGGGTTCTGGTCCGGCACTCTTGGTGTCGCTTTGGGTTTAGTTTAAACCGAGATGGGAAAGATTGGATCCAGAAAAGGAGAATCCGCTCCGGGATTTCTCTCCGACCGCCTGGTTTCAGCGATGAGCTCAGGCCGCCAGCAGGGGGTGTCCGTTCAGCTGGAAGGAAATCCTGGAGCGGATCGGAAGCTGTCTGGACCTGAATGTTCCACCTCTGGTTTCAGTACATTTACATTTACAGCATTTATCAGACGCTCTTATCCAGAGCGACTAACACGTCCTGATTACAGGGACAGTCCCCCTGGACACTCAGGGTTCAGGGTCTCAGGGACCCAGTGGTGGTAGTGCTGCAGGTGGGATTGAACCTGGGACCTCTTGAGCCACAGGACCATAGACAAGAACCACCACTAGAACACCAGCACCCTTTTAATGACTTTACGATGGAAAAGTTCTCCTGGGCAAGACGTTCATTTCAGCTGTGTGGGATCTACAGTTTCGGGAATGTTTGTGTGTTTGGTTGAAACTGATTTTATTTATTGATTGATTTATTTGTCTGTCTGTCTGTCTGTCTGTTAGGAGCAGCAGCTCCTCCTGGGGTCCCAGCTAGTACACAAAAACCAAACGGCACTAATAATTTACATACACAATTGACATCTTGTCTGGGGTAATCCTGACTGAGCTAAAACTAGCTTTAACTGAATTAATCCAGGCTATGTCTGATCAAACCCAGGTCGTGGCTGGTCCAGTCCAGGCCGTGGCTGGTCTAACCCAGGCCGTGGCTGGTCTAACCCAGGCCGTGGCTGGTCTAACCCAGGCCGTGGCTGATCCAGTCCAGGCCGTGGCTGGTCTAATCCAGGCTGTGGCGGATCTAAACCTTGCCTGTGTGTTTTTCTTCATGCTATTTTCATCCATTAATACCAAGCTAATAAAATAAAATAATTTTGGAGTCTACAACGTGCCATTTGGAGCAACATTAACGTTTCCAGAAAAGGTTCTTCTTTGTTGTCTTGAGTCTCGGCTCTGAATAACCAGAACAGAACCAGAACAGCTTCCATGCTGTAAAGAGGCTGTAAAGTTCATTTCTGGGATTTAAAGTTTGTAGGACAGGAGGGAGGGAGGTGTTTGCTCCTCTGTCCCAGTTGGAACGAGACCATCATGGCAGCGACGTCCACTTGCCATCCGACTGGCTTTTATCTGCATTTATTTAAGAGTCTGAGATCATTTCACGCTTGGCACTGCTTAGTGCCAGATGGTCTGGTGGGAAGATCGGCGCAGAGTCCTGGTGCGAACACCAGACTAAATCTCCGAGAACTAGGACACTATCCTGATTGGTTTAGAATAAATATTGATCAGCTTTATTACTTTGCAGCTGATTCCCACCTGTCCTGAAGATAATCTGACAGATCATTTTTTACCAGATTGGAGAGGATGAAGGGATCATCTTCACCACTCCAGTCTTTGTGTTTATATTTGTATGTATATTTCTTCTGCACACACACACAATTGTTACAATATTTTTATATGCACTGCAAGACAAAGGCTTTTTTCTTTTTTTGTTGTGATGTCTCATTTAACTTCATGTTATTTTCTCATCTTGCTTGTATTTACTTTATTTACTTGCGATCCTAACGAGAAGAACGTTAACTGGTTCATCTCATCCAACACGCTTTAACACACACAACCAATAACCCGACCTGATCTGACCCCGAACGTCCCGCCGATCTGATATTAAACGAATGTCCGTAAGAGTTTCATTGTGAGAGAAATTTGTGAGGCAGTCATCACGACTTTGGGAAAGAATAAGAGAACTAGTTCTGAAGTCAATTTTGGAAAGATCTGCCCACATCGGACTGCGGGAGTCGTGCTGGAGGCTTCACAGGCAGACAGCACGACTCCTCTCCGTGTGACGGTGAATGACTTTGTTCTCCGCTGCCGTTTCAGTGCGAGGATGCAGGCCAGGGAAGACGGTGCAGATGACGGAGGCGGAGGTGCGAGGGCTGTGTATAAAGTCCCGGGAGATCTTCCTGAGCCAGCCCATCCTGCTGGAGCTGGAGGCGCCGCTGAAGATCTGTGGTCAGTGTTGGTTCAAACCTCCTCCCACACTCCCTCGCTCACCACTCCCTTTTCTATATCTCCCAGCACTTTACGGGGTTTAAGCTCCGTTCTATTAATGCAGCACATATTTTGCTCTTTTTTGGCCGCCAGGGCTAAAATCCACAGCGTTTTTGGGATGAAGCCACATATTGATTTCCAAGTGCTGGTTTTGAGACAGCGCCTCAAGCCTGAGAGGAAAGGGTTTGGGTGGGAGAAATGAAAATAATCACAAAATACAGTTTAGAAACATGCAGAGGTGCTCAAACATCTGGGCAAAACAAAATACAACTAAACGTTTTAAACGTTCGCTAAATGGAACTCAGGGTTTTGGGACGAGGCCCCAAGATCGGAAGGTCCAGTAGGTTGACCTGAGGTTCCCTTGCGCAAGGTACTGTCACCGCTCCTGGGTGCTGGATATGTCTACCCCCTGCTGGACGTGTGATGAATGCAGAGGATGTGTTTGGTTGGGGTTCACTGTGTGCTGTGCTCACAATCACCAAAAGTCACTTTCACTTTGAGATGTTTCAAAACTTATACGAAATAAGTTTCAGTTTACCCAGTTTTACTCCTTTTATCCTTCACTGGGGCGTGTTCCCTTTGTTTTGAAGGGGACGTCCATGGTCAGTGCGCTGACCCGCTGTGGCTGTCCCAGGATGGGGGTTTTCCTCCTGTGTGTCATCGTTAGCTGCTAATTGGCGCCACAAAGTACAGCATTACCCAGGTTCTAATTTTAAATTTGGGTCAGGAAGCATCGTTATGTGTCCTGTCTCTGAGAGACCGTCCTCTTCTACAGAGAGAGAGCCGGCTCCGTTCAGGTCTGGCACACAGTTTGAACCAAAAATAAATAGTTTAGGAACCTGAAAAGTGGGTTTCCAGATGGAAATGAGGTATTTTGTCATTGTGAAACCACACACACACACACACACACACACACACACACATAAACATGCACGTCCTGGAGGAAATCCGGACACAGGGAGAACATGCAAACCCCACACAGAAAAGACCTGAACTGTCCCGCCTGGGAATCAGACGCAGAACCTTCTTACCGAGAGGCGACAGTGCTACCCGCTTCACCACCGTGCCGCCCCACAGCACACACAAAACAAAAGGCTTCCTCTGTATTTAACCTACCGTCCAGTGGAGGGCAGCCATATTCAGCACCCGAGGAGCAGTGATGGGGACAGTAACTTGATCAAGGGTACCTCTGGAGCACTGCCCTTTTGATTTTTGTTGATTTTTCCAGCAGGAACCAAGATGGATGCGGGATAAGAGTAACTTTCGATCCTTGATCTGTTTTTTTGTTTGTTTGTTTTTGTACGTCCTGTGCGTGGATCTGTAGGGGACATCCACGGTCAGTACACTGACCTTCTGCGGCTCTTCGAGTACGGGGGGTTTCCTCCAGAGGCCAATTACCTGTTTCTGGGAGACTACGTGGACCGAGGGAAGCAGTCTTTGGAGACCATCTGCCTGCTTCTGGCCTACAAGATCAAATACCCGGAAAACTTCTTCCTGCTCCGCGGAAACCACGAGTGCGCCTCCATCAACCGCATCTACGGCTTCTACGACGAGTGTGAGTTAGGAAGGCGTCGGTTTCCTCATGTTGGAGCAATCCGATCAGTCAGGCACAGCAAATGATAAAACTGAAGAAATGTGCAGAATAAATCTAAAACATTTGATAGAATATGCTATAATTTTATAGAATAAATATTCAAAATTACAATTAAACTGCAATCAAAATATAAAAATTCCAATGAGAGAATTTTCCCAAATTGTTCAACCATAATGGGGAACCCACACACTTCAATGAGGGCAAATATTTATTTCTAAATAAATATCAGAGCTTTTATGGTTTGTGAGATCTGTATATGAATTTATTTGCAAAAAGCTCTCATCAGCCAGCAAGTTCTCAGCATCAGTGTGTTTTCAGTTTTGTTGGGAAAGGATCTCGGCTGGCTCCGCGTCGAGCAGTTACCTGCTAATTGGGGCCACAAAGTAACGCATTAGCCAGTTTCTAAATTTAAATACGGGTCAGGAAACATCATTATGTATACTGTCCCTGAGAAAAAGCCCACAGAGAACCATGCTTCCAGCAGAACCCATGAAGGGAAAGGGACGGAAGTCGTTTTGGATCACGGATCTGTTTTGTTCTCCTGTGTTTTGTAGGTAAGCGCAGGTTCAACATCAAGCTGTGGAAGACTTTCACTGACTGCTTTAACTGTCTGCCTATTGCGGCCATTATTGATGAGAAGATCTTCTGCTGTCATGGAGGTGAGTAGTGGTGAAACATTCAGGTTCAAACAGGACATCGCTGGTGTTCTTCTACTCAGAAGCTCCTGAACCAGAGAACTGGAGCTTTTCTTTAACTGCTGGTCGTCATCAAAGGTTGAACAGGACCTGAAGCTTCCTCCTCCGAAGTCCTGCTGCAGACGTCACAGGAACGGCACGTGCCGGTTTATCACTGTTCCAAAAGCATCGCTGTGAGAAGATCCGTGATGAAAGAGAAAGATGCAGTGGACTGGGAGAGATGGAGATGACGTGATCCATAATGGGAGCAGCTGGGAGAAGAGGATGAAGAGAAAAATGATCAAATCATTAATATTACTTATTATTACTTTCACCACTTCATCTGTTCATCCCCAACTCACACTCACTCATCACTTCACCTGTTCACCTCACACTCTGCTCTATTAAACTTTAGGACTCCTCAGTGCTGAAAGCTTGGCCTCTTCCATCCACTTTTTTACTCACTCTGTCTCTCTCTGTCTGCAGGACTTTCCCCTGATCTTCAGTCTATGGAGCAGATTCGCCGCATCATGAGGCCCACAGACGTCCCTGACACAGGTGAGTACTGTGCTTCAGCATTTCCTTCAAACTTCTTCTTTTTCTTTCGGCTGTTTCCATTTAGGGGTCGCCACAGCGGATCATTCCATCTCCATTTCTTCTGGTCCTCTACATCTTTCTCCTTCAAACCGACCACCTACATGTCCTCTCTCACCACGTCCATAAATCTCCTCTTTGTCCTTCCTCTTTTCATCTGTCCTGGCAACTCCATCTTCAACATCCTCCTCCCGATATAATCCTCGTCTCTCCTCTGGACACGTCCACACCAACGCAGCCTTGCTTCTCTGACGTCCCCAAAACGTCCAACCTGATCTGTCCCTCTAATATACTCATTTCTAATCCTGTCCATCCTCGTCACACCCAACGAACATCTCAGCATCTTTAACTCCGACACCTCCAGCTCCGCCTCCTGTCTTTACATCAGTGCCACCGTCTCCAACCTGTATAACATAGCTGGTCTCACTACTGTCCTGTAAACCTTCCCTTTCTCTCTTGCTGGTACCCGTCTGTCACAGTTCACTCCAGCCACTCTTCTCCACCCATTCCAACCTGCCTGCACTCTCTTCTTCACCTCTCTTCCACACTCGCCGTTACTCTGAACTATTGATCCCAAGTATTTAAACTCCTTCACCTTCACCTCCTCTACTCCCTCCATCCTCACCACTCCACTTTCCTCCCTTTCATTCACACTCATGTATTCTGTCTTTGGCCTACTCACTTTCATTCCTCTCCTCTCTAGAGCAGATCTCCATCTCTCCAGGTTCTCCTCAAGCTGCTCCCTACTCTCACTAGTGTCTCTAAATAAATCCTTTTTGTTCTCAGGGCTGCTGTGTGACCTGCTCTGGTCAGATCCGGATAAAGACGTGCAGGGCTGGGGAGAGAACGACCGAGGTGTGTCCTTCACCTTCGGGGCTGACGTGGTCAGCAAGTTCCTCAACCGCCATGACCTGGACCTCATCTGCAGAGCACATCAGGTGGGAATCGGTTAATCAGCTCAAGCCTGATCGGCTTTCAGCACGGATCTGTTCCAGGATTAAACCCCCTAATCGAAAGCTTGTGGGTTCCAGACCCGGACCAGTAGGTACCCTAGACCAAGGCACCGTCCAGAGCACTGCTGCCCGGGTACTGGATATGACTGCTAACTGTGTGGGTTAAATACAAAGAGCCAGTTCCTTGTGTAGTCACTTTCACTTCACACCATGTAAAGTTAATTTTTATTTTTAAACATGCAAATGTTTAACCCGTAGTGTGGTTTAAAAAGTGCTGTTACATCAGAAACGGGTGCAAAGGCGTGGGAGTTATTAATGTGGGTGTAGTCTGTACTTTAGTCCATAGATAACAGTGCGACATTCAGCGTCAGCGAGTCTGATTGATTATTGACTCCGATGTGCTTTCAGGTTAAACAGTGGTTTTATTATATTGCACCAGTTTAATTGGTGGGCTGAACTCCCAATGCTACAGTTCCTGCTTGGAAAACGCACATTTTATGGTTCGAGTAGGGAACTGATTCTGAGCCCATTTATTTTTGGGTCTAAATAGTTCTCCGTGGGTGGAACAGGGCTGGTCCGGCTCATGTAAACACACCGTGCTGCAAGTTCCAATGTCTGCCAATTTGCTAAAATAGGAATTCTGGGAAGGGGAGGGGCCTAATCCCATCACTTCATCAGGCTTTTAAACATGTCGCCGAGCATGCAGGTGGAAGTGTTTATTCTGTGATGAGAATAAAATAATCTCAGAACTGAAGGAAGGAGAGCTGAACGTTTTGAGCGTGAAATAAAAGTGAAAGATTTTTCCAGTGAACTAAATGAAGATGTCATGATCTCCGCAGGTGGTTGAAGATGGTTATGAGTTTTTCGCCAAGCGGCAGTTGGTCACGCTGTTCTCCGCCCCGAACTACTGCGGGGAGTTTGACAACGCAGGGGGCATGATGAGCGTGGACGAGTCGCTCATGTGCTCCTTCCAGGTAAATGCACACAAACAAATACACACTCGGTGTGCCGTCACTTCTTTCACACACTACAAACTCCATGAGCTTCAGAACCTTTTCCTCAAGTTTCAGAGCGGAGTTTACGAGACGTGGGCAGTTGTTGGTCAGTGCTGTCTGAAGCTCTTGTGAAGTTTGGTTAGTTTTAGAGGTTTGAATCCAGTGTGAATCTGAAGTGTGGGGTTTAGATGGTCTGATGGGAATAACGGTGGACTGGATTTAATCCTTAATAATCTGGTACACATATATCTATGAAATCCAGTGTGAGTTCTTGGTGTGTAGAGTCTTTTTTTAGTCTACTATTCATCATCATGGAGAATTTTTAATCTTGTATAAATGAGATGTTACTTTTACTGTCTTATGGTAATGATTGTGGGCAGTTTTTAATCCAGTATGAATCTGAAACGTGTCATTTTTACACCGGTAATTGTAAATATAATCCGGTGTGATTTTTCAGAGCTTGGTTTACAGTAGAATAGTGATGAGTAATGATTTTAATCCAGTAGTAATGGTCAGTGAGTGGGTTTTAGTCAGAGATCTTTTTTTTTTTTTTTTTTTTTTTTTGAGAATGTTTTAATCCAGTATGAATGTAGTGTGTGTTTTCATGGTAGTAGTTATGAACTGATTTTAATCCAGTATAAATATAATGAATGCAGTTCTTTTCAGTCTGATAGTAACAATTATGCAGTGAATTTAATCCAGTTTGATGTAGAGTTTACAGTCTGACATTCACAGAAGACTCTAATGATGTTTATCCAGTCTGATTCTGGAGTGACTCCCTGTAGGTCATTGTGAATTCTTTGGAAACTCCTAGTACTCGATTTAAAAAAAAAAAAAAAAAAAAAAAAGTCAAATCTGTGCCAATTTAATAATAAATAATAATAATAAGAATCAATTTCTTGAAATCCAGATCCTGAAACCGTCGGAGAAGAAGGCCAAGTATCAGTACGGGGGAGTGAACTCAGGCCGTCCCGTCACTCCTCCCCGCACCGCTCAAGCCCCGAAGAAGAGGTGAGCTGGCTCTCTGGTGCCCGGTGCCGAACTTCTTCACGTGTCATCTAGGACAGGCCCTTTAATCATCAGCCTCTGCTCCACATGTATATACTTCTTTTTCTTTATTGCTGTGAACTTTCTTTGCTCGTTTGTTGTTTCTGTTGATGATCGCTGTTCAGTAAACGACTGTGGTTCTGCAGTACATCCACGCTTGTTTCTCAGCCCGTTCCGCGTTAAAACACAGGCCCTGCAACACGGGTCATTAAATCAGAAGCTTACGTGTTCGGTGGGTGAGAAGCCAGAAAAGAGAACATGACGACGACCTGCCCATGAGGGCATCTCTGAAGTTTTTTAGGAAGTTTTTTTTTGTATATAATCCTCCAGTCCCGTACCCCGAGACAATGTCCTGCACTGGACCTGAAAAATAAGCTTTTCATTTCAGACAAAAGAATGTACGTTTGAGACAATAAGGTTCTGTACGCAGAACTCAAACGCTTTTCCACTCGCATTCGTCAGCGAACAATCCTCCTTTGAGGAAGAGACGTGAACGACCTCCAATAACTCGCTGCAGTTGCACATTTAACAAGGTTTCTTCACCAGCTTTTGTAAAAACACGTTCGTTTCAGTGACGGGGTGCAGCAGGGGTGTCGCCTGGTGTCCAAGCGAACGGTCATGATGGATAGTGTTCTGTTCACAGCTGCTGCTGTGAGGTTGGACCTTCTTGGTGGGCCGTCGGTAAAAAAAAAAAAAAGTTTTGCCTTTTATTCCTGCTTATTCTGGTGCAAACTAATGTCTCACCCAGTTCTCCATCTTCTATGGAACATCTGGCTCCCTGAGGACCAGTGAGGTGCACCTTATGGCCCTTTTCCACCAACAGGGAACCAAGGTTTTTTTTTAAACCTTGGTGCTGTCTGGTGAATCAGCCCACATCAAGGATCACATCACGGAGAAGCTACACAGAAGGCGAGAACATTCCCACTAACTATGCCATGGTTCCTGCTGGAACGGACTTCCTGAACCAGTTTATTTTTGGTGAAGCAGTTCTCCGTTAGTGAAAAAGGGCAGGTTCAGAGGTGCATCGTTTTAAAAAATCTCAAAAACACTAGACTGCAGGTTCTCCGTGGGTGGATTATTATTTTTTTTTTCACCGGCGTTCTGTAAAGCCTCGTCCAGCCTCACGAACAGCAGCTAGGAAAAAAAAAAAACTGGGCCAGAGACTATTCTCAGCCTCAAGCTTCGGTCCTGCACGAGCAGCTTCGGATGGAAACACAACCAGTCCAACAGCACAACTGTCCGAGCCGCACCGAGGACCGGTGCAGCGTTGAGGTCCGTGCAGAACGACGGATTAAAGGAACACCGTCCAAACCTTCTAACCAGCTGCTTTGATTAATCCAGCAGCTTCAGACGGGAAATCTACTCAAAAAGTAGAAAAATACGGAAACCCGAACGCCGCGGGGCAGTTAACACGCACATGCAGGCGAACGTTTCGGAGAAATAAAGTGAAACCGTGCAGTGTAAGCTTGCGTCCTCGGCCGCGTCGTCCCTGCGTTTGGTGAACGTAGAAGCCTCGTGAGTAATTCTGCCTTACGCTGCTCTTCAAAACTGCCACCTGACCTGAACTCTCTCCCTTTTATCGTTACACGGCCTGGATGTACTTTTTATTTGGTTAGAGAGAAACTCTAACAGTGTGCTCTCGTTGTGGTCTGGTCGGGGTAGAAACTGGTTCATTTTGAATTGCTGTGGTTAATAAACAGGACCGGTTTCGGTTTTGCAGTTCAGTGTGCTTTTTCTTTGGACTGTTATCCCAAAGTCAGGAAATGGTTGTGTTTTAAATTCACTACTGCGATTTGTACAAGTTTGTTTCAAACTCTTTGAATGGAATAAATGGAAAAGTGATGTCAGTCTCCTGTCCTGGTCCTCTTTGTTGGCTGTGAAGGAACAGAACCGGTCGCCTTGCGGCCTCTGAGACCTCCCACCCCGTGAGCTCTGGGCTCAGGGTTTAGAACTGAAAACGGCACCCAAGGCTCGTCCGATTTGCTCAATACCGTACGTCTCATTTCTCCCTTTTGAATAAAAATCATTTGGACCACATTTCTGTAATCAGAGGAAGAGACAGGCTGTTACATCACTGTTTATTAGGTCCTTTAAAAAACGTTCATCTCGATCATCGACTGAATACAAGCTGGTCTAGTGTTTAAGCATCTGAGCTTGTGCATCCACTTCGAGCATGGCTGTGATCTAAAAGTGGCCCTAAAGTGATCAGCGATGGTTTACAGTATAAACTTGGTCCTGAAACGTTTCAGAGGAGGCGCGTGGGTGTGGGACATGTCTGCTGATGCCCGATTCAGACAGAATTTAAAGCACCGTAAACGTGATGGGGTTCTGATGGAGAATTAAACACATTAATCACAGTCTTCTTCACTTTAAAGCCTTCTGAAGTTCATTACATGTGAATTCTTAAACTAAATCATGATTCCACACAAAGCGGCTCCAGACCGAAGGCACGCGGGTCCCTAAAGTCCGACCGAGCGACGTCAGTCTGAAGGAAGAGCCTGCAGGACGGCCGGCGGCACTCGGCTGGTGTAGTACTGGTGGTTCCTCAGAGTCGCCAGGACCCCGGCCGAGTTCATGTGCTTCACGTCAGCGTGGTAGCGGTACGGCTTCCCGTGCATGTCCGTCAGCTTCCCTGCAGGATATGAACAAATACAAAAACTACAGGTTTGAAAAAATGACTTTTTAATGATAAACATACGTAGTTCTGAGCATTTAATTATACACGCACACAACAGTAAGCTTTTTTTTTTTTAGAGAACTTTTGACTGTGGCACCCATTCTTGATCATTAAAATATTTATTTATTAAAATTATTCATAAAATAAATGATGCACTGTTTTGTCCACCTGCTATTTCTACTCCAAGGTCATACATTTTTTTGTAAACTTGCCAACAAGTAGTCACAGGACAGCGGTGCCCTAGTGTTCAGGGACGAGGCCCCAGGATCAGAAGGTCGCAGGTTTGAATCCCAGACCCGTAGGTTGCCCTGATGCCCCCTTGAGTAAGGTACCGTCCCCATCACTGCTCCCCGAGTGCTTTTAATAGCTGCCCCCTGCTGGCCGGTGTGTGTGTGTGTGTGTGTGTGTGTGTATGGGTGAAAAGCAGGGGTGTGATTATGTTGTGTCTCACTGTGAGCTGTGCTGTAGTTCACAATGATAGTCACTTTCACTTTCTTATTTTCTCTAAACGTGAAAATAAAACTTCAGAATGTAGATATTGAAACTGCACTGATTTGAAACCTCTTTATTCTTCCCTGTGAGGAGTGTCCCCACCTTTCCCCCTGTGAGAGCTGGGATAGACTCCAGCACCACCCGCGACTCTAATCAGGACAAGCGACTCAAAAAATGAGTGACTGAGAAAACAAGCATCTTCTAGACAAACGAGTCCTGTCACTGAAAGAACCAAATCATACAGCCTCCCTGGGGCAGCGGTGATCGAGTGTTTGGGGACGAGGCCCTGGGATCGGAAGGTCACAGGTTTGAATCCCAGGCCAGTAGGTTGCCCTGAGGCACCCTTGAGCCTACCGTCCCCATCACTGCTTCCCGGGTGCTGGAAATGCCCCCTGCTGGACGATGTGTTTGGTTGTGGTTCACTGTGTGTTCACTTGCTGTATACACACATCTGGGTGATGGATTTAATAAAGGACATTTGTTTGGCTTATGTTTGCAGATCCATCATCATCCCACTGTTTTCCATTATTATTATTATTTTTTTTATTTGGTGGGTTACCTATTCATCAATCTCTTCAGGAAAAGAGATACTGCCCATTTAAAAAAGATGGAAAGGGTGTCTCACCGCCGACGGCATGCAGGATGGCCTCGGGGGCACAAGTGTCCCATTTCTTACAGCCTGGGCTGGCGAACACGTAGGCCGAGGCTTTGCCCTCCACCAGCTGGATGATCTGAAAGCGTTAATCGAGCTTATTTAACTTTACGTTCAGTTAAAGCTCTTCCTGCACTGTAGCTGAAAAAATGAAGAAATGTAAACGAAGAACAACGGTTTGTTTTCTGACCTCTCTGATTCCCAACAAAGTTCAGCGCCCACCTTATTCCCAGCTCCTCCCACTCTGATCACATCATGAGGCTCCATGGCTTGGACAGTGTCCGTCACGAGTTTGTTGCTGTGCGAGCGCGTGGTGGTGATGATCCGCTTCCCTTCTGGCACATCCTGGAGCTGGAACCCGAAAGCCCCCAGACCCAAAATTCCCCAAAGTGTCCTTCCAAGAGTGGCGTCGGCACCCACCTGGCGAGAAATGGAGAACACATTTCAGTTCAGAACCATTACCAACCAAACAACTTCCGAATATTTATAGTGTACAATCCTGTGCACAAGCCCCATTTCATTTTTAATGCACTGTTGAGGAACAGTTCTCCAGATCTTCCTGAAGGACAGTGTTGTTGTCTCTCATGTTCAGTCCAGTCTCTGTACCTGAGCAGTTTGATAGTTCTGTGTTGGTTAATCCACACAGTGATCTACGTCTGAACCTTCAAGCAGAACAAAGCGTCTAACTTAAGACATGAAGCAGTGAAGAACCAGGAGCAGATGATTCCAGAGATTCGTTTACTGCTGATGCTGGGAACATCTTTATCTAGACTTGGATTTTGTGGGGAAGTCTTGGCCTAGTGGTTAGGAACTAGGCCCCAGAGCCAGAAAGTCATGGGTTCGAATCCCTGACGAGTAGGTTGCCCAGAGGTACCTTTGAGCAAGGTACAGTCCCCATCGCTGCTCCCCAGGTGTGTGTAGGTTAAATGAAGAGGATGAATTTCGTTGTGGTTCACGGTGTGCTGTGCGTGTTTCACAATGACGAGAACTTTCAGTTTCTTTCTGTTTTTTTAAGACACTGCAGCACCAAAACATTTATTTAATTTAATCGTCAATCTGACAAAGATCAAACAGTGTGATGGAAATAAAACAGCACTTTTGCTTTGATTCTCTGGGAAAAAAAAATAGAAAATTAGGGGCTTAAAAAGATAAATGAAACTGTAGTCTTATGTCATTTATTGATAAATTACAGGACATTATTCTTTTCTAATTCTGAAACGGTCAACAATTTAAGAACACCGCTCATCTGCATGTTTCGGTAACAATACAGCAGATTTAGTCCAGTTTTACTGGATTTAGTGCAGCGTGTTCCAGATGTTCTGATGAAATTCATATCAAAACATTGATTTTTTTCATATCCGTCATCTCAGGTATTGGCTCTGGAAGATTTAGAGCTCGGCCTGGTTTTAAATTCAGCTTTGGAACCTGTAAACCTGCCGTGCAGCAGTCTGACCTGATAGTTGTAGAAGGGCTGATTGATGACTCCAGCGATGGCCGTTCCTCTGTAAGCAATGCCGATTAGCACGGTCACGTGATCCAGGAGTCCTGAGATCAGACACAGCCAACGGCTCGGTGAGATAAAGAGCTCAACGTCTTCACCGAAGTACTTTCAACAACATTCAGAAACACAGAAAGCGTGAAAGTTCAGCCAAACATCACGTTCACACTTCTTTTTAGATTTTGCTCCAAATGTAGGACAGTTCTGGTGGGACGTTTGCTTAAGTTTTCCGCTCGACTTAAAGGTTAGTGCTGATATTATATTACATCTATTATATAATGCTGCTGTTATATTCATATATGTTTATCATATTAATATATCGATACGTAATTTAGGTTGACATCCATTATATAACACTGCTTTCAGTACTTAACGCTGCTATTTTATCATAACCTTTATATAATGTGGCTAATATACTATATACATCCTATAAATAACATAATTGCCTTTATCAGTTTCTTTATCGCAACAGATCCCCAGTTTAACACATTTACTTTCTTTTTTCTGTTTATCTTTACCTGATTTAGATTTTTCCTTTTTAAGAAGTAATTGGTGAAAGTTTGTTGTTTGTATTTACACCAAAATCTAACCTAACTGCTTTTCGATCCTCTCTGTGTCCTGGACGTTGGGCAGAATGGACAATAATGTTCGCTTGACTTTCAGGTGTAAAACATCACACCCCGACTGCATGAAGGTGATCAGAAAATCCTAACTGATTTGATTGTGTGGTTTCTGACGCTGAGTGACGCACTGTTGTGTGAGGATGGACTTCAGAACCTACTGCTGCTGTTTTTCTCACCATGGTGACGTACTTTACTCCACGCTTGTTGACAACAGTGAGTCCTACAACATCAGAAACCGCACAAGCAAGTCTGTTCGGGATCGCTGGACGAGGCAGCTTAGAGGGATAAAGCTGTAATGCACAATTCTAAGAGCTGGAAAACTAGCTTTCAAGACTTGTTTCGGGCCTTTTTTTCACCGACACCAGGAACCCAGCCGCATCTGGCTGGTTCCCAGCTTTGTGCCCACTTTGTTTCCTTTAGGGTCGGCCAGGTAACGTATTGTTGCAGCGATGATGTCGTAATATCCAGCACCCACAGAGCAGTGATGGGGACGGTACCTTGATTAAGGGACCCTCTGGACAACCTTCAGGTCTGGGAATCAGACCTTAAACACTAGACCAGCTATGACGTTGTTACTGAGTTTGTGGGACACAGTGACCCAAACCTCAAATCCAAAACAACAACAACAAAAAGATGCCACTTTCCACCCGTTTCCATATTTTGACCAATCAGATGAGAGTGAAGCATTTCAGTTTCACATGGCTCCATATTGGGTGGGACCTTCACACACTAATGAAGCAAGCAGCACCGTTCCAATTTGGATACGCTTTGTTTGGGGAAAAATGTCTCTCTGCAGTGAGGCTCAGGTACGGCTCGGGTCCTGGTACCAGTGGAAAAGCCCCATTCACTGCACTGGGATGGGCTGAGGACCAGAGTACCACTCCTGTGAGCACAGACTCCAGCAGCCCTTCCTCCCTCGTTAGGATTAGCGGCTTAAACACCGGATGGTTGCGATCGCAAGACCAAATGAGCAAACTTCATGTGCAAGAACAACTTGGTTTAGGTGTGAGCTTTGGCTGAACCGTCACTTAAAGACAGACTGCTATGAGATCTGGTTTTATTAAGAAGTGGAGATTAGCGTATTGCTCTCCCTCGGTCACCGTACGGGTCGGAGCTGAGCGGGCCAGGAGCGGCTTCTGAACCACCACTGGGCTGTCCAGTAACCTCGCAGCTACAGCAGAGACAGAGAGAGATGGAGAAAAGGGAGGGACAGTGGACCACTGCAGGACAGTAGCAGGTGAGTAAGACAGATGGAGGTCAAGCAGTGAAAAAAAACTCAGAATCAGAGCGACACGGTGCAAGAGACACTTTTTGGGCAGGACAATGTGGCAGAGCAGGTGAATTAAAAGACACCAGTGGGGACGATTAGTGCAATGAGCCAAAGCAGCTTCACCACTGAACACAAACCCAACGTTCAGGTGATTAAAGGAGAAATTTGGAGAAAAGTGTGAACAAAATTCCTTCATCATTCACTTTAAACCTGTTCTACAATCCGTTTTACATTTTGTGCAATATTTTAATGCATCTGAGTTTAAAATCATTGAAAATATTTGGGATACACTGATTATGGATTAATAGGCTGATCCTGATTTCCAATATTTTATTTATAAATATATTTAGCACTGCGCAAAAGTCTTGAGCCCCTCAATTCTTCCTACAGACATGTTGAGGAACAGTCTTCCCAGATCCTCCTGAAGGACAGTGTTGTTGTCTCTCATGTTCAGTCCAGTCTCTGTACCTGAGCAGTTCTCCAGATCTCTCCCAAGGACAGTGTTGTTGTCTCTCATGTTCAGTCCAGTCTCTGTACCTGAGCAGTTCTCCAGATCTTCCTGAAGGACAGTGTTGTTGTCTCCTCATGTTCAGTCCAGTCTCTGTACCTGAGCAGTTCTCCAGATTCCTCTCCTGAAGACAGTATGTTGCTTGTTCTCGCGTTCAGTCCAGTCTCTGCACCTGAGCAGTTCTCCAGATCTTCCTGAAGGACAGTTGTTCTCATGTTCAGTCCAGTCTCTGTACCCTGAGCAGTTCTCTCCAGATCTTCCTGAAGGACAGTGTTGTTGTCTCTCATGTTCAGTCCAGTCTCTGTACTCCGGAGCAGTTCCTCCAGATCTTCCTGAAGGACAGTGTTGTTGTTCTCGTTCAGTCCAGTCTCTGTACCTGAGCAGTTCTCCAGATCTTCCTGAAGGACAGTGTTGTTGTCTCTCATGTTCAGTCCAGTCTCTGTACCTGGAGCAGTTCTCCAGATCTTCCCTGAAGGACAGTGTTGTTGTTCTCATGTTCAGTCCAGTTCAAAATACCTGAGCAGTTCTCCAGATCTTCCTGAAGGACAGTGTTGTTGTCTCTCATTTTCAGTCCAGTTCTGGAACCTGAGCAGTTCTCCAGATCTTCCTGAAGGACAGTGTTGTTGTCTCTCATGTTCAGTCCAGTCTCTGTACTACAGTTCTCCAGATCTTCCTGAAGGACAGCAGGTTGTTGTTCCCTCATGTTCAGTCCAGTCTCTGCATCTGAGCAGTTCTCCATCTTCCTGAAGGACAGTGTTGTTGTCTCTCATGTTCAGTCCAGCCCTGTACCTGAGCAGTTTGATAGTTCAGGTTGCTAATCCACACAGTGATCTACGTCTGAACCTTCAAGCAGAACAAAGCATCTAACTTAAGACATGGAAGCAGTGAAGAAGCAGATGATTCCAGATCATCAGGTGATTCGTTTACTTCCGATGCTGAACGCTGAGTGGAACCACTTTATCTAGAACCTTATCTTTAGACTTCTTATCTTTCTTTCTTAATATGATTATTATAATTTAGGAAATAATCTGGATTCTGTTTATCTGTAATGTGCTTTTATTTATTAAGTTATGATGGAGATATTTTGTTTGAGTAATTGGGACGCACTGGCAAAGTGGGTGTTACAGGACGCAGGAAGTTACAGGAAGTGGGAGGACGCAAACGTCCTCTTTAGGACAAATTCATTCCAGTATGTTGTGAATTTATCTGACAAATGAACCAAACCAGAAAAAAAGACTGGGATGAGGTCTGCGACGGTCAGGTAAGTTCAGGTGTGTTATTCACTTTGGTTCTCTTACCTTCAGTGTACTCTTTGGTGCCATCTAGAGGATCGACCCAGACCACGAGCTGAAAGATTCAAACAATCTTTTAAATTAACAAAAGCAATAATTAATGGTAGTTATCTTATGCGTGCATTTCGTTTTACTCAGCACCGTTTTACCTCCTCTTCCTTTACACAGGAGAACTCCTCCGGACACGGCTTTTGTAAGATCGCCTCATACTGACCGGTTTCAATCAGGTCCTCCTCTACTGCCTCCGAGGGCAGATCCTGCACGAGTGGAAAGTGTATCAACATTGCTACGATGATCTGAATGAATAGAAACTCCCACCTCCAACCCCTTGATTACAAGATCGGCGAGTTTATTAACAATGAAAATTCTTTAGTTTTATGGCGTACGTTTGAGTCTATTTGTTTCCTAAATTTTCAACAAATAAATAGAAAATTTTCAAATATGTATGTTGACCAGGGTTGCTCAAACTTTTCCTAATAATTGCGAATGTGACCCCTGTCCACCACTTAAAGCTCCTAGAGTAGACATCAGAACTGGACCATGGAGCGATGGAAGAAGGTAGGCTGGTTCTTATGGATCTCGTTCTTTTTTCCATCTCGTGGACGTCAATTTGTGTCTTCACCTTGGGAAGAGACACCAGGATGCACTATGGGAATCTGGTGGAGGCAGTGTGACGCTCTGGACAATGATCTGTTGGGACCTTGGATCCTGCACTCATGTGCAGGACGTTGACACAAATGTTCCAGCACACCAAGTTCCCCCTTCATGGTTCCCTAATGGCAGTGTCCTCTTTCAGCCAGACAACACTCCCTTACACTGAAACACTGTTCAGGAACCAACTGAGGAACCGAATGTTCAAGGTGTTCCTCAAAATTCCACAATTTCACCTCCATCCATCCTCTATGGGACAAACTAATCCCATTCATGGACCCAACTTACAGAGGTTCTGCGGCTCACCTTCAGGGGGACTGATGCATGTCAAGATGTTTAGGTGGGACACAATATTAGTAAGGTGGACTTCATGATTTCAGGCTACGTACCTCCTCCCCAATGATGGTGATTTTGGGGAAACTGTTTGAGAGAGAAGTGCAGATACTCTGCTGAACAAGCCGGTCAGCCAATGTCTGCAGGTCATTAACTCCTGTCTGAAATCACAGAGGAAAAAGAAAGCAGAGAGATGAATAAGATCAATATACGAAATGAACCTTCTGAGTGATTCTGAACAACCACCATCCATTACTCTGGAGAAACAACACCATAAAACACATGGAGGACAGAAGAAGAGCGGTTCGTTGTTCCCTCTTGGTGGGCGGTCCTTTAAGGATGTGACATCGCATGAAAACTATGAATCAATGGTGTTTACGTTTGCTCTGTGACAGACAGGGGCCAGCGAGAGTAAAAGGGAAGGTTTACAGGACAGTAGTGAGACCAGCTATGCTATACGGATTGGAGACAGTGATGTAAAGACGGGAGGCGGAGCTGGAGGTGTCAGAATTAAAGATGCTGAGATGTTCGTTGGGTGTGACGAGGTTGGACAGGATTAGAAATGAGTATATTAGAGGGACAGATCAGGTTGGACGTTTTGGAGACAAAGTTAGAGAAGCAAGGCTGCGTTGGTTTGGACGTGTCCAGAGGAGAGACGAGGAGTATATCAGGAGGAGGATGTTGAAGATGGAGCTGCCGAGAAAGAGGAGAAGAGGGATGTGGTGAGAGAGGACATGAAGGTGGTCAATTTGAAAGAGGAAGATGCAGAGGACAGGAAGAAATGGAAACAGCGGATCTGCTGTGGCGACCCCTAAACGGGAGCAGCCGAAAGAAGAAGAACTTTTTTTTTATGTTACATGATTCTGGTTGACCCCCCTCTCACCTTTTGGACGATTCCCAGATCTCCACTGTGGAGGACTCTCCTCACTATCGTCCCCGCCTTCTCAGCCACGGCGTAGGCCGAAGCCAGCAGCCGCATCACCACCGCCGTGCCGTTTGCCATCGCCGAGGCTAAACAGAGAAGAAGTGCTTCAGCACATGAACATGTCCAACAGTTTCTAGACAATCAAGGACATTATCGGGTGATGATTGCTCCTCTGGGGAGGGCTGTCACAGTATCTCCACAGTGGATCGTCTGTCTCCATGTCTCTATCCTCTGCATGTCCTCTCTCACCACATTCTTAAAGCTCCTCTTTGGTCTTCCTCTTTTCCTCTTTCTTGGCAGCTCCATCTTCAACATCCTCCTGATATCATCCTCGTCTCTGCTCTGGACCAACGCAGACTCACTTCTCTAACTTTGTCTCCAATTCATCCAACCTGATCTGTCCCTCTAATATACTCACTTCTAATCCTGTCCATCCTCGTCACACCCAACGAACATCTCATCTTTAACTCGGACACCTCCAGCTCCGCCTGCTGTCTTTTCATCATAGTCTCCAACCCGTACAACATAGCCGGTCTCACTCCTGTCCTGTAAACCTTTTACTCTTACTGATAACTGTCTGTCACAGATCACTCCTGTCACTCTTCTCCACCCATTCCAACCTGCCTGCACTCTCTTCTTCACGTCTCTGTTGCACTTCTTCATTGCCCTTAACTTTATTATTAATACAACCCTGAACCCACACAATACTATTATTGGAACACAACCCTACACCCACACATTGTTATTGGAACACAACCCTACGCCCACACATTGTTATTGGAACACAACCCTACGCCCACACATTGTTATTGGAACACAATGGTGGTCTAGTGGTGAGGGAGTTTCCCCGGATCGGAAGATTGTGGGTTCGATTCCCTCACCAGTAGGTTGCCCTGAGGTACCCTTGAGCAAGGTACCGTCCCCTTCACTGCTCCCTGGGCGCTTTCAATAGCCGCCCCCTGCTGCACGCGCGTGTGTGGGTAAAATGCACAATTTCTTTGTGCTGTGCTACGTTTCACAATGACAAGGGTAGTCACGGTCACTTTCACTTAAATGCAGGAATAAACATCTTCACAGTTATAACCTCTCAGTCTATATTCCAATGACGAGGGTTGTCACTTTCACCCACACGTTATTATTGGAACACAACCCTGAAGACAGGTTTGCAGTACAGAGGTTAGGAGTTAGGGCCTAGAACTCTCAGGTCTTTACCTTTCCTGCTCAGGTGAGAGTGCAGCACAGGTAACCGGCCCAGCTGCAGTTTCACCACTTATCTCCAGAACGGACGAGCTCTGTATCTGCCCTGCTCCAAACCCCGACAGCTCTGATGTAGTCTTTGCTGAAGCTCCACGAAGAAGGGAGTGTAAACTCACAGAGAGCTTCTCACAGCGGCGTGAAGGCTATCATACATACTGCGCATGCGCCAATCCACAGGGTCCTAGTGCTCGACGGGTTCCGCAGTGGGTGCCGCTCTGCACTTCCCTGAACTTTCACATTTACATACAGAGCAAGGAGGTATATATACATATATATATAAGAAAGAAAGAAGTGGGGGTTGAATGAGTTCAGAAAGATACAAGAAATATATCAAAGATGAAAATGTCAAGATTAAGAAAGCATGCTTAAAGAAAGGAAAGCAAGCAAGAAAGTGCATTTCATAATTAATCAATTTAGCGATGACATATATAATATATATGTATAATACAATGACTTACATATTCATTTTTAGTTTATAACGTGGACGATAAAATAAATGTCATTTGTAATGTTAATAATAAAGTGTATAGATCCATTCACCTATAATCGCTCAATCTTTGTTTATAGTCTCGATGCTTCTCGCGAGACTTCGCGAGATTTGAATTTAAATTAGATTTTGAATTGACCGAAATAACGGTTTTCTCTTCAGAGCGGTTCTGAGGAGAAACTGCACAGAAGAGACCAAATCCCTCGAATACTCACAGCACGTTGTAAAAGTGTTCAGAAAAATAAAATCCTTCAAGTTTTCACATTTGGGTGAGTGTTTAGGTTAGCCTGAGAGCAATTTAACCGTCTCTTTAGCTTGGAGACCAAAACTATATATTGTATTCCTTTTAACATGCTAATCTGAGGGTAACATTTGTTATTTTTAGCTCAAAAATGACAGTAGTTATTGATATTCGCCTGTATTTCAAACACAGCAGCACAAAATCTCTTTCATCTGTTTCTGAAGGAGGGAAAGAATCTAATAAATCATGAGATAAAGGCTAAAAATGAAGAGAACTCTGAGTTAATATATGCTTAACGGTTCATTGTGAACGCGTCAGCTTCCAGCCGCTGAGCGGAGTTACTGCAGGGACCGTCAACAAAGTGCGCTTCCGGAGGAAAAGAGTCCAATACAGGCTACAGTCTTCCTCCAGCCCCTCTTTCAGCTGCTCTTCATTCACCTCTGTTCATATACATAAACACACACATAAAACACAGCACCGCACAGAAACTACAGTTTTCACTCTTTAATAACATTAAACTTTACCAAAAGCATATTCACTGCAGTGTCACTGGACATTTGCTGGGCAGAAGCGGCCTAATGGGCCCATCTGACCCCATGATCAAAATGTGGTATGTGGGTTTGTTGTATATATATATATAGGTGAGGGTGTTTGTGTATGTATGTGTGGAAAGGTTGAGTGTATATAGGGGAGTGTGTGTGTGTAGAAAGGTTGAGTGGGGGAGTGTGTGTTTAGAAATGTGTTGTTGTGTGTGTTAATATATATTATATATATTTACAGCACTGTGCAAAAGTTTTAGGCAGGTGTGAAAAAATGCTGTAATCAGAACGCTTTCAGAAATGGAAGTGTTGATCATTTATTTTCATCAATCAACCAAACACTGCTGCACGGTGTTTGTGCGCATGGGTTAAAAGCAGAGGTCCAATTTCGTTGTGGTTCACGCTTGCTGTGCTGTGACCTCGCAATGACGAGGGTTGTAACTTTCACTTTCACTTTTCACTTCACTTAAAGCAGTGAATGAACAAAAGAGAATCTAAATCAGATCAATATTTGGTGTGACCACCCTTTGCCTTCAAAACAGCATTAGTTCTTCTAGGTACACTCGCACACGGTTTCTGAAGGAACTCGGCCGGTAGGTCGTTCCAAACATCTTGGAGAACTGAGCACAGATCTTCTGTGGATGTAGGTCCTCACATCCTTCTGTCTCTTCATGTGATCCAGACACACTGGATGATGTGGAGATCAGGGCTCTGTGGGGTCAGAAGAACTGATGCTGCTCTGAAGGTAAAAGGTAGAAACACCAGATATTGATCTGATTTAGATTTTTCTTTTGTTCCTCACTTTGCATTTTGTAAATTGATCAAAATAAACCATCATTATTGATATTTCTGAAAGCGTTCTGTTTACAGCATTTTTTCCACACCTGCCTAAAACTTTTGCACAGTTCTGTGTATATATATATATATATATATAAATACAACATTTCTAAACACACCTTTCTCTCAACCTTTCTATACACACACACATACTCCCCTATATACACTCAACCTTTCCACACACACACACACACACACACACACACACTTTATGCAAGAGCAAATCTGGGGCAGTGGTGGCCTAGTGTTTAGGGACCCGGCCCCAGGATTGGAAGGTTGTGGGTTCAAACCCCGGACCAGTAGATTGCCCTGAGGTAGCTGCCTCCTGCTGCACAGTGTGTGAGGGCTGAATGCAGAGGAAGCATTCTGTTGTGTCCCACTGTGTGTTGTGCCGTGTTTCACAAGGACAGTTAGTCCCTTTCAATTAATTTCACTTCATTTAGCTTTGTGTAATTTGTTTACTATGTGAGTATGTATACTATGTAAACATTAAGGAGTCACCAACAGCAAGATACAAATTCCTTGCGTGTGCATCACACTTGACCGATGAACCTGTTTCTGATTCTTTCTGATAGAGACGAGTGGTATTTGGTCTGCAAATATGGGGGACAGAGAACCCAGCGTGGACCGAGCAGGACGAAGAGGAAGTCGGTATTACCGTTCTGGAAGCAACGTTCAAGCTTTTCAGGAAAGTCTGGAGGAGAAAAGGGTAAGTGGTCCCGGTGATCTGATAAATACAGAACACTGCTATTAAATGACATTGAAGTATTCAGGATTATTACAGTTTCTTTATGATTTTTCATATAGTTGCTATTGTTTTTTTGCTTCTAAGAAACGTTTTCTCACCTCAGGCCAGATACAAAGAGGCACGGGAGAGACGGAAGAGTCTGCTAACCCCTGCACACGAGTACATTTTTGAAATCTTGGCTGATCGGTTGTCGCTTGAAGTTGCAGCAGTTGAAGACTTTGTTCTTGATGCCCAGTCTGTACGTTTAAAAGCATAAATACCTTGTGTTGAGCCTTCACGCATTTATTGTGCATTCATTGACTTTCTTCTATTATTGTTTTTTGCATAAAAAACAAAAAATCTGCCTTTACCCTTTCCTAACGAGGTAATTTCTCTCCAATAGTTGGCACCGTTTACAGATTTTTTTGCCAAGGGAGGATCCAAAGCAATTTCTTTTGTGTACCAAAAATCTGAGGTACCAGGTATAGGTAAGGTCAAGATTTGCCATTTAAAAATTAAAATTCACTTTTATAGACGTGAAAACCAATTCAGATTTTCCAGTGTGAAGTATGAGGTTACAGAGTTACTACTGTACTTTTTCCGTATTGCTACATTTCTGTAGCCAGTTTCAGTAAATAAGTGAATCACTGAGTATTCTTGTTTATTATTCATTATCTAAAATACTTGTGTAAATAATAAAACAAGTTTGATCCAACAAATCCCTAATAGCTGCTGAAGTTATCAATTCTATCAGTTTCTTTATATTCAATATTATGTATAACAATTAAATGATTGTAGCCATGTTGTTTAGTTTTCTCTCTGTATCGGAACCACTATTTAGCCTCAGGATGTTCAAGTCCGCCTTGTATTCCCTAAAAAGCCCTGCACGAAATGGAGTGAATTCACAATCTCATACATCATTTGAATTAGTCTGACCTGGTAGTTCTGTCTGTCTGCATATAATCATCCCATTCACAACGTACTGTAGTAAAACTCTGGTTTTTAAAAAAATATACCTCGGGACTTCCTGGGGTTCATAATGTATAGTTAGGTGGTCCCTTATTTTATTTATTAATTTTTAAATATTATATTTTATAATTGAATATTTCTTCCTTCTTACCTGAGCAAGAACACATTTTTTTTCTAAGCCTGTTAAATGTATAAGTATTTTTATGATAAATCTTTTCACCTTTTTATCATCTAAACTAATTAAGCATCCAATAAAGCACAACTGATTCTACTCTCGCTATAATGAAACTTGCAGTCAGATTTGATCAAAATAACTCTAAGGTTTCATCATATAACCCTCCCTTTACTTTAATACTAAGTTAGAAATATATGTGAAAATACATATGAATAATATTTAGATTTAATATGTACACAACTATTTTTTTCGCTTGTTATCAGTCATTGTGCTTTCTTGTCTTTTCTTCTACTTTAATGTTTTAGAATGTGGCCGCACTTTTCCTGGAACGGCAAAAGGAGCCAAAATAATGCGTCTGTTCTTGGCCAACCTGTCTGAGATAAGCCTCGAGGGACTTTGTTTGTTCTTTGTGAGAACCAACACTGATGCCGCTGTCAACCCAAAAAATATTCATGAGGTGCAATCGAAATTAGTTTATGAGTTTATAGGATAAAGAGTAGAAATTTAGAAGGAATGAATGAGGATCTGCGGTTTCTGGAAGTTTTACTCAGCAGAGTTAGTTTGGGTTTTTATTGAATTTTTTATTACATTTTTTATTTTAGGAGATATACTTTCATGTCCTCGATGCTACAGATGGACTTCTTAAAGGAACACAAAATTTGTTATCAAAGGTCATGATGCCAGCAGTTTGTGCGGCAGAGAACTGGGGCACTCTGAACCAGTCTAATGATGGAGAGAAGTGCAAGCAGAAACTCACAGACACCTTATCATGCTACATAGGTTTCCTAGATGGTAATAAGGTTTTTTGTTTGCAACATGAACACTTGTGTGCATGATGTTTGCAAGACTGACAATTGCTAATTTGCTTTGACTTATAAAACAGCACAAGACAGGTTAACATTGTTGGGTTTTGCCTCGTTTTCATAAAACATCCTGTGATCTATTCCGTAGCCGTTCAAGTGAGCATGGAAGGTACTGTTGAGCTCACGAAGCCCTCCAGCATTAACTTCTCCAGGCTTGTCTCTTTTGAGGACATAAAAGCAGCAGCTGCCGATGTTGAAATGGTGCACAAGCTTGAGGAGGTTTTGAGTGTATGGTGCAGGCAGATTGAACAGGTGGACACCTTTCTATAAGAACTGCTTTGTCTTTCCCAGGCTGACAGGGACACTGATTTATTGGGGTTTTTTTAGGTCCTCACCGAGAGTAATCAGATAAGAAAAGAAGTCGATGCCTCGGGACCTTTAACAGAACTGGAACACTGGAAAAGGATGTCTGCAAAGTTTAACTGCATCGTTGAACATATCAAAGGCCCTGAGTGTAAAGCTGTGGTTAATGTCCTTTTTATAAACCATTCAAAGAAACTGAAGGTGAACGTCCTAAAAATGAATATATAGAAAAAGATACAGTTCCTGCTGTACCCTTGTGCTTATTTCTACTTCTGTTTTTCTTGTTATTTTTAGCTTTGGAGGGATTTGGATTCGAGAATAACAGATTCTGCAAATGAAGCTAAAGACAATGTCAAATTTCTGTACACACTAGAGAAAGTCTGTCAGCCTCTTTACAACTGCGATCCAGTAAGCCCATACCTGCATTAGCCCTCTCACTTCTTCTTCTAATTCATTTTCACTTCTAATGAACTTATTTGTATCTACATAATGTCATTGCTCATCAGAGCTTCGGCTCTTTTATGTATTAATTCTGCTTCATTTCATCCTAAGGTCACCATGACCAAAAGTGTCCAGAATCTCATCAGCGTCATCCACATGATACACAATGCCTCCAGATATTACAACACCTCCGAAAGAATGACTTCGCTCTTCGTTAAAGTACGAATTTCATTTTCATAGTTTAGTTTAACATCAGTGTTACATTTTATGATAGAGATTATTGGATATTTATGATTTATCTTACTTTGCCAGGTTACAAATCAGATGGTAACAGCCTGCAAAGCGTACCTCACTGATAACGGTACCTCTGGAATTTGGGATCAGGATACAGAAGAAATCATAAAAAAGATAGAGGTAATATTCAATGTGAGAAAAATGGAAGTTCATGAAGTTATGAATTTAGCATGAAGGTAAAGATTGCAAAGCATGAAACTGAATGAAATGTATCTGTGAAATGTTTTACCTGCTAAAAAGAAAAAAGACTTGTGTTTCTTTTTAAAGGACTGCTTCTGTCTCCTTCGGGAGTATCAGTCATGCTTCCACAGGACAAAGAAACAAATCATTGAGAGAAGAGGAGGGAAGCAACTTGAAGTGTCAGAGATGTACATTTTTGGCAAATTTGAGAGTTTCTGCAAGAGGCTTAAAAAGGTTACTAGTAATTGATGTGAGCAAGCATGTTTCTCAGCAAAGGAGAAGGAATCAGACCTCTAGTCTAAATTTCCAACATGTCCGTGTTCTCAGATAACTCAAATGATCACAGCCGTGGAAACATTCTCTGTTCTTGGTAAAGCCAACATTGAGGGAATAGACATTATAGCTGCAAAGTTTCAGAAAATCTATATCGCCATGAAGAAAAAGCAGTATGATGTCCTGGCAGACATACAAACTGAGTTTGAAGCTGACTTTGCTGAGTTCATGTCTCAGATCATTGGTCTAGAGGTAAGTTTTCTTTTGAACAAGACTGGTGTGGAATAATGAATGTGTTTCCAAATGTGATAGTTCTGTATATCTGAGTTCTTTCTAGAATCAGCTGCAGCTCTTCATGAATTCATGTTTTTCCAAGATTCTGTCATCTTGTCATGCCCTTAATCTACTACAAAGGTACTGCTTGCTTGTGATGATACACTGATAAAAATACTTGTTTACTGATTGACTAGGTGAAGAATTACCAGATGATCATTTTTAGGAGTGCTGTGATGCAGTAATGTGTTAAATGTCAGGGCTGAGAAGGGTCCACTGTCCTGTTATCAGGACCATAACCAATGGGCAACAGTTACTGTGGAGCGATGGATGTGTTGAGTGGTGCTCATAAAGTGGGCACTTTAATAAAAACCTGCAGCTCTAAGAGTAGAGTGTGAGATTGTAAACAGTTACCAGACTGAGACATATCAGACAGCAATTAATAAATGATCATTATGTCTTTCGTACAGGTTTCAAAAACTGAACATGCCCTGTTTACAAGCAGAAATGTCCAACACTGTTGAGCTTATTCTGCATCATTATGTCTCGGAGCTTGAATCTGTAAAAAAGGTATTCAGGTGTTTGAGGGAGGTTTGAAAATTTATTTATTACTGCAGTAAAGAATATATAACATTTGTTTTTTATTTGATCTACAGCTCTTCCAGGACCACAAAGAGGATCCTCCTCTAGCCAGAAACATGCCACCAGTGGCTGGAAGGATCCTGTGGGTCAGGCAATTGTTCAGGAGAATACAGGAGCCCATCAGTTACCTCGAGGTGCATAGTGTGCTGCAGTTTGTTGCAATAAGGCTACCAAACAGGCTTTCTTTAAACTGAAGTATGTTTAAAATTTGGACATACTTGAAAGTAGAAATATGTAATATAAGCAGTCTAAATTTTCATTCTGTCATCATTCATTTCTTTTCAAAATGATCTGCTTTCAAACATGTCGCTTATGCTTTACATGGATATCATTATTATGAAGTAGAGATGGATTTTGTTTTTTTAATTAATAAATTGTGATTTGATTTTCAAGTAATTAATTATTCTGATCAACAGAAAAAATCTGACATTCTGTCGACCCCTGAGGGTAAGAATGTCGTGCGGATGTACAACAGAGCTGCGAATGCATTTGTGGAGTTTGAGGTGCTTTACCACAGGGCCTGGATGAGGGAGGTCTCAAAGTCGCAGTATGGCAAGTACCTTAGATATTTCACTTGATTAAATAGGAAAGAACAAGCAGTATCACTCATGCTCACGGCTAAGCTTTTTCAAAGCTCTGCAGGCCACCTTGCTTGTTCGCCACCCTAAGACCGGACAACTGCTCGTAAACTTTGACCCTAAAATAAACGAGACTGTGCGAGAGACCAAATGCATGCTGAAAATGGGACTGGAAGTTCCTGAGCAGGCTTTGAATCTGGTGAAGACTGAAATACCATTGAAAGCCACTCGATCCCGTTTAGAGGTGAGTTTTAACCATACCATTGAATTTATTCAGTTATTTCTGTACATGTGTAAAGTCAGTGAGACAGCTCTGATCAGTTTGTTTTTGTTTTTTAATTTGTAGATGTTTCTTAGCAACTATGAGGCTACGCTACAGGAAATCCCTCCTGTGTTTTACAGCGTAATGGCTTCAGAAATAAAAAATGTAAGAAAGTTTGCAGAATTATATGAAAGATAAGGCATGTTTTAATGGAAATAAATGACAAAAACCATTTTCATCCCAGCAATCAAGACCTGATGCATGTGTTCTGTGTAATAACAGGTAGAGTCGGCGCTTCGCCAGGGATTGGTGTTGCTCAATTGGTCATCTCTGATTTTGGACAAATTTTTCAGGAGCATTGATGCAGCAATGTCTGATCTGAATCAAATCTTAAAGAAGGTATGTTTTTGACATTGCTCAGAGGTGATGAAGCAAAATGCATAGCTTTATTGACTTAGATTTGTTTTTTTTAACATATATTTTTGCTTTTTAGGTGAGAGATGTTTGTGAGATGCACATTGAGGCTGTGCTTCAGGACATCTCAGGGACTGTACTGTTTGACCTGCCAGAGGAGAGACCTTCAACTCTACAAGATCTTATAGCCAAAAATGAGGTAATACACAGGATTTATCTTATTTTCTTTAGGGCCATTTCTAAATTGATATCACTCAACTATTTATTAGGTTTTCTATGGACTATTTTAACATGAAACAAAGTACAACATAACACAGTGTGACAACATCTGACAAAGTGCAAAAGGCAGTGGATGTAAAGGCAAGAACAGTAAACAGTATTGCTCCATGAGGTAGCTGAAAGGTCAGAGCTTTGGCAGCACAAAAGGGCCTAAAATATCATTAATGTAACGGCTGACTGGCATCTGATCTTAGACAATAGCATTTTCTTTAAATTCCCTTCCTGATATTTTGTATTTTGTGTGCTCTAATTTAGAATCACTGTAGATATTGGACAGATATTCTGAACCACAAGAGTCAGCAAATCCAGGAGGCACTTCAGGAGCTGATTTGCACATTTAGTGCTATTCATGAGTTGAGAGAAAAAAAAAACTCTGATGCAAAGCCTGCTTTTCCAGGTATTTGAAGAAAATCAATTCTTGTCACTTTGCAAATGTTTAAAAATGAAGATATTTCAATATCTGTCTTTTAGAACGCAAACGCGTTGCATTCTCTGAAGATGTCTCATCATCAAATGCAGACGTCGACTTGAATTCAGACACAGATAAAGAGGATGACTTTGAAATGGTAAAACTGTTTCATATATCATAAAATGCACTGGCCCTTGAAATGGAATATTTTACCTTTTGAAACTCTTTTTAGGAATACAAAGAGATCTATAATTGCTTCAGCACAAAACTCCAGGACGCGTTGGTTAAAGCAACATGTTTGTCTTTGGACATGCTTAAGAAGAGAATCTACGTTTCCAAGTAAGAATACTCATCACACGTTTATCATATTCTGTGCACATTGTAAAAACATGCTTAACTTCTCTGAAATTGTTAAATGTTTTTCAGCTTATCAAGCAGAAAGGGTCCTTTCGGCACGTCGGATGAAGTAACTGCACTTATAAAGTCTGAAGTCCACTTGGCCATACCCAGTGTGGTAAAATTATGTCTCATTATTCTTTCACTTTTTGATTTACTGTTTAGAATTAAGAATTTTCAGCATTGCTTTGTATTCTGTTTCTGAAAAAGGTCATGGTGCCCAGTTTGGATGATGTCCAGCATGCTATCAATCACCTGGTGAACTTGGTGCTAGAGGTGAGCCGTGGTGTGGCTAGATGGGAACAAGATCATCACTCAGACGATACTACAAAGACCGGAAGTACGTGTTACTTTTGTCCCATCTCCAGGCATTTTCCCCATGTTGCACAAACTGAATTTGAAGTCCAGCAAGATGACAAAGCATTCATTTTATTTGTAGCCCAGAAGCTGAAGAACTTCTACCTCAGTGTCACTGAGAACAAGGATGTCTGTAAGTTTGTTCTGCTCCTGACCTCAGCAGTAAACTCCTTAAGAAAACCATCTAGTCAAGTGCTCAAGCAGTTTCAACTGTTCAAGGCTATCTGGGCTGAGGACAGAGACCTTAAAGTCAAGGTGAGAATGAAGTCCAGTATAAGAGTGTTTTTGTTCCTCTAGCAGCACTCAAGGCTCTTCACTTCTGCTGTGACTGCTGCTGGATTCAGACGACCTTGCAGTTATATTGTATTTTTTTAAATTAGTCATCATGTCTAAAACTCACCTCCTCACACAGTTCCCATAACTCTCAGTTTCACATTTCTCTGAACTCTCATACATCTTCAGTTGTGTGGCTTCTCTTTGTAGTTTCACAGACAGTTAATTTGGGCTTAGCACACTGTTCTAGTTACAAGCATTTTAGTTTAAAAACAGTGTCAAGCATGAGAATTGGTGTTTTTTTTATACTGCCTCAAAACTTTCCCTTTAGGAATTCATGAAGAGCAACCCTTCCCTCTCCCAGCTTAAATCAGAAATTTTACATTATGCATCATATGAAGAAGAGATAGACAACATCAAGCCCAGTATCAATATAGGATCTGTGGAGCTGTCAGCAGGTATCCAGTGTCTAATTAAAATTGTACAGTTGAGTGGAAAAAACTCTTCTTCAGTTATAAAGTACTACCATAAACATCACTCTGCGTTGATCCTGGATATATAAATGCTGTGAGTCTAACCTTGGATGATGTGTCAACATTTTCAGCAATCAACATTATAACAAAAATAAATAACGTTCACAACATATAGCGTTTTAAGGTTGATTTACGGCATGTGTTTAATGATGAAACTTAACAGGTGAAACCTGTAAACAGTTTTTATACGAAGCTATTTTTTGAACATTAATTCTGCCTGTTTCCTAGTTTTTGATGTTTCATTGTTTGTTTGGCAGCAGTGGCCCTAGTGGTCAGGGCCCCCTGCTGCACGGTGTGTGTGGGTGAAAAGCAGAGGTTGAATTTCGTTGTGGTTCGCTGTTTGCTGTTTCAAAATGATGGACAGTCACTTTCACTTTCACTCTTTAGTGCCATTGAAAGTGTCTCTGAGCGTGGAAGCTAAAGCTTGGAAAGTACTGCTTTGTAAATATCTTAAAGAGGCATACAAGAAGAAGATGTTGAACATTATGACTTTCCATGGTGAACATCTGAAAAAACTCTCAAGGCCTATTGCTGACCTGGATGATGTGCGATTTGCTATGGAGGCGCTGTCTAATATCCGCAGTTCTGAAATCGAAATCGACATGACTCTGGGACCCATTGAGGTGTGAACAATTTTGTGTTCTAATGTGTATAATATGTACTGATACAAATGTACAATACAAACCAATTATGTATAATATTTAGGAAGCTTATGCTATACTGAACAAATTTGAAGTGGAAGTGTCTAAAGAGGAGGCTGAGGGTGTGGACACCTTAAGATATTCCTTCACTAAGTTGCAGTCGAAAGCGGTGGGTGCATCCGAGTCGTTTTTTAGACAATATTGTCAGATGATATTCTTTTCAAAAGTAATCTGAACATTTGTCTAATTCACACACAGAGAGCAGTTCAGGACGAATTGGTCCGTGTGCAGCCCATGTTCAAAGAAAATCTTTTGGAATCGGTCACCATTTTTCAAAAAGAAGTGATGACATTTACTAATCAGTTTGAAAGGGTAACTAAAACATTTTGAAAGATCTTTAAAGATAAAGAGGAGTAGTAATTCCTGTGCAATTCCTGGTTCCTGGTTAGGGGGTAATTCCTGGTTAGGGGTATCTTAATTTGGATTAAAAGTTATTTCTTTTTGCTCCAGAATGCGTTGGCTTTTTTTGTATATCGCCTTAACCTTGGTGTTTAGTTTACAGAATAAATTTGTTATTAACAACTGGCAGTTACTTACTAGAAAGGGAAAAAGTAGATTTTTATTGTTATTATTAAGATTTGTGAGGCTATTAATATTCTTACTGACTGATTTCAGGAAGGACCCAATGAACCAGGTATCAAACCTCAAGAGGCCAGCACCAGGGTTCAAATCTTTCAGGTAATATTATGTTGTAATAAACTGAAAAATAAGAAATATTAAAATATTTTATATACAGTACTGTGCAAAAGTTTTAGGCAGGTGTGGAAATGCTGTAAACAGTTTATTTTTATCAATTTAAAAAATGCAAAGTGAGCGACCAAAAGAAAAATCTAAATCAGATCAACATCTGGTGTTTCTACCTTTTGCCTTCAAACCAGCATCAGTTCTTCTGGCCCCACAGAGCCCTGATCTCAACATCATCCAGTGTGTCTGGATCACATGAAGAGACCTATGTGTTGTCTTGTGTGTAGCACCAGGGTCCTGGAGGAACGTTATTTTGTTTCACTAAGTACTGTGTATATGGCTGAAATGACAATAAAATCCTACTTGACTTGAAGGATGTGAGGAAGCCTACATCCACAGAAGATCTGTGGTCAGGTCTCCAAGATGTTTGTAACGAGCAGCGGTGGTCTAGTGGTTAGGGAGTCGGCCACGGGATCGGAAGATTGTGGGTTCAAACCCCTCACCAGTAGGTTGCCCTGAAGTACCCTTGAGCAAGGTACCGTCGCCGTCACTGCTCCCCGGGCGCTTTCATAGCTGCCCACTGCTGCACAGTGTTTGCATGGGTTAAATGCAGAGGTCCAATTTTGTTGTGGTTCACTGTGTGCTGTGACCTCGCAATGAGAATAATAGTCACTTCACTTTTTCTTTTGTTCATTCACTGCATTTTGTTGATTGATGAAAAGAAATGATGAACACTTCCATTTCTGAAAGCATTCTTTGTTTACAGCATTTTTTCCACACCTGCCTAAAACTTTTGCACAGTAATGTGTGTGTGTGTGTGTGTATATATATATATATAGCAACTCCCTTGTTTTTTTGCATCAAATGGAGACACAACTATATAATACTGAAATAAATCATTCATTTTGTGAATCATGACCCATTTATAATCTATTTTACTCAAATGCAAGGTTCATACATAAACTCACAAGATGTTTTTCTGTGTTTACTGATGATCTCAGGAATTGTTTGATGACCTCTGGAGGAAATTCATCACATATTCCTCTGGGGAACAGTTATTTGGTCTACCTGTCACAGAATATGATTCTCTACAGAAAGCCCGGTAATGATAATGAACTATTTAGTAATTATAACTTACTATTAAGTAATTATAATTATAATTGGTATTTATAACTTACTATTCATGCTAATCTCCTCAACACTATATCATGTGATTTATATCCGGGAATGTTCGTTCAGCTTGTTTCTGAGTTTAAGTGTGCTGCTTTAAAAACTAGGAAAGAGCTCGGACTTCTTCAGAAATTATATGGCCTCTATGACAACGTTATGAAAAAAATCAGTGGATATTATGACATCTTGTGGACAAAAGTTGACATTGAGAAAATCAATGCAGAACTTTCAGAATTCCAGAGCAGGCAAGTGTGAGCGAACGAAAGGTTGAAATGTAAATCAGGGAGTTTTATCCTCAAACTTATGTTTTTAGCACAATCCATTGAGTATTTTAAACACACGTTTAGATGCCGAACGCTTCCCAAAGGGCTGAAGGACTGGCAAGCATTCTTGGATTTAAAGAAAAGGATCGATGACTTCAGTGAGTCCTGCCCTCTTCTTGAGATGATGTCCCACAAAGCCATGAAGCCGAGGCACTGGGAGCGCATTGCTGATCTGACTAAGCACAAATTCGATGTGGAGTCTGACACATTCAAGCTTCACAATATCATGGAAGCACCTCTGCTAAAATATAAAGAAGACATAGAGGTTAATGATAGAATACAATAAACCGTAAACGATGATGGTTCATGTGGCTTATTGGCTAATTTTGGATTTTATCACACTAGGACATCTGCATCTCAGCTGTTAAGGAGAGGGATATTGAAGCAAAGCTTGCACAGGTGGTGGATATTTGGTCCAGTCAGTCATTCAGCTTTATGAGTTTTAAGGGCAGAGGAGATCTAATGCTTAAAGGAACAGAAACAGCAGAAATCATCACTGCCATGGAAGACAGTCTTATGGTCCTTGGATCTCTTCTTAGCAACAGGTGTGATACTTAGGTTACAGTTTGTGCAGTTAAAACGGACAAGACTGGCCCGGTCCCATTTCTTACTTTCAGTTCCAAAGGGTCCAAAGGGTGTTGGTTAAAATCTTCCACCTCAGCAGTCGTTGGCTTTTCCATAAAGAAACAATGAGTTTTTTACCAGATATTTCCATCATGCCATCCTCTTCATGCATAGCTTTGGTTTCATGTCAATCGATCCAACAAGTCAGCAGAAAATAAATTTTAAAAACTCAATTTTCTGACAACTGAAGGCCACAACACATTAAAACAAAAATACAATGGATCATTTATAAATTTAAACAGATAAAAAACCTTCGATGGTTTGGGAAGGTCTGAGAAATTTCTTAAAACTTGTGCCTTGTGTGTGCCTCTGAAAAACCTCGGTTTTGATCCTTTATACTTTGCCCTGCCCTTTAATTTTTAACACTAATAGCTACTGTTTGGTGCTGTTCATGTACATCAATTAAATCTGTTATCTTTATGCATTAAACCCTAAATAAAAATGTTATTTATTGTCCAATAAACAGTAAATGGGCCGGCCTGCTTGTCAAAGTTATTAATGTTACATTAGCTGATGTTGGTGCACAGCTTTTTTTTTTTGCTAAATTCATTTTGTTGCTTGTGTTTATGAAAGTCGTAATTCTGACTTCGCAAGTGAGAATTAGGATCTTCTGATGAACATTTTGGGGCAGGAAATGACTTGGGTTGGGGTCGGGCCTTCGTTCAGGGAAGATGTAGTCTAAAGTTCAGTCTGTAACTGTGTCTGCTTACACAGATACAATGCTCCCTTCAAGAAGGAAATCCACAGTTGGATTTTCAAACTCTCCACATCGTCAGACATCATTGAGCAATGGCTCATCGTCCAGAATTTGTGGGTGTACCTGGAGGCAGTGTTTGTTGGTGGAGACATTGCAAAACAGCTTCCTCAGGTGCAGCATTTTCCCTTTATTTCTTCGTAATGATATAGATTGATAATTTGTATCGTGACAAAGACTCTTTTTCTATTGTAGGAAGCAAAGCGCTTCCAGAACATTGACAAGTCATGGGTTAAGATAATGACAAGAGCACATGAGATGTTCAATGTGGTGCAGTGTTGTGTAGGAGATGAGACCATGGGCGAGCTGCTGCCTCAATTACAAGAACAGCTTGAACTGTGCCAGAAGTCTCTCACAGGGTACGTGTTATAATCAGGCTTTAATCTATAAACAGAAAGTAGTAGAACAATGTGAATAAGCAGATATGACTTTTACCCAACATCACACTCGTTTAGTATCCCAACATCACATTCCAGCTGCATGAGAAATAATACGTTTTATAATAAAAAGTATTTATGTACAGCTACCTCGAGAAGAAACGACTGCAGTTCCCCAGATTTTTCTTTGTGTCTGATCCTGCTTTGCTTGAAATCCTGGGGCAAGCCAGCGACTCTCACACAATTCAGGTATTAACACTACAACATGGTAATATTCTCAGGACGTTACTCTGAAGCTGATGATGTGCATCTGTATCAAGTCAACAAAGCATACAATATACTCTTTTCCCAGCCTCATCTCTTGGGAGTGTTTGATAATGTCAATGAAGTGGAATTTCACATTAAGGACTATGACACAATTTTGGCTGTTATATCTCAAGAAGGAGAGAAAGTGGCAGTATGTAGCAAACACAGCTTAACATTTAGTTAAACATGCCTGTATGTTTATAAGCACAATTTAAAATACTTTGTATAATTGACACACCTATTTGTGCTAAAACTGTTCGTCTATGCGTTTGTTGCTGTGTTATAGTTGGACCACCCTGTAACTGCACATGGGCCTGTGGAACAATGGCTGGGAGAGCTGCTGGGGCAGCAGCAAGCCTCTTTGCATTCAGTTATTAAAGCAGCTGTTACACAGATAAATGACCCAGGCTTTCAGCTCCTGCATTTTCTCAACCAATTTCAAGCTCAGGTTAGCGAAAATAAATAAATACAAATAATTATTTATATTATTAATAACTCATTATAGTCCAGGTTAACTTTAAATTCCTGCAAGGTTTTTGTAAATACCTTTGTGAAGACCTAAGTGAGCTCCAGTTAGCTTAAATTGTTTTTATATTTTAGGTTGGCTTGCTGGGAATTCAGATGCTTTGGACTCGAGATTCAGAAAAGGCACTGCAAAATGACAAGAAGGTCATGTCTTTGACTAATCAAAAATTCCTGGACCTGCTCAACACACTTACTGCCCAAACGACACATGACCTGTCCAGGTTTGACCGTGTTAAATTTGAGACACTAGTCACAATTCACGTCCACCAGAGAGACATCTTTGATGGTTTGGTGAGAATTTGAATGAAAATGGAGATCTGCTGGTGTTTGATTAAAACTATTGGACTACTGGAGATGATAGTAATGCATACGGAGTTTCTTTATTTCAGGTTAAAATGCACATTAAGTCAGTAAGTGACTTTGAATGGCTGAAGCAAAGCAGATTTTATTTCAAAGAAGATCTGGACCAGGTTCTCATATCGATAACAGATGTTGACTTCGTATATCAGAATGAGTTTTTAGGCTGCACAGATCGTCTGGTCATCACTCCTCTAACAGATCGGTAACACGATTTGCTCCTGTAGTTGAAATGACAGCATTTTAGGCTTTTTAAACATAAATCTCAACTTCTTAAGAATTCTAAATTCCTCATAGGTGTTACATCACCTTGGCCCAAGCCTTAGGTATGAGTATGGGTGGCGCTCCAGCCGGACCTGCTGGGACTGGGAAAACGGAAACTACTAAAGACATGGGCCGATGTCTGGGAAAATACGTGGTGGTGTTTAACTGCTCTGACCAGATGGACTTTAGGGGACTCGGCAGAATTTACAAAGGTATTTAAGAATGACTAGCTCTTGATGGTATGTCTGACATGAAGGAAAGTGAAAGAGAAATTGACAACGCGTCATTGTGAAACACAGCAAAGCACACAGTGAACCACAATGAAATGCAGCCTCTATATTAAACCCATACACACTGGGCAGCTATGGAAAGCACCCGGGGAGCAGCGATGGGGATGGTGCATTGCTCAAGGGTACCTCAGGGCAGCCTACTGGTCTGGGATGCGAACCCACAACTTTCTGATTCCGGGGCCTCGACCCTAAACGCTAAGCTTTTGCTGCGATCACTGAAACAATGATTATCTTAGCTGATGTAATATGTTCTATTAATTTGCAGTCCAGCTGCTTTTAATATAGCAGCAAATGTGTGAAGGAGATTAATGAGCCACCCCCCAATCCAAGCTTGATTTAATCAAAAACATCCTAATTGTAGATCAGCTATCAGAATATGATACTAGTGACTTTTCTCCTTTAGGTCTCGCTCAATCAGGATCCTGGGGATGCTTTGATGAATTTAACAGAATTGACCTGCCTGTGCTCTCTGTTGCTGCGCAACAGATCTACATCGTCTTAACTGCACGAAAAGAGCACAAAAATCAGTTCATCTTCACTGATGGAGACTGTGTAGATCTGAACCCAGAGTTTGGACTTTTTATCACAATGGTAAGAGACATTTTTAAATGGAATGAAGATGAATCCATTAATAGAGTAACAGTACAAAAGTGTACTTAAAGGTCATAATTCGAGCTTCCTAACAGAACCCTGGCTACGCTGGTCGTCAAGAACTACCAGAAAATTTGAAGGTACAGTTTAGGACTGTGTCCATGATGGTTCCTGACAGACAGGTGAGGTTCCCAAGTGCTTATATCCTTTAACCATTTAAAAAATATCAATATCTCTGATATTCTCTTAAGTAACAATTGCTGTTTCAGATCATCATGAGGGTAAAACTAGCCAGCTGCGGCTTTATTGAGAATGTCATGTTGGCTCAGAAATTCTTTGTCCTTTATAAACTTTGTGAGGAACAGCTGACCAAGCAGGCACGTAATAAGAAATATTCATCCATTCACCTCTTTCCCAGTGACATATGCTTTCATTTCAAACTCTTCAGGACATAGATCTTTCAAGTTATATTTATTATTATTGTTGTTGTTGTTATTATTTCATTTTAAGTAAAACATAAAAAATATTTAGAGCAGTTACTTGTATCCACTGTAATTTCCCCAGTTACCCTTCTGTGCATATTTAGTACAGTGCAAAGTTCAGTCACAGGAGTAAAATAACAAAAGTAAAAAACTTTTCATTTGGGCAATAAACATTTATTTACCCAGGAAATACACTAATGTTGATAAACAGAAGCTTTTAAAGCTATAAGTATACACATAATTGAATGATTTCATGTATTTCAGAATCTTGTGTGCACTCTTCTCAGGGAGTCCCAGTATAATTAGTCATTCCTGATCAATACATGTTTTAATCGATGCTTCATGAAGTTAAATCAGGAGCTGCTGATGGAAGTGAACAGTTACTGTGTGACTGTGTGAGAAATCTGGAACTAAATCTGTTCTTAAAACCAGCTCACCAACTACAAAAACAAGACATTACTTTTAATTTTAATGAAAAACTTTTATTTGATTTTATTCTGATTTGAGTGATTTGCTTAAGTGCCTAAAACCTTTCCACAGTGCTTTATATTTCATTTTAGTTTTGAATTATGTTAAGTTTTTAATTCACAATTTTATAGACAGAGCTTGTAATTAGTGATTTAATTCATGATGCCAGTTAATGATTATTTTTGCTGACCTATTTTCAGATCTGAGTATTTTAAAAATCAGGCTTAATGTGATATGTATCTAATACGAACATTTTCCTCTTTAATGTGCTCACTGTGAGAATCATTGCTAAACTGCTTTGACAGGTTCACTATGACTTTGGTTTGAGGAACATCTTGTCAGTGTTGAGGACCCTGGGTGCTCAGAAAAGGGCTCGACCGTCAGACACTGAGTCAGGCATTGTTATGAGAGTTCTGCGGGACATGAATCTGTCCAAACTGGTGTGAATCTTTGAATATTGAATCATTTCGAATGTTGTCTGTGTGGCTGATGTCAGTTATCTAGAGTTACCTACAGATAAACAAATCAGTTTTAACCCCTAAGGGGTCATAGCTGTTTACCAAACACATTCATAGACACACTAAACTACCTAGACTGCTAAACAATACATTTAAATCATAAGAGCTGAAAAATAAGTCTTCAATATAAAGGGTTAAATCAGAGGGCATTGCAGTGATTGTAGATTTTCATTCAGAAACCGATATGTAGGAGAACTCGCAGAGTAGATTATAAAGCTTTTTTTGTGAGGTGTGAACAGGTTGATGCAATGAATCACTGTATTGTTATGCACTTCAGTGGAGAGATCTCGCTTCTTCTTGTGTTTTGTTGAGACAGGTGGATGAAGATGAGCCGCTTTTTCTTAGTCTGATCAATGACCTCTTCCCTGGAATCCAGCTGGACAGTGGCACATATGCTGATCTGCAGGCTGCAGTCGCAAGACAAGTGGAGCAAGCAGGGATTGTCAATCACCCACCCTGGAATCTCAAGCTCGTTCAGGTACATTCATATAACTCTCTCGTTCTAAACATCTCTTGAGTTCAGTTTCTTGCATTGAATGACTCTGGTTAGTAGCTGATGTAAGTGCTGAGTATTTTTTCGGCAGTTATATGAGGCTTCGTGCGTGCGTCATGGACTAATGACACTTGGCCCTAGTGGGGCTGGAAAGACCACGGTCATCAACATCCTCATGCACGCTATGACTGAATGTGGAGCTCCTCACAGAGAGATGCGAATGAACCCCAAAGCAATCACAGCCCCACAGATGTTTGGCCGTTTGGATGCCGCAACCAATGACTGGACTGATGGAATCTTCTCCACACTGTGGAGGAAAACTCTAAAAGCAAAGAAAGGTGAGCAAGATCATTTACAAAAAAGCAGTAGTGTTGATTTTAAAGAATGTTCTTATTTATGGCCATTTTGGACTCATTTCTATTTACACTACTTTAGGAGAAAACATCTGGATTGTGCTTGATGGTCCCGTCGATGCAATTTGGATTGAGAATTTGAACTCTGTATTGGATGACAACAAGACGCTCACTTTGGCCAATGGTGACCGGATTACCATGTCTCCTAACTGTAAGCTATTGTTTGAGGTGCACAACATGGACAATGCTTCTCCTGCAACTGTGTCCAGAATGGGCATGGTGTTCTTGAGCTCCTCTGCCCTCGGCTGGAAGCCAATATTTCAGGTACAGTTAGCTGTATTGTAAAAAGCCTGGCAGTTTGGACAGAGTCAGAGCTGTTATTATATATAATTACATGAGGCTTTGTAATAATTATAATGGCATTCTGTCCTTCATACTATTCACGATGTTGATCCTGGAATGATGAACCTCACTTTACTGCTATGCCAATGTTGAGGTTTAACTACTTCTTAAATGTGTCAGTTTTTAAGCCTATGGTCCCTGTGGTCCAGCTTTAATTGTAACAGTGACTGATGTAGGCTTGTGTGTGTCCCATTTATGTTATTAGGGATGGGCAAACAAGCGTAGTGCTAAAGAAGCTAACACACTGATGAGTCTTTATGATAAATTGTTTGAGGACGCATATGTATTTATGACACAAAACCTCAAGCCAAAAATGCAGCTGCTGGAATGCAACTACATAATGCAGGTATGTGGTAAATAACTGATGCAGTGTGCCATGTGGAGGTCTCAGCAGGACACTAAATTAACAGTACACGTTCTTACAGAGCGCTGTGTGTTGTGTGCTGTAAAAAGTCTTTCCTCTAAAATTTCTACTCAGTCAGTGAACCTGCTTGAGGGCCTAATCCCTACCAAGGAGTCGGGGGGCGTTCTGAACAACATGCACCTGGAGCGTCTTTTTGTGTTTTGTCTGATGTGGAGCTTGGGAGCGCTGCTGGAGCAGGACGACAGGGACAAGTTGCAAGCGTTCATTGAGTCTCATGAAAGCAAAGTTGACCTGCCACCTAGAGAGCCTGGGAAGACCATGTTTGAGTACATGGTCAATCAGAACGGCAAGTGTAAACAAATGGATCATAAGGTTTTAAGCACTTCTGGAGACGATGATGACCCTCAGGTTTTAACTCGTGCCATTTCAGGTGACTGGGATCACTGGAGTCAGTATGTGCTGGAATACATCTATCCTGCAGACTATGTACCGGATTACGCTTCTATCCTGGTGCCTAATGTTGATAACACACGAACCAGCTTCTTGATTGAGACTATAGCAAAGCAGCACAAGGTTTGTAAAGAATGAAATAATCATGAGAAGATAAAAAATTTGTGAATTTGTCAAACAAGATATGATATATTTCTGATATATGTGTGTGTGTGTGCGTGCGTACGTGTGTGTGTGTGTTCGTAGGCTGTTCTGGTCATTGGTGAACAAGGGAGCGCCAAAACTGTAATCATTAAAGGGTACACAAAGAAATATGACCCTGAGACAGACTTGTTCAAATCACTAAACTTTTCATCTGCCACTGAGCCAATGATGTTCCAAGTGAGAAATGTTCATGCCGATTTGTGTTTCAATATGTACAACTTTACATAAACGCCAGTAGACTATAAAATCCTGTTGAAACATTATAATTGCAGCGGACAGTAGAAAGCTACATAGAGAAACGGATGGGCAGCACGTATGGACCCCCTGGAGGACGTAGAATGACTATTTTCATAGATGACATCAACATGCCTGTGGTCAATGAATGGGGAGATCAGGTAGTAAAAGAAAATGTAATCACAATTATAAATAGGCACTTCACGTGGACGGGATGAACTTTTTACAAATATCTGCAAATGAACAACTGAATGTCTTAAATATAATAATGAATAATCAATCAGACTCAATCAGCTTTTTATTTACTAATCAAAGCCAGACCTTCACAACTTACAACGCTGCCTTCATTTGTCTAAGAGACTAAGAAATCATTTAATTTTTATCTCTGAATATAGAAGAATATACCAGCTGATTAAGTATCCGGCTTCTTTGTACAGATCACCAATGAGCTGGTGCGTCAGATGATGGAGATGTCTGGCATGTACAGCCTGGATAAACCCGGGGATTTTACAGCCATTGTTGATGTTCAGATGATGGCTGCGATGATCCACCCTGGAGGTGGCAGGAACGATATTCCTCAGAGACTGAAAAGGCAGTTTACAGTGTTTAACTGCACTCTTCCCTCCAACTCCTCCATCGACATGATTTTTGGTAATAGCCTAAGTGAAAGAGATTCATTATGCAGTAGATTGTTTTGTTGTTTAGCTTTTACAGCCCTAAAACCCACCCTTTTTTCCCTTACACTATTTAAATGCATAAAGATGTTTAATGGATCTAATCAGAAAAAATCCAAAATTTTAAAATTGTAGTTTTATTAAGGAATTATTTAACCTAACTTGCATGATAATGTTGCTACAAATGAATAGAAAATAATAGTGTGCACATGTAATTTGAATATCTTTAAAGTTTTGATTGTTGTAACATGTTTGATCAAACTATTGCTTCATTAGGAATCATTGGCTGTGGGTATTTCCATGAATGTCGAGCTTTTAAATCAACGATTTCAGAAACAGTGAAACGTTTGGTACCTGCCTCCCGGATCCTCTGGCAATGGACAAAAGTGAATACATCACCCGAGAATTATTTGAAGTAAATTTGTTTAGATTCTGTTTGCGAATTATGGTTTGTTTCACAGGTCAAGATGTTGCCTACGCCGTCAAAATTTCACTACTTCTTTAACTTGAGAGACCTGTCCAGGATCTGGCAAGGCATGCTGAAAGTCAGATCAGAAGAGTGTGATGACGTCTCCACTCTTCTGGCTTTGTTCAAATGTGAATGTGCACGAGTGATTGCAGACAGGTTAATCCATGGTTATGTCAGTTCCTCTGTTGCAAAGTATTCTACACAATGCTTCAGTGGCTAGATAATATTTACACAGGCCATGTTTTGCTGTGTCTCCTGTTTCTCCAGGTTTGTGTGCATTGAGGATAAGCAATGGTTTGAGAACGCTGTTTCCCAGGTCATCCAGGAACATGTGGGTCCTGCTTTGATGCAGAGAATCCACCCGGATCCTTATTTTGTGGATTTTTTACGAGAGGCTCCAGAGCCTACAGGCGAAGAGGCTGATGATGCCTGTCTTGAAGCACCAAAAATGTATGAGCAGGTACAAACTATGTGACAATGATCTTGTTTTTTAATGCTATTAAAATTAGTCATTAGAATTTCATAACTATATTTTGCACCCACATTTAAGATTTCCTTACCTACAGCACTGTGCAAAAGTTTTAGGCAGGTGTGAAAAAATGCTGTAAACAGAGCGCTTTCAGAAATGGAAGTGTTCATCATTTATTTTCATCAATCAACAAAATGCAGTGAATGAACAAAAGAGAATCTAAATCAAATCAATATTTGGTGTGACCACCCTTTGCCCTCAAAACAGCATCAATTCTTCTAGGTACACTCGCACACGGTTTCTGAAGGAACTCGGCCGGTAGGTCGTTCCCAACTAAAAGAAAAGAACGATCTTTTGTTCTTTTTTAACATTTGTTTACGACAAAAGCAGGCGTCCCCTTATGTTTTATGACCCAGAGCAAGATATGTTATAGCTCTTGTGTAAGGTTAAATTTTCTTAATGTATTTACGGAGACTTTTATGTGTGGACATTTGTATTTAGTTGTTGATTTTGTTTTTGTGAATTGCTCTGCATTAGAGCATCTGTTAAAGGAATACATATCATGTACATGTTGGGGCTTTCTCAGGTGCTGAATTTTGAGTTCCTGTCAGAAAAATTGCAGCACTATCAAAGCCAATACAACGAGGCTATCCGAGGCTCTCATCTCGACCTTGTCTTCTTTACTGATGCGATGACTCACCTTATCAAGGTCGGTCTTTCAAAGTTTTTTTCCTACAGCACATGTTGTCTTCTTTAGAAACGAAACCCTTATAGTTTCTCTGTGATACAGATCTCTCGCATCATTCGGACGGATGGTGGGAGCGCTCTGCTTGTTGGAGTAGGGGGATCAGGAAAGCAGAGCCTTACTCGTTTAGCCTCCTATATTGCTGGTTACAGTATATTCCAGATCACACTCACCAGGTAAATCACAGGACACTGCCAGTCGTTAGTAAAAGACACTGAATGGGAATGTAGAAATGATTTTGTACTTTTGTGCTGCGCCTCACAGAACTTATAGCGTCAGCAACTTGATGGAAGACCTGAAGGTGCTTTTTAGAATTGCAGGTGGAAATGGAAAAGGCATCACATTCATTTTTACAGACAATGAAATCAAAGATGAAGCGTTCTTGGAGTACCTCAACAATGTGCTGTCCTCAGGAGAGGTAAAGTCTTCTCTAACGTTCATCATTTCTGGCTTTATTGAGTGCATGTTTGTTTCAGACATGTTCAGTTCATGTGTTTTTTCAGGTGCCTAACCTGTTTGCTCGAGATGAGATTGATGAGATAGCACAGACTCTCAGTCCTATGATGAAAAAGGAGTTACCTCGAGTGCCGCAGACTTTTGACAATTTGTACGATTTTTTCATTTCGCGTGTCAAAAAGAACCTTCATGTTGTGTTGTGCTTTTCCCCGGTAAGACAGGCTCTTCAGCTTTTTAGCACAGACATTACACAGTCTATGCATACAAGGGCTTTCCCATCCAGACCTCAACAAAAATATTATCATAATTAATTTTGTTGTCTGACTAGGTGGGGGAGAAGTTCCGCCTGCGCTCTATGAAGTTCCCTGGATTGATATCAGGCTGCACTATGGACTGGTTTACCCGATGGCCGAAGGAAGCTCTGGTTGCAGTGTCCCAATATTTTCTCTCTGACTTCCATATGGTCTGCTCCCCTGAAGTGAAGACTGCTGTTGTTGAGACTATGGGCATTTATCACGACAAAGTCTCGTCTGCCTGCGAAAGCTACTTTGAAAGGTATGAGCTTTGTTAAATCCTGCCTCAAATTTTTCATTATACTAGAACTTTTTGCACTTTAAATGCTTATTATGATCACTTGTGAATAATTCATGTGGCTGTTAGTATTAACTTGAAGCATATCCATTTACATTTACATTTACGGCATTTAGCAGACGCTCTTATCCAGAGCGACTTACAACAGTGCTTAATTTCCACAACAGATCAACATCTTAGTAACTAGCACAGATCAGAACTGCTGATTAGCTAGTACCACCTAAGCAACAGACAATAGCCTTGTAACAAGTATACACCATAAAAACAATTTATTTTTTTTTATTTTTTATTTTTTTTGGAAAGGAGAGCAGGGGTGGGAGAGTAGGAGAGAGTAGAGGTGTTTAGGAAAGAAGGAGTAAGGGTAGGAGAGTGGATGGTTTGGGAGGGATTAGCCCCTCAGAAATTCAGTGAACAGGTGGGTCTTTAATCTGCGTTTGAAAACAGCAAGGGACTCAGCAGTTCTGACCATCAGGGGGAAGTTCATTCCACCATTGAGGGGCCAGAACTGAGAAGAGTCTTGATGCTTGTCTTCCTCTGTTTTTCAACGGTGGGGGTTCAAGACGAGCAGTGCTTGATGGTCTGAGGGGACGAGAAGAGACACGATGTCTGATTAGAGCCAACAAGTAAGATGGTGCAAGGCTGTTAGTAGCCTTGTAAGCGAGAGTTAGAGTTTTAAACCTGATAAGAGCAGCCACTGGGAGCCAGTGTAGATCCCGCAGCAGAGGAGTGGATGAAGAGAACTTGGGATGGTTGAAGACCAGTCTAGCGGCAGCGTTTTGAATCAATTGTAGAGGTCTTGTTGCCTTCAGAGGAAGGCCTGCCAGAAGAGAGTTGCAGTAGTCCAGTTTCGAGATGACCAGGGACTGGACCAGCAGTTGGGTTGCCTGGGTGGAGAGGAAAGGACGGATTCTTCTAATGTTGAAAAGAAGGTGCCGGCAGGACCTAGAGAGATTAAGGACATGGGAGGAGAAGGAGAGCTCGTTGTCGAAAGTGACACCGAGGTTCCTAGCCGATCGAGTTGGGACGAGAAGTGAACCGCCACAGGAGATGTGAAGGTCCTGAGGCGGAGATTGATGGCCTTCGAAGTAGAGAAGCTCAGTCTTGTTAGGGTTGAGCTTGAGGTGGTGAGCTGTCATCCATGCAGAGATGTCAGCCAGGCAGTTAGAGATTCGGGTAGAGACCTGTTGATCGTAGGAGGGAAAAGAGAGGATAAGTTGGGTGTCGTCTGCATAAGAATGGTAGGAGAAGCCATGAGAGAGTATGACCTTCCCCAGAGAGCCGGTATATAGAGAAAATAGAAGGGGGCCAAGGACCGATCCTTGGGGAACGCCAGTTATCAAATTTCGTGGAGTGGACCGATGGCCCTGCCATGACACTTGGTACTGACGATCCTGTAGGTATGAAGTGAACCACTGCCAGGCAGAGCCAGCAATCCCCAGGTTGGAGAGAGTGGTCAGGAGGAGCTGGTGGTTCACTGTGTCAAAGGCCGCCGAGAGATCAAGGAGAATCAAGACTGAGGACAGGTTGTTAGATCTTGCAGCATGGAGTTCATGAGTGACTGCCAGAAGAGCCGTTTCGGTTGAGTGCGATGTTTTAAATCCAGACTGGTAGGGATCCTGGAGACCATTTTGAGCCAAGAAGACGTTGAGTTGGTTAAATACTGCTCGCTCCAAGACTTTGGAGAGAAAGGGGAGAAGGGATACTGGTCTGTAATTGTTCAAATCAGTGCAATCAAGAGATGGTTTCTTCAGGATTGGAGTGACGATGGCTGACTTGAAGGCAGTGACGATGGCTGACTTGAAGGATATCCCATTTCAAAGCTTTGTACAAGTTGTAGAGCAGCCCCTCCTTCAGAAGCAGTCTTAAGCCAAGAATGACCTCGAGTCTGTGACCTTGATTCCTCTTTTTCGTCCTCTTTCGTCCTTTCGTGTTTCGTCCTCATGGCCTCTTCGAGTTTATTTTCACAGGGAAGATTCTTCTTGGGAGGTGTTTTTGTCTCACTGAACAACACTCTTTTACAACAATTTTACCTTAATTGTTTTATTTTTTTATTTTTTATGATTCAGGTTCAGACGGAGAACATATGTGACTCCTAAATCTTACTTGTCTTTCATCAATGGATTTAAGAATGTATATGCAGAAAAATATAACCACATCAACACTTTGGCTGAACGAATGAACATTGGTAAGATTAAGATAAGCTTGTTTATTTTTTTGGCTACTTGTTGTAAATTGCCGTAGATCTGTATGAGAGAGCATGTGGTACTTAATGTTTCAGGTCTTGCTAAACTGATGGAAGCCAGTGAATCTGTAGCCCAGCTGTCAAAACACCTGGTAGTAAAGGAGAAAGAGCTTGCTGTGGCGTCTGTCAAAGCAGATAAGGTACAGAGAATGCACTGAGAGGAGCACTTTCACTTATTTTAATAAATCTCTGAGTCCTCAGATGCATCCATGTACAGGTCTTGGCAGAGGTGACTATGAGTGCTGAGGCTGCTTCCGTGGTCAAAAACGAGGTCCAGATTGTCAAAGATAAAGCCCTCAGAATTGTGGAAGGAATAGAAAAGGAAAAGGCAATTGCAGAAAATAAACTGGAGGCAGCTAAACCTGCACTTGCAGAGGCTGAGGCAGCTTTGAACGTGAGTCAACAAAGAAAGTCAATAAAATCCGCAAGTGAATAGATTAATTGCTATGAATTTTACTGATTAACTGTATAAATCTCAAAACTACCATGTGAAGAGTCTTAATTGTATTTTCCATAACCACTGACTTTTCCTTTAAACAATAAGTTTTCACTAAGTCAGGGTATTTTCTAATAAATAAAATTAATGAATAAATGAATAAAAATAAATAATATTAAATGAAATCAAACACAATGCAAATTTCTCTGCATCCAGAATATAGATCTTGATTCAAGCTGATATATTTTAGACCAGAAAATACGTAGCTGTTAACAAATACATGCAATTACCAAAGCCACCCATCTCAGTCTCTACATCTGTTTTTTAGAACATGTTTTCTTGTCCTTTTTCCCCTGCACGTTCATCAACTGTGTAAAAAAAAACTGCCCCTGCTTTTTCTTTACAGGAATAACCTTCATTTGAGCAAACATTGTATAATTCTCACTCTTCTCTTCAACAGACCATCAAGCCAGCTGATATTGCAACAGTGAGAAAACTGGCCAAACCTCCGCACTTAATCATGAGAATCATGGACTGCTGCCTTCTGCTCTTCCAGAAGAAGCTGGACCCCATCACCATTGATTCAGAGAGGTCTTGCCATAAGCCATCCTGGGGTGAAGCACTAAAGGTAAACCTCTTCAATATTTAAACCAAAGCATCACAGAACAGTGAGCACTGTAACTCAGCAGTCTGGGAACAACCATGTTCATCTTAAATGTGAAACCATCCCTGAAGTACTTTCTCTTTGAACTTCGGTTTCTTTTTCTTCCAAGCTCATGAGTGCCAGTGGATTCATGACTTCACTCCAGCAATTTCCTAAGGACACCATAAATGAGGAGATGGTTGAGCTGCTGCAGCCATACTTCCAGATGGAGGACTATACACTTGAGAATGCCAAGAAAGTTTGTGGCAACGTGGCTGGTCTATTGTCCTGGACGCAGTCCATGGCCATCTTCTTTGAAATCAATAAGGAAGTCCTGCCCCTCAAGGTTCGATAAAATTAACAGGCTGTAGTTAGGGCCACTTTGTGTCTCTGTGAGGAGAAGCACAAAAATATATGTTGTAATAAGTAAACATGGTTACAGGTCACGGTAATGCAAGAACATATATGGATCTTGCATGGATATTTCAGAAGCAGCAGAGCATTTTCATGATTATACATAAAATGCACTTTTAAAGTAATATGTCATGAAACATGTCAATTGTGTATCTTCTCTCAAGGCCAATCTAGTTGTTCAGGAGGGTAGACTGGCATTAGCTAATGCTGAGCTGGCTAAGGCCCAAGCTCAACTGGATGAAAAGCAGATAGAGCTGGACAAGGTGCAGGCCAAATTTGATGCAGCCATGAAGGAGAAACAGGTACATGAAATCCACAGTTTTTCAGTAAACCCAGATGTAGTCAGAGAATACAAAATAGTTTTGGTTTACTGTTGAAGCCACAAAACTATCATAGGGAACAAATGCTAGAACTCAACAGTCACACCAATATTTAGCTGACCAGGCAAAAAAATTCTGTTGGTTAGTTCCGTATGAATGTCGGGAACAGCGAACAAGGCAAAGATACTAGATACTAGAACTGAAAGGCAAAATTTAAGAACAATGATGCGGCTTCTTGTTTCCCTGACAGTTTCCCTGAAAGGCTAATGTTGCTTGGCATTATTGTATTTTTTCGATGTTCTTAACATATGAACACAGTTGTTACCTCTTTTTTTAATGTACATTAACCAAACTGTCATCTTCTGGATGCCTAGGAACAGATCTGCAATTGTTTCTTCTTTTTTCATTGTGTCAAAATTATATGAAGTTTGAAATTTGGCAGATGTGACATTTGTGCAAATGGTATCAGATTATAGACAGGAGGATCATGAAACCTTAAAGTAGTGCTTTAATTACCATTTTGAGCAATAAAGAATAAAACTCTTCACAGCAGAAACTCTGGTTCCGGCATGTAGGATCTGGATAGAAAAACCAAAAGCACCCTTTGTTCTTGTTGCTTTCTTTTCCAGGACTTGTTGAATGATGCACAAATGTGCAGAAATAAAATGCAGGCAGCTTCAGTGCTGATTGATGGACTGAGTGGAGAAAAAATACGCTGGACTGAGCAGAGCAAAGAGTTTAAATCACAAATAATCAGGCATGTGTTTCTTAATGAATACACTGAAACAGCCAGGAAGCACTGATCAATGTTAATTTGAGTCTTTTTTTAAAAAGTGTATCTCTTTATCTTTACAATAGACTTGTTGGAGATGTTTTGCAGCTGACAGGCTTCCTGTCTTACTGCGGCCCTTTTAACCAGACTTTCCGAAACATGCTACTGAAGGACGTCTGGGACACAGAGCTCCGAAGGAGAAAAATCCCCTTCACTGAGAACCTGAATTTAACTTCCATGTTGGTGGACCAGCCTACAGTAGGAACATTTGAACTTTTTTATTTTAATATGGGTTATAAAGGGAATAATGGTTCATAAATTAATCAAATGAATTAGTGATATGAAAGAACACCCAGTATTACATTTTAAGATTAGTTCACAATTAAGGATTCATTAAAGTGAAAGTGACTACCCTTGTCATTGTGAAACGCAGCACAGCACAACACAACGAAATTCAACCTCTGCGTTTCACCCATACACACATGTGCAGCATGGGGTAGCTATTGAAAGTGCCTGGGGAGCAGTGAAGGGGACGGCACTTTGCTCAAGGGTACCTCAGGGCAACCTTCTGGTGAGGGAATCGAACCCACAATCTTCCGATCTGGGGCTCAATTCCCTAACCACTAGGCCACCGCTGCCCGAAAGCAGAGATGTAGCTCTCTCCTTATTTTAAAAGATGTTTAAAAGGAACATTATTGAAGGAAATGGCTTTCCCTTTCTTTTCCTCTCTCAGATAAGTGAATGGAGTCTTCAGGGGCTGCCAGGGGATGATCTGTCAGTGCAGAATGGCATCATTGTCACAAAGGCTACTCGATTTCCTCTTCTCATTGATCCACAGAATCAAGGAAAGGCTTGGATTAAAAATAAAGAAAAAAATAATGACCTCCAGGTTAGATATGCTAATGAAGAGTTGATGCATGCTATCCAAAATGAGCCTTTAAATGACGAATGAAATATGGTCTTGTATTGTATTCACTGAAAGTGAAGTCTGAGTTACTGTACAGACATACGTGTTTCTTTAAAATGTGTATTTAATGCATACACTCAGATGATGAACCCAGCCAATAGGTATGCACAAGCCAGTGTATTTCTTTGTGCTGGTCCCAGTACCAGATAAATGGGGAGTGTTACATCAGGAAGGGCATCTGGTGTAAAACTTTTGACAAAACAATATGCAAACAATGAAAAAGACTTCCATGCCGGATTGGTCGAGGCCCGGGTTAAGAACGACCGCCACCAGTACTGTTAGCCTACAGGGTGCTGGTGGAAACTGGACTACTGTTGGACAAAGAAGAAGAAGAAGAAGAAGAAGAAGAGGAGGAAGGCCTGTCTGGAGGGAGGATGAGAGAAGGAAGTGGAGGAGAGTGGAAGTGAGAGTAGGGACTTTGAATGTTGGCAGCGTGACTGGTAAAGGTAGAGAATGAGCTGATATGATGGAGAGAAGGAAGGTTGATTTTCTGTGTGTGAGAGACTAGATGGAAGGGTAGTGAAACCAGGTCTACTGGAGGAGGGTTTAAACTGTTCTACCATGGTGTGGATGGAAGGAGTAATGGGGAGGTGTTTGTGAGTATGTGAAGAGTGATGGTGGTGGTCTAGTGGTAGGGTACTTGCCTATGGACCTATGGATCAAGAAGTCCCAGGTTCGAGTCCCACCTCTAGTACAAACACCATTGGGTTCCTGTGCAAGACCCTTAACCCTGAGTGTCTCCAGGGGGGACTGTCCCTGTAATTAGGACAAGGAAGTCGCTCTGGATGTCTGCTAAATGCCGTACATGTAAATGTTTGAAGTCCATCCTTGTTTGCAGTAGTAATGGACAGGTTGAGGGACGAGGTTAGACAGGAGTTTCTGTGGACGATGATTTTTGCTGATGATATTGTGATCTGTAGTGAGAGTAGGGAGCAGTTTGAGGAGAACCTGGAGAGATAGAGATCTGCTCTAGAGATGAGAGGAATAAAAGTGAGAAGTACAAAAACAGAATACATGAGTGTGAATGAAAGGGAGGAAAGTGGAGTGGTTAGGATAGAAGTAGTAGAGGAGGTGAAGGTGGAGGAGTTCAAATACTTGGTATCAACTGTTCATAGTAACGGCAAGTGTGGAAGAGAGGTGAAGAAGAGAGTGCAGGCTGGATGGAATGGGTGGAGAAGAGTGACAGGAGTGAACTGTGACAGACGAATACCAGCAAGAGTGAATGGGAAGGTTTACAGGACAGCAGTGAGACCAGCTATGTTGTACCGGTTGGAGACTGTGACGCTGATGAAAAGACAGGAGGTGTCAGAGTTAAAGATTGGACCGTATTAGAAATGAGTACATTAGAGGGACAGTTCAGGTTAGACGTTCTGAGGACAAAGTTAGCAAAGAAAGGTTGGGTTGGTTTGGACATGTCCAGAGGAAAGACGAGGAGTATATTGGAAGGAGGATGCTGAAGATGGACCTGCCAGGTAAGAGGAAAAGAGGAAGACCAAAGAGGTTTATGGACATGGTGAGAGAGAACATGCAGGTTGTTGGTTTGAAGGAGGAAGATGTAGAGGACAGGAAGACATGGAGATAGATGATCTGCTGGGGCCAGCCAAAAGAAGAAGAAGAAGAAGAAGAATGACTAATATCCTGTGATCCTGATATACCACTCAGTAAATATTTTATTTCATCTTCCAAGGTCACGTCTCTGAATCACAAATTTTTCCGAACTCACCTGGAAGACAGTCTTTCTCTTGGTCGCCCTCTGCTCATTGAAGATGTACGTGAAGAGCTTGACCCAGCTCTCGACAACGTGCTTGAAAAAAACTTCATCAAGTCAGGATCTACCTTAAAGGTGACCATATAAGACACATGCAATGTACAGACAGTTGTTCATGCAGATTTCACTGTGGAGAGATGATTATAATAAATGAAGATACAAAGCAGCTGTTGCACATGACAGGTCAAAGTTGGAGATAAAGAGACAGAAATCATGGATGGTTTTCAGCTGTACATCACTACAAAGCTCTCAAACCCAACCTTCACCCCAGAGGTCAGTGCGAAGACTTCCATCATTGACTTTACAGTGACAACGAAGGGTCTGGAAAACCAGCTGCTGGGCAGAGTCATTCTCACTGAGAAATATGTAAGTCAGTAAATTAATACGTTATAGCGTGTTCCTGATTCTCTTCTATGATTCCACATGTTCTTAAAAAATGTCTTAACAGGAGCTGGAAGCTGAGAGACTGAAGCTCATGGAGGATGTCACAGCTAACAAAAGAAAGATGAAAGAGCTTGAAGACAATTTACTTTATAAACTCAGCACCACAAAAGGTACATTAAACAAGCGTATTGTTCCTAAAGACATCCTGTGAAGTGGCGAATTGGTCTATAACTATATGTAAAGCTTTACGGGTCGAGTAGTTTAACGTCTATATACGGTCTGCTCGGTCAGAAAAAAACAAGGTCATACATTTTTTCGTTGTTGTAACGATAACATGAGAAGAATCCTACATTTGATTGAAAGACATTTAGTCTCAGAAAACTAAGATCCTTATTTTAAACAAAGCCATGTGTGATTTTCCTCCCTAGATTTTCCTTTGAAAAAAATGTAAATAAAGCCTGTTCCCCCTTTCTAAGTATTCAGACACCCATAGGCAATCACTTTTAACTGACTACGGTACTGTGCAAAAGTTTTAGGCAGGTGTGAAAAAATGCTGTAAACAAAGAACGCTTTCAGAAATAGAAATAATGATTGTTTATTTTTATCAATTTACAAAATGCAAAGTGAGCGAACAAAAGAAAAATCTTGGTGTTACTACCAGCATCAGTTCTTCTAGGTACACTCGCACAAAGTCAGGGATTCTGTAGGATTATAGTCGGTGTCTGATCAACCAATTTGACCAAACAGGTACTGATGATCATCAACGTCACACAGAGGAGAAACACAGTCATGTTTGGAACGACCGACCGGCCGAGTTCCTTCAAACACTGTGTGCGAGTGTACCTAGAAGAACTGATGCTCTTTTGAAGGCAAAGGGTGGTCACACCAAATATTGATTTGATTTAGATTCTCTTTTGTTCATTCACTGCATTTTGTTGATTGATGAAAATAAATGATCAACACTTCCATTTCTGAAAGCATTCTGTTTACACCATTTTTTCACACCTGCCTAAAACTTTTGCACAGTGCTGTATTTCACTGAGGTATTAATATGAGAATCCAATAGTTGAAACACAAAACTAATTTCCCTTAGTTGTTCATTAATTCATGGGGCAGCGGGGGCCTAGTGGTTAGGGAGTTGCCCCGGATCAGAAGATTGTGGGTTTGATTCCCTCACCAGTAGGTTGCCCTGAGGTATCCTTGAGCAAGGTACCGTCCCCATCACTGCTCCCCAGGCGCTTTCAATAGCTGCCCCCTGCTGCACGTGTGGGTGAAATGCAGAGGTTGAATTTCGTTGTGTTGTGCTGCGTTTCACAGTGACCAGGGTAGTCACTTTCACTTTTTAAAAAATAAATCAGATTAGAGAAAAAAAAAATGAAACAAAATTGAGTTGACCTTCTTAAACATTGGTATAAAAAAATTACTACATGCCTAAAAAAGCCCATATCCAGTGCCAATAATCGAGACGTTTAAAAAATCTTTCAGCGCTTTAACCTGCCTAAACAGCAATGTTTACCCCTTGCCCAGAGAGCAAGATGAAGAGGATCGCTACAGGTACAAATACCAGTGATTATGGAGCTGACTGTACTATTACTGAGCTAGCTTACATAATCCACTTTCCTTGTATTTAGGCTCTCTGGTAGATGATGAGTCTATGATTGGGATCTTGAGCGTCACTAAGCAAACGGCTGCAGAGGTGAGTGAAAAACTGAACGTGGCGGCTGAAACAGAGGTAAAGATCATCACAGCCCTGGAGGAGTACAGGCCAGCGGCCTCCCGTGGCAGCATCCTTTACTTCCTCATCACAGAGATGAGCATGGTGAACATCATGTACCAAACTTCCCTGGCCCAGTTTCTCAAGATCTTTGATCTCTCCATAGCAAGGTATTATTAAGACAACATCAGATTGTACTTATTATTTATTTATTTATAAATTTTTTGGTTTATTTACTTCATGATATTTCTGTTTTTTAGGTCAGATAAATCTCCTTTGACTCAGAGACGCATTGGAAACATTATCGACTACTTGACTTACGAGGTGTTCCGATACACAATCAGAGGCTTGTATGAGAGTCACAAGTTTATTTTCACTTTGCTGTTGGCCCTGAAGATTGACCTCCAGAAGGGCAGAGTCAAGCATAATGAATTTCAGGTTCTCATCAAAGGTGCAGGCAACATGATTTTGCAGAGTCTTCTGTTAATTGCGTTCATTTAATCAGCAATAGAATGCCGCATTTTTTTTGTTGCTTTTCTCATTGGTTTTGTCTTTGTTTCAAGGTGGTGCCGCTCTGGATCTGAAAGCTTGTCCTTCAAAACCCTTTCGTTGGATCCTGGATATGACATGGCTTAACCTCGTTGAACTCAGCAAACTGCCTCATTTCTCGGAGATCATAAACCAGGTCTGCCTATTACTTTAAAATCACGCCTTTAACCGAGGGCTTTTCATGAGCACTGTTTCAAACTGTTGCTACACTGCAGGCTGACCAAAACTGTTTCTGCTTGTGTCACATCAAGGTATACTGCAATGAGAAGGAATGGAAATTATGGTTTGACATGGATGCACCAGAGGATGGTGTGATTCCTGATGGGTATAATGACTCACTGGACACCTTCCACAAATTACTGCTTGTAAGGTATTTAAATGATTGTTTTTTCACATTTACAACTACACACATTTCAGTGATGTTCTACAGTGACAGAAGTACATGTTAAAGAGCCCAACTTTCACTTGTCACTACAAAGTGGCTTTTTTGTATTTAGTGTATGTTTAAAACCATCACTTCACAGATCCTGGTGTCCAGATCGCACACTGTCCCAGGCGAGGAAATACGTAGGAGAAGCAATGGGTTCGAGGTTCGCTGAGTCTGTTATTCTAAACCTGGAAGCAACCTGGGAGGAGAGCGATGCACGTACACCTCTTATCTGCTTCCTGTCTATGGGCTCTGATCCAACTAACCAAATTGAGGCATTAGCAAAGAAGCTGAGACTAGGTGATGACCGCAGATTCTGGTTGTAGTAACTGCATTGGGCTTTGCTGTCACCTTTGGTATAATATTTGCAATGTGAGCATTCAGCCCATTCTTTGTTCTCAATTTCTTGTTGGGCCACATTTTTGCTCCTGCTTCACAACAATCCGAGCATAAACGTGAGTTTTAAGAAACACTGGTTTAAACATGTATGTAAAAAAAAAACAAAAAAACAAAACAAAAAAACACTCTGAGCTGTAGATACTTAAGCCATGCTAACTAATTATGCTTTACTTCATTTGCAAACAATATTTACAATATACATATACAATATAAACAGCTTATAGTGAAAGACCTCAGAGCTCTGAATGCACTGTGTAAAAAGGGTTTTCAAATGTAGTATTATCAGAAAACAGGCAACCCGTTGCCTTTAATGTGGTATTTCCAACAGACATTTTAAGCCAAAAGATGCATTAGGCAAATAGGATACACTCCTGGATTTAGCAGATTCAAATGCCCAAAATAGCCAAATGATACCAGGCAACATCAGCCATCTAGATAAAAACAGCTGGAGGAAGAGCAATTCAGTCACTGCCCTGAAAAAGGGTTTCTATTTTGCACTTTTATGTCTTCTTATGGAGCGAAGGATGAACTCAGGCTGAACATGCCGGTGATCTCACTGCACAGCGGGTTTGCTTTAAAAATGCAAGTCTTATGATTTGTCGTTTTTTGGCTTGTTTGTGGCATTAGAATGCAGGGCAATATCAATGGGACAGGGCCAAGAAGTTCATGCAAGGAGGCTGATCCAGATGTCCATTGTGCAGGTATGAGCGTGTGTTTTTGGACTTAATAAAAGAAAGTCATATCCATTATGTTAAACGACTGATTAATCAAGAACCGAATCATGAAATAAGTTTTTATATCCGCTGGCGTGCAGGGTGGCTGGGTCCTGCTACAGAACTGCCATTTAAGGCTTGAGTTCATGGACGAGCTACTGGAGACAGTGAGCAAACTTGAGACTGTGCATGATGCCTTCAGGATTTGGATTACCACTGAACCTCACCATCGCTTTTCCATCGCCCTACTGCAGGTTCCATGCACTCTGCTCCCCTTCACTTATAATATCTTAACATTATTTGATTTTTTTCATCTGTGTCACTGTAAAAGTGATCAATTCATCAAATATCAACTTCCATTTTTGCAGTCCTCCATTAAGTTCACCAATGATCCTCCCCAAGGAGTCAGGGCTGGTTTGAAGCGTACCTTTGTTGAGATCTCTCAGGATCAGCTGGACATTAGCAACTTGCCCATGTGGAAGCCTTTGCTTTACAGCGTTGCCTTTTTACACACTGTTGTGCAGGTAATACTGACTAGGCTATGAATTTTCCCATGTTTTTTTTTTTTTTCGAAAAGTAATACATACAGGTATTTTGAAATTCACAGGAACGTCGCAAGTTTGGACCACTGGGTTGGAATATTCCTTACGAGTTCAACTCGGCAGACTTTACAGCGAGTGTACAGTTTATTCAGAACCACCTGGACGAATGCAGCCCTAAAAAGGTTCAGTTTTTCACACTTGGACAGTTTTCTGTGCTCCACTGGTGCAGTTGGTGCTGATTTTAATAGCATTCTTTTGCAGGGAGTATCATGGGTTACAGTGCGCTACATGCTCGGAGAAGTACAGTATGGTGGAAGAGTTACAGATGACTCTGATAAACGACTTCTTAACTGTTTTGCACGAGTATGTTTTCTTCAGCACAGCGCTTTAAACAAAAATATACCAAATTTTGAAGAAATAGTGTAAAATACTGTGCTTTATCCAACAGGTGTGGTTCAGTGACAGACTCTTCGATCCATCATTCAGCTTCTACACTGGATACAAGATTCCAGTGTGCAAAACTGTTGACCAGTACTTGGAGTACATACAATCCTTGCCTGTTGTAGACAGTCCTCAAGTCTTTGGGTTGCATCCTAATGCTGACATAACGTGAGCAGGACATTCTCACATTCCCTTACGTTATTTACTAGACGCAGACGACATACAGCAGGTTAATGAGCTTCGCTCTCTCTCTCTTATTTCACATTGACAGGTATCAGTCTAACACTTCTGCTGAAGTTCTGGACACCATAACCAACATTCAGCCAAAGGAGAGTGGTGGAAGTGCTGGGGAGACTCGAGAGTCCGTTGTGTATCAACTTGCTCAGGACATGCTGGAAAAACTACCTCCCAACTATGTGCCCCACATGGTGCGCATGACTATCAAATGCAGATTTTTTTTTTTTTGTGTCAAAAAGTCAACAAATATTTCTTCATTGATGTGTTAGAATCAAATCCCTGTCACATCGTCTGTGTCCTGTGACACTCTTGAGTTCTTGATCCATGACCTAGATCCACGTTTAAGTTCTCAGTCCGTGTTCTGCTGATTACGTGCTCTGAACCTTTTTGTGCTCTACTACTCTACACATCTGACCCAGCCAAGGAGCTTGTTAAATAATTAAAGATTTGTTGCTCTGGATTAGAAAGCAAAGACATACATACATAGTGGTTAGGGAGTTGGCCTCGCATCGGAAGATTGTGGGTTCGATTCCCTCAAAAAGTAGGTTGCCCTGAGGTACCCCTGAGCAAGGTACCGTCCCCGTCACTGCTCCCCGGGCGCTTTCAATAGCTGCCCACTGCTGCACGGTGTTTGTGTGCATGGGTTAAAAGCAGAGGTCCAATTTCGTTGTGGTTCATGGTATGCAGTGCTGTGACCTCGCAATGACAAGGGTTGTCACTTTCACTTTTTTTTCACTTTCATATTGTAGGCTCACCAGGAAGTACTGAAACAAACCTACAAACTGCTTTCTTGACAGAACTATTCACAATCACTGATCACTGATCAATCAAAACATTAAATCTTCTAGCCTACTATTTTTGGTTTCCAAAAAAGTCAAGACATGGCCTTAACAAGATTGTGTGGTTTCTGTCCTCAGGTACTTTCTGATGTAGCTGATAAAGAGATACGTGTCAGTGGTTTTAATGTTGTACTTGATTGATGGATGTAACTATATGTAGCGTAGGCAAATTCAGTCATGAGAAATACCGTCTGATACTCCGCTTGCCTTTGTGAAACATGTCTCAAATTTTGGGTTTGCCTGCACTTGTATTTGTATCGTAATTACAGAAGAGCCAAACGTCTTTTGGGCAACAGAATTAGCGGAGAACGATATAGAATCAAGACTTTGTGTAAAGGTGAGGAACTTCTTCATTTAAATTCCCTGTTATGTTTTTAAATAAACAGGTGAAAGCTAGACTGGTGAAAATGGGAGCTCTAAACTCCATGAACATCTTCCTACGTCAAGAGGTTGACCGAATGCAGAGGGTTTTCAGCGTAGTGCGCACTAGCTTGAATGACCTCAAGCTAGCAATCGAAGGCACAATCATCATGAGCGAGGTAAGAAGTCATTTTTTGAATGACCATTTTTAACCCTGCCATTGCTGGTAACACATGACTGTATTGTGCATTGTATTGTGTAGCAATTGTTAAATGATGTAATATTTTTTTCAGAACCTCAGGGATGCTCTTGACAATATATTTGATGCTCGTGTCCCAAATCTGTGGAGGAAACTGTCATGGGAGTCATCTACTTTGGGTTTTTGGTTCACTGAATTGCTGGAAAGAAGTATTCAGTTTCACAGCTGGGTCTTCGAGGGGAGGCCCAAAACGTTCTGGATGACCGGCTTTTTCAATCCCCAGGGTAGAGGAATTCTTTTGACCTATTAGCAATTGGATCATTTCTCTGTAGGACCCTCATGCTCTTGAGTTGAGAATCAGACCTAATAATTATTTGGAACACTGCTTACAACTTCCTAATGAAATTACACCACAGCAGTTTCAGTGAAATACTTCTAGCCACTAAGATGCAGTTATTTTTAACATGTACATCCTTAGTTGCTTTGTATCTCCTGGATATTTATTAGTGGAGAACTCTTTGTTGCAGGTTTTCTGACAGCTATGAGGCAGGAAGTGACGAGGGCACACAAAGGTTGGGCTCTGGACACCGTCACTCTGCACAATGAGGTGCTGAAGCAAACCAAAGAAGAGATCACTGCCCCTCCAGCGGTAACAGACCAATCAGATAATGCACTGGGGATGTGTGGCAAATCTGGATCAATATCTGTTCAGTGCTGATATTATAGCTGATAATTAGAGCCAATCAGTTTGTGGCCCATTTATAGCCTGTGAACACACTGATGCACCAGCAGAGCACAAAAATAGACCCATGGTGTCTTAACACCCTCCTTCACACACATACACACCAGAGACCAGGGTCTGATTCTTGTGCCTCTGTAATATCAGTAAGAATGCTAAAGGATTTAAAGTACTGTTAATGCAGTACATGAGATGTGACCTTATTTACCTATAATGGTCCAGCATGGCTGCAGATTTTCATTCTAATCAGGAATTCACTTCATAAAACATTACGATGTGTTAAATTTATTCATTTAGCAGGTGCTTTTGTGGAACATGATTTAGACGTGAATGTGCAGTAATAGTTCACATGAACTTAAAATGCTTCTTAATGTAAATGAAAATGTGTGATAATGTTTAGGTCGAGCAGGATAAGTGGTCATTATGCGAACAGTGTGCGAGACTGTTAGAGGTATTAAGAGAGGAGGTCTAAAACTAATAGGTTGCTACTGTTAAAAGTGGAATTAGCACCTTGCGGAAAATACCGGGCCTCTAAATGTACAGTTTATTAACAATAATTGTCTTTTTTTTTATTTAACTATAAAACTTTCATTATTTTTCTGCAGACTGCACATTTTATATGGTTGATATTGATATCTGCCACGATAACACGTTAATGGACGATTATCGTACTGACCCACACTGGGACATCCCTAGCTTTCCATGTGATTTTACTGCTTCATTTATTCTGTAGGAGGGAGTGTACGTGTACGGCCTGTACCTGGACGGGGCCGGCTGGGACCGCAGGAACTGTCGCCTCATTGAGTCCACGCCGAAAGTGCTGTTCACTCCTCTTCCTGTGGTGCACATGTTTGCCATCAACTCCATTGCTCCTAAGGACCCTAAGTTTTACATATGTCCCATCTACAAGAAACCAAGACGTACTGACCTCACCTACATCACAGGAATAATCCTGCGCACAACACAGACACCTGACCACTGGACCCTGCGTGGGGTCGCACTGCTGTGTGATATTAAGTGAAGGCAGTGTGTCCGTTTCTTTGTAAAGAAATAGAGAGAATGTTCCTCAAAAATATTTCAAGTATATATAAAATCAATATATAATTCAATAATTCAACCTTGTTCAAAGTTTGACATTTCCTGCAGCCAAGAATGAAACACAATCTGTGTCTGGTGGCCATGATTATGGTTACGTATTGCTGCTGTAAGAACAGAAAAGCTTCAAAATAAAAAAAAAGGTATACACAGAAGCAAATCTGCCAAACTTTACATTTCAGTTAAACATGATTTGTTTTGTAATTTCTCTGTTCGTTCATCATGAAATTTTGATACATGATGGCATCTGGAATATTCATCTACAGCATCAATAACTCGTTCGGATCAGTGTCCCGTACTTCGTTAAAGGGGGACTGTACCGGGAGGGCTTTGCGTAAATGGCGCTCGAAATCACGACCCCTTGGTCCATAGCTGAATATCCTGCACTTGGACAACCACAACCCTGTATATTCAAAACAGACACTTAATTATTAAAAACACATGTGAACCCAACAGACTGCTGAACATAAGCTCAAATATCAGGAATCCAAATACTCTTGCACTATAAGCTAACTAACTTCTGATAACTTATCCTTTATAACGTTTCTGAAAGTATAACAGTGTAGATCCTAATAGTTACGAGTCAGGTGCTTTCAGAATGTTTCTGCATCTGAATATTAGTTGTAAATATAATTATGCACACTTACATTTTTACATTTACTCATCTGATTTTAATCTAGAATATAAGAACTTCTGTGTAACTGGTTGGACGGTGATGAAAAGGCAGGAGGCGGAGCTGGAGGTGTCCGAGTTAAAGATGCTGAGATGTTTGTTGGGTGTGACGAGGATGGACAGAATTAGAAATGAGTATATTAGAGGGACAGATCAGGTTATACGATTGAGACAAAGTTAGAGCAACAAGATTGCGTTGGTTTGGACATGAACAGAGGAGAGACGAAGAGTATATCGGGAGGAGGATGTTGAAGATGGAGCTGCCAGGAAAGAGAAGAGGAAGACCAAAGAGGAGGTTTATGGACGTGGTGAGAGAGGACATGCAGGTGTTCGGTGTGAAAGAAGAAGATGCAGAGGACCGGAAGAAATGGAGACGGATGATCTGCTGTGGCGACCCCTAACTGGAGAAGCCGGATGAAAAAGATTAAATGATTTAGCAGAGACTCCACATATAAAATAAGCCCAAAGCACACTTTCCCTTGAGCTCCTCAGCAGGTGTTGATATGGGACACTACTGCCTTGATCGAATGGTGAACTTTGTGATGTAAATTAGGACATTAGGACATTAGCAGGGGGTGTGTTTGAAATGAAAACTTTATTTATATAGAGATACAGAGTTTTAGTTGATGTGTTAAAGTGAGGAAATTGTTCAAACGTGTAGGGCAACACGGAGTTAAGGCACAATATTTATGATTAAGCTTTATTAGTTCAAAAACTTTTAATGCATGTATTAATGAGAATTGTTTATTAGTATTTGGTCACTCATGGAGGTCAGAAAGTGCTGTTGATTTAGGAAACAACGCAGCAGCACTTCCAGGAATAACTGCGGTGTGTCTTTGACACAGCTGTGCAGTCGGTGGGCTTATAGTGGAGCTAACCGTATTTTAAAGGATTTTGCCCTGCACCTCAAAAGGGATTACTGTTACCTTTAAAATGGTAGTCGGGGCACTCTGCACTCCTATTCCGAAATCCCAAAAGTAAATAAAAATGTCCTGCACCATTATAAGCCCTTTATAGAATGTACTACAGATTTCGAGTCCCTTCATTAATCATTTTTCTCTTTCCAGCCATCCAAAATTAATGTTTAACGCTGAATAATGAGCTGTCATCCATTTCTGCGGCAGGTTGTCACAAGTCTGTCACGTCCTCACTCGGTTGGCCATGGGTCTGTACCCCATCTCTCCCTCCAGCTGTTCTGCAGTTAAGGTGCCCAGGATGGGCTGGCAGTCAGGATTGAACACTGAGTAGGCGCTGAGCTCTCCAGGTTGCTTCGCGGTGGGACTCCGCAGACCCTCATAGAGCCAGTAGAACAGGGACAACAGGAAGAAGGGTAGGCCAAAATCAAGCTCTGAGAAAAGTCCAAGTAACACCAGCCACAGCAGCACTTTCAGCAGGGTCAGATTGGTAAAAGCCAACCGCTGCACACCCAGCCAGCGGCCCAGAGCGCTGTCCAGCAGCCAGTCAGAGCTTTCCTGAAACTAAATAAACATGCAAAATTAGGCTTGGACTTTTAATCATTTTTATTCAAAGAGAGCAATTTTTGAATCCTAATTGCTGCAATTTTTAGGTGAAAGTGAAAATGACTAACTGTCAATCTGAAGCACAGCACACAGTGAGACACAATGAAATGACTCCTCTGCTTTTCACCCACACACACCGTGCAGCATGGGGCAGCTATTTGAAGCTGCCTGAGGAGCAGTGATGGGGACGGTACCTTAATCAAGGGCACCTCAAGGCAACCTACTGGTCTGGGATTCAAACCCACAACCTGATTCTGGGGCCTCGTCACTAAACACTAGGCCCCAGGATCGTGTTGTGCGTATGAATCCTGAACCACTTGGTTACGCTGAGGTTCTCTTGAGCAAGTACTATACCCAACACTTCTCCCAGGGAACCTTGCATGGCTGCTGGACGGTGTGATGGGTAAAATGCAGAAAAACAACTTGACTGTGGTTCACTGTGTGCTGCGTCGTGTTTCACAAAGCCGAGATGTCACTTAATTGGATGAAATAACATCGAGCTGCTGAGCTGACTCGAGTCAAGTTAGACCAATCAAAATCAGCCAACCATCCATTTACAGGACAACACGATGACACTCAGCATTTACCATTTCAGTCTCACACCAGGAAAGTGGATATAATAATGAGATAACCGTCCTGGTGTTCACCTTAAAACGCTCTACCCATGTGTCCCCTGGACCTCGGGACATGAAGAATATAATCCCAATTAAAACCAGTTCCTGATTAAAAATGGACCACAAGCTGCTCAAAGAATATCTGAGCAAACAAACTCATTCAGTTTGTCTGGATATTAGAGTTTGGATTCATTGAAGACTTTTCATGATTCAGTAGAACTTGTCACATGTTTGGCCTTCAGCAGACGCTGAGGAGGACTGAGAGACATACAGATGGATGGATAGACAGACACATCAACAGACAGATATATAGATACACAGACAGACAGATATATAGATACACAGACAGACAGATATATAGATAGACAGACACAGACAGACAGATATATAGATACACAGACAGACAGACAGATAGATAGATACACAGACAGACAGATATATAGATACACAGACAGACAGATACACAGACAGACAGACAGATATATAGATACACAGACAGACAGACAGATATATAGATACACAGAGACAGATATATAGATACACAGACAGACAGATATATAGATACACAGACGGATAGACGAGACAAGACAAAGACGGTTTGAGATAAGACAGGTTGATAGATTGGGAAATAAACAGACAGACTAATAGACTGAGAGATAAACAGACGGACAGATTAATAGACAGAAAGACGAAGAGTGAGACAGCCGGTTAGCAAGACAAACTTTATCTTTTATCCCTCAGGAGTCGGTGAGTGAGGAGTCTGAGTGAGTCACTGAATGTTTGTTAAAAACACCGATTCATTCTGTCTGTCTGTTCATTCCTAGTAACGCATCCTTATTATGGGACATTGTTAATTACAGTGAGAAGGTTTGTGGTTCTTCAGGTTTGTTTCTTTAAGTGCGGGAGAAAGATTCCCGCAGTGTGAGCCCCGTGTGTAAACAGCGGAACTCTCGGCACCTCGACTCTCGGCTCTACCGGCTCCGGGTTCCGCCTCTCGGCTGGAGCTCCTGAACCCGGCGCCTCGCTGCTCTCCTGCTGTCGGCGGGTCTTCGCTTCTATCTCGGCTCTTCTTCGGGCTCTGAACTCCGCCAGCTTCTGCTCCATGATCAGACATCAGAGAGTTTCTAAAACAGAAGCCGGCCTACTGAGCGTGGCCCCTCCTCGGGAACAGCTCCTGTTTCCACACGGACAGCTCTGAGGGACGGACCGGTGTGTTTACAGTAGGGAGTGCGAGGCGGAAGCGCTTTATTTATGACCACCAACACCTCCAGTGTGTAAGTAGCAGCACCTGCTGAATCATATCCACACACGCGCGATCGGGAACAGCGATCGATTAATTATTGGTATTAATTTTTATTTATCTGACACAGAGACTCGGAGCTGCTCGGCCCAAAATAACGAGAACACGGATCGGCTGTGTTCCAATTATATCATTCCGCACACTCGTTCACTAAGTAGTGCACTCTAGTTTACTGCTCATACAGGTACATGGCACTGCAGTCAGAATTCACCAAAATTAAATATACATATATATTTCTGTCTGACACAGCGTTGAGTTCATTTGTGATCATTAGTTTATTAATTGAAACGCATTTCTAAATAAATAAGTTTTACCGTATTCAGGTTTAGCATCCTAAATTCCACAGTGAATTTCGTACTTCACCAAATGCAGTTTAACGTCTTAAAAAATGTAGTAATTTGTCCGCAAACTCGATTTTGAAAAGGGCCCTTAAAATGACGCACTAAGCGCCCTACTTAGGGCACCGGCGAGGTTATTAGCGCGCAGCCGGTGATTCTCACTCCTATTCATTAATACATCAAACGATAAGTGTTTATTTTATACTTCAGCTGACTGAGCTGCTCCTCAGTGGGGTGTATTGTGTTCCTGCTGGTCCTGTGTTTATCAATTAAAAGTGGTTTATTTGATGGTGTGACAGACTTTATTGGTTTTCTTGACAGAATGGCTTCAGCTCCTGCCCAGCAGCCCACACTGACTATAGAACAGGTCAGAGGTAAGAGCAGCCCCCATCCCTATATTAAACACCAGACTGCTTAGTGTTGAGCCCTTCATTTCTTCATATTTTGCTTCCACACAGTCAGACTGGCATGTGTATTTAATGTCCTGTTGAGGAACAGTTCTCCAGATCTTCCTGAAGGACAGTGTTGTTCAATTCAATTCAATTCAATTCAATTTATTCTTGTATAGCGCCTTTTACAACAGAGTTGCCCCAAGGCACTTTACATTGGTGGTCGATGATGGAACAGGTTACAGTGATAGATGTTAAAACCAGACGACTATGGAGGAGAGGAGCCAAAAACTCCACTGTGTGGAGAAAAAAAACCCCTTGGGTATACTAGCAGTACAGAGTTAGTTCGGGTTTAACTTCAGGATCAGTGAGGAGTCCCAAGCTGCTTCCCAGGCTCAGCAAGTCGGGTGCGGCCCCTGTACCGGTGAACCGCCAGGGTCCCTTGGCGCATCGGATGTGTTGCACAGACCAGATGGTAGTTCGGCATTGGACTCAGGTGATGACCACAGCGGGCCCCCCGGACATGTAGGGAGAGAAATGGAATGAGGGGGTCAGTAATGAGCAGGATCCAGTAGTGACAGACACAGAAAGGAAGCAATACAGTGCGATGGCATGTACAGCAGCACCAGCGACATTAGTAATGGTGCACTATGGTGATTGGTGCGGGTAAGATAAACTAAAGAAGTAAGTCTTCAGCCCTGATTTAAAGACTGAGACTGAATCGGCATCCCGTACAGAGGCAGGCAAGCTGTTCCACAATCTAGGGGCCCTGTAACTGAAGGCTCGTGCTCCTATACATTTATTTATGCGAATAAATAAATATGTTGTTGTCTCTCATTTTCAGTCCAGTCTCTGTACCTGAGCAGTTCTCCAGATCTTCCTGAAGGACAGTGTTGTTGTCTCTCATGTTCAGTCCAGTCTCTGTACCTGAGCAGTTTGATAGTTCTGTGTTGGTTAATCCACACAGTGATCTACGTCTGAACCTTCAAGCAGAACAAAGCGTCTAACTTAAGGCATGCAGCGGTGAAGAGACCGGTGCAGATGATTCTAGATGATCAGGTGATCATTTACTGCTGATGCTGAGTGGGTAGAACCTCTTTATCTAGAACCATGTATCTTTAGACACTTTGCAGCTGCACTAAAACATTTGTTCCCATTTCTTTCACTAAGATCGGTCTGACAGGCAGAAAATTGTATTTCTCACCAGAAAAGTGATTCCCAGCAAAATTTAAAGAAGAGGGTCTCAAGACTTTTGCAGAGTGCTGTATAATTACTCTATTATTAAAGAAAACAACGATAAATACTTTTTTTGTTTTTTGGCTTTTATTGTTTGGGGCAGCAGTGGCCCAGTGTTTAGGGAGTTGGCCCCAGGATCAGAAGATCATGGGTTCAAATCCCTTATGAGTAGGTTGCCCTGAGGTACCCTTGAGAAAGGTACCATCCTCGTCACTGCTCCCCGGGCACTTTCAATAGCTGCCCACTGCTGCACGTGTGTGTGTTGGTAAAATACAGAGGTGAAATTTCGGTGTGGTTCACTGTGTGTTGTGCAGTGTACTCACAATGACAAGAACAGTCATTTTAACAGTCATCTTTATATGATCAATACTACAGATACTTTCCTTTTTCATCACATTTGCTGCTAAACTGTTGTCATCTGTTTTCATGACTATGGCATCTCCGCTGTGTGCACACGAAGGTAAGTCTTATAAAACTTTGACCTGAAATCTTTTTTTTTAAACCAGTCGTCCTGAGTGAAGTCATCCAGGCCTTTTCAGTTCCTGAGAATGCGGCTCGAATGGAAGAGGCACGAGAGAGCGCCTGTAACGACATGGGCAAAATGTTGCAGCTCGTCCTGCCCGTAGCTACACAAATCCAGCAGGAGGTCATCAAGGCCTACGGCTTCAACAACGAAGGAGAAGGTGAGAGACACGCTTTCATAGCAAAGTGAGAACATCACATTTCTGCCATTTTTCCAAGATTGACACACTCAGCCGATCTTTAGACAAAAACAAGAAGGAAAACAGTTCCGACTGCCCTGTTGAACCTTAACATCCCTTATATAGGAATTCTTCAGCCAGAATAAAATCCTAGAAGTGAATAGAAAGTTGTTGAAATATATCCCTCTGTCAAGGGTTATAGAACCATTTCTGTGGCTCTGGGATCCCAGCGACGAGAGCCGTTATCTCCCACTGGAGATAAAGAACAGCAGTGATTCTTCCCAGAAGTGGCCAACCAGCCAAAATTCTTCCAAGAGATCAGTGATGTTACATCTACACAGGTTGTATTATTAAGACACTGACCAACAAAGTGGACTCTGCATCAGCTGCACAGTCTAGAGTTAAAAGGGAATGAACTCATAAATTTGGGTGTGATGACAGTCCATCCAGTTCCTTTGGGGATGAGCTGGAGTGGGGTTCATAAATAATCCAACATACCAGACCTCACTAATGCTCGTGCGGCAGCAATCAAATTCTCACAGCAGTGTTCTAACACAGAGCCATCTCAGAAGGGTAGTCTTTGAGGCTGTGGTGGTCTTGTGATTAGGGACGAGGCCCCGGGATCGGAAGGTCGTGGGTTCGAATCTCAGACCAGGTCATCCTGAGGTTCCCTTGAGCAAGATATTGTCCCCATCACTGCTCCCTGGGTGCTGGATATGGCTGCCCCAGAGGGTATTGTTGTGGTTCACTGTGTGATGTCTCACAATGAAAGACAGTCACTTTCACTTCAGTTCCTGCACCAAACTCCCTGATAAGCACCAAGGGCTTAACATGCCGGCTACTTTAACAACAGTGTTCTAAAAACTTAACTGCTTTAAAAAGTTATCATGTAAATCACTTTAGGCTCTGAGCTTTTGTATATACTTTTTTTATCTGTCAGTCTCTGCAGTCTCTTGGGCGATTTTCTTCAACGTAACTCAAGTTTTCTGAATTTGGAAGAATAATTAATACATTAGCAGACAAGTCAAATGTTAATAAGTAAATAAGTTAAATCTTTGCAATATATCAAAACTGTTCAAAGGCAGTGTGTGAAGCAGTAGTGAAAATACTGCTTACTGTGGGCATCGAATTAGAGTATACAGCACTGTGCCAAAGTTTTAGGCAGGTGTGGAAAAAATGCTGTAAACAGAACGCTTTCAGAAATGGAAGTGTTGATCATTTATTTTCATCAATCAACAAAATGCAGTGAATGAACAAAAGAGAATCTAAATCAGATCAATATTTGGTGTGACCACCCTTTGCCTTCAAAACAGCATCAGTTCTTCTAGGTACACTCGCACACGGTTTCTGAAGGAACTCGGCCGGTAGGTCGTTCCAAACATCTTGGAGAACTGAGCACAGATCTTCTGTGGATGTAGCTTCCTCACATCCTTCTGTCTCTTCATGTGATCCAGACACACTGGATGATGTGGAGATCAGGGCTCTGTGGGGCCAGAAGAACTGATGCTGCTCTGAAGGTAAAAGGTAGAAACACCAGATATTGATCTGATTTAGATTTTTCTTTTGTTCCTCACTTTGCATTTTGTTAATTGATCAAAATAAACAATCGTTATTGATATTTCTGAAAGCGTTCTTTGTTTACAGCATATTTTCCACACCTGCCTAAAACTTTTGCACAGTACTGTATGTCCTGTAAGTGAAAGTGAAAGTGACTGCTGTCAATGTAAACCGGCTCACAGCGAATCACAAGGAAACTCAACCTTTAATGACTGTTCCTTGAAAGCTCAGAGGATTAAAAACCTTCTTTTCAAAGGTTTATGGTTTATTTTATGGCTATCATTTGTTCACATTTTTACATTGAACTTTTGTAGATAGACAGACAGATAGATAAACAGACAGATTGACAGATATTGATATATATATAGATAGATAGATAGATAGATAGATAGATAGATACAAAAAATCAATACGATGAAAGAAGCTCAAGTAGTGCTTGTTCTGTGGGTTTGTTTTCCAGGTGTCCTGAAATTTGCCCGACTGGTGAAAATGTATGAATCTCAGGACCCGGAGATCGCTGCCATGTCAGTCAAGCTGAAGTCCCTTCTCCTGCCGCCTCTGTCCACTCCGCCGATTGGTGGAGGAATCCAAGCTTCTTAGACAAACTGAGACCCACAGCTCACAAACACAGCGGCGTGTTCCTCAAACAGATCAGTTAGAATCTCATCCAGAAATAGGAAACACTCCTCACTCCTTTTTTGAAAAGCACACATTCCCGTGCCATTCCAACCGCCGAGTCACGTCCGTTTCATTTTTCTCTCGTATTTATTCTTTCTTGTTTGTTTGTACATAATGCCTCCTTTTGCTATCTGTGCAGTGTGTGTTAGAATCCCCAGATCAGAAACAAGGTATCAGTTTCCTCGATACCTCGCTGATGTGAGTTCCTCAGTGTTGAACTGTCGAAGAACATCGTGACTGCTGTGATCCTTTAATTCCGGCCCGAACAAATGACTCAGTATCGTTCCACCGAGGTCGCAGGAGAATTCCACTGATTTTTCAGCGGTCCCCAACCTTTTTTGCCGCACGGACCGGTTTCATTTAAAACAACATTTTCATGGATCATGAAAATGAAACACAAAAAAAACAACAGAAACATAAAAAATACCCGATTTTTTTACTAATTTTTGCGAACTTGTGGGCTTAATTTTTGATGTATCGACGTGACCGAGACTAAATAAAAAAGGACTTCTAGACTGATAATCAATAGAATATTTTTTTATCAGTATTTCTGTGCGGCCCGGTACCGGTCTGCGGCCCGGTGGTTGGGGACCACTGCTCTAAAGCGTCAGAATAAATCGCTGTAAAACAGTCCTCTCTAGTAAAACTGTTTCCAGTGTTGGTGAAAGGAACCGGACGCCTGAGTGTCCCTCTCAGACATGAAACGATGCCTGAGATGTTTTGGAGAAGATTTTGGACTAAAACTCATGATGAGGAGCACCTGCAGGGTGTTTAGAGGCACCGATTCACTTTTTCACTTTTTCACCATCATCCCCGTCCCATGTAAGCGTTTAGAGACACGTGGAGCTTCGCCGGTTTGGGCCGGAATTAAAATGGCTAAACTTGTGACGTCTGGTTCCATTCACCTCCACTGTGGACACGAGAACCTGAAATAAAGACCCACAGTGGAGCACTCTGTTTATCACAACACTATATTACAGGGAAATGTAGAAAAACTATTGGAACCCTGTTAACAGTTTCATGCATTTATATTAGCTAGAATAAAGTTCCGGTCCACTTTAACAAAACCTCCTAAGTTTTTACTTCCTGTGCAGCAGGAAGACTCTTAGTCCTCACAGATATTTGGCAAAACACTAATTGTTTTTTTAAACTTTTTTTTTTTACGTTTCACATTGTTGTGTGTGTGCAATAAACGTTTGTATAACACGAGCGAGTGTGTGACAGAGTTTCAGAACCATTCTAAACTTTAAAGATGCGTATCGATTAGAACCTTTAATAAAATAGATCTTTAACGATCACAGCGAGGCTTTCAGATCCTCAGATTGTGCCGCGATACTGGAGTTCATTTACGCTGATGATCTGTTTTTCAGTCTTTATGATAAACTTATCATTTCAGATCATGTATTATTGGAAGAAGTTTCACTTCAGGAGGTGTGTTTATCAGCGCCGTCGCCTCAGAGCGAGAAGGTCCTGGGTTGGATTCCCAGGCGGGACGGTCCGGGACCTTTCTAACTTAGAAAAAAATTCACAAAAACCCTGTAAGTTTGAATCATTATTGGGAAAGAGAAATAAAAAATAAGCAAAGACAATTTGAAAAGAACATTATAACACAACTAAATGATTATATCTGCGCTTTTCTCACACTGAATAAGAGGTGATGGAATTTAGGAAAGTAAAAAAAAAGCACACAGAACGACACTTCGACTGTTACATCAGCCCTGAACTTTGGACGTGTTTCAGAAAACGACCCCAAACCTTGTCAGAAGAATGAGATCAGGGAGAGTTTTATTTTCTCCGATTTGAGAACCTCCTGAATCCAGTGTCCAAAGATGGTGATGTGGGAGGTTTCCTTAATGAATAAATCCTCTTTTTTGAGTCTGAGAGGAAAGGAAACACTAAAAGGGTGGGGGTCAAGTTTTTGACTCATGTCAGTGTGTCAGAAATCATTGTCCTTTTACATGGACAGAATAGATGTGTATATATATATATATGTTTACTCTGTAAAGGTTACATAAAATAAATGTTGAGTGGTTGAAACCCCTTAATCTAAAACCTTGTATCTTTAGGCCCATTGCAGCCTGTCGCAATAAAACATTTGTCTTTCATTTCATCAATGTAAGAACTCACTCCAACAGTTACCAACAGTAAACCCTCTCCTGACCGGCAGGGGGAGCCCGAGTCCCTGTAATCAAGCTGAAGTCTTTCATGACTTTTGGTTGTTATTTTGGTGAAGACCATTGAGATCCCTCAATGTTTTTGTTTACTTTTACGACATTTAGCAGATGCTCTTATCCAGAGGGACTTCCATGTCCTGATTACAGGGACGGTCCCTGGAGCATCTCGGGTCCCAGTGGTGGTAGTGCTAGAAGTGGGATTTGAACCTGGGACCTCTTGATACCACTAGAACACCACCACCCATTGTTCGCGTCCTAACTGAACGGAGAGCAGAAAAAAACGAAAGAAAGCGTTCATGGTTTAAAGGCATCTCTCCTTTATTTTAGTTGGGTGTTTCCCTCCAGCTCGTTTTGAGGGTCTGCTGGTTTTGGGGGGGTTTGGACCCTTAGTTACCCCTTTATGTTAGAAATGAGTATATTAGAGGGACAGCTCAGGGTAGACGATTTGGAGACGAAGTTAGAGAATAAGGTTGCGTTGGTTAGGACGTGTCCAGAGGAGAGACGAGGATTATATCGGGAGGAGGATGTTGAAGATGGAGCTGCCAGGAAAGAGAAGAAGAGGAAGAATAAAGAGGAGGTTTATGGACGTGGAGCGAGAGGACATGCAGGTGGTCGGTTTGAAGGAGGAAGAAACAGTTGATCCGCTGTGGCGACTCCTAAACTGGAGCAGCCGAAAGAAGTACTTACTTACAGCATACTTTCTAAGTGCTTTATAATTTATAAAATCATTATTATAATAAATCCTTGGGTTTGACCCCCTGTGGCCTCTTATGGACTTTCTCTTGGGTCCTCACACCGTGAGGGTCTAAGGCCTGCTGTGTTTCAGGTTGGCCACACTGTTTATAATCTACTGAGAGTCCCAAAGATAAGACCGTTTGACCGGCGTCAAATAGCTGTTCCATCAACTAGTTGTTCCCTTGGAAAAGATAAAGAAGCGAGGGGTGGTCCAAGACTTTTGCACAGTGCTGCATTTTCTCAGCATGCTTGTTTGAGCCTCCAAATTCAGGAAATTAACCTGCTTATAAAATTAGCAGACATGGCAACCCAAACATCTCACACAACAAGCAATGAGTTTAATTTATATAGCGCCTTTCACAAAGCCAAGGATTCCTCACAATGGGTGGAACCCTGTGGAGAACCCTGACCAGGTATCAGAAGAGGAGGAGTAGAAGAAAGAGAAGAGACAACGCGGGGAGAGAAGGTCCATAGCTTTGAGGCTGCAACCCTAAATGTCCTGGCACTCATAGTGGACGGTGGAATTTCAGGGACAGACAGTAGGTTAGAAGAAGGTCTGAGGCTGTGAGTGGATGAATGTGGCACAAGGCCTTCACATCTCAAAATGGCGAAACATGCTTTCTACATAATCCAGGACCTTCTGCCAGTCGGGGCCGTCCTCCCTGAGCATCTCCTCTTCCATCTGCAGAGGAACAAAAGTCCATTAAAGTATGGACTCATCAGTCCAAATGTTCTCATGGTTGCAGGGTCCAGAATGGGACTCACCAGTGAAGCTTTAATTCCCACACACTCGCCAGTATGGAAGGCTAGATCCAGGTTTTGCCTCTGCAACACAATGGATTCATTCACTTTACCTTCATGAGGATCTTTTTGGGACACTTGAAGGACAGGGAAGGGTCACTGTTTGGCCAAAATGTGTGGGAACCCTACTCGGCTGTCTCAGCTTATGTTTGATGTGTGGTGATGTTCATAATACAGCATACAGAGACATTTTGTCCAATTAAATGTGAGAAAGCCCCTTCCCTGTTCCAGCATAACCCTGTCCCAGTAGGACGAGTGTGGTTTGGACGCAGATCTGCAGCTCATGCTTCTTTGACGGAATTGCTGAGACTCTTGCGGAAACCCTTCCCAGGCGGTGGGGGATTGGTGTCGTATTAACGGAGGTAACTCCACATTAATGTCCACAGTCTGGAAAGCGACAGGCCTGTTTCTAAGCATAAGCAACTATTTTCAGCACCAGAAGATTGGGGATCCAGATTGGACATCATGTGTTTCTGTTTCCAGGTCCCCTCAGAACCCAAATAAAACATTTTATCATGGCCTTGGGGGCCTAGTGCTTTGGGACCTGAACCCACAGTTGAAGGGAGTAGGTAGGAAGGTTAACTGAAGGTACCGTCCCCATCACTGCTGCCTGGGCCCTGGAAATGAGTGCCTCCTGCTGGACAGTGTGTTTGGGTTAAATATAGAGGAAGTATTTCATTTTGGAGAACTGACTATTATTGTTGCTAATGACAAATAGTCACTTCTAGTTCTCGCATAGGGGGCGCTGTTTGAGTCTTCTGTGATTAAAAATCTGGCTTTTACTCACTTTAGGCCAAGCTTCACATTGAAATATTATAAAATAATAATATTAATATATGAATATATACATATTAAATTGATGTGACCATCATTCATTGTAAGCTTGACCCACAGCCAGAGCTTTACTGGCCGTTAGGACGAAAAGATTTGGACGCTATGCCGTGTCCTGCTTGGACATTTCTCATCTGTGCAAATTGCTGACCCTGGCGTTCATCCTAAAACCCTGCAACAACCATAGGTGCTGTCCACATACTTTTGACCACATTGTATCATGCTGCTATAACTCTGTGTTGCTTTTTACCTTCTCGTCGGGCTTCAGAGAGCTGTAGGGTATGTGTGTGGGCAGATAGGAGTGATAAAGTGCACAAAAGGCCAGGCCGTCCTCCCAGCTGCTGCTGAAGTTTGTGATTTCTAGGTTCTGTTGAAGAGATGGAGTGGGATTTATCTGCTATAAAAGCAGGAAAAAACGATGAAACCAACTGGTTTGAATATGCAGGGTTCAATCAAAAAAAAAACTTCCTCAATACACAATTTCTAACAATAAAAGCCAAAATATAAAGTGTACAGTAAAGTGATGTGATCGTTTTTTAATATAATTAACCAGGCAGGAGAGACTGGAAAGATACAGAGATGAATGTTCTTGGTTGTGTAATTTCAGGTGATCGAATTTTTTTTAATGAGATGTTGTGATGAATCCACAGCAGAAATACTGAGGTACCCTGAGGTACCCTTTATCAAGGTACCGGCCCCGTCACTGCATCCCGGGCACTATCAATAGCTGCCCCCTGCTGCACGTGTGTGAAACGCAGAGGTTGAATTTTGTTGTGCTGTGCTGCGTTTCACAATGACGAGGGTAGTCACTTTCACTACAGTTCTACATCACCATGGCAACATTTGTTGCCTGGGTAACATGTTCCAGGGTCAGTTCAGAATTTAGGATCATAAACAGGCCCAACCTTCTGATTCCTCAACAGTCTTTCCACACCTTTTCCTTTCAATCTCGAAATAGCAAGGCTAATATCCTGATATCAATATCAGTACAGATCCTATCAGTCTTCATAAAAGAGGGATCCAGATTTCTACAGAGTGAATGACATAAAAATATAGGTTTTCTTGGCAGTAATGTTAAAGAAACTGCCACAAATGTGTGAGATGAAGATGCTGTTCTTCATATTTATTATCAACACTTCATATATAATATAAAACATTTCAAAAGCACTGTGCAGAAAACAATTTTGGACAAAATAAACAAATAACCATGGACACGATTTGTCTTCATTCAACATTAACATTAACGAGCCTGAAGTTGAACACGTTTTATGACGCAGTCCTCAAAAACTGATGAACCTGTTTTATATATCTGTTATATGTGTATGTTATTTGCTTGTTCGCACTGTGCAGAAATGAGCCATCAGTCATTTTCTTGGAATCATGAATAATTGATAAATGATAATAAAAACCCAAAGAAAAGCCCTAAAGGCTTGTAAATGACTTCGGCTTGGTGTTGAGTGGAGGTTGATGGATCAGTCCTCACCTGATACCCCTGAGTTCGGCTTTGACACCAGCGGAGCAGAAAGTTCCTCCTGGAGCCGCCGTGCCGCCGCAGCATTAAACTGAAAGCATCCTGAGGTCTGCGGGTCAAGATCGGGTCAAGGTGAGTTGTTTGGACAGACAGAGAGACAGTATTAACTTCAACGTCCACTGCACAAATCATCTCACCTCACTCTGCTGCTCAACACAGATGGTGAAGCAGGGCTGGAGTCACCTTCTTGTTGACCTGTCAGATATGAACAGACGCAGGCAAACTCTTTGGACATAAAGGCTGATGATGCTCAAAGATTTTCTGCTAACTGCTTATCCATTTTGCACAGGTTACTTCCATTAAGGCCAGACTACAGGCAGAGACGTTACCTCAGTTCGAGAAGTTGATGTAGATACTGCAATGGGCAAGTGTAAGGATTTGAGGGACCATCTGTGATGGTGAGAAGAAATGGGTCAGAACATCTCCAACATGGCAGGTCTTTTGGGGTGTTCCTGCTATGCAGTGGTCAGAGCTGACCGAAAGCACACCAAGAAAGGACAACCGGTGAACCATCACAGGGCCATGGAGGCCCAAAGCTTTTTGATGCAAGTTGGTACCCATAGAAGAACCACTGAACAAGTTCTGATAGAAAGTTGTCAGAACAGAGTGCAGCTCTGCGGCAGAGTGTAGACCGGCCAGAGTGCCCATACCGACCCCTGTCCACCACTGAAAGCTCCTACAATGGATATCAGAACTGGACCATGAAGCGATGGAAGAAGATGGGCAGGTCTGATGCATCTTGTCTTCATTCATCAAGTATAGATGATAGACAGAGAACGAGAACGTTTGAGAGTACATGAAATCATGTCAACAAACAAGAGCCTGAAACCTGGCATTTGTTGATGTATCATCAAATTTGGAAGCACACTCTAACAGCTAATCATTTTATTTGTTTACAGTAAGTTACAGCCTGCAGTGAAGGACACTGAGACTCACCTCTGAGGCTTCTGGACCAGCTGTCCTGTCTCTGTAACAGCCGGTCTGTTCTTCTCCCTTTTACTGCCTCCTGGCTCTGAAGAAATGGTAAAAAGTCCTGTCATGATGTCTAACTTGTAGACTCAACAGCACCTTTGCTCCATCACCCTGTTTCTCAGCTCATTTGCTCACATCATACAATACTGGGCCAAAGTAACGGATCCCTTGTTTCCTCATATTTTGCATCTAAAGTCTGACTTTCTTCTAATTTTTCTGTATTGTTGAGGAACAGATCTCCAGGCCATTCAAGGTTCTGCTATAGGGTTAGGGGCCAATGTGGTTCAGGTTAGGACTTTGCCAGTCAAATCCATTTCCTTTCAAGCTATTCAGAGGCAGATTTGGCCTAGTACTTCAGATCGATGTCCTACTGCTCAATCCATCCAGAGCTTTAGCTCATGGATTGAAGACCAGATATTCTCCTGCAGGACTTTGTCTCAGAGCAAATTTCCATACCCTAAAGCAGGAAAACGCTCCACAAAATCCCACTACCACCACCACCACCAAATGCTGGTCTGATGCTTAATGTAGGCTTTGCACTCGTTATAACATGAATCCTGTCTTTCAGCTTCGACACATCAGTCCATGGAACATATTCCAAACATCTTGAGGGTAATCATGGTATTCCTGATAAATGTGAGCCTTTGGTACACAATGATTTTCTTTTCGCCACTCGCTCAAGGATCCTTTCTTTTATCTGAAAAATCATGAACATTGACCTTATCTGAGATGAGTGCGACCTCATTCCTTAGATATTCATCAGGGATCTTTTGCGACTTGATGAGTTGTCACTGTAGCCTTTAAGGTGTTCACCACTGATGTACAGTACTGTGCAAAAGTTTTAGGCAGGTGTGGAAAAAATGCTGTAAACAGAACGCTTTCAGAAATATAAATAATGATTGTTTATTTTGATCAATTTACAAAATGCAAAGTGATCGAACAAAAGAAAAATCTAAATCAGATCAATATCTGGTGTTTCTACCTTTTACCTTCAGAGCAGCATCAGTTCTTCTGGCCCCACAGAGCCCTGATCTCCACATCATCCAGTGTGTCTGGATCACATGAAGAGACAGAAGGATGTGAGGAAGCTACATCCACAGAAGATCTGCGCTCAGTTCTCCAAGATGTTTGGAACGACCGACCGGCCGAGTTCCTTCAGAAACCGTGTGTGAGTGTACCTAGAAGAACTGATGCTGTTTTGAAGGCAAAGGGTGGTCACACCAAATATTGATCTGATTTAGATTCTCTTTTGTTCTTTCACTGCATTTTGTTGATTGAAGAAAATAAATGATCAACACTTCCATTTCTGAAAGCGTTCTTTCTTTAAAGCGTTTTTTCACACCTGCTAAAACCTTTGCACAGTGCTGTATGTATTCTTAATTTGGAGATGAAGACTCACATTGTGGTTCACTGGGCCTTTATAATCATTTCAAAGCACTGTCCTGAGCTTAGACAAAGCTATTAGGTGAAAATGGACAAACCTAAAGAGGAGAAAACTGAGAAATCTCTTTATTACTTTATAATTTTTGATTTTCTTTGTTTTTTTTCTAGACAAATGTGGCAAATGTTAAAAATCAACACATTTTTTTAATGGCGCTTTACATTTTTCTATGTCCTGCTGTTGCTGCTGGCCTTGGCTGTTGGACTCATAAGAAGATTCGATATATGTTTCAGTTATTTGAATTAACACCTCTTCTAAAGAAAAGAGGCAGCGGTGATCTAGTGTTTAGGGACAAGGCCCAGGATCGGAAGGTCGTGGGTTCAAATCCCTTACGATTAGGTTGCCCTGAGGTATCCTTGAGCAAGGTACCATCCCTGTCACTGCTCCCCAAGCACTTCCAATAGCTGCCCCCTGCTGCACGGTGTGAGTGGGTAAAATGCAGAGGTGTAATATCACTGTGGTTCACTGTGTGCTGTTTCACAATGACAAGAATTTTCAGTTCACTTTCAAAAAAGCTTTACCTTGACTGGACTTACTGGGTTGGTTCGATTTTGGGAGCTCCCGTGCAGGATAGAGGAGGAGTGTGTTGTCAGAGGAATCTGAGAAAGGCTCCTGGGGAAAAAAATGTAGAACTGGGTCTAAAACGGGTCCTGCACAGCTTGATTACTGAACTACTAAATCAGATTATTACCAGGCTGACTTTGAAACAGAAAGTAAATGGAAACGCCAGGTTTCCACATATTATAGGATCACTTGAGCTGGATTTTAATACAGAATAGGACCACAGGCCCTCAGATTCATGTGGTGTGTAGCTGAGATGATGGAAGTGTGTATTTGAGATTGTGGAGGAGCTGCACTTCAACTTCTTTGATTAGATTTCGAGCTACAGGCCCACTAAATGAGAAGGACCACCAAGGAAGGAACAGCAAGAAACTGGCAGGACTCAATCAACAGGTCTGAGACTCTAAGCTCCTGGTTTTAGTGTCCCCCTCGTCAGAGACTAGAAGAGCGTAAACACAGAGCATGAGAAAAGTTATGGCTCACCTGGACCTCTCAGACAGCATTGTGATCCTCCGAGGCTCTCTCACATAACCACCTTCCTCTCTCTTCCTGTCTTCGTTTTGTCCACCAGGCTGTTTCTCCATTTCCTCTCCTTCTCCAGGCTTCTGGAGATCCTTCATCTCTTCAAAATCTCCTAGCTCCCTTGGGCTTCCCCCCTGTGATATGCCACGGTCCATCATTGTGTCCTGATTCTGTTCTTCATCAGGTCCAGTCTGTCTCCTCTCCAGGCTCTGTTGCTTTTTGCAGAGCTTGATTCGGCCTCCCTGCTTGAACGTTTCGAGCTCGGCCAGGGTGTGATGATGCTCTGATCCGAGTGTGTGGAGTGTGTGTTGGGTTTCTGTGAGTTTGTCCCTCAGACTCTCCAGCTCTGTCTCTGTCTGGCTCAGTTTGCTCATCGTCTCATCCACACGTTGCTGTGCAAGTGAGTGTTCTTCTCTGAGGCTTCTCAGGGCCTCTTCGGCCTCCAGTCTCAAGCGGTCGGCCACGGACACGGCCACCCGCAGGTCCGACTGGAACTGTCCCCACTCCGCCCTCTCTGTCTGACAGCAGGAAGGACACACACCAACAGAAGAGAGGAAATATAAAAATCTCACTTCAGATACTCTACAGTAAAAAAAATGGACGATGTACGTGGACGATGATATTTGCTGATGATCTTGTGATCTGCAGTGAGAGTCGGGAGCAGCTTGTGGAGAACTTGGAGGGATGGAGATCTGCTCTAGAGAGGAGAGTAATGAAAGTGAGTAGGACAAAGACAGAATACAGTGTGAATGAAAGTGAGGACAGCGGAGTGGTGAGGATGGAGGGAGCAGAGGAGGTGAAAGTGGAGGAGTTTAAATAAGAGAGGAGAAGAAGAGAGTGCAGGCAGGCTGGGGATGAAGATGGACAGGATTAGGGAAGAGTATCAGATGGACAGCTCAGGTTTATACATTTGGAGACAAAGTAAGAAAAGCAAGACTGTGTTGGTTTGGACGTGTCCAGAGGAGAGACGAGGAGTATATCAGGAGGAGGATGTTGAAGATGGAGCTGCCAGGAAAGAGGAGAAGAGGAAGAACAAAGAGGAGGATTATGGATGTGGTGAGAGAGGACATGCAGGTGGACGGTGTAAAAGAAGAAGACTATTAAAGAATTATTTTGGCCTTTTCACTTTTCACAAAGAATTATTTTGTATCTTCTACAAATGATTCAGAATCCACTATGAATCATGTCTCTTCATTTTAAATGAGTTTTTTTTATATTTGTCTCTTACATGTCCAATAGTAACATAACTTACCCAAAATAAATGAAAACATAAAAGATTAAGAAAGATACCTTCCTAGACACCATTATGGAAAATTCATATTTCTAAGATTTATTAATGAATATTTCTAAAAATGCTAAAAAATATGGAAATGAATATTTGCTTAGTCACTGTAACTCTGCTGACCTTCAGTGTGTCCTTAAGGCTCTCGATCTCTGCCACCATCTTCTCTCTTTCTGCCAACAAACTCTTCAGCAGCCCTGATACACACACACACATGGTCTGAGAAGTATATAGAGTTGTACCCCTCAACCCACCGAGTACACCTCAGTAAGAGGCACTTTTCATGTTTGTCCCCCTCTAACTCTAAGACTGTATGCATGTCCATGTCAGACCTTCTGTTATATTTTCTAATACTGTTTAAAAGAACCGGCTGCATGCTGGCTTTATTTTTGGAAGCACTTTGATCATTTGAGTGCGCATTAGATCAAAGTTCACATCGCTATGGAAACACTTATCAGTCTGTTTTATCAGAACCAATAGAACGCCACTCAGGTGTTTCTATCCAAGTATGCAGCAATGGACTCCTTATTAATCTAAAATAAAACGTGTTCAGTTACATTTTTGGACCAGAACAAAGCACAGGCCTTTTCCCCCACGGTTTCAACATCGTCTCAGGAAAGGTTGGACTGTTTTATTTGGTTAAAGTGACACTTGAGCTTGTAAGGGATTGTTACTTCTTAACATTTCCCCTAAAGACTGTTCAGTCATTTCTCAGAAGTGCTCAGTAACAGAAAAATTAAAGATCCCTGGTTTATCAGTTGACTCAGACTTTAGTAGAGCTCAGTAACGCTCCAGAAACATCAGAAAAACATGAAACAAAATTAAAGGTGCCATAACTTTTACATGGGTCACATTTCCTCCATACATTAAATTCAGCGAAAAAGCAGTAAATGTTGTGTCTGTTAATCTTCTTACCCTCATTCTAAAAATGCTAATTCTCTCAACTCTTACCCACCTGCTGCTCCAGCTGGTCCTGAGCTCCACCCCAGAGATCCTCCATGTTGCTCTAGTATTCTTCTCAGAATGAAGGCCACCTCCTGCAGCTCTCTTTCTGCCAAACATGGATGCTCCACGCATCCATGTGGTCCAGCTTCTGCTGTAGATGCAGCATCTTCTAAAGCCATTGATTCCCTGTGAGGTGAGCAGGGTGAGGCAGAAGCTCCAGTGGTGTCCTCCTTCATAACAGCATCGAAAGACAGAGCCACCAGTGAAGATGGAGGGGGCAGTCGGGGTGCGGTTGCTGCTGTAGGGGAGGTGGAAGGAGTCTGGAACAGATGAGACCCTGGAGGAAAAGAGACGAGTGACTCAGGTTTGGTTGTGGTTTTAATTTGTACCCTTTTTAATCAATGGAGTTTTTACAAAACTGTAAAATTCTCGAGTCCTTCAATTCTTCATATTCTGATTCCAGAGAGCCAGACTTCCTGTTTTTAATGTACTGTTGAGGAAAAACAAGTGACTATTTGCTGTTGTGAACACCCAGCACAGCACACAGTTAATCATAACCAAATACACCCTCTGCATTTAACACACACACCGTCCAGCAGGGGGCAGACATATCCAGCACCTGGGGAGCAGTGATAGGGATGGTACCTTGCTCAAGGGGACCTAAGGGGCTACCTACTGATCTAGCATTAGAAGCCTCGACCTTCCAATCATGGGACTACTCTCTAACCTAGGCCACCGCTGCCCCAAGTTCTCCAAGCTTCCTGAAAGACAAAGTTTTTGGCTCTCATTTTCAGTCCAGTCCAGTGTTTTTTTCTTAGTGATTTGCAGCACCTGAACCCCAAGGGCATCCCAGAACCTGCTGCCTTCAGCTGGAGCTTTGTGCTGTTGAACATTTTAGCAGAATGGGCTGTTATCCAGTGTCTGATTGTTTGAGGCTAAAAAACATTTTCTCAACTTTGAACGAATCCAATTATTCTGAAATAGGAGATTTCAGAAATTTTGGATCGTAGATTGTGCAGCAGAACACTTCACAAAAAGAAGTGCTCTATACATTGTACCTACTGATTTGATGCTGATTAAGGATTATTGATACAGATGACACTCGCTCAGAGGTGACCTAATGTTTAGGGACTAGGCACCATCACTGGACGGTTGTGGGTTTGAGTCCCAGATCAGCAGGTTACCCTGAGGTACTCTTGTGCGAGATACTGTGCCCAAAACTGCTCCATGGGCACTGGATATATCCATGAATGTGAGTTAAAGAAGAAGCATTTCGTTATGGTTCAACTTTCTCTTGAACAGCACTCTAGACATTACACAATAAACCCAGCAGATGGTGTTACACAGAGTGCTTCGCTCACTTTAATATTCACTGTGTAATTATTACAGTTAAACCGTTTCAGGGATCCACGCTTCCTGCAGGGTTCTTTATTCTTACCAGACGAGTTTCCCATGTTGATGAGATTCTAGAGGATCATCAGGGTTTGTCCTGGATGCTGTGTTTACTGTAAGACCAAAAATAAGACAAGTATTAAATGATACTGATGTATATTTCTGTGCAAACCACCATGAGACAATGTGGTTATAAAAATATGGAAAAACAAAAATGAGCATTTTAAATGAGCAGATTAAACTTAATCTGAACTAACAAAATCAAAATGAACAGCTTTCATTTCAAAAACATTTCTGTTTATTTGATCCTCCACTCAAATGGAACAAAAGATCAGAGAAAACAGAGGAAAAGTCTTGAGCCTCTCATTTCTTCATATTCTCCTTCCAAAGTTCCAGGCGTTATTGTATTTTAATGTATTGTTGACACTGTTCCTGAAGGACAGTGTTGTTGTCTCTCATTTTCAGTCCAGTCTCTGTACCTGAGCAGTTCTCCAGATCTTCCTGAAGGACAGTGTTGTTGTCTCTCATTTTCAGTCCATTCTCAGTACCTGAGCAGTTTCAGAAGCGGTGTGGTAGTATCTATACGCAGAATGGAAAATAGCCAACGTCCAAAGGAGAACTTTGGATCCTCCTTCAATAAGCCTGAAGAAGTGTTCCTGAAGATGACTTAAAAAATAAGAAAGTTTGTCTAAGGGTTTAAATGAACTTCTCCTCTCACTCCCTCACTCATTTTCTGAGCCGCTTGTCCTGATTAGGGTCGTGGGCGATGCTTTAGTCTATCCCAGCTCTCACAGGGCTAATGGCAGGGACATGCCCTGGACAGGTCACTAGTCCATCGCAGGGCAGACACACTAGCACACTCTCACACACACTCACACCTAGTGGGGCAGTTTAACATCTCCAGTCCACCTGACATGCAGGTGTTCGGACGGTGGGAGGAAATCAGAGCTCCTGCACACAGATACACGCAGACACGGGGACAACACGTCCACTCCACACAGAAAGGACCCGGACCGTCCCGTATGGGAATCAAACCCAGGGCCTTCCCACTGTGAGGCAACAGCGCTACACACACTGCACCACTATGCCGCCCCTTAAATGGACTCGATACTGAAAATGTCTTTTATTATTATGGAACAATAATTCCTTTCTTACAGAAATTCAAACTGGTTTTGAGATCAAAGAATCTCCTGACTGCCTTGTTCTAGTCTTTTATTTGGGTTTTTCTTTGGCAAGCCAAGAGAACAAGTGAA
>CM029370.1:29541545-29681545 GCA_017165825.1 Hepsetus odoe | reverse complement strand
TAACAATAGTAATACATCCCATATGTGCAGATCCAGTGGTTTGTCAGTCCAGGTCAAATTATGTTGTTTTTAAGTAAATATTGTTGTTGGAAAGAAAGAAAATATACAGGTCAAAATTCATTTTTATTGATTTCATGGATTTAAACTTTTATTAAGCTTAATCCTAATTATAAACCCCCAAAAAGCCCAGCATAATTACAAACACTTATCAAAATGTTCCATTACAGTTATGCTCACTGTGTACTCCTTTACTCAGTACTAGTGAAAAAGTACAGGAATGTACTGAGAGTGTAAAGTAAAAGTACAGGAGTGTAGTGAGAGTGTAAAGTGAGACGTGTCACCTCTGAAGGACGTCTGGAGCGTCTGTCTGTGCTGAAAGTGAACTGAATCTCACTCCATATTAATATTAAAGCCTCTTTAGATTAAACAAGTCCTCTTAAAGACAGTAACTAAGTGTTTGTAATGCATAACCTCCCAGCTCTGCTCACAGTAAAACCTCTGGACACTGTGGGAGGAATCTGGACTCACCTTTAGATGTCTGAAGTATCCGGGAGAAATTCTGGGGAGACAGAAAACCCTCTTCGCCGTCTCCATGGCAACAGCTAAAGAGAGACCGGAGAGTGTTTAACTGGTGAGTAAATGAGCTCAGATCAGTAAGTCTGTGTTTATATACTGCAGAGTCTGCCGTAATGAGCTCGTCCACCACGTGGCTGAGGTGCGTGTTGGACAGTAAAGGATGAGGCGCTTCCTCAGACGAGTCACTCAGACTTACTCCAGGTCACTGAAGGGCAGCGTCAGGGCCGTCAGGGCCGTCAGGGCAGCCAGGCGGTGTGTGGAAACAGTGGGGAGCTGGCAGGACACTCGAAGGATTAGCAGCACTGGATCAGCTTTATTTTTATTCCTAACACTCAGCTCGTCCAAAGTGTGCGTCCATTTGTGTCCACGGGTTGAAGACCTTTCTTCTGTAATGCTGCAAATCCATCGGAGATAAACAGAATAACAGGAGAATACATAAAGATGGCATATCTGTCTGTCTCTCTGTCTGTCTCTCTGTGTCTGTCTCTCTGTCCGTCATTCTGCATCCGTCTTTGTAACTGTCTGTCTTTCTATGTTTGCCTTTCTCTATCTATCTATCTAGCCATCTGTCTGTCTGTCTGTCTATCTATCTATCTATCTATCTAGCGTCTGTCTGTCTATCTATCTATCTATCTATCTATCTAGCCATCTGTCTGTCTGTCTGTCTATCTATCTATCTATCTATCTATCCATCTATCCATCTATCCGTCTATCTGTCTATCTATCCGTCTATCTCAAACCTAAATTAGGTGTTTCTACAGATTTTGAAGCAGAATTTCTGCTTATTTGCTGAGTTTAAAGAAGTGACACATTTTATGTTTTTTCAAATAATATTATGTTAAATTGCATAAATTGCAAAGTCTAGTGGGGAGCAAAGCCTACTTTACTGGAGAAAGAAAAATATACACATTTTTAATGGGAGTAAATGGTACAAGTGTGTTTTTTACATGAAATGAAAATGTGGCAGAATTTTTTAAATCTTTAAGAACAAAATTTTAAATGAGATTCAAGACGTTCCCCCTTGATACCATGCCACAATTATTTTTAAGGATTTATTTGAACAAAAAAAAGCCATTTAATATATTTCACTTTTAAAATGGTCACAAAAGTTTTACACCGGATGTCCTTCCTGACCTCACCCCAACATTTATCCCGGATTGGCAAAGAGAAACACACGGGCTTGTGCGTCCCTATTGGCTGGGTATTTAAAATACGTTTCAAATAAATGATCATTTCAGCCTTTCATACCAATATTCATCCAGCCATCCATCCATCTTCTGCCGCTTGTCCCAAACGGGGTCGCGGGGGAGTGCTGGTGTCCAACCCAGCGCACACAGGGCGAGGACGGGGGACACACCCTGGACAGGTCGCCAGCCCATCGCAAGGAGGAGCGGGACGTGGACGGCACCTTGCTCAAGGGTACCTCAGGGCAACCCACTGGGAAGGGGTTCGAACCCCCGATCCGCTGATCACGTGGCTGACGCCCAAACCACTAGGCCACCGCTGCCCCACCAATATTCATATAAAGTAAAATACTTAATCCTATAAAAGACTCTTCTTGCCCACTGACACTGCAGTCCCTCGTCCTGTTGAAGACGACTCCTCTGTGTGAAGGTTTATTTTTTTAGGCCGGGAATCTGAGAGAGTAACTCGCATGTTCAAACACACTGGTCGGTTCCTAAGCTCTTAAGGAGGACTATCGCAGGACTATTTTTAAATCAGGCTTTAGTTGCATCAAGGCAAAAACTGCACCCACAAAGTCACAACATCACACAACTAACATGTGACGGCTGATCGAGTCTTTTTAACTTTTTTTGTGTCGATTTCTTGCTGAACCTTCAGGACTGTGGAGCGTCCAGTGTGTGTCAAGCAGGGATTTGGTTTATTGTTTTGGCAGGACAGTAGCCACTCCACGCTGCTCCCCAATCCTGGTTTCCTGAGAGGATCACCTGCTGCTGTTAAATCCAGAGAGAGATTAACGTATCCTACCAGGACTCAGCATTAAAGCTTATTTACACACAACAGCAAACACTGCAGCAGCTCCGCTTTGCCTCGTTTTAGGTTCATCTGATACAGACACTTTCAAGATGTCTAGTCTTCTCACCAGGTTTAGGGTTAGAGTTCAGCTAGGCAACGTGGTGAGGTTTAAGCTCAGGTTGACACTTGGTGCTGATTAAAAGGTTCGGTTTAAAACCAGGAATAGTGTTGAGAAGAAAAGTAAAATGAGTAGATTTCCTCCCAGGGAGGAAATTAGGACTGGTAACAGGGTTAGGTGTAGAACCAGGGCTGGATGTAGGACTGGTAACGGGGCTATGTTTAGAACCAGGTTTAGAGTTGGGACTGGTAACAAGGTTTTGCTTAGAACCAGGTCTAGAGTTGGGACTGGTAACAGTGTTAGGTTTAGAACCAGGTTTGGAGTAGGTACTGGTAACAAGGTCATGTTTAGAACCAGGATTAGAGTTGAGACTGGTGACAGAGTTAGGTTTAGAACCAGGTTTAGAGTTGGGACTGGTAACAAGATTGCTTAGAACCAGGTTTACAGTTGGGACTGGAAACAGTGTTAGGTTTAGAACCAGGCTTAGAGTTGGAACTGGTAACAGTGTTAGGTTTAGAACCAGGTTTAGAGTTGGGACTGGTAACAAGGTTTTGTTTAGAACCAGGTTTAGAGTTGGGACTGGTAACAAGGTTATGTTTAGAAACAGGTTTAGAGTTGGAACTGGTAACAGTGTTAGGTTTAGAACCAGGTTAAGAGTTGAGACTGGTGGCAGAGTTAGGTTTAGAACCAGGTTTAGAGTTGGGACTGGTAACAAGGTTGCTTAGAACTAGGTTTAAAGTTGGGACTGGTAACAGGGTTAAGTTTAGAACCAGGTTTAAAGTTGGGACTGGTAACAGCATTAGGTTTAGAACCAGGTCTAGAAGTGAGACTGGTAATAGGTTTAGCTTAAGGAAGAAGCTGAGATTTAGGACTGACAACAGGGTTTAGACCCAGGGTGATGGTTAGGAGAGGTAACAGGGTTTAGGACCAGGGTTAATCCTAAGCAGTGTAATGTTGACCAATCAGGCAAAAGCATCAAGGATCAATCTTTTTTGTCCGTGTGCAATAATTGACTGATAAAGATGATAGATTTTTTTCTTTTCTTTCTAGATTTTTTTCAGCTGTAACATTTTTCTTTGGTCCAGTAGCAACAAAAATATAGATAACTGTTACTCTCATAGCCAAGTACAGATCTTTAAAGTCGCTAGGATGTTTGTCAGGCACATTTAAACTAGACTTCTTACAAAAATATTATTTCCAATGAATGTTTTTTGTGGTTGTTTAATACCAGTGTAGCATTTTCTTAAAAAGGGTTTCTGAAATAAAGGGAATAAGTGTCTATTTGTCATTTTGCAGCAGTGGACAGCCATATCCAGCACCCAGGGAGCAGTGATGGGGATGGTACCTTGCTCAAGGGTAACTTATGGCAACCTACTGGTCTGGGATTTAAATCCACGACCTTCTGATCTTGGGGCACCGTTCAAGACAACGGTGCTGTATTCTTTCGAATCAAGCTCAGAGATTAAACAGATGAACGAGTTCGTTGGGATCAGATTGTGGATTCGTAGGTTACACTAAGGTTCCCTTGAGCAAGGTACCATCCCCATCACTGCTCCCCGGGTGCTGGATATGTCTGTCCCCTGCTGGACGGTGTGTGGACGAAAAGAAGACGATGCATTTGGTTGTGGTTCACCGTGTGCGCTCAATGATATGTAGTCACTTTCACTTCGCTTTCAGTTTCATTCATTCATGAAATGAAAAAAAAAACCCCAAACATTTTCTTTCTTCAAAAAGATTTAATTGCAATTCTATTTACAACAAATGATCATAAGCAATATTCAGTTTTTCAAAGAGGCAAACTGATCAAATTGTAAATTAGGCAACGTACCGAAGCAAATTAATAAAACCGGAGGAACAAATTATATAAAGTCCAAAACCTTTCGTAAAGAAAACTCATCTTGAAAAAGAAAGTCAACAATTTATATTCAGAGATATGAATGTGAATCAATAAGTTATAAATAAATAGGCAACTACCAAACTATTTGTAAAATGCCAAAATACCGAACAGCAATGAAACATCAAACCATACATTAAGTTTTTACGATCCTGCATGCTGTCATTTGTTTAGAAAAGAATCAACCAAATAAACAACCGAAACATGGTTCAGAACAGGAACCGGTTCCCATTGAAATGAGGCGTTCATGTATATATCAGTATATGTATACTTTTGTTTACAGATAATAAATATTTGGTATTGATCGATCCTCATTATTGGTATTTGAATCTGAACGTCTTCAAAGAGTCGTCCGCTCACGTTTCATCCCGAGAGGTCTTGTGTTTTCTAACCCATCAAGTGTCTTAAAGAGAAGTTCTCTCCTCAGCAGAGCGTCAGAGAGAGAACCAGAACGAACATAGCATTTCTCCGAACGGGTACACTGGCCAAAAGAGAAGAAGAGAGAAACGAAAACTAGCAAGCCAGGACTTACAATCTGCCTAGAACCCCAGCCGGACGGTCAGATTGGGAAACTATCACAGCCTGGCCTCCGGAGCAGAGAAAACACAGCATTTCTGGATGAAGTGGGTGGGAAAGGCATGCTGTATCCTCACTGAGCCGATCATGAGCCGAGTGGACAGTGAAACTTCTCATTAAAGGTTATTGCTAATCAGGCAGTGGGGCTTCAGTCGGTGCCTTTACTCCTGTCCAGTCAGCTGTCTTTAAGATTAACGTCCGTCCTATTCGAGAAAAAGGTCATTTAACGCTCGTGTACGTACAGAAAGACAAAAAAAAATCAACATGAGGAAAGATTTGCGGATATACTTCCATCATCTGGAAAGAAAGTGTATAATTGTTCATTCTTGAACACACAATTGACTCATTTATGCACCGCCCACAAACGCATGTATGAGATCGGATGCCCTCTTACAAAGTATAAATGTGATAGACTGTCATTAGATGTCTTATTGGTGTAGCTATTAGCCCTGTCTGCTGTGTGGACTGGTCTTATCCACTATGCTATCCAACCACTTTGCTCTTTCATAGCTCTTGTTAGTAGGATGGGCAAGTTTGACAGTAATCTCTTTAAACATAAAGAGGAAGTGAAGCAACTCAGCTTTTGGTAAAGTAACCATGATATTATTTTGTAATTATATCAACGCTGTAGGCAAGTGACGCTCCGTAGAGGAGCAAGGTGAACCACAGGGAAGAAGAAGATACACATATTACAGTCAGATTTTCAGCTGGCTGATAAACATTAGCCCAGTTTTTAATTCTAAATGAAATAAACAGGATGGTCTATTCTCTAAAGGTGGAAGTAAATGCAACAAAATGCACATCTCTGATGTGCTACCATTATTTAAGTTGAAATTGGTGGACAGGGTGAGGTCCCAGCCTGGTAGAAGGGAGCGAAAATTAAGAATTAAGATAAATTTACCATCTTGGTTGTTATTTTAATGTGATACGAAGGAGGCTGCATATCTAAAATGAACATGATGATAAATCATATTCTAGAACAGGAACTAGCTGCCATGTTTTGTTAGAGATGTTCTGCTGGGAGACCAAAGTGTGGACACTTAAAGTCTCATAAGGTTTAGATCTTTAAAAGGATTAGGCAGTTTGACTGACGTGAAAAACCTCCAACCACGTAACATTTAGCGCTCAGGCCTGAAGGGCTTGTTAGTGTCACTATCGTTTAGTGACAAACACCAGTTTCAGTTCAGTTCTGGGTGAAGGGTGAGATTCGGAAAGTCTGAAATTCTGAAATTCGACAGTCTTCTATTCATAGCTTTCAGTCACAAGGACAAAAAACCCTGGAGGACAAAAAACCTTCAGGACGTGAGTACATTTTACTTCTGTTCCAGACAAATATTTAGATCCCTGATCAACAGAAGGTTAAGCAAAGATATGAGAACAAACTCTAAGTTTTGGACACTTTCGATCCCTGTCCAGCACCCACCGCAGTATTTCAGTCTCTGAAGACCGAGACGTCCCTGCCAGAGCTCCACTTTGGGGACGTCTGCATGTGTCCTGTGGAGAATCCCTCCCCTTACACTGCCGCCAGGATGAGAGTTTACAGGACGGACAGCTGCGTGTGTCTTCAGTGTGGACGGGTCAATAATGCTGCTGCTCGGGAGACAGAGGACGAGATGTTCTTCTCTGTCAAGGTGAAGGGGAGTGATCACGGCTGATTTTTGGAAGAAAGCTAGCTAACATTAGCTAATTCATTTTTCAGACTGAAAATGAACCTTCTCTTTAACTTGGTCATTTATTTATTTATGTTAACAGAACTGTGTCCCAAACTGCACTACTGCCCTAAATAGTGTGTAAAAATAGTGCACAACCAACGGACACACACTCAGTGACTAACGTAGTGTATAGTGTACAGAAGTGTGCCGTTTGGGATGCAGCCCTTCAGTTCCGAACCAGAACGACGTGGTAAAGAAACGACTAAAAACACAATCGTTAAAACAACGGAGCTTATCTTTGATGAAAGGTTCATGCAAAGACTTATGGACTACAGGTGTCCCTTCTTTCATTCCCTCCCCAGAGCCGGGGACATGTCCAGCAGCATGAATCCACCTTCTTCTTCACCTTCTGTAGAAGTTCAGCATCCAGTTACACAACAACACAAAAAATAAATGGAGGGCAACGCAAGGAAGGCTCATTTTGCCCTCCAGGTGGGCGGTCCTTTAAGGGTGGGATGTCACATGGAAACTATGAATAAATAGGCCGTCCCATGAAGACATTGCAGAGAGCCCCTTTAAGCAATCAAACAACGAAAAGCTTTTCTCTAAACACTTATTTCAGTAACGGCAAATATTTAAATACTTTGAATTATTACCTTTAAGTAACTACTAGACCCAATCAGGTGAGTTTGTACGGAGCAAATTCATGAATTTGCAGAGTTTCAGCCACAACTAAGCAGCCAGGCTTTTCTATACAGACATAAACGATGCATAGTGCGGTGGTGGGATATCAACGATGCAGATAGTTTGATCAAAATCGAGTAGGTCAGCGAGAAAGGCAGAACATGGACGGGTCAGTCAGACGTGTTCGTATCGTGATGGAGGGTTGATTGTCCAGATCTAACGTTTCTCTGAAATATGGACAGTCTCGCCAGCGGTCCTGAACTGTTCACAGCATTCGCGCAGCCATTCATACGTCAGAGGGTGTTAGAAAAGCATCAGAGATAAATCTGTACAGGTTTCAAATGTGACAGATTAAGCACCAGTAATAGCCACCACATGATGATCCCCTTTCATATACAGAAAAAACTCAAATGCATTAAATAACTCATCAGTCGGGTAGTGGACGAGCATCTCATAACTGGAGAAATGGATTCTGAAAAGACAGACTGGAGATGATCGGGATCTTCTAGATTAAAGGGGTGAGCTGTAGCTGAAGAACAGCTCTGCTAATGAGCTTCTCAGGGCTCAGTTTCTATGAATGCAGGAAAAAATAATCAGTGATGATGAGATATAAGACCTTTGGAGTGGAAACTGGATTAAAGTGATTTTTCTGCTTATGCCGGACAGCCGAATCTCTGAACATGCTCACCGGCTGGGACATTTCTCCGCTTGGAGCTTTAAAATCGTCTGTAATACCATAAAATAAGTTTGGACCTGTTCTGTTCTATTCTATTCCAGTCCATTTTAACAAGCAGAGACAATATTCATTGGTGTTTGTAATAATTCTTTTTTGGTCAATGTGGGTTTTTTGTAAGATCTCAGGAAAGTAAATTCAATGTAGAGCTTCATTCCAATCAATGTAGAGCTTAGAACTTGGACTTGGTTGAACAGATGTAGCCCTTTTTAACCCTTAGAGGACCTGCGGCATGGATACGTGTCCAAGAAAATCTTTTTTTAAATAATTATTTTGAATGAAAATTTTCTAATGTTGCTTAAAAAATGGGGGGAAAAATCACACTGCTCATTTCAAACCCTTTAAAAATGACAAGAATGGAAGAATGGCACTAATCCCCTCGTCTTCTAAGGGTTAAAGACTTTGTTTAACCACAATGTAATGAAACTGGTTGCTGCAATACAGACATGCTCCCTGAGACGTCAACTACATGTTTGGGTTGTTGCTAAACCTCCCGTGGAACCGGGTTGCACGGCTGTTGCGTGATCAAATTTCCTCCCATTCAGCCTGATTAGAGAGACTCTTCCAATATGGCCGAGAACTGTCCAGTCTGAGGACGTTCTGCCTTTGTCCTCTGTGCGATAAATGACAGAAGACAGCTTGAGCTCATGAACTCACTTTGCTTTAGAAGATGTTTCTCAAAGCTCTTCAAGAAATGAACCCACGCATTTCAAGCATAGCTCTGCTTCTTGGACCATTTCGTTCACCTTTCCAACATCGAGACCCAGTTTAGTTTAAATGGACAAGAGCGCACAGAGAGGACAATCCCTTGGGGTGTCCATTAGCAATGTGCCTTAAGCAGCTCTACCAGATCCATGACTACTCGTTGCATAAATTGCAATTGAGATCCTGCTGGTGTGGGTTTCCTCCCTTTCAGTGATGCCCCCTGGAGGAGAAGGTGGTTTTATTATGACCCTGATTGCAAAGTAATGAACTGATTTAATCTTTATTGTTGCTCTGAAAGCTCTGAATTCTGCTTTAATATTCAACACTTATCGAGGGGTTTTGAGTGAACTCGGATAAATCTGATGATTTTAGATCAGATGAAGCCTCCTCGAGCCTGAACTATAGCTGAAATATATTCAATTCTATATTCTTTCCAGAGGAACCCAATTAAAACAGCTGTGCAAAACAGTTTGAACACCCAGAGTCAAAGAACTTTTTTGCTATTTTTAACGTAAAATGTTTACATGCTCTACAGAATGGGTTTTTTTTCATGTATTTTTAAATGCATTTATTTTTAATTCCTAAAGTTCAGAACTTTATATATTTGGGAAAAAATAAATATAAAATATAAAAACCGCCATAACTTTTGAACAGACCAGCTTTTATGGGGTTTTTTTCCAAATGTATTCAGCAAATGCAAAGAAATTTTGCATTAAAATGTGCAAAAGTGTCTCTGCAGATGGTTCATACTACTTAACTACTTTGCTGCATGAGTTTTAGACTTAGACTGATGAGTACGTTTAGCGCCAATCAGCTGTATAGACTGATTGCATGTTGGCCATTTGTGCCTTTTTTCGTATTTTCGTTTTTTGGGGTTTTTTGGAGTTACACATGAAAGAGCACTGCTGGAACCGTGCAGAAAAAGTATCAGCGCCGTCTTAAAGTAAAACCAAAAAAAACAAGGTAAGACAACATAACCAGAATTTCCAAGTTAGATTATTCTTATTGGTCCATTTGTCATGACAGTCCATCATAGAGTGAACGACTGCTGTTGTCCCAACTATGTTAAAATGAAAAAAAAAGTTCTGTTCTGAGAGTGGTGACCAATGCTGGTCACTTTTATTGACTTTTCTCATCAGAAGGATCTCCAGATCACATACTGGCTCAGTTTCCTGGTGGACAGACCACCAGAAGAAAGGAAATGGACTAATTTTTTTTTATCTGGACAGAAACATCTCCGTCTCTTCAAAGCCTCAGAGCTGCTGCATAGGACGAAGGCATGACAAAGTGCTCGGGCTTGCCTCAAACTGAACCTCAGCCTTGGTTTGGAAGGCCGAGGCCTGAGGAGTGATATGACTGAGTGTCTGGGATTCACTATTGCACTTTCTATCAATTGCACCTTGACGACATGCGGACATTTACGAAGCCATCAAGCTCACGGGACGGTGAACCTGTAGCCCTAATGAGTCTGCAAGAATAGCAGCCAAATTTGAGACAAATCCCCCCCACCCCAACACACACACACACACACACACACACACAAATGTACTCCAGTGCCAAATCTGCATCTATCAGAGTGCAAAGCACTCCAGGTTTCATTGTAAACGAACAGAAACCAGAGGCTCCGGTGGAGCCCGCGCTGTTCCTGACCAGCTAAATGAAGTTGAAAAGCTAAAGCTAAGCCTAACCTATTGCCTAGTATGACACTGTGAACAGAAAGCAATAAAAAGGCTCAGTTATAGCACGATCCCCTTCCACAGCCCTTATGCTCCTTCATAACGAGTCACGTTCACAGTGCAGCGCTCGTCAGTGACTTGTCGCTGATCTCCATCACCGGAAAAGTCTCCACTGTCTGTTTTAAGGCACCGAGGAATAATTCCATCATTTTAAATCTCTTTTCTGTAGCAATAAATCTTTTTCTTTTAGTTTTAGCACATGACACACGCAAATATAACACGGAAACGAACAGGAGTGCAATGTTTCAAAAGTAGGGGGAGCATGAGGGGTGGGGCGAGTAAGCTGGGGGGGAGTTATAATGTGCTCCAGGCAGAACTCTGCACAGTAAATGTGTTCAATGATGAACATTAGAGACATACAAACAGTGCATAATGGGTACCGTTCTCTAAAATGTAATTGTTATCAGCTCATGGGGATGTATCTGTGATCAAATGGGATGCTGCTGGTCTAGAGGTAGGACACTTGCCTATGGAGGTTGCAGGTTCAAATCCCATCTCTAGCATCACCAACACCGGGTTCCTGACTCTTAACCCCAAGTTGCTCCAGGACGACTGTCCCTGTAATCAGGAATTGGAAGGCGCTCTGGATAAGAGCGTTTGCTAAATGCCATCAATCCATATTCTGCATCTGGAATTCATATTTTTAAGTTTGATCTTGAAAACGTTTAATGTTTAAATGCTGAGTCAGACTTCAGTTCAGGCAGCACTAATGGTTTTTACCAGATGTGGTCAATCTATCCATTATAGGATAGAACTAAAGCCGTGTTGCTAACACAAGTCAACAGTCATGCAAATTTCACAGAAACAGCTCCCAACCTGCTCAGACCTCCTCCAGCTCTTCATTCAGGTGGCAAGAACCTGTGAATGTGATTTATCATGTCTGTGGAACATGTTTGTATAGTCCTAAGTCCTCGTGTGTCCTAAACCAAACCCACAAGTCTAATACACCTTCATGAAGAACTGGAGGAATTTCGAGAAGGTCGAATTCTCAGGGATGTGTTCATACAAAAGATTTTGGGTGATTGTTTTAGTTTTAGAACTCCAGTTCTACAGTTAAGACGGTGGTCCAGATACACCTGGGTTCAGTGCAAAATTGTGTAAATTACTTTTTTTTGCTGAATTACTGCTTTAACGCCATTTTTCTGCACTTAAACCTCATAGTCAGTCTTGTTAAGAGCTGAAAAATGAAGAATGGGTCCAATGAGTTATGCAAAGCATCGCTAGTCTGCAAAAAGTTAATGCAAAGTAAGAGCAAGATGTGCTGATAAAGCATTTCTGCCTAAATACAGTACTGTTCAAGAGTCTTGAGCCTCCCTTCAGCAAATAGAGATTAAACGAAAGAAACAGGGACAAATGTTTTAGTGCTCCAGACTGCAAGTGTCAAAAGATTCCAGGTTCTAGATAAAGGGGTTCCACCCACTTAGCATTCAGCATCAGCAGTAGATGAATCACCTGATCATCTGGAATCATCTGCACCTGTTTCTTCACTGTTTCATGTCTTAAGTTAGACGCTTTGTTCTGCTTGAAGGTTCAGACGTAGATCACTGTGTGGATTAACCGACACAGAACTATCAAACTGCTCAGGTACAGAGACTGGACTGAACATGAGAGACAACAACACTGTCCTTCAGGAAGATCTGGAGAACTGCTCAGGTACAGAGACTGGACTGAACATGAGAGACAACAACACTGTCCTTCAGGAAGATCTGGAGAACTGTTCCTCAACAAAAAACATAATAAAGTCTAGAAGCAAAACATGAAGAAATGAGGCTCAAGACTTTTTGCACAGCAGTCGAGACGAAACGGTAATTTGTTTACTTCTCATTTGAAATTGCATTTTACGTGCACGCACTTAAAAAAAAAAAAAATTCATTAAAAATATTTTGATTTCATTTTGATTCAAGTTTGAATGTAAACATTTCTGGCCACCGGGAGCCAGAGAGGGGCGACCGACTGATGTGTGGAGGGAAGAGAGAGACTTTAAAAAGCCAGATCGATTATAACTCCTCAAATTTGTGGAAATAGGTGTTTGATTATTTTAGTGGCTGCTTCAGATATGAGCTTTCCAGAACGGCAAGTCAACCAAGTTTTGTTACCAGTAGAGGAGCAGCAGAGGCGGTACATTCACACGTTTGACTTTAAGGCTGAGAGGGTAAGGAAATAATCAGGTTTTCTCAAATCATGAGCTGCTTCTGCGAATAAGTGAGCTAAACTGGATGCTCGGTATCGTGTAGAGCTGAGCACAAACAGAAAGCTCGGCCGTTAATAACAAAAACCTCCAATAAAACAGGGAAAGGACGACGACGTGGCATTACAGCAGCAGGGGGTTTAGATGGGAACTTTAATGGATTCTCATAAAACCTTCAAAAGAATGTCCGAAACTGTTTGCAGAGCCAGTGAGGCTGAAGCCCTGTCCTGCTCTACTGACTTCATGAGAGCCAATAATGAGCGATGAATACTCTTTCTAATATTTCCTCAAGAAGAAAAAAAAAACACACTACCCTGTTTTGTGTAAACAGCAAGGCCAGAGCCACTTCGTCTCAAGCGTGAAGAAATTCGACCCAAATCTGAAAACAAAGGTAAAAAAGGTTCTTTGAAAGCAGTTGCAGTAGATGTTGTTCATCTTACGTGGACTTATTTCTTGGTTTCTTTGTCTTTTTTTTTTTTTTGTCATGCTGTCTGATCAGATGCACTAGTTTTGGTCACGAGTTGACAAAAAGGAAAAAAAAAAAAAATTGTTCCTTCATCTTCTGAGCTTCGATGGCTGGGAGTCGATCCCAGAGAGACTGTTCTTCAGTTCCAGGCGTTCGGGAATAAAGATCTCAAAGCTCTGGTCTGGACTCCACCGAAGGTTTGCCTGCACTGTAGAGTCCGAGACACTCTGCTGTCCTTGTTTGGACTAGAAAAAATTATATTTTATTAATTATATAATATAAGGATTATATATTTTTTGTTTACATTTTACATTGAAATTAGAATAGAAGTGAATTTAGATGATATCTACATTTTTATTGTATCTACATTTTGGAATATTATCATTTCTAATTTGGGAAAATTTATTCTAAAATCTAATGCAGAGCTTGTGGACTGGCAGTCTGACCCTCTTTATTTAGCGCTCAAGCTGCAAGTCCGAAAAAGTGCCGTTTTGGCCAAAAAAAGGGCCGGTGTGAAAATAAAAACATTAACATCGTTTGGAAGTGGGAGTAATTACAATTGAATGTTTTCACCAAACCGTTCAGCCGTAACGAGAGTCGATCCCAAAATGAATCAATTCAGGAAGCAAGTTCGTCCCAACTGGACAGAGTCTGTGCTGTAAACGTCTAGACAGCCTGGACAGACGTGAAGGTAAGTTCAGTTAACCGCAGACACAACGGGACCCAAATATTGGCCTTAAATCTTGAAGCAGCTACAGTTTCTTCCCATTAGAGCAGCTAAAGTTTTTAAAAATGTCTTTAAAGGTCAGATTTCAGGAATATCGGACTCTTTATTTCTGCCTTTGCTTTTGGTACTTTTGGGATCGACTCTTGGAATCAACTCTGTGACCCGGAATAAGGGTTGAAAACTTTCTGGAACTGAACGGCCTCGTTAACCAGCACAACTGTGCAGGTCTTCACCTTCAGGAGGTCCTTCAAACAAGCAACCCCAAAAAAACCAATAAACTAGTGTTCGATGAATGACAACTGGCAACATATGAACCAGTAAAAAAACAAAACCAGCAGGGAAAAGTTATCCATCTGTAGCCATGTGTGTGTGTGTGTGTGTGTGTGTGTGTGTGTGTGTGTGTGTGTGTGTGTGTGAACTATCCAGGATGTTATTTTGCCATCACTGTCCAAAGAAAAGCAGATATCTCCTTTCCTCTATTCTCCAATATTTGAATGCAGCACCTTTTACACTAAAGAATGAATGAACCAATAGAAATGTCCCAAAGTGACAAAAAAAAATCTAACTGGTTTACTTTGCATTTAAAGTGCAGATGATATTTTCCCCCTCTGTTAGAGTCATCCTTTCGGAGATACTTGTCTTTTTTTTGGACCATACACTGGTACCGATCGATTAATCCCGTCCCTCAACTCCGGGAGACGCGGCACGGCTGAGCTGAGCTCACTTTGCACCAGAAAAAAGTGTGATGTAGAAAATTCTCTCCCGTTTTTGCCAAAGCCCTCTCCATCCTGCAGACCCAAGGTTGTAACCAGAGATGCACGGCAACACCACGTTGACCAACGTCTGTATTAAAAAAGCCCCAAGATGGATCATGGTGTTGTGCACGTAAGGGCCAGGTGAGGGACTTTATTGGAGAGTATAAAGCAGCACCATTTACAGTAATTAAATACTATTAAAGTGTCTTTTGCACCTGCACGTCACAGACGATGTCAGAAGTGGTAAGACCTTGAGGAAGATTGGTGTGCCCAACGCCGATCAGCTTCGCGTGTTTGTGATGTGCAGATAAAGAAAGATCTCTTCGGGTGTGGCTGTTGAATGAATGGGGGGGTGTCGGATAAACGTGTGTGGATCTCAGTAGCATTCTTTGCAATTCAACTGCAACATTATCATGTGTGTGTGTGTGTGTGTGTGTGTCAACATCAACATTTCCCTTGGAAATACAAACAGGAATCCTTTGAGGTGCAAAAAATGCATTGTGTAATATAATATAATATAAAATAATATATCAATATATTCTTTTTCTATCTAGCGTGTAGAGTCTACTGTTTGTAAAAGGATAAATAGTGTGTCGAACGAATGTAAAAGTTTCTTTTTCAAACTTTTTCCCCACATTCTGTACAAGCCTCAGCCGTGAGCCGAAACCACTGGCTCTGTGACTCACCCTGGAGGCGTTCGAGTCACGTCACGGACAGTCCACCACGGCCTGCCTGCTTTTCACAAACGTTTGAAACCTGGCCGGAATGGAGGAGGGGGAGAGCTGCGGTGGAGGTTGGTGTGTGCGCTGATGGAGGTGATGGAGGTGATGGAGGTGTGGAGCAGACTGTGTGAGGGGTCTGTGGGTTTAGCAGCACACACAGGCGAGAGGACGGTGAGGGAGGCGCCTCAGAGTCGCGTCTGCGCCTCGGGGATGTAGATCTCTATACTGTCCGCCCGCTCCGTGGCCGAGTTCTGGCGGAACGACGCTGCTCGCTTGGCCGCCATCAGCCTGCGACGCGCCTCCTGCCTCTGGCGGTCCTGCAGGTCCAGAGAGCGCTCCCGGGTCACCGTCCCGCGACCTTTAGGGGGCCTCTTTGGCATCGGGGGAGGCCACTTTCTCTCCTGAGAGAGAGAGAGAGAGAGAGAGGGGGAAAGAAAAAAAGAGAAGTGGTAGGGGAAGAGTAAGTGAGAGACAGAGAGAGTGAGAGTTAAAGAAAGGGAATAGGGGAGAGAGAGAGTAAAAGAAATGAAAAGTAGAAAAGAGAGAGCGTAAAAAAAAGAAGGGGGAGAGAATAAGAGAGAGAAAGGGAGGGAGAAAGAGAGAGAGTAAAAAAGGGGGGGAGAGAAGGAAAGAAAGAAAAGGGGAGGTAGAGAGAGAGAGCAAAAGAAGAAAAGGGAAGGAGAGAGAGAGAGAAAAAGAAAGAAAGAGAAGCGGGGATAGAGAGGGAGTAAAAGAAAGAAAGAGAAAAGGGGATAGAGAGAGAGTAAAAGAAAGAGAGAGTGAGAGTTAAAGAAACATAAGAGGGCAGAGAGTGAGAAATGAAAAGTAGAAAAAGAGAGAGAGAGTCAAAGAAAGAAAGAAGAGGGGATAGAGAAAGGGAATAGGGGAGAGAGAGAGTAAAAGAAAGAAAGAAGGGGGAGAGAATAAGAGAGAGAAAAGGAGGGAGAAAGAGAGAGAGTAAAAAAGGGGGAGAGAGAGAGAAGGAAAGAAAGAGAAGGGGAGGTAGAGAGAAAAAGAAAAAGAGAGTGAGATTAAAGAAAGGGAATAGGGGAGATAGTGAGAAATGAGATGAGAGAAAAAGAAGAAAAGGAGGAAGAGAGAAGAGAGTAAAAGAAAAATGGAGGGAGAGAGAGAGTAATAGAAACAAAGAGAAAGGGGGATAGAGAGTAAAAGAGAAAGAAGGGGGAGAGAATAAGAGAGAGAAAAGGAGGGAGAAAGAGAGAGAGAGTAAAAAAGGGGGAGAGAGAGAGAAGGAAAGAAAGAAAAGGGGACGTGGAGAGAAAGAGAGAGCAAAAGAAGGAAAGGAGGAAGAGAGAAGAGAGTAAAGGAAAGAAAGAAGAGGGGATAGAGAAAGGGTAAAAGAAAGAGAGAAGGGGGATAGAGAGAGAGTAAAAGAAAGAGAGAGTGAGAGTTAAAGAAAGGGAATAGGGGAGAGAGTGAAAAATGAAAAGTAGAAAGAGAGAGAGAGTAAAAGAAAGAAAGAGGGGGGGAGAGAATAGGAGAGAGAAAGTCCATCTCCACTTCAGCTGACACACAGAAAGGACCCAGACGGTCCCACCTGGGAATCCAGCCCAGGACCTTGGAGGCTCCGGCACCACACACTGTAGCGCAGTGCCGCCCCAGTTGGATCACTGGAATGATAAAGAGAAACATGCTGCGATGTAACTGGGATGAAGTCGCTGGAGAGAGACTTGCCTTCTCCTCTGGACGCTCCACGGGCCTCCAGTCGTTCCTTTTGATCTGCTGCAGCTCATCGAACTTGGCAGTGACATCGTCGATGGAGAGCTGTAGAAGGTCCCAGAATCCGGCCAGATCCTGAGAGGTGGGCCTGGGCATCGCACTGGGGTCCTGCAGGGAGGAGAGAAAAATAGAGAAAAAAAGAAGATCAATCTCCAAATTATTATAAATTTGAGTTTTGAAAAATCGCTCGTCCTGGACCTTTGCTTCCAGTGTCAACATGACTAATTGAGATATTTGATTAGAAAGTGGTTCCTTACAAAATGGGAACTGAACTAAATTGTGGGTTCCATTATGGCAAGATCACAGAAGCACAAGAACACACCTCACGAAACTCTGCTGCCCCACAAACCGTCTTCTTCAACCCTCCAGCTGAGACGGGAGACACTACGGGACATTGTTTGTAATTCTGATCTTGCTGCTCTTAATATTTTTGCAGGGGTGAGATTTTATTCATTTAATATCTAGATCCATCTACGTTCCAGAATTTTACTCAAAATAAAAAAGATAAGAACTGATAAAGAAAATGTTAGCAGGAAATGATTCCCTGTAAATATATTAAAGACTAAAGAAGAAACCTTCCATCAAGTTTTTTTTTTAATACATTTTGATTTACTTCCCTGGAGTTTCAATTAACTAATTATCAGAGTGAAAGTGATTAAAGTGAAAGTGACTATTTGTCTTCATGAGCTCAGCACACAGTAAACCACATTGAAGCACTCTCTATATTTACCACACACACACCATCCAGCAGGGGGCAGCCATATCCAGCTCCCAGGGAGCAGTGATGGGGACGGTACCTTGCTTAAGGGACCTCAGGGTAACAATGCGGGAATTTGAACCAATGACCTTCTGATCCAGGGCCGTAGTCACTAAAGGCTTGGGCACCGCTACCCTGCACTACTTAACTTTTTTTAAATTAAATAAATGGGTTTATTAAGGCTAAATGACATGGAAGTGGACTTACCAGGTTTTGCTGACACAGCCAGTAAAACTGCTGGAATTTCTGCGACATGAGAAGTTGTGCGCTGCCCACAGCGCTCCGGATCTTTCCCAAAACTGAAAGTGAGGTGGAAAGTGATGAGAACGTCAGTGGTTTTGTTGAAACAGTGAAAGTGAAAGTGACTATTTGTGATAATGAACACTACAAAATGAACCACAACCAAATGCATCCTCAGTATTTAACCACACGTTGAATTTGTAGCAGTGGGCAGCAATATCCAACATCCAGGGAGTAGTGACGGGGGACGGTACCGTGCTCAAGGATGCCTCAGGGCAACCTACTGGGATTCAAACCCATGACCATGATCCTGGGGTCTAGTCCATAACCACTAGGGAACTCCTGCCCCAGATGAATGTGTCTGCCCAGTGTATGGTCGAGACAACCCTCCTCGGAGTGTGGAACTTTGAGGTTCTTGTGAATCTGGGTTTGGTCACAGGATTGGTGATCAAAGATGTGTTTGTTTTACATAACAAAAAAAAAGTGGTAGAGCCCTCCTAACATCATCCTTCACACAGATGTTAGCAGGTCGATCTGAGGTTATCGGAGCTGTGAGACCCCGTTCATCATGTCCAGGGTCCTCCATCAGACCAATTCCACACCAACATCTAACAGTCAGGAGCAGAAGGTTGGTTCATCGTTCATCCTTTTTCTCTCTGTTCTCTCCCCTAACTGTTTAGTTATTATTCGCTAGTGAATGTCTTTTGGATTTCTCCCAAATGTAAGATTCTTCAGTCCTGGCTCCTCGGTGGTGGAATGAACTGAAGGAACTTCCTCTTGTGGTCAGATCTGCTGCGTACTTCCTGTCTTCAAGACTTGTATGAAGAGACTCTTGAGGACTGTGTTTGTGCACATTTTTGGACCTGTTCAGGGACGTGGTGTGTTACTTAGCAGGCAATTAGTCGATGGGCAGTTGTTCAATTAAAGCCCCGTTACAGGGCTGAGGAACAGATGTGGATTCACTGATGTACGTCCCTCTGGTTGGGAGCATCTGCTAAATGCAGTAAATGTAAATTTCTCTCCAATTTAGTCCTATTCTTCCCACTAGTTAGAAGTCCCCAGGACAACGAGGGTGATGGTTACTATGTCTCAGGCACTTGAAGCATCTCAAACTGCTGCCAAGGCAACCGACAGCTCAGCCAAGAGATATCCACCCTGTTGAGCGTCAAACTGAGTGAAAGGGGGGAATTACAGACCGGCCTATCCACCATCTATGGCTGTGGATTGAGGGAAAAAAACTTTGAGCATCCAACCAAAATAACAAACCATTATGCTCATAGTCCAATTTATAGGTGGAATTCCATCCAGAGTGAACTTGATGTGATATGATGATTCTTCACAGTGGTGGTGAATGGAACCAGACATCTCCATTTCATCTCCTCCCCAGTGAAGCTATACGTGAGTGTTTATACGATGTGATCCACTCAAAAAAGCTTCCTCTGTATTTAACCCACACACTAGAGTGGGCAGCCATACATCCCAGGGAGCAGTGATGGGGATGGTACCTTGCTCAAGGGTACTTCTGGGTAACCTACTGGTCTGGAACTCAAAACCACAACCATCAAATCACGAGATCCTAGTCCCTAAAATTCCAAGATCTCATGTTGCTATGTGAAATAGTCCGTCTGAACTAAATCTGAAGCTTTATTTTGGTGTTCCATCCGTCCACCATGAACCATGTTTCTTCTGCAGCCTCTGGCTAAAAAACATCAGACATCAGGCAGCATCATTTCGTGTCTGTGAATAAGCTTCAGGCGTCTGGTTCCATTCATCAACACTCATGAGTTTTTCACACCAAACCCCAACCTGAATGACCCTTAACCTCTAAATTATGCCCAAATGGAAAAAATTCCAGTATTAGGAATGTGGCAAGATGTCTGGAGTTCAGTGGGCGTGTCCGTGAGCACTCACTCTCCTCAGACAGGTCGTGTTCCTCTGCTTCTTGCTCCATCTCCTTACACCAGCCCTCCATGCGTTTGGTCTCGTTGTGGAGGAGCTGCATGTACCAGCTGCCGTCCCGCCGCAGGGGCGACACGCGGCCCGTCTCGGCCTCCTCCAGCGAGGGCTCCACCAGCCAGGACTCAGGCTGGGGGCTCGGCGGCCCGCTGGATGGCCGGTAGTCCTCGCGGTAGCTGAAGAGGCCCTGCGTGCGAACGGTGCGGATGGCGCCATATTGCGTGGGGGTGCTGGGCTCCGAGTGACGCTGGAAGCCCCCGAACTGCAGGCTTTTGTCCTCCATCGAGGGAAATCCCTCTATCTCCATGTCCGCCTGCACCGCTGTCGTCACACTGTTGGAGCGTTTGAAGCGACCATGTCTGAGACACATGAGCAAACAGGGGAGAGGTTAGTATCATAGAGGTTTACAAAGAAGTACTAATTCAACTACTTTACTCAGTACAGTGAAAAAGTAGAGGAATGTAGAAAGAGTGTAAAGTAAAAAGTACAGGAATGTACTGAGAGTGTAAAGTAGAAAGTACAGGAATGTACTGAGAGTGTAAAGTAGAAAGTACAGGAATGTACTGAGAGTGTAAAGTAGAAAGTACAGGAAGTTACTGAGAGTGTAAAGTAGAAAGTACAGGAAGTGACTGAGAGGGACGTCCTTTCTGTTTGTTTGTGTCCGTTTAGTCCGAAACGGGTCTGGATGTTGGGAAGGTGATGGAGAATAAAAATAATGGAGGACTCAATTTGCGATCTTTCACTGGCGTCTGTTTCTGAAAACACTTTTTGGCTGCACAGGTTTGATGGACGGTCGTTCTTTTTGCTGGTCTTTATTAAGAGGTGCTCAGAGCCCCTCCCACCCCCCCTATTCAGTTTCCATATCATACCAGCGCTCGTTCAGTGAAAGGCAGAGAAACACCCTCACCAGTCCATCACAGTGCACACACACACACACACACACACACACCACTAGGGGGCATCTCCAATCCTCATGACATGCATGTTTCTGGACTGTGTGAAAAAACCAGAGCTCACTCCAGACTGGGAGTCAACCCCACAACCTTCTCACTCTGCAGGCAAAGACCTTTTGATGTTTTTGCAAAATGTGATTTAGAACAACAAAGAAATGATCTGCTAAACTACAATGTAACTGAATTGAATATAAAACAAGCAGTTTTCTCTGCCGGAGACTCTCTTCCTTCATCTTTCACCCCTCACTGCCCGCTAGCAGCTCAACACAGAGACAACATCTTCATTAAGAGCTCAAGGGAACACACATTTGACTGATTGAGTTTATATTATATATTAGATGAAGTCATACAACATCAAAGGATGGTGGATATTAAAAAGTTATTTTTTGCCCAGGAGTGCAACATGGGGGTTCTGGTGTGACCATTCACTTTCAGAAGATGTTTAATCCAGACTTTATCTTTTTGGAGACCTTAATAAACCCACAATGATAAACTTTTCATTGCATGTCTTCTGGGATTAATGAACTGAATGAAATCTGTGAACCAATCAGAGGCTGCGTTTCAGACTGGGTGTGGCTCTTATGTGCTGAGGGGAATAACATTATATGAAGCCAGTCTCCTGTTTATAGATGAATTAGCAGCCAAATAAGAGATAACTTGTAATGTTCACAGCCAAGAGGATCGACTAAACTAGGTCTCCACTTCCCTTCACTTGGAATGGCCACTAGGGGGCGTGCAGAATGAGGCTACTACTGAAGGTCTCAGCCGGGCTCACAGCACTCACCGTTTCACATCCTCGACCTGGATCCCCACTGACTGATACTGCGGCAGACCTTTGCTCTCTGGCTCAGAGTCTGTGGCTGCTTCCACCTGAAAAGGGGGCACATTTATTCAGCGAAGGTAAACAACCGTTTGAACTGGTTCAGTCTGTCAGCAGACGACAGCCCCCCGGTGCCAGGGGCCCCGCTGGCGGATGGAGGTCAGGGTGGGGCGGGGATGGATGATGGATGTGCAGCTGGAAGTGGGTTAAAGCTCTGTGAACCTGCAGCTGCTTCAGGTGTGGCTCAGACACACCCTCCTCACACTGCCCAGCTCACACACACACACACACACACACACACACACACACACACACACACACCTTCCTCCTCACACTGCCCAGCTCACACACACAAACACACCCCTCCTACTCACACTTCCCAGCTCACATGCTCACACACACACACACACACCCACACACACAACTTCTTACTCACACTGCTCAGATCACACACACACACCTTCCTCCTCACACTGCTCAGATCACACACACACACACCTTCCTCCTCACACTTCCCAGCTCAAACACACACACACACACACACACACAGACACACACACACACCTTCCTCCTCACACTGCTCAGCTCACACAGACACACACACACACACACACACACACACACATACACACACACACACACACACCTTCCTCCTCACACTGCCCAGTTCACACAAACACACACCTTTCACCCAGTTAAACACATGCAACAAATAAATGGGCAACCATTTAAAGTGCCCAGGGAGCAGTGATGGGGACGGTCTGGGATTCGAACCCACAACCTTCCAGTCCCAGGGCCTCGTCCTTAAACACTAGGCCACTGCTGCCCCATACGAAAGTACTGCATCAGGAATGATCATCACATCCACTTAAACAGGGCTTTTTAAACAACAATCCATTTTTACTCAAATACAGTCACGATAGGCCGGCTTAGAATGGAACCTAGCTGTGTTGATTATCACAAACCAGCGAGGTTTGAATGAAAATGAGAGAGATGAGGCTGCGAGGGAGGGTGGAGGGGACTCCTGCTGGATCTGTGCGGAGAGAGAGTGGTTACATTTGCGTTCAATTTTGTGAGATTTTTGAGTGGGAAGAGAAGAAAGTGTTATCGTAGCAGATAATAAAGAATAGCCATAAATCGCTCATCATAGCACTAATCTATCGCTAATCTGGCCCCTAACATTCCTCTCTAATGACTTTGTTAGTCACTGTGATAAATGTGAGCTGCGTCGGTGTAAGAGGCAGCAGAGCAGCTGGTGCTGCCTCGGCAGGAGCGGACGGCTACCGCACATTAGCATCATTAATCTTTGTAGTTCAGGCTCAGCTGGGGTCAATGTGGCTGGCCGTCCCCTGCACCACTGCATCACGACTCCGGCCCCAGTTTATGACTCCCACAATGCACTGCCTCGGCGGGTGACTCACTCTCTATTTGTATGCTCCTGGCTGCTTCAGCCTCCTTTGCGGGAATGGATGAGGGTTTATAAATAAACAGGTGAGGTGAGGTTACCTGAATTCCAATGGAGGAGCGTGGGGTCTTGAGGTATTCCTCCGCTTTGGACACCAGAATGGCCTTGTCGCACGTCTGCACAGAGGTGTGGCTGCCCGTCAGCCGCTTGGTCTCCATGGCCAGTGTTACGGCCTTGGCGCTGTCCAAGCTGTCGGTGGAGGTGTAGATGGCCCGACCCAGGCTGTCCGTGGTCCAGAGTCCGCTTCGGGGCAGGCGGGCCTCGTGGTAAGCGTCCTGCGTGGACTCGGTGCTGCTTTGAGCTGTTACTGAGATGATTGGCTTGGTGGTACTGCGTGGCGGCACGGGAGGAGGCGTCTTCTTATAACCAGGAGTGTATGTCACTGCTCCTTCTGGATTGGACACGGGACAAAATGGGAAAAGATTAGGACACTGTGAGAGCCTCAAAATGAAGAAGAGCAGGATCAAGAGGAAAAGTGTGCCTGAAAGCATAATGACTAATGCTCTGGGATTCAAACACATGACCTTCCGATCCTGGGCCCTAGTCCCTAAACATTAGTCCACCACTGCCCCAAGCAATGTCCTACAGCTACGTTTTAACATGCTGTGTCTGAAGTATTTCAGAGGTTTGAAGGATGTGTAGTCCCTTTTAAGTGTAAATGAGAAGATGATGTTCATTTCTGAGGAACCAGGCTTCCTGAAGGAAGGTCCCCCGTCTTTGCACTGCAAGTTGAAGTGAAAATGACTATTTGTCATTGTGAAGAGCACACAGTGAAACGCAACCAAATACATCCTCTGTATTTAACCCACACACAGCAGGGGGCAGCCATATCCAGGACCCGGGGAGCAGTGATGGGGACAGCACCTTGCTGAAGGGTACCTTGGGGCAAAATACTGGCCTGGGATTCAAACCCACGTCCTTCCGATGCTGGGACCGAAGGCTAAACCACTGTGTCTGAACACGTCTTTACCCCTCACGGCTCATATCTCTATAATGTTCTTCAGAAAGAAATAACAAAGTGAATTCACGGTTTCGCTAATGGAGCTCTTTTCTCCCATGCTTGTTCTTTCATCGGCAAAGGTAAATGAATAAAAGGTAAAGAAGCGTGTTTGACCTTAAGGAGCTGGTGTTTAGAGTTATCTTCTCCATGCAGCAATAAATCACCCGTCCTCTGGAAAGGAGCTAAAGTTGACTTTGATTAATTTGCATTTTAAGAAACAGCAGACTGTTGCAAAAAAAGGAAAAGAAAAATAACCAAAGCACTGAAGTAAAAAGCGTTCACTATTAGAAACCTCCAGCCTGAGCCTCTGAGTGCAACCGAGAGAAGAGGAGAAAACGAGAGAAACCAGGGACCTACAGAGGCTGCAGGAGGGATGGGAAGGGGGGATGTGATTCACTGCAAGGTTTAAAATAGAATAAAAAATGAAAAGCCACTCGTGAAGCAGTGACGCTGCGGCCCATTCATTACTGAACCCAGTTCACTCGGTTACCCTGAAGGTTGGTCAGGGATCTAGATCTCTAGATCAAGATCTTTTTGAAAGGTGGCTCCACAAACCTGACATCTGCCTTCCTCTGGGATACGGCAGCGATTAGGCTTAAACTTTCAGTTATTAAATTAAAGATATTTTTCAATGGACAGAAAGCTTCAAATCTAAAAAGACTTAGATTAAAACCATTTTATGGGTGGTGATGGTCTAGTGGTGGTACTTGCCTATGGACCTCTGGATCAAGAGGTCCCCGGTTCGAATCCCACCTCTAGCACTACCACCACTGGGTCCCTGAGCAAGACCCTTAACCCTGAGTGTCTCCAGGGGGGGACTGTCCCTGTAATCAGGACATGGAAGTCGCTCTGGATAAGAGCGTCTGATAAATGCCATAAATGTAAATTTTAAATTGGTCCTAAAATCTGATTGGCTGAGATGGCTTCTTTGGCAACACCTCGGCAGGAATGTCTTCAGATGGCTTTGCTGGTCTTATGATCTAGCGAGGGCTGATGACTTCTTCTCTTAGCTAGAACCAATCCGACCTGTTAACTGAGGTTAAAGGACTTCTTCGTTCATATTGGATTTAAGCACGTGAGATATGATTCTCTGGTTTTATCTTCATCACACTGGACGTTTCATTTAGAGTTGATTATGAAATGGTTTAACTGGTTTTTAAAGCTCTTGATGGTTTGGCGCCCACGTGCATCACAGACCGTTTGATAGAACTCACTCCTACATGATACATGTTCACCTACAGAAGGTATTATCTTTAGTGTTATTCCAATTAATATTCAATCAAATTAAATGTATCTATGAGTCTTAATGTATGTATATGTATGTATTTTGTATAACTTTGCATATTGTATTTTTATTTATTTGTTATTTATTCATATGTTTGTTATGATTTGTGACAGACGGGTACCAGCAAGAGAGAAAATGGAAGGTTTACAGGACAGTAGTGAGACCAGCTATGTTATATGGGTTGAAGACGGTGGCACTGATGCAATGACAGGAGGTGGAGCTGGAGGTGTCAGAGTTAAAGATGCTGAGATGTTCGCTGGGTGTGACGAGGATGGACAGGATTAGAAATGAGTTTATTAGAGGGACAGATCAGGTTGGATGTTTGGAGACAAAGTTAGAGAAGCACGGTTGCGTTGGTTTGGACATGTGCAGAGGAGAGACGAGGATTATATCAGGAGGAGGATGTTGAAGATGGAGCTGCCGGGAAAGAGGAGAAGAGGAAGACCAAAGAGGAGGTTTATGGACGTGGAGAGAGAGGACATGCAGGTGGTCGGTTTGAAGCAGGAAGATGCAGAGGACCGGAAGAAATGGAGATGGTTGATCCGCTGGGGCGACCCCTAAACGGGAGCAGCTGAAAAAAGAACAAGAAGATTATTATTATTATTATTTTCAGTAAACTAGCCATTTAAAATGTCCTACAAATCCTTCAAATGTGTAGATTCAAGTTGCAAGCAGTTCTTCATCATACACTGTTTCCTGAGCACAACCAGCAAGGAAATCATCTTCCTCTTCTCCTTTCAGCTGCTCCCGTTAGGAGTCATCACAGTGGATCAACCGTCTCCATTTCTTCCCATCTTCTGCATCTTCCTCTTTCACACCCTGCATGTCCTCTCTCATCACGTCCATAAACCTCCTCTTTGTCCTTCCTCTTTTCCTCTCTCCTGGCAGCTCCATCTTCAACATCCTTCACCTAAAATACTCCTCGTCTCTCCTCCTAATATACTCGTTCCTATTCCTTTGTCCACCTCCAGCTCTTTCCATCAGCGCCACCTTCTTCAGTCCGTATAACATAGCTGGTCTCACTACCATCCTGTAAAGCTTCCGTTTCACTCTTGCTGGTCCCCGTCTGTCACAGATCACTCCAGCCAGCAGTGACATGCGTCCCTGAATCACTCCAAGACTGTGCAATAGTGCAAACTAAAAGCACAATACCAGCAGAAGAGATGCAGAAACCAAATAAGATTAAAGTATAAATAAATAAGTAAATAAATAGATGTAGGTACAAAAAATACTAAAATAAAAAAATCTGGAAAAGATCTGCCTTAAGGAAGAACCTCCGGCTGACTCTCAGACGTCTCCGTCTAAAGCCTGCTGTGAAAGTGAAGAAACCCTCTATTAGTGCAGCAGGGAAATGTGCACAGGTGGCTTTTTCTGACAGGTTGTGCACTGTTTAAATGAATGAGCCAATAGACTGTGTAGGGATAATGGAACCAGCCCCAGTGTGGGGAAAAGGGTCCTACAGTGATGTCACTGTGATGGAAAAGCAGAAAATTCATAATAAAAAAAAGTCTGACTTGAGAAGCAAAATCTGAAGAAATGAGGGGCTCAAGACTTTTGTACACATGCACAGTATGTGGTCAATTGCCATGTGTCCAGGACATGTACAATGAAATTCTTCCATAAATGTGAGAGCAAAACATCTTCTCCAGATCTTCCTGAAGGACAGTGTTGTTGTCTCTCAGTTTCAGTCCAGTCTCTGTACCTGAGAAGTTCTCCAGATCTTCCTGAAGGACAGTGTTGTTGTCTCTCATGTTCAGTCCAGTCTCTGTACCTGAGCAGTTTAAAAGTTCTGTGTTGGTTAATCCACACAGTGATCTACGTCTGAACCTTCAAGCAGAACAAAGCGTCTCACTTAAGACATGAAGCAGTGAAGAAACAGGTGCAGATGATTCCAGATGGACATAGGTTTGATAGAATTGTATGACATAAAAATGATTTTTGATGAAATGATACATTTTACATCGGGGAGGAATTTTAGTAGGTTGGCCACTCCTCAGAAGATGCATCTTTGTTTAAAATTTTCTCCATTTAAAGATGATGGCTCCCCCTGCGAGTCCCAGAGCCTTAGAAACGTACCCATTTCCAGACTGATATCTCAAAACCTTCTCTTTTTCTAATTTCTTCCAGAATAATTTGAATGGTCCGGTACTTTGCTTCCTTTTGAAACCTTTTAGCATTTCACCGTTCTTGAGAGGACATGATCCAAGTGCTGCTTTAACAGGGCTGGCAGTGATTAGCTGTAGCTGTTTGGTTGACTTGGTTGAATAATTTATGGAAGAATCTTTTCAAATCTATCTATTTTCTTATATTTATCTTATATTTGATCTTTGGTTCAAATATCAAAAATGACAATGCTATTATGTGACACTTAAGCTGTAATATTGGAAGAACAGATGTACTGCTGATGTACTTGCTCTGATTGCTGCTAAATGCTGTACATGTCAATGACAAACGTCAAAATAAAAATTGTAGACTGCGTTTGAGAATGAAGAGGCCCATTTTAACACTTTCAGATGTCAGGAGGCACAGACAGGTGTAGAAGGTGAAGAGACTCTTAGATAGAGTAAGTGTAATGTTCTGAATCATCAGCACAGCTTGGGTCTCATAAAGGACTCGCATTGTGAGAACGTCAGAATGGAAGAAAAGCTGAGGTGTAAGATTTCAAAACTAAATCTACCTGCGTCGCTCCTCCATCCTCTATACTTGCTATGGCAGCACGTATACTACAACCGGAATGATGCTGAGAAGATTAGCAAGCATGATGTTGTAAAATATTCCTTACAGTTGGCAGTAGGGGTCTAGTGTTTAGGGACTAAGCCCCAGGATTGGAAGGCAGTGTGTTTGAATCCGAGTAGGTTACCCTGAGGTTCCCTTGAGCAAGGTACTGTCCCCATCCCTGCACTTCAGGCGCTGGATATGGCTTCCCCCTGCTGGATGGTGCATGTGGGTTAAATACAGAGGATGCATTAGGTTGTGGTTCATTGTGTGTTCACAATGACTGACTTTCACTTTCACTTCACTTAAAGTATGGATGATTGTGATTCTGAAGAAATGCTCAGCTGATCTACAGTCAGTCTATAGATGAAGAACAATTGTTAAGGCCCATTTCACTCCATGTCCCTGGCACCTTGTCCAGTCGCTTTAAGGGGTTGGGTGTCCCTTTTCTTATTGGGATAGAAGGGCAAGGTGAAGTCTTAGAGCTCCACCTGCATGTCCTCTCTCACCACATCCATAAACCTCCTCTTTGTTCTTCCTCTTCTCCTCTTTCCTGGCAGCTCCATCTTCAACATCCTCCTCCTGATATAATCCTCGTCTCTCCTCTGGACATGTCCAAACCAACGCAACCGTGCTTCTCTAACTTTGTCTCCAAACATGAGCTGTCCCTCTAATATACTCATTTCTAATCTTGTCCATCCTCGTCACACCCAACAAACATCTCAGCATCCAACACCTCCAGCTCCGCCTCCTGTCTTTTCATCACCGTCTCCATACAACATTGCTACTTGATCACTACTGTCCTGTGAGTTTATTTTCAATAAGGAAAACCACTATTCTGACCTTTGTCTTCATAACAAGCTTTAAACTTGCAGGAAGTTCTGATGTTTCAGAACCTAGTTAACCAAACATCATCATTGCTGATTTGTGTAGGACGTTATGACATATTCGCCATGTCCTTTCCTCCCCTGTTTGAATGTATAGTACCATACATTTCAATAAAGTCCAGTTGGACACTGTCCTGCTACTTTAACCAGCAAGGTTCTCTATAAGCACCAATACATATAAGGTTGAAGAGTTTTCACAATTCCTAGGGGAAGATTTCAGTTCTTATCCTTTATATATCAGTTCCTCATGAACAGTGGCTCAGGAAAAAGCTGCTTGCGGCTCAATTCAACAAATATTTTACTCTCCTCTGGGCCAATATGAAAAATTAAAAATTTCTCTGCCCTAGTTCATTCAGTAAAACTGGCTTTATTTTTAATAAGACTTCTGAAGTGAAAGTGAAAGGGACTATTTGTGAGCCATGCCAAAAGTATCCTCAGTATTCAATCCACACACAACATCCAGCAGGGGGCAGTTATATCCGGCACTCTTGGAGCAGTGATGGTGACGGAACTTTCCTCAAGGGTACCTCGGGGCAACCTACTGGTCTGGGATTTGAACCCAAGACCTGTCGAGCCTGGAGATTAGTCCATAACCACTGGACCCCACTCATTTAAAACATCTAATTCCAAATTTAACTTGCCGTGTAGCATGTTCCCAACTTGTGATTACAAAAATTAAGATTCAGTTGTGATTGGGCCTAAGTTTTTCAATAAAATGGTGTGAACAGTTTCAGTGGACCTTGGTTTAGTTCTAGTCAGTGGAGGGATGAAACACTTTTTAAAACATTGCTCAAGACTCTCTCAATCATCCATCCATCCAAGTGACAAGCCCATCCATCCATCCATCCATCCATCCATTGATCTATCCACCCACTCACCCATCCATCCATCCATCCATCCATCCATGCATACATCCATCCTCCCACACACCCTTTCATCCATCCATCCATCCACCCAGGCATCCACCCATCCATTCATCTATCCAACCACTCACCCATCCATCCACACATCCATCCATCCATCCTCCCACACATCCATCCATCCATCCATCCATCCACCCAGGCATCCACCCATACATCTATCCATCCACCCACGCATCCACCCATACATCCATCCATCCATCCACCCAAGCATCCACCAATACATCCATACATCCATCCATCCATCCTTCCTTCCTTCCTAATCATAATTTATGAGTGTACTTAATTTGTACTATAAATGCACCTGAGCAAGTTTAGATAAGTGATCACTGTGATGTAAATACACATCTGAATACCTGGAGCACCTTTTAACACTTTGCTCCAAACTGTCTCAGGCCAGCTGAATTGAGATCTGCTCGCAGTGAAGTGTATGATTCACATCAGTGGTTCACAAAATGGCCCTCAGGAAGATTTTTGTTCCAAATCAATTCTCAAGACTCAGCACTAGAACAAAAGCCTTGATGGTTTGAAGAGCAGCTTAAGAACCATGACTCAATACACTGGTTTCACTGCTCAGTGACCCAGCCTGCCCTGTAGATGGAGCCATTATCTTCCTGGGAGATGCCACTAAAGTAAAATGTTTCACCAGAGGATGAAGGTGTTCGGTCAAAATAACTGTATTGATTCAGAGTGACCCATGACTGCAGGGGCCAAGCATTCAGACCTGTACCATTTCAACCATCCCAAACCTTTGGGATCTTCTAGAATACTGAATTACAAGCCAGGACACATTGCTAAACAAAAGCAATGGCAGTAGAAGCCTCCACTACAAGCCAACAGTCACCCAAATCTTCCCTGTAGATCCCAGCTCTTTGTTAAGGTGGAGCCGACTCACGAATGTATTTCAGGACACTGTGTGATTCACCATGAGCTATAAAAATGAACAAGACCTCAGCGGGTTGACAGTTATTTCAGGAAACAGGTTTTGTGAGGATTCTCCTGCAGAATCTGACTTCCATTTATTTGTCACACATTTTCATTTTCTTCAGCTTGAGAGTTTATGAGTTTATGTGTTATCAGTTATAAACAGAAACAGCAGAATCAGAGAATGCAGAAAAAGTTGGTGTTCAGCTCCACGGTGAAGTTTAGTCGTTAAAAGTAATAATAAGTCTGACTGTCTCCTAAAGCACACCCACAAGTCTGCTCCACCTTAATGAAGATCTGGAGGAGGTTTGAGTGGAATGGAGGAGGTCAAGTGACCTTTGATCTGTGGATTAATTTTAATCCTAGACGACAGCATCTGTTTCCAGAACTGGAAGCATTATCAACAAGCTCCATATATACAATTTTCCAGGCATCCATCCATCCATCCTCCCATCCATTCATCCACCCAGTCATCCATCCAGGCACCCTTCTCCCTGTCCATCCATCAAAGCAGCCATCTATCCCTCCAGCCATCAAAGCACCTGACCATCCATCCACCAATCCAAGCACTCACTTGTCCAACCATCCATCCCTCTGTCCATCCAACCATCCATCCATCCAAGCACCTCTCTGCCCGTCCATTCATCAAAGCACCCATCCATTCTTCCAGGCATCATCAAAGCACCCATTTGTCCATCCATCTATCTGCCCATCCATTCTAGTGCTCACACATCCATCCACCCATGCACCCATCAATCCATCCAATTGACCAGCCCACCCACCTTTCATCCATCAAAGCACCCACCTGTCCATCCATCTATCAATCCATCCATCCCTCCCTCCCTCCATCCATCCATCAGTCCATCTATCTCTCCCTCCATCCATCCATCCATCAATCCATCTATCCACCCATCAAACTACTTATGCACATATTGCATCCGAGCAAGATCAGATTAGGAAGCGATCACTGTGATGTGAGTAATAAACACATTCGAAAACCTTTACACACAAATCAGAAATACACACTCCGCTACAACCGAGCCAGAGATTCATAACAGCCATAACACAACATCAGTTAAGACAACCTCCCCTCATTTACGACAGATAATCTAAACACAAAGTCCCTTCATGAACGTCACAGTCAGAGAGCTTTACCTGAAGTTGGTTCCTGCGGTCGTTCGACACTACACGCAGTAGGGAGACGGAACTGGATCCCTGTAAGGAACAGTGGAGAATTATTAGGAACCTGAATCGATGAGACTGCACACCTTACCTCTCCGAATGTCCTACATTTGGACATTTCCAAAATAGACTGGACGGCACGTTCGGTGATAATCTGACACCAGGTAATGTGTTTTTGGTGAATTTAAGTAGTCGTGTCATTACCTTGAGGTCTCTGGGGTCAGACTTGGCCATTAATAGACATAAAAGCATTCATAATGTGATATGAGACAAATATCTCATTAATGTGCAGAAGCATGTAGTCTGCAGGAAAACAAGAAGGCTTAAATCCACCTCAGAAAATTATGAAAAAGCCAGATTATGGTAAATGATGAGGCTAAAATAATGGCAAACCCAAGAAGAATGTAAAGGGAAATTTCACACATAACCATGTTCCTAACTGTTCCTAACGGTTCCTAACGGTTCCTAACTGTTCCTAACTGTTCCTAACGGTTCCTAACTGTTCTTAACTGTTCCTATGTGTTCCTAACGGTTCCTAACTGTTCTTAACTGTTCCTATGTGTTCCTAACGGTTCCTAAGTTTTCCTAAGTGTTATGTTTCTTCCCAAGACACAGAATTTCTATTTCTTTACTGTACAATTGAGGAACAGTTCTCCAGGCTTCCTGATGGACAATGATTTTGTCTCTCATTTCCAATGCAGTCCCTGTACCTGAGCAGTTTCAGGGACAGAAGCAGTCTGGGATCATCTCCACAGAGAACAAAATGTAGCCTTTGGGATGTCCTTCAAGAACCTGGAGAAGTGTTCTTCAGCAACACATAACACAAAATTGGAAGCAAAAGATATGAAGAAATTAGAGGATCAAGAATTTTTTGGATCATCGTCACAGAGAACAGAAAACAAAAGGGCGGTCGATGTCCAAAGTAAAACTTTGGGACGTCCTTCAAGAAGCCAAGAAGTGTTCCTGACTTAAAGAAAGGAGCTGGTCTAAGATAGTTGAGGCTGTGCTGAAGAATATTGGTGGTGGTGTTGAATACTGACTGTAAAGCTGGTTAGAATGAAACTCTCTTTGTGCTGAGACTGGAGTTACGTGTGTTTGTACACAACTCACTGAACTACTGTCTCACTTTCACACAGGACAGAGAGAAATTAGGGGGTGAAGACTTTTGTAAAGTACTTTATATAGTGACTGTATTTCTCTCTCTGGTGGCCTTCTTCGCTGTAAAACCCGTTACACTCTGGAGTGCTTGTGGTTGATTAGTGTACCTGCTGTCTTCCGTGCTTGTAATGACATGTTTACAGGAATTACTGAAATTACACACAAGAGGCTTTTTAACAGCACCAGCCCATTAACGCCGCACTTCCTGGACTGAGAGAAGAAAGAACAAAACATTTTCACAGCGTGGGTTCAAAACGTATGTAAGTTTCAGCTTTAAATACTGTGAAAACTTCACGCACATTAAAATCTGAAAGATTGGAACTTTTAAGCCATTTTAGTTTCTAAAAAGAGTGACACGTTCTACTTTTATTATTTATTATAAGGCATGATGAGAGAGGACCACCTAACTCCTAACACCGAACTGAGTGATGGGGGAGAGGGAGGACCATCCTTCTGTCCTTCTCACTCAGAATGAGAGAGGGCAGTTATACTGAGTGATGGGGGAGAGGGAGGACCACCCTACACATCCAAAGAGAGAGAGGACAGTTATACTGAGTCACAGGGGAGAGGGAGGACCGTCCTACTCACTCATAATGAGAGAGGACAGTTCTACTGAGTGATGGGGGAGAGGGAGGACCATCCTACTCACTCACAATGAGAGAGGACAGTTATACTGAGTGATGGGGGAGAGGGAGGACCACCCCAAACACACAGACAGAAAGGACAATTAGGTTCTTGGAGTCCTTTCATTAGATCTCCTGTTGGGACAAACACCCCTCAGGAGCACTGGATCTTAAAATTGGCCAATTAAATGAATAAATGGATGAATTTTGATGGTACAGCTGCTACAACTTCAAATGTTTTGGTGTTGAAACATGATAAACTGTTGACCATATCTCACTGAAATGAACATTAACACTGATCATCAATGAAAGACAATTTTCTGCTTTTCTCAGCTACAAGCGTGTCTGTAATGAGAACATATCTAATGCATTTACTGATTACTGATATCTAATGCTTTTAATTCCCCTGTGAAATTTCCCTTCACCAGTAACCGTGGAGTAACACACAGTCAAGCCAGCCAGGACTGACAGATGAGTTCACAGGAAAGAGAATGAATTGAGGTGCCAGCTGTGCAGGGCACAGATGAAGGCAGGCGTGAGTGTCTTCATAACAAAGGAGAAATGCAAAGGTGGGACCATCTCAAGAAAAAAGGCAAGACATATAAATTATGGGATGCTCTGAAACAAGGTCACTTAAAAGTCAACTTTGTCTTTGAAACATGTGGTTACAGTGGCACAAAATGTCAAAATATTCAATAAAAAAATGCAGATAAAGTTTCAACTGAAATAAAGGAGAGTTCCTAAGTTTTCCTGCATCAATATGAGATCCAGAATCTGAGACCTTTCACACTGGATTAAAAATACAAATATTCAGACAAATAGGAGAGAGAGAGAGAGGGAGAGAGAGAGAGAGAGAGAGGGAGGATGAACTCCAGCTTTGAGTGTACTATAGGTCTATGCAGCCCAGGGTCTAGGATGAGACGGTGCTCCTGTTAGGTTTTCTACTGTTATCACTTAAATTTTCCAATTTTGTTGGCAGATGTTCATGTCTTTTGACTGTGGGAGGAGAACAGATCTCTCAGGCAAGCAGTTCAGAGTGGGACCACCTTCCAGACCCCCAGGGATGGCATGGTGCCAAAGTGGGTGGTACTGTTGCCTCACAGCAAGAAGGTCCTGGGTTTGATTCCCAGGAGGGTGGTCCAGATCCTTTCTGTGTGGAGTGGACATGTTCTCCCCTGTGTATGTGTGGGTGTCTGGTTTCCTCCCACCATCCAAAGACCTGCATGTCAGATGTATTGGAGAAACTAAATTACCCCTGAGGTTTGAGTGTGAGTGTGTGTGTGTGTGTGTGTGTGTGTGTGTGCCCTGTGATGGACTGGCAACCTGTCCACGATGTCCCCACCTTTCGCCCTGTGAGAGCTGGGATAGATTCCAGCACTGTCATGATTCTAATCAGGACAAGTGGCTCAGAAAATGAGTAAGAGTGAATTTACCTACCCTTGTTGGGACCCCCCAGTGATGTGAGGAACACCTTCTCTTCTGTGACTTACTTTTGGCCCTTTCCAGCAGTAATGGTCCTGCTCCACTAGAGGGCCTTCAGACTAGCATGGCATACAGTACACTCAATGCTGCTGCAGGTGGGAGTCAGGGAGTTTGAGCAGCCCTTGCATTCCCCCTATTGGTCTAACAAGCAATCTTCTTAAGGTGGGAGAAAGATCTCCACCGTTTCTCCTCACAAAAGCCTTCAGAGAAGCTTACCACAGATGCAAGGCTGCAATTATGAAGAGAACATGAAAACACAAACCCATTTTCCCCTTAAATATGACCTTTAACCGCAGATCACAGTAAGAGCCACACTGTAGATCATCTCACATCACCGTGCTGAGCGTCCGTTTCCATGGTAAAGGCCGGTGTGTCCTGTAGAAGTGCTGGCTGGGCTTTTTGGCTGGGTAGTTCCTTAACGTGTGAGAGCACAGCTCTGACAGGTGGAGAGTCATGTGGATGAGCGACAGGTGACACACGTGATGGTTTCAATGATGCTGAGAGGATGACAGTGAGTGGGACCCTTACTTGAATGCTTACAGCCCTGGGTGACCCCTCAAAAGTACACAAATCAAAGGAACTTTTCACCAAAAAGCTTTTTTTGGCACGATATGGAAACACCACTCTAATCGTTTTTCATGATTTCCTTCCTTTCTGGGGAACCAGAGATATAAAGTCTGGGTATTTTTTGTAAACAAGGCAACATAAAATACATGAATAACCATCAAACTGGGAGAAAGATGAATTAATAGGTACTGCAAACTGAAGGCTAAGCTTTTTAAAGTCTTTATGTTTGTGTTCATTTAGAGCTGGATTCCTTTGATGCCTTTAAGAGGCTATTCAAAGCGCTGTAGAATAAACTTCTGTAAAAGTTCTGTTGGTTCTGCTAAAAAGATGTTAGAACACAGTACAGTTGCTGCAGACCAGTCAGAGTGTCCATGCTAACCCCTGTCCACCAGCCAAATCTCCTATAATGGACCATGGAGCTGGACCACAGAGCAATGGAAGGTAGGCTGGTCTTTTTTCCATCATGTGGCCAGGTGTGTGTGTCTCCTTTCCTGGGGAAGAACCTGCACCAGGATGCACTATGGGAGGCAGTGTGATGCCTTCTGCAATCACCTGCTTGGAAACCACAGATCCTTCTGAAACTACGGAAAACATTCTGGTCCTGGATTTTGAATTCCCTGATTATGTTACACTAGCTAGCTTGTAAAGTAAAAAAAAGTCTTGAGCTCTTCATTTCTTCATATTTTGCTTCCAGAGATCCAGACTTCAAAGTGGATTGTTAGAGGAACAGTTCTCCAGATCTTCCTGAAGGACAGTGTTTTGGTCTCTCATTTTCAGTACAGTCTCTGTACCTGAGCAGTTTCAGAAGCAGTGTGGGATCATCTCCACCGATAATGGAAGACAGCTGATGTCCAAAGAAGAGCCTGGGGACGTCCTTCAAGAATCCTGGAGAAGTGTTCCTGACTGAAAGGAGATTTGAGGCTGGTGGTGGTGAATACTGACTTTAAAGCTGTTTAGAATGAAACTTGCTTTGTGTTTAGACTGGAGTTACATGGGTTTGTACAGGAATCACTTTAAAGTCTCATTTTCCAAAAAAATATGAAGAAATGAGGGGGATCAAGACTTTTGTACCGTTCTGTAGTTCAACTTACTACCAGGACTAGACAATGGATCCAAGGTCCAGAGTTGAAGACATCTGCTGTACATGGCTCACTGCCTAAAGTGAACATTTTAGAGTATGTTATTATTACACATTTACATTAGTAACTTTTTTCTGTTAAAGGGCTAAGAAATTTTGGAATATTTTAATTAATATGAAATTAAAAATGCCTCAAATGTTAGACAATTAACGAGAAGCCATGCCCTTGTTGTTTAATGGGTTTGGATGTTATTCTGCTGCAGTGTCCAGCTGATCCAGTTCAGTGTATTTATGCAACCTTGTTGTAAATGATTAGCAACCCATTAGTATGTTCACAACCATTGAAAAGTCTGGAATCCAATTTAAATGTAAAAAATCATCCTGTGTAACTTTAAATTGTTAAACAATTAATTCAACAATAATAAAGCACTAAAATTAAAAATAACTGTAAATAAAATCAAGATAAATACAATAAAAAGAGTTAATAAATGGAGTGATAAATTAAACCATAGATGATTCGATACTGAAAATTTTAGATCATCAAAAAAGAGGTATATTTAATATAGGATGAAATGAAAATATTCCCATTGATTAAAAATGCAAATAGAAATTATATTAAATGATTAAATTATTACAATTTATATTCCGAATGAATTCTTAATGATCAGAACACGAATCTGATCAAATGAACTTCAATAATGGAGTTTTCAAACAGATGTTTTAAAATTAATTTTTAATATTAAGACGTTTCACGCTTTCAAAAGGGTGATTGATATCGTGAGGCACATTAGAGTGTAATGTTAATCATTTCAAATATAATCAGTTTCACATGTAATGAACAAAATCTAAGGATTTGAGTAATAAATATGATGAAATAAATATAAATAAACAAGTGAAGTGATTCCACACTTTTGAATGATACTCAAAGAAAATTCGGGGAAAACATGAATGTATTTCATTAGAGTGGGACTCCTCATATACAATCTTCATTTCCTCACGCTGTGGGGTCTCGCAGTCTGACTGCGGAAATCTGAAGGTCTGGAAGATGTTCAGACAACGCCTTTTCAGCTTCTCGACTGAACTTGTTTTCAGTCTGAGGAACGAAGCAGTGCTTCAGGTCTTTAAGGTCTTTTATTGGCAGTTAAGTTCAAAATTCATCCATTTTTAATCTCAGTGCTGTGAAAGAACAGCCTGCTTCACCCACAGCTGACCAACCACCACTGACGCCTTCTGTCCTTCATCTTACGAAAAATTCACGTAGGCTGTGCAGCACTCCCACAGCCCGAACATGAATAAAAAGAAGAGTTTCCTGTTTATTTTTAAATGAAGTCATATGCATGAGTTTGAACACCCTTCAACTGCGGTGGTGATTTTCCATTTTCCAGGCCATTGTTCTGCAGATTTTAAAGCGCATTTCTACAGATTTTCCACTGATATTGGGAAAATAATGAGCGCCATAACTTTTGCACAGGCCACATTTTGTGTTTTTTTTCTCCAGTGGGTTAAATTCATCATATAAACACACATTGTGCAACAAGGTAAGCAGAAATGAGTCTGTAAACCATTTGGATGCTAAGGTGCCTAGACTTTTGCACATAACAGTATCTCAGTGTCGGAATGATGATTATTATTATTATTTGACTCATGTTTTACACGTTTTATTTTGTGCTTAAAAGTTTGTGAACCCTTTATAAATGTCATTATTTCTGCAGACCTAAGACGTCCTCAGATTTTAGATAAGTCCTAAATATAGATCTACAAAAAAAGATACAAAATATTAAACCTGGGCATTGTTAAAAAAATGATACATATCTGTGAGTGGCAAAAGTATTTGAACCTAGGATTGGTCTGTTGAAGGCTGATCTGCACATCTCATGTTCTAACAAAGAATGATCCAAGAAAGAAAAGCAGTGCAGTCCAGCGCAAGAACCTTATCCAATCTGTGAAACATGGTGGAGGTAGTTTCATGCTTTGGAGCTGTTTTTGCTGCATTGGGCCAATACAACTCCCATTCATTGATGGAGCAATGGATTCTGAATTATACACGTCAACTCTAAAAGGACAGTTTTAGGACATTTGTGAATGTCCTGAACCTCAGGGGAACGTGGGTCATGCAGCCTGCCTGAACACACAGTCTGTCCTACCAAAGAACAGTTGAAGAAGAATAGATGTTTTGGAACATCAGTTTCAAAGTCCTGATCTTCACACATGAGAAATGTAATGGAAAGTCCTGAAGTGAGAAAACCCACCAACATCCCAGAGCTGGAACGGTTCTGAATTGAGGAATGGGCTTAGACTTCTCCAGGCCGATGTGCAAAACTGATCAACATCTAGCTGCAGCTGCTGCATGGAGGTCTCCAAAGAATACTGAAAGCACAGGTTCAGATACTTTTGCTAATGAAACATCTGTTACACTGAGTCATTCGTTATAAAAAATGGTATAATATTTTTCACTTCAATGGAAATCGGACAATACTTTAGATCATTTTCATGCAAAAAACAGAAACTTATGAAGGGTTCACAAACTTTCCAGATGGTTCTGCTGGATGTCGGTCACGTGTTAACCATGAAATTTGTCCTGTTTCTGCCTCAAGGCGTCGTCTGAACCCCTTCTGACTCGATTATACACTCGACTGCCTGGTTTTGTGAGCTTGCACGGCTTATGAAGCCTGAATGGAGTGTCTGGGAAGACGGATGGACACGTGAATGGATTGTCATGGAGTCAGGAGGAAGGGAGCTATGGTCTGAATAATCCACCAGAGAGCCTCGACACCCCGGCAGACATGTGAAAGTGACGATTCACACACTCCTCCCGTGGTGGTGAAATCCAATTCCAATTTTTTTTCTTTGTTTTAAACAACATACATATATACATACAGTGGTGATGCCCCCATGAATGCAGAGTGAATTTGCGTGTCCTGTATGAAAACAAACACTTTGACAAAGTCCCAGACTTCGTGGACCTTCTCTCTCATCCTGCCTTTGATTCAGACGGGCAGAAAAGAAACAGTTCATAGTGTCTGGGGTTGATTTTCACTCCAGTGAAACCAAAATGATGCTCTGAGGACCATCTGAGACAACCGTCTGGAGTTTAATCCATCGTTTCCTCAAGGAAGTATTAAGTGTATCATTATGCCGGACTTTCAGCCTTAAATCTACATTATTTCCTTTCAAAACATCAACAGTAACAATCTTTTTCAGCTTGACATGCAGCGTTTAAAATCACATCCCCTGAAACTGGAGAGTTTCTTCTGGGACAGTAATAAATGGGGTCTAGTGTTGGTGGTGGTCTAGTGTTTTTAGGACTGGGAGGATCGGAAGGTCGTGGGTTCGAATCCCGGACCAGTAGGTTGCCCTGAGGTACCTTTGAGCTAGTACCGTCCCCGTCACCGCTGGGTGCTGGAAATGTCTTCCCCCTGCTGGATGGTGTGTGTGGCTTAAATACAGAGGCAGTTGCGGTTTGCTGCTATGGTGACAAGTCACTTTCACTTTACTTAAATGGTATCTACTCAAGTCAGCCAAAGGTTGTACCCTGAGCAGGACCTCCATCTTGTCAAACAGCATCTTTATATCAGTCCAACACGACAATTTGTGCTTTTTTTTAACTGAAGAGTTTTGGAACTCTCTCTTTTCAGGACATCAGGCTGCTATACTGTCACGGAAACCCTCAGTACCAACAGGTCCACATCTTTTAGTTTGATTTTTTTCTTACTTTTACACTAATGACCTTTTTGACACCTCCTTATCACCTAGCATCAATTAAACAGGTCATTATTATTATAGGCTAAAGAATGGTGCTAGTGAGCTTTTTGCTGATTGGCTACTCAGCAGGAAGTCCAACAGAGCATGACACCTGAAGTGCAAGACAGTTTGCTGAAAAATAAGGGGAATAATTCATGACCTGAAGATGTCATGTCAGATACTACAATAAATGTATGTTATTTATGTCAGATTCTGCCCAGATTTGGAAAATGGTTTTTAAGTGTTATTATTGGTGTTTAAACGGGATGAAATAAACGTACAGATTGTACGTTTTTCTGTCTACTCAGCCGTGCTCAGAAGGTTCAGTCTGATGGTCATTCTGTTGGGTTATTTCCACAGTTGGATACTCTCTAGTTGTTGGGCAGACATGCCAAGGGTTATTCACCATGACAACCCAGTCTAAAGATTTTAAATCAATAACATTATGTAATAAAAATGTTTGCTATCCCAGTAGGTGACCATTTATAGGATTTGCAGATAAACATACAGAGAACTGGATGTCACTGGATTGCAGTGGTGTTCCAGTTGGTTGCTGTACTGTTGGCATCCAGTTGCTATGGTGCTTTGATGTTGCTAAGTGGGGTTGGTGGGGTATTGCTAGTTTCATAATGAAACAGAGTGAGGTGGGTGTGGTTGATATACAGAAACTATATCTATCTGTCTGTCTCTCTGTCTGTCTGTCCATCTACTAATCTAACTATTTGTCTTTACCTGTTTTTCTGTCTGTATGTCTATCTATCTGTCTGTATACCTGTTTATCCGCCTGTCTGACTATCTATCTATCTATCTGCTGAGATAGATAGAAGGTTCTTAGGTTACACTAAGAAGGTTCTGGCTGCAGGCGGGAGCTGGTGTCTCTCTTCCCTGGAGCTGAACGTGCCTTATTGAAAGGAAAACCCAGAGAGAAGCATCAGTAAAACACTGGCTGGTGTCGGGTTTACCATCATTTCTAAAGGGGAAGGAGGTATTTGGCAAAGGCACTGCCTCCAATTCACATCTGAGGCAGCGATACCTCACAATGCTGTTAGAAGTCGTTTCTCACGCTGCTAACAGCTCTCATGATCTAAAGGAATTAAGATTGGACTGAATCTATCAGAAAGGATACCTAAAGGATCAGCTTACACTGAAAAATCAATTACAGTATTAATAAAGATCAGGCTTTAGACTGAACAGAGAAAACAGAAAAAGCCAAAAATGCTGAAGAAGAACAATAAAAAGAGCGGGGAAGGTTCATTTTCATGAGAAACGGATGCAGCCGTACCATTATCCGGCTTTAGAAAACAAATTTAATCAGAGCCTGACCTGAGTGAGTTTAGTGTCGAACCTAACTGAGTTTAGTGCCTGACCTGACTGAGTTTAGAGCCTGACCCGAGGGAGTTTAGAGCCTGACCCGAGGGAGTTTAGAGCCTGACCCGAGGGAGTTTAGAGCCTGACCCGAGTGAGTTTAGAGCCTGGCCCGAGTGAGTTTAGAGCCTGGCCCGACTGAGCTTAGTGCCTGACCCGAGGGAGTTTAGAGCCTGACCCGAGGGAGTTTAGAGCCTGACCCGACTGAGTTTAGAGCCTGACCCGACTGAGCTTAGTGCCTGACCTAGGTGAGTTTAGAGCCTGACCTGAGTGAGTTTAGAGCCTGACCAGACTGACTTTAGTGCCTGACCAGACTGAGTTTAGTGCCTTACCTAACTGAGTTTAGAGCCTGACCTGACTGAGTTGAGAGCCTGACCTGAGTGAGTTTAGAGCCTGACCTGATTGAGTTTAGTGCCTGACCTGACTGAGTTTAGTGCCTGACCTGACTGAGTTTAGTGCCTGACCTGAATGAGTTGAGAGCCTGACCTGAATGAGCTTAGAGCCTGACCTGACTGAGATTAGTGCCTGACCTGACTGAGTTGAGAGCCTGACCTGAGTGAGTTTAGAGACTGACCCGACTGAGTTTAGTGCCTGATCTGTCTGAGTTTAGAGCCTGACCTGATTAATTTTAGAGCCTGACCTGATTAATTTTAGAGCTTGACCTGACTGAGTTTAAATCTTGACCTGAGTGAGTTTAGAGCCTGACCCGACTAAGTTTAATGCCTGACCTGACTGAGTTTAGAGCTTGACCTAACTGAGTTTAGTGCCTGACCTGACCGAGTTTAGAGCCTGACCTGAGTGAGTTTATAGACTGACCTGACTGAGTTTAGTGCCTGACCTGAGTGAGTTTAATGCCTCACCTGACTGAGTTTAGAGCCTGACCTGACTGAGTTTAGTGCCTGACCTGACTGAGTTTAGTGCCTGACCTGAGTGAGTTTAGTGCCTGACCTGAGTGAGTTTAGAGCTTGACCTGACTGAGTTTAGAGCCTGCCCTGAGTGAGTTTAGTGCCTGACCTGAGCGGCTTTAGTGCCTGACCTGACTGAGTTTAGTGCCTGACCTGACTGAGCTTACTGCCTGACCTGACTGAATCTAGAGTCTGACCTGACTGAGTTTAATGCCGGACCTGACTGAGCTTAATGCCAGACCCGAGTGAGTTTCGAGCCTGACCTGACTGAGTTTAGTGCCTGACCCGATTGAGTTCAGAGCCTGACCTGACTGAGTTTAGAGCCTGACCTGAGTGAGATTAGAGCCTGAACTGACTGAGTTTAGAGTGTCACCTGAGTGAGATTAGTGCCTGACCTGAATGAGATTAGAGCCTGACCTGAGTGAGTTTAGAGCCTCACCTGGTGTGAGTTTAGAGCCTCACCTGATTGAGTTTAGAGCCTGACCTGACTGAGCTTAGTGCCTGAGCTGACTGAGTCTAGAGTCTGAACTGACTGTGTCTAGATTCGGATCTGACTGAGTTTAGAGCCTGACCTGAGTGAGTTTAGAGCCTCACCTGAGTGAGTTTAGAGCCTGACCTGACTGAGTTTAGTGCCTGACCTGAGTGAGTTTAGAGCCTGACCTGAGTGAGTTTAGAGCCTGACGCGAGGGAGTTTAGAGCCTGACCCGACTGAGTTTAGAGCCTGACCTGACTGAGTTTAATGTCGAACCTAACTGAGTTTAGTGCCTGACCTGACTGAGTTTAGAGCTTGACCTGACTGAGTTTAGTGCCTGACCTGAGTGAGTTTAGAGACTGACCCGACTGAGTTTAGTGCCTGACCTGACTCAGATTAGAGCCTGACCCGAGTGAGTTTAGAGTCTGACCCGACTGAGTTTAGAGCCTGACCCGACTGAGTTTAGAGCCTGACCAGACTGAGTTTAGTGTCGAACCTAACTGAGTTTAGTGACTGACCTGAGTGAGTTTAGTGCCTGACCTGACTGAGTTTAGAGCTTGACCCGACTGAGTTTAGTGCCTGACCTGACGGAGTTTTGTGCCTGACCTGAAAAAGTTTAGAGCCTGACCCGACTGAGCTTAGTGCCTGACCTGACAAAGTTTAGAGCCTGACCTGAGTGAGTTTAGAGCTTGACCCGAGGGAGTTTAGAGCCTGACCCGAGTGAGTTTAGTGCCTGACCCGAGGGAGTTTAGAGCCTGACCCGACGGAGTTTAGAGCCTGACCCGAGTAAGTTTAGAGCCTGACCCGACTGAGCTTAGTGCCTGACCCGAGGGAGTTCAGAGCCTGACCCGAGTGAGTTTAGAGCCTGACCCGAGGGAGTTTAGAGCCTGACCCGAGGGAGTTTAGAGCCTGACCCGACTGAGTTTAGAGCCTGACCCGACTGAGTTTAATGTCGAACCTAACTGAGTTTAGTGCCTGACCTGACTGAGTTTAGTGCCTGACCTGAGTGAGTTTAGAGACTGACCCGACTGAGTTTAGAGCCTGACCCGACTGAGTTTAGTGTCGAACCTAACTGAGTTTAGTGCCTGACCTGACTGAGTTTAGAGCATGACCCGACTGAGTTTAGAGCCTGACCAGACTGAGTTTAGTGCCTTACCTGACGGAGTTGAGAGCCTGACCTGAGTGAGTTTGGAGCCTGACCCGAGTGTGTTTAGAGCCTGACCCAAGTGAGTTTAGAGCCTGACACGAGGGAGCTTAGAGCCTGACACGAGGGAGTTTAGAGCCTGACCCGAGTGAGTTTAGAGCCTGACCCGACTGAGCTTAGTGCCTGACCCGAGGGAGTTTAGAGCCTGACCCGAGTGAGTTTAGAGCCTGACCCGACTGAGTTTAGAGCCTGACCCGACTGAGTTTAATGTCGAACCTAACTGAGTTTAGTGCCTGACCTGACTGAGTTTAGAGCTTGACCTGACTGAGTTTAGTGCCTGACCTGACTGAGTTTAGTGCCTGACCTGACTGAGTTTAGAGCCTGACCTGACTGAGTTTAAAGCTTGACCTGAGTGAGTTCAGAGACTGACCCGACTGAGTTTAGTGCCTTACCTGACTGAGTTTAGAGCCTGACTTGAGTGAGTTTAGAGCCTGACCTGACTGAGTTTAGAGCTTAACCTGACTGTCTTGAGAGTCTGTCCTGACTGAGTTTAGTGCCTGACCTGACTGAGTTTAGAGCTTGACCCGACTGGGTTGAGAGCCTGACCTGAGTGAGTTTAGAGCCTGACCCGACTGAGTTTAGTGCCTGACCTGAGTGAGTTTAGAGACTGACCCGATTGAGTTTAGTGCCTGACCTGACTGAGTTTAGTGCCTGACCTGACTGAGCTTAGTGCCTGACCTGACTGAGTCTAGAGCCTGACCTGACTGAGTTTAGTGCCTGACCTGAGTAAGTTTAGAGCCTGAGCCGACTGAGCTTAGTGCCTGACCTGACAAGGTTTAGAGCCTGACCTGAGTGAGTTTAGAGCCTGACCCGACTGAGTTTAGAGCCTGACCCGACTGAGTTTAGAGCCTGACCAGACTGAGTTTAGTGCCTGACCAGACTGAGTTTAGTGCCTTACCTGACTGAGTTGAGAGCCTGACCTGAGTGAGTTCAGAGCCTGACCAGACTGAGTTTAGAGCCTGACCAGACTGAGTTTAGTGCCTGACCAGACTGAGTTTAGTGCCTTACCTGACTGAGTTGAGAGCCTGACCTGAGTGAGTTTAGAGCCTGACCAGACTGAGTTTAGAGCCTGACCAGACTGAGTTTAGTGCCTGACCAGACTGAGTTTAGTGCCTGACCTGAGTGAGTTTACAGCTTGACCTGAATGAGTTGAGAGCCTGACCTGAATGAGTTTAGAGCCTGACCTGAGTGAGTTTAGAGCCTCACCTGATTGATTTTAGTGCCTGACCTGACTGAGTTTTATGCTTGAACTGACTGAGGTTAGAGCCTGACCCGACTGAGTTTCGAGCCTGACCTGACTGAGATTAGTGCCTGACCTGACTGAGATTAGTGCCTGACCTGACGGAGTTGAGAGCCTGACCTGAGTGAGTTCAGAGACTGACCCGACTGAGTTTAGTGCCTGATCTGTCTGAGTTTAGAGCCTGACCTGACTGAGTTTATTGTCGAACCTAACTGAGTTTAGTGCCTGACCTGACTGAGTTTAGTGCCTGACCTGATTAATTTTAGAGCCTGACCTGACTGAGTTTAAAGCTTGACCTGAGTGAGTTTAGAGCTTGACCTGACTGAGTTTAGTGCCTGACCCGACTGAGTTTAGAGCCTGACCTGAGTGAGTTTAGAGCCTGACCTGACTGAGTTTAGAGCTTAACCTGACTGAGTTTAGAGCTTGACCCGACTGGGTTGAGAGCCTGACCTGAGTGAGTTTAGAGCCTGACCCGACTGAGTTTAGTGCCTGACCTGAGTGAGTTTAGTGCCTCACCTGACTGAGTTTAGAGCTTGACCTGACTGAGTTTAGAGCCTGACCTGAGTGAGTTTAGTGACTGACCTGAGTGAGTTTAGTGCCTGACCTGACTGAGCTTACTGCCTGACCTGACTGAGTCTAGAGTCTGACCTGACTGAGTCTAGAGTCTGACCTGACTGAGTTTAGTGCCGGATCTGACTGAGCTTAATGCCTGACCTGAGTGAGTTTTGAGCCTGACCTGACTGAGTTTAGAGCCTGACCTGAGTGAGATTAGTGCCTGAACTGATTGAGTCTAGAGCCTGACCTGACTGAGTTTAGAGTCTGACCTGACTGAGTTTAGAGTCTGACCTGACTGAGTTTAGAGTCTGACCTGACTGAGTCTAGAGTCTGACCTGACTGAGCTTAGTGCCTGACCTGACTGAGTCTAGAGCCTGACCTGACTGAGTTTAGTGCCTGACCTGAGTGAGTTTAGAGCCTGACCTGAGTGAGTTTACAGCCTGACCCGAGTGTGTTTAGTGCCTGACCCGAGTGAGTTTAGTGCCTCACCTGACTGAGTTTAGTGCCTGACCTGACTGAGCTGACTGCCTTACCTGACTGAGTCTAGAGTCTGACCTGACTGAGTCTAGAGTCTGACCTGAGTGAGTTTAGTTCCGGACCTGACTGAGCTTAATGCCTGACCCAATTGAGTTTCGAGCCTGACCTGAGTGAGATTAGAGTCTCACCTGAGTGAGATTAGTTCCTGACCTGAGTGAGTTTAGAGCCTAACCTGAGTGAGTTTAGAGCCTCACCTGAGTGAGTTTAGAGCCTCACCTGAGTGAGTTTCGAGCTTCACCTGACTGAGCTTAGTGCCTGACCTGACTGAGCTTAGTGCCTGAGCTGACTGAGTCTAGAGTCTGACCTGACTGAGTCTAGATTCGGACCTGAGTGAGTTTAGAGCCTGACCTGAGTGAGTTTAGAGCCTGACCTGAGTGAGTTTAGAGCCTGACCTGACTGAGTTTAGTGCCTGACCTGACTGAGTTTAGAGTCTGACCTGACTGAGTCTAGAGTCTGACCCGAGTGAGTTTCGAGCCTGACCCGAGTGAGCTTAGAGCCTGACCCGAGTGAGTTTAGAGCCTGACCTGAGTGAGTTTAGTGCCTGACCTGAGTGAGTTTAGAGCCTGACCTGAGTGAGTTTAGTGCCTGACCTGAGTGAGTTTAGAGCCTGACCCGAGTGAGTTTAGAGCCTGACCCGAGTGAGTTTAGTGTCTGACCCGAGTGAGTTTAGTGTCTGATCTGACAGAGTTTAGAGCCTGACCCGAGTGAGTTTAGAGCCTGACCCGACAGAGTTTAGAGCTTGACCCGAGTGAGTTTAGAGCCTGACCCGAGTGAGTTTAGTGCCTGACCTGACAGAGTTTGGAGCCTGACCCGAGTGAGTTTAGAGCCTGACCCGAGTGAGTTTAGAGCCTGACCCGAGTGAGTTTAGTGTCTAACCTGAGTGAGTTTAGAGCCTGACATGAGTGAGTTTAGAGTCTGACCTGACTCAGTTTAGAGTCTGACCTGACTCAGTTTAGAGTCTGACCTGATTGAGTTTAGAGTGTATTGGTGTTAAATGCAAACAACACTTTTTCAAATGAACGGCAAGAATCAAAGAGAACAAAAATGCTAACTTGCTCTTCATGCTTTTACACACACGATTCTCTTCATCCATCAGTGTAGTTTAATTTTACAGACTTTTTTAAAAATAATTTTGTGTGACATGCTTATAAATTAATTCCTTCCTGGGTTAACCAAAATTGAAAAGATTTTTATTAGAATCATTGTTATAAATTAACTAACTTTTTTAACAATATTTGACCCAAAAAGTCTAGTCTTGGTTTAACACACACTAGTAAGGAATAACTAGATTGCATTTTGTATCATTTACTAATCAAATAATAAAATCTTAACATCTTAAAATTATAAATCTGTACCGTTGTTCTACTCATAAATACAGGGAGTCAGAAAAATGTAGTTTAATATGTTTTTATTTCGTTTATACAGTCATTTAGCTGTTTTAAAACCTCAGAATTAGCCACCCACTAAAAAGCATATTGAATTTATTTGTGCGGTACGATTTGTAATTTTGTTTCTTTATGGCTTCAGATTTATTCAGTTCTCACAGGGACCGAGATACTTTAGACCATTTATTTTACGACTTTTTCACAGTTTTAGGTTTGTGAACTGATGAACAAATTAAAAATGCTCCACATTTGTGGAATTATTGATTAGTACATTATTAGCTAGTTTAATTAAAACAAGTGTAAAACTGGCAAGAATCGAACAGCAATAAAGGTAGATTTGCTGGACCTGGAGGTTCGAAGTTTAGTTAAGCTGGTTAGATTATTTTCAGCCACAGATTCTGAGGGGACTTAGCATTTACTAACATTTACATTTAGCAGACCAACTTTCATTTCCTAATTGCGGTCTCCCTGGAGGAACTCCAGGATTAGGGTTTTGCTCAGGAAGGCAGTGGTGATGGGGCAGGATTCGAACCTGCAACCTTGTGGTCCATAGTCGAGGATCACTATCACTAGACCACCACCTGCTTAAAAATGAGCGTAATCGCTGCTGATGTGCTCGCAAAACAGGAAAAATGTGACCGTGAACGATGATTTTTCTAAATTTCCCCAAAAGATGGGCTGCAGCTGACAGTGAAGCACAGCGTTGGTTCATGAACTGCATGAATGTCTGAATCAGCACTAAAAAATCAACAAGACTGGATTCAAAAGTGCTCCTTCCTGTGATTTCTAAGCCTTTATTCTTTCATTTTCAACAGTTTGCTTCACTTTCCATGTATATCTCCCTTCCATTTGGGTTCATTGACTTTTAAAGGGCCAAACCTTGAGCCAGTAGGTAACATGGAGACGGGAATGATGTTCATGATGTGTTTGCAACAAATAAAAAGAAAAAAACGATGCCCTGTTAGACCTACCGTACAGTCTATGCCCCCCAGCTAACCTACGGGCGCCTAAAACGGAGAAAAAAAAAAGAGTGTGATAACTTATATTTAAACATAAAATGAGAAGAATAAACAACACTGGGAGCCTAAACACTGCCCTGAACCATGCATTGTGCACGAAGTGTGTCTTTCCTGCGGTGCTGGCGTTACATGAGACACCGTTTCTCCCAAACAAATAAAAACAGCACACTTTCTATGGGACACAAAGAAATGAAATACTCGATGAACTCTGTTGTGCTCTTTCAGATGCACACGGTTTGGATTGCGGTCCGTATAGCTATGATCCCCATTGATAATCACACGCCAATGCTTTCGGCAATAACGGCAGGAAAACAGGAAAAAAAAAAAAAAGAACAAATGTAAACATTGTACAAGGCATTCAGATCAGCTGCAAAAAGACCAAAACCACTTAAAAAGAAATAATGCACAAAAACTACAGTTTGTCAAGTGAAAAGGTATTAACGCACAGGATTTCTGCACCGCTGTTCGCCCGAAGTGCAGAACGGGATGTTTGTCAGAGCAATATAGTAGAATTTATAGAATTTCTTTCATAATTTGGGCTAAAAATAAATCATCAAATAAATAAAAAAATAAAATAATAAAATAATAATAAAAGAATAAATAAGCTATATTTTAACACAGTGCAATATATTAGAATTTAGGGAATTTATGTAATAATGTGTGCAAAAAATAAATAAATAACTAAATAAACATTAAGAATAAACAAATAAAAAAAATAGTTTGTGCTAAAGCATAAATAAATAGTCAAATAAAAAATCTAATAAAATACAAAATAATAAAAATAAATAAATAAGATACATTTTAACTTTAACTTTCTATTAAACGTTCAATTTAGAGTTCAATGAACTGAAAATAAAACATTTTTCTGTAAAAACACACTGAGAGCTGTTTCAATTCAACCTTTTTTTCTGAATCATAAGATGAAGAATATCTGCGATATAATGACTTTGAATTATAAATCAATTATTTTACTCAACACACACACACACACACACACACACACACACACACACACACACTCCTTGAGCAGCGCTCTGGACTCATTTTCAGCTTTTCACAGATTTACACTCTTTAAAGGTTCCAAGCTGTCAGCTGTGAATATCTGAACACCACCAGTCAAATAACACGATGAAATAATGTAAACAGATGGTGAAACAGATAAATAGATAAATAATGTAAACTACATGTGTTTCTGAGGTTTTTCTGTAAATTTTTGTGGATTGATTTTCTGAATTTAATATATTGAATATATATATATATATAGGCCCCGTGTTATGCTTTATTTACCCCCACTATTCATTAAATGGGGTGCTGGTGGTCTAGTGGTAGGATACTCAGCTAGCTCACAGGTTCGAATCCAACCTCCAGAACTTCCTTCATCAGGTTCCTGAACAAAACCCTCAACCCCGAGTTGCTCCAGGGGGTACCGTCCCTGTTATCAGGAATTGTAAGTCGCTCTGCATAAGAGTGTCTGCTAAATGCCGTAAATTAAATGAACAGTCATTTTTAAATTTGCACTTTGCACTTTACACTGAGAACATTATCTTAATGCCAATTGCCCAAGGGTGCACAAACTTTTCTTTTAGTTTTTTTTTTCCAAAGAAGAATTATATTTACTAAATTTAGATATTTGTCTCTTTGACGAGGCACAATAAAGTAAAGGAGGGCAGTCACGGGAGTCAGCATGTCCGAAGCTGTCGTTTCTACCATGGAATATCATTTTCTGACCTGTGCAGACTGGGGTGAAATTTCCTGACTCGTTGCTCAAATCAGCTCAACAAACAGGGCTTTTCCACTGGAACCAGGAACTGAGTCCCACCGTACTGGTACAGTTTCATAGGTTAATGGAGCCCGCTGTCATTTTCCTTTGTTTGGGATGAGTAACCTCATTCTGCAGAACCCTAAATCCAAACAGGAGCTTGTTTTCTCTTTAACGGTGTACAGCATGGAAGCTGCTGTGACTGTAATTTATGTAATATTATGTTGTTACTATTTGATATTGATATATAATACAGAGGCTTTTCCACCAGCACCAGGAACCACACAGCAGTACCAACAGCAAATGCAAAACAAAAGTATGCCTTTATCTGCATTTTAGCCAATCAGATTGCAGCGTTGCCTGATTGTGGGGCAACACATCACACTAAAATGTCTCTTTGCGGTGCAGTTCAGGTACAGTTCAGTTCCTCTCAGGGTTCTAGTTAATCTGATTTCTAGATTAGGGTTAAAAAGTAACCCTTTTCTGCTAATGTTCTAGCTTTCTACAAGGATATAATCTAAGGTTTGTTTTTTGATACCACAGCAGATAAAGAAGTTGTGAATTTCGTTGCATTTACACCTGTTACACTTTTTCTTCTTCTTCTTCTTCTTCTTTCAGATGCTCCCGTTTAGGAGTCGCCACAGCGGATCATTCATTTCCATTTCTTCCGGTCCTCTGCATCTTCCTCCTTCAAACTGACCACCCGCATGTCCTCTCTCACGACGTCCATAAACCTCCTCTTTGGTCTTCCTCTTCTCCTCTTTCCTGGCAGCTCCATCTTCAACATCCTCCTCCTGATATACTCCTCATCTCTCCTCTGGACACGTCCAAACCAACGCAGCCTTGTTCTCTAACTTTGTCTGCAACTTTAACTTTTAATCTTTAACTCCAACACCTCCAGCTCCACCTCCTGCCTTTTCATCAGTGCCACCGTCTCCAACCTGTGCAGCGTAGCTTTCACACTTGTTACACTTAATTGTAAAATTGAATAAACTGGCCTGAGACTGGGACGCTGAGAGTGAGTTTAAACACCCCCAGGTGTTGAAGTGGACACAGGATAACAGCCAGAGTTGTAGTTCATTAACAAACATTTGTAAAGGTGTTCCTTTTGGCCAAAGGTTTCCAGACATCAGCTCTACTAATTGTTGGCAGACTTAGAGTGTGAATATTCATGTTTGGAGTTTACTTCTACTTCTGGAGACAGCCCTGTTCACTGCACCAGTGCATCAGCCTTTTTTATAACAGGACATCTAACATGGTTAAAGGACCTATTTAAGTGAGACTGAGAACCATTTCTGACATTCCTGGACCAGCTGGACGGTTGTCTTAGTAAAGTATGGTTTAGCAGAAAACCAAAAGTGTGTTTTTTTTCCATTGGCCACTGGTCCAGAACTTTCAGTTTGATGTTCTTCTGACAGACAGATGCCAGCAGGACACTCATTTACATTTGTTGCATTTAGCAGATGCTCTTATCCAGAGCGAGCACAGAGACAGTCCCCCTGAACCAGCTTTGGGATAAGGGTTTTGCTCAGGACACTCCAGGTCCTCAAGACCGTTCTTTTTTTTTTTTGTCACTTTTATATTTAATTTTAACCGACACTTGACATTGAGGACCTTCGGCGTTTCTTCCAGAGCATCTCATCCTGTTGCTCATCTATGGAGATTATAAAAGCTCCAACTGAACACTTGTGTCCACGACGAGGACACCAAATCTACCAATATCTGGATTTGTTGGGCTATAATTTGTGTTCACACATGCGACATTTTTATTTTCCATCATTTTTAGAAGCAAAGCCCCTCATGAAAGAGAAACACTCGCTCACTCTGCCACGTTTAGCAGGTTAGAACTCTTCCACGATGCCATTAGCACAAAAAGAACTGCATCCTTCATTGAGGCTTTGTGTTAAAAAGGTGCAAAGAATAAAAGTGCATTAATGTCCGCGAAGAAACATGTTTTTCTCCGAAATAACCCCACAAAGTCGTCTGAAAGTTCCAAAGTTATGCTTCATTTATTTCATAATTTCCAAAATAAAAATATTGGGTACTCAGGTTGGAGCAAACTGAACCAAAAAACGTCAGCAAACTGAACTGAAAACAGCAAGAACAACAAGGACGACAACAACCACAAAAACCAATCGAGAGTTTAGTATAAATGTAGAATGTATAATTTTTCTAGCCTGATTTGTAAGTACAGTCTTTTGTCATCGTGACCACGAAATGTTCGTTTTGACTCTTTTCTTTGCATATATGTATCGAGTTTATATCCACATAGCTGTTGTAGGAAGATGTAATGGGAGCTGTCCAAGCTAGCCAGCATTGTGTTTAGGATTTCTGACGAATAAAAAAAAGTTTTCAAATGAGATACAATCACTGTGAAAATGGATCTTTCTGAATTCAGATTAACACCATGCCGAATCACGAATGCATCTTCACTAAATGGATTTCGCAGGGACAGACGGATGGAAGAAGAGGGGGTGGATGAAGTACATACTAATTCTTTCACGTCGTCTAGATAAGGTCAGCAGCAAGACTGCCTCAGCAGAATGTTGGTAAGCGAGCTGAAAACTCACTAAACACAGATATAAATGGCCTTTTTCGGGTACAGTGGGTTTAAATCATTTTGGAAACGATGTCTGCTTTGCAGCGATGGCATTTAACTACATCACCTTTTGCTACATCACTGGTCCGTCTACTAGCTAGATCACTAAAGTGCTGCTGTTGCTGACAGCGGGAAGAAACCAGCTGAAACTACAAGACGTATCTTCGTGAGGTGTGCCTTCTACCGTGCCCCCGAGCAGCCTTATGTTAAGCAAACCAAGTGACCTGAGTCGACAAAGTCACTTTTGGTGAAAACACAGAGTAACTTCTTCTAACTTTGGCATGATGAGTAGGAATTTTCCTTTACAAAATAAAATAAATACCTTTTAGAGTCTTTGCTTTGGACGGACTACATAAAACAGAACAGCCAAAAATATATATTCTTATGTTAAGGAATGTTTCTTTAAGTGATTATATATATCTGCCTACTATTTACTTATAAATAGGTTTCTCTTTTTTCTCAGAATGAAAGCATACAAAGGTTGTTTCGAAGAGGATTCACAGTATAACTCCAGTATGTATGTAATGGGGTTGTGTCACAAGATGAGTTCATACTAATGTAAACTTCTCGGGAAGATTCGGAATCAATTTCAGATGCATTTCAACATTAATCTACATTACTGGTCTTTATGAAATATAAAATGTAATCTGACATCACTAAACATGTCCCATCTTGTTTCCAGTCAAAGTAAACCTTCCAGTTCCTGGTCAGGCAACTTCCTGCAGAGTCTAGTTCCAGCTAAACCCGCTCTAGCGTTTTTGATTGGCTGGGTCAGATGCTGGACCCGTGTAAGGTATGCGGGTGAAGCAGGATGCTGGATGGATCTATCCTCTATAGGACTACAGTCAGTCAGAATCCAACAAAACAACTTAGATTGTAAACTCAACCTACAGTACTAATGGTTTGGGAACTGGGACGTGAATAATACTCTTATATTCTTAAATCGTTAACCATCAACAATCAGCATGCTAATCCATCTAATCTTCAACAAGTTGCCCTCAAAAGCATTTCAGCTTAACAGGGAAAGGCTTTGTGTGAAGGAAGCATTTACCTTAAAGCAGTGGTTCTCAAATTAATCCTCAGGGACTCTCGAATGGCCCGCGTGTTTTGAGTTGGGTCGGCACCTAGGGTCGCCTGGGGTTCCCTGCGGTCTGGTTTGAGAACCCCTGCTTTAAACGATGTCATGTGCTAAGTGATTAGTCCAACTTTGTCCTCAACAGCTTTCGGAACAATCGTCGCGATTGCATCCACAGTAACTCAGTCACCAGTGGCAAAGTGCTGCAGTGTACGGCGTGTCCTGATTTCATTGCTGCACATTTTCATTTAGGCATGACTTGATCAAAAGGTAGAAATGCTAAAGGTCACTGCACACTAGAAAAGTTTAAAAAATTGGAAAATGAATGCATTGCTCGATGTCTCTAAGCACCATACTTTGCCTTCGGTTCTCAGTTCGATCCATGAACGATGAACATTTGCAATTTTGGGCTTAAATTTTTGGAGAGAGAGGCAGTCTTGCGTCTTTAGGACAAACAGACAAAGTCAACATACTTTTCTGTGACATCTTCAGCATTTTTTGCCAATACGGCTCTGTGCAGCTCAGCCCTCATTTCTTACGCTTTTGTCGGAAAATGAGATCTACAACTTAAATCCAGTCTAAACACAAAGAGAGTTTCATTCTAACCAGCTTTGAAGTCAATATTCACTATGACCACTGCTATTCTTCAGCATCAACTCTCTTAGACCAGCTCCTTTCTTTCAGGAACACTTCTCCAGGCTTCTTGAAGGACGTCCTAAAGTTCTTCTTTGGACGTGGGCTGCCTTTTGTTTTCTCAGTGGAGATGAGGAAACATCTCTTTGTCCTTCAGGAAGATCTGGAGAACTGTTCCTCAACAATACACTAAACATACAAGAACGTCTGTTTGGAAGTTAAATATGAAGGATTGAGAGGGGCTTAAGATTTTTGGACAAGAAAAGGCTTTTTGGGAACTAAGCGTCTTTACCTGGTCATCACTGACTGTCCTTTTGTGTCTCTGTTGCATCCTAAAGACATCGACTGCTGTTCTCAGTGTGAATTTCATGAATAGCTTGTTACCCCAGCAAATGGCAAAGTCACAAATCTGGCTCTCAAACCTTTTAGATTAAAAGCAGTAACCTAGCAATCAGCTCTACCTTTAACGTAGTTTTGTAAAAAATAAAACGACCTGGGTGCCCTCACCGCGAGTAGCTCCATATGCTGTGCAGGGTGTCTGGTGTGCGGAGGTCTTTAGAGACATGAGCGAACTGTATGGAGGGCAGTCAGGTGCCCTAACCTGACTGAACATTCACAGTAAACAAGCCCACATTCATTCTGCCTCAACATAGCAGGTTTCCCTTTGTAAACTCCTATTTGATCAAATCAAGTCAGCAGGATGCAAGACCATGTACCTTAGTTACATGAGAGGCTCCGTGTTTAAGGATGTAACACTGACAATCAGATGATGGTGACATTCCTTGCATTGCTTACCACATTCCTAGGTCAGAGATCGGTGAAGATGTAAACAAATTTGAAGTAGTAACACAGTAAAATGGATCCCTTAGCGATGGCTCGACTAACGCATGCCAATGTGGCATCCTGACCTCAACGTAAAAAAGCCTAGTGATCATCTCTGCATAGAGCGAAGGGACAAGGGCTCTGCACCCTGGCTCTTTTGTGTGCACAGGCATCAACGCTGGTTGCGGCGCCTTGCCCCTGGATGTTCTCAGCCTAATCCATTCCATTCACGTAATTAAAACGACATTGACAGGTATGACATGGGCCCACTAGTATACTTCCTGCACCACAATTCTAGACTGGCGCTCCTCTGGCCTTCGGGTCGACTCCGGGTTTTCTTCTTCCTGCTGGTGTCCAGCTTGGAGTCTCTTAGCGGCCTGGCCCCGGGAAGTCCGGTGGGGCTGACAGGGCTCACAGGGCTTGTCGGACTGTTTGACGTCGTAGGTCCCTCGGGCGTTCCTTCGGTGATCTGGATGCGGGGAGGATTCATCAAGTCAAAGATGTTGAAGAGCGAGGGCTCGGGCTGGCACATGACTGAGGCATCTGCAGTGTTTTGTCTGACAAGACCACCGTTGCCGGTCTGAATGCCCACCGATACTCGCTCGCCGGGCTGGGGGGCACAACTGCCGACTCCAGTTGCCGCATCCCTGCACAGAGTCCACATGTTGTAGCACTGAGTGAAGTTAAAGAAGTTGCTGTTGAAGGTCTTCAGCTCACTGCACACATCCCGCCGCAGTTCAGCCAGCTCGTAGCGCATGGCGGCGATCTCTTCCTTCCACTGCATGTTGAATGCTGCTACCATGTTGGCAGACTCCTTGAAAGCCTGAATGGCCTGCGGAACATGCGCCTCTGGAACGGAAGGAGTCGGGGCGGGGACGCGGTACGAGGGCGGAGAGGTGGGAGGGATGGAGATGGCCGTCACGGTGGAGCTTGTACTGTGATGGCTGCGAGTAGCATTTTCTCTCTCCAGTCGCTCAAGCTCTTGGTAAGCTGAAGAGCTGGCACCATCGTCATCTTCGATCATATCCTCATTTAGCAAAGATGTGCCTTCCAGTGCATCATACCCCTCTGGAAGACAGATTTAAATATGCACATACAACGACATTCAGAGGATAAACAGCTGTGGAGGTACACTTTCTTTTAGCACAGGATTATACGCCAGAGTTACTGGGTGTCCCTTTCTGACCTATACCTTTACAAAGGTGGCCAACTGAGATCCTGGAGGGCTGGCGCCCAGCACAGGTTGGAAATTTCTTTGTGCTAGCTAAACCCGGCAATGACTTCAATAAAATATGAAAATCATGAAACTGCACTGGCCCTCCTGGCTCGAAGCTCGCCACCTCTACTGCAGTATGTGAGCAAAAACTCGGCACACAACCACGTCACCAGCAGCATCGGCAGTAATGCATTACCACGATGTAAGAACCTGCTCCTGGAAGTACTTTTCCTAAAATCTTGCAACCACACTATCCATGCTAACTTGGAGAACAGGTCTGTGTGCAACACATTTAAAACATGTCCTCCATAAAGGGTATACCATCCTATTGTTTGTAGTTTTTGTGAGTTTCTCATGCCTCATTGCACGGTCCCTTCAAGGGTTCACCTTCAGCACCTTGAATAAGGGAACATGACTCCACCATATTCCACTGTAGTTCATTTATTAAGGTGGACTTAGAGTTTAAAGCTTGTCCCAAATCCAGGCTTTCTGTTTTGCTGTCCTACTTTAAAACATTTGGTTATGAAAAGGTGCAAACTGGCCTCTTTCTCCTGGGACAAACATGTTTAAGATATAACTGGATGTCATGGACCATGCTGTACCCAAGAATCCAGCTGTTTTCTGACAGTGTAGACTGAAGAGATATTATATATATATATATATATATATATGTATTGGAGTTAAAACAATCCTGGCTTTTGGTGCCACACAAGAAACCGTCGCTGTTGATAAAAACTCGCCTGCATATCCTCCACTTGCTGAACTTCTTTTAAGTGCATGTGCTTATACCTTACGAGTCAACCGCAATGCACTGCACTGTCACAGCTGGCAAAGTGTGCTGGGTGACTGTTTTTACTCACACACTGTAGGCTTTGTATTGTGTGTTTACACTGCCTTCTCACTCCTGTCAAACAACATCAACCTCAAAGTCTTTCCATCTTTTCATCATGCGGGGTCCCTTCGGCTTTAGCCATCATCACCGTCATCGTTATCATCATAATCATCATTGCCATTACTTTGTTCAAATCAAAGGATCAAGTGCTGTCTCCCAACAGCCGTCTTTTCAAAGCACAATCACGGCAGCAGAATTCACAAGTCTACCTTTATTTGAGTTTTGTTCTTGAGCAACAGAAAAGATGAAAAGGCAATCCGAGATCACAAGTGAATGGGCCAAGTAATAGATATGAACCCTATTGAACATCTCAGTTCCCCCTCTTTAAAGTTGACTGGACCGTGAGGAGGGGTGGAGACAAAGCAAGAAATGGTCCCGCTAAGTCTTGTGGGTCCTACAAGGGCTGCACCAGGGAGAGGCTGCAATCCCACTGTCCTACATGGCTGAAAACGTCCACACCGAGGATGCCCGAATTTGAAAACCATCCCTACCTTTTTGCACTGATCAACAAAAAGAGATGGTACATCAGTTTAAACTAAAGTTACACCCACATAGTTTGATTATACTGTTAAACAGGGGTCCAGGAACACCCAAAAACAACCCACAATACCCGCTGTGGCTGCAGTCTCAATCGTACAGTTGTTTGTCCTAAATAAAAGCCTCCTTGGGGTTTGTCAGTTGTTTGAAGGTGCCGTTTTTCCCTCAAATAGCACATTTACCTATGGGGCAATTATTAATTCCCTAATCTAGACTTTAAACATTGTGGCTGTACCTGATCAGTTGAGAAGGCAGTGCAAAAACACACATATACATAGATATATGTATGCGTGTTGACAGTATAATACCTGTGACAGGTACCCCTGCAGTCCCTCCTGCTGTTCTTTCCCCTGGATCTCCTTGCAGTGCTGCTTTCCTCCCCTCTGAGCCATCGCAGGATACCTGCCCCATTCACGGGCCAGCTACCCTTCACAATTGTTTCAGAGTTACTACGTTTTTTTTCTGGCTCAGACTATTTAGGCCTGCACCTACAATGTGGCACTACAGGCAATATGGGGATCTCTTGGTTTGTGCTACTTTTTCAGATCTTCAGGGCCCACTGTCAATGAACTCTTTGACCACATTCAACGGGACTGCTACTGTAGATGCAAACCACGAGGAAAAAAAATGGGTCTTAAAGTCTTGTCATTGCCAATAACTCTAGGGCACTTATTTTTGTCACCAAGGAGGGACAAAGTCGATGGTATTGGGGTGCTTTGCATCAGGAGCGACCAAAACCAATTCCAAAACCAAGAGTGAGGAGCTCCTGTTTACACGGCGAAAGCGCTTCAGCAGGGTATGACCGTGGGATTGGTGAACTCTCCTTAATCCTCAGTTCCAGCATTCACTTGCTTGGCTGTGATGGCTTTGACGAAACGAAACTAATTGTGTAAAAAGGTCCAATCAAAATAAAAGTCCATTGGGAACATTAAAAACAAACAAACAAAAAAAAGAACCCACATCAAATGAAAGAAATACAGAATTCATTACAGACTTCCACTGGATTGAGGAAAGAAATTGAACAAAAACATGAAGGCCTGTTCATACAGGAAAATCATGGGTTACAAAATTTGAGCTCAGGTGTTTTGATCAGGTATTTCAATAGGGTTCATAGCTATACTCCAGGTGTACACAGACGCACCATTCATGTGTTGAGGGAGCGGCACTGTTTGCACAAAGAAGCAGGTGAACCCATCAAGTGGTAGAATTGATGCATGTGTTGCACAAAACCTTCAAATTTCATGGTCTATATTTCCACCTTTAACAGAAATCAATGTCTGTTAGCCTTAGAAATTCTGATACTATCCAATTAATTATTGTTAGATTATGATGCATTTAGAATCAATTGTGGAAAGCTTCAAATTATGGAAATGTATTCAATAAGAGCACTTAAAAGAATAGAAAAATACATCTAATTTGCACAGTTTTACCATTTGGGCTCTGAATGTGCTGCTTAGAAACCAGAAGTGAAGATAGAAGAGACCTGTGGATGTGCTTTAGGACAACCTTTGATTTATAACTGCTGTTCAGACTGTATGTCTGAAGTTTAGTTGTTGTTTGATGCAAGGCCTACCGTGTCCTAAACCACACCCACAAGTCTCCTCCACCTTAAAGAAGAGCTGGAGAAGCTTTTAACCAGGTTTGGTGGCATATTTCTGAAAACAGATTTGGGTGATTAAGTGGAAAACTGTGTAAATTGGATTATTTTAATGAAAATATTCCTGTTTCTGACTGTTTACTGTATCTATCTTAAAAGATCCTGGATTTTTTACATGCATCTGTAATTTTGTTTCATTTAGTCATGCTTTTTAACATATTTCCATTCTTAAAGTCCTAAACGTTAAATTGCAGTAATAATATCCCTCAAGGCCGGATTTTACAAGCTGGATTTTGTCCTCACACTCATCCCCATGATATTCACTTTGCTTTAGTTCCATTTCCGCAGATCGTTTATGCAACACACCAGGCAATGTCAATCAGAATTGCTCAACCTCCGTCCACATCTCCGTGTCACTTTGTGCAACCAGGACCAGGGGACTGAAATGAAGCTTGTCATCGTCATGGCAAGCTGCAGGTTATGCTGTTTGCTAGCCTGCTCCTTTGCACTAGAGTTGCTTGGGGATGCCTGTCGTGAGCACAGAGCAAAGAAGAAGCCGCAATACCTGAGGTCTCTTATCTCCACCTGCTGTTTTCCCCCTGACCCCTACCTCCTGCTCTCCTTTTCTCTGGGGATCACTTTCACGCTGCCAGAGGTTGCGACATGCTCAGCGCGGCTCTGCTTTGCAAAAGCATGCTCAGCTGTTTGTACAGGAGTGTGTGGGGGCGTTGTAAAAGTGTCCACCTCCACACTGATCTGTCTAGGCTGCCCCTTCCCAGGCTAGTCTCTCATCATCACCAGATGGCACCAACCCAAAGCCCAGAGGATGATGCATGACTCGTGCAAACGTGACTGCAGGCAACCATCATTTAACACTCGGACATAGAGGCAGAAGGAACGGACACACAAAACAGACGACAGGAAGGACCAGGGACATTCAAACTCAGCATCTCTCAAGCACAAGGGTACCCCACTGTACATATGTAGGTATGTCAAAGTACGTATGAAGCGCGTGTTGACTGTATGACGGGTATGTGCTCTAAGCCTTCTCTTTTTTTGGAGGAGAGGGGGGGCGAGGGGGTTGAGGCATACGGTTACCTGTTGTGGATCTGAGAGTTGAAGTGACAGTGGAGGATGTCATTGAAGGCAAGCAGTCGTCATCTTGGGAATACCCAGCCTGAATTGCACGCAGGTAACTGTGGCTTCGAGTGCGGAAAGAGCCAGGCAGGTCCAAGGCCTCCATGGCCTGGGATTCTGCTTCGCTAAAAACGGACTCGCAAACTGACTCAAACTGGCCATTGACCTCAGTCTCACTCACCTGAGAGACAAAAACAGGAATAGCAGTCCTTAATTTTTCCTCTTCCCTTCTCTTTCTCACTTTGATTCTTCCCCTTTGCACAGTAAACACGAAGGAGCGTTAGAGGGAGAAAATACAACGGGCAATTCCCGACCTTCAACATTTCGGCAGAGTTATCTTTTCAAAAAGAAGAAGAAGGAGAAAAAGAAGAAGATGTTAAATGAAGCAACATTTCTGAGGAGCCTGCTTGGAAGAAAGTCAGGGTGAGATGCCAAACATGCAACGAGCATTTCAGAACACCGCCCAGGAGCATGTCAGAAAGTTACAACCTAAAACAAATAGAGATCCTTCACACATGCTTACATGCTACTTTATAGCACCTACTCCAAAGACCGCAGGACAGAAACATCTGCCACATCGCACAAAACTCAAGTCCACTTCCTGCACTCCTTTCTTTCCTCGTCTGTTCTAAACTTAAATAGTCTGAAATATCCAACAACAAATCCCCATGTAGTACATAGCAGTTGGCAGTTCCACTGAGTTTCCTCATTTTCTACATTATGAAGTTGTTAAGATGTAACCTCATTTGGCTTTTGAATTCTGCACGGTACACAGTGCTGGTGAATGGAACTAGACATCTCCACGGAATGGTTGTGAAGATGCTGCCTGAGACCGTTCAAGTCCAAAAGCTCCTCCAAAATCTGGTCAAATTCATTCATAGTGGAAGAATATGCCAACATCACCACGTCATATAAACACTCAGAAGGCATGTGGAGCTTCACTGGAGGGTTCCATTCGACACCACTGATTGTTAAGATTCTCTACAAAGAAGAAATTATAGAAAAATTAGCAAAATTCCTTTTTAATAAACTACTTTAGTGTACGAAAATTTCCATTATCAAGCATGCAGTCAAGACATCATACTGAACCCATGCTCTGAGCAAGTTAGCCTGAGGCTGTCGCTATAATCAGCCTGACCTCTGGTCCAGTTTGGGGGAGGAGCAGAATGGAGGAACCTGCTTACCTGGCTCAGGCAGCTTGCCTGACTGAGGGTGCTGACGGCTCGCATGTAGCTCTGGTTGCGGGAGCGGAACTGGGGAGGGTTGTAGGTGGTCGCTGGGTCCAGGGAGACGCTGGGGTGTGATCGCATGTCTCTTGTGGTTTGCAAGTGGTAGCCATGGCTAAATAAAGGGAACAACCACAAAGAGGGAGGTAACCATGGAGCAATCAAACGCTTAGCAACAGAATTAGATGCTGAACCTGGATTGTGATGAGCTAACACAATACTGTGGATGTCAGGACGTAACATCACGATCCCGTCAATGTGAGTGTGAGGACCTAACTTCATGATCCTGCCAACGTCAGTGTGAGGACCTAACTTCACGATCCTGCCAACATCATTCTCAATGGCCCAACATTAATGTGTGATTAGTTATGAGGTTAAATTATTTGTTTCAAAAAGTTTCTATTATAATATTTTACTGTAAGGAGAGAAGACACTGTAAAAAAACACCAATGTGTTAAGGTTATCGAGTAAGATTCTCTTTAATACCAAGTTCTTCAAAAGATCTCAAAATTGGTGATAATGTGTTTGCACCATTCAACAAAGTCATTTACACACCCTGACTAATATTGTGTGGGTTCCCCTCGAGCCACCTAAACAACTCTGAGCCGCCAAGGCCTGGACTCCACAACACCTCACCACAACAAGTGGTTTCTGCACCAGCAGGCCCTATAACTGGGAGGTGGGTCCATGGATGGGACTAGTTTGTCCAGCACTTGCCACAGATGAAGTGAAGGTGAAAGTGACTAGCTTTCCTTGTGAAACACAGCACAGTGTACCAAATGCATCCTCTGCATTCAATCAACACACACTGTCCAGCAGGGGGCAGCCATTTCCAGCACTCAAGAAACACTGATGGGGACAATGCCCTGCTCAAGGGTAACTCAGGGCAACCTACTGGTCCAGGATTTGAACCCATAACCTTCTGTTCCAGGGTCCTCATCCCTAAACATTAAGTCACCACTGACCCAGATGCTGAATGGGATTGAGATGATGGAGATTTGTAGGAACACCTTGAGCTCTTTGTTCCTCAGTCGGTTCCTGAACAGTGTGCGCAGTGTGACAGGACATTATCCTACTGAAAGAAGACACTGACGTTAGGTAATGCTGTCAAGGGATGAACTTAGTCTGCAGTGATGAACATTCAGCAGATTGTTGTCCAGAGCGTCACACTGCCTCAGCTGGCTTGCCATCTAACCAAACCACCTTTGTCCATTGCTGCTTTGTCCTTCAGGAAGCCTGGAGAACTGCTCCTCAACAATACATTTACGGCATTTAGCATATCCAGAGAGACTTCCATGTCCTAATTACAGGGACAGTCCCCCCTGGAGACACTCTTGCTCAGGGACCCAGTGGTGGTAGTGCCAGAGGTAGGATTTGAACCTGGGACCTCTTGAGCCATTGGTCCATCGTACCCTACCACTAGACCACCACCACCCATTAGACACATTAGAAACAGAAGAAAGTCTAGCCATTTGGAAGCCAAATATGAAGAAATGATTCAAGGCTTTTACTTGGCAATGTGCTTGAAACATAGCAAGTGTTTCTTTCTAATTAGGTTAAACTTGAAGTTGTGGGTACACAATAAGCACAACACATGCCCTTTGCCCGCAACGGGGTCTCCATTACCACCTACACGTGTTTATTCATTCCTTCCTGCTTAACTCACTTCAGCACGAAGTGTGTAATCTGTAACAGAGAGCATTCAGCCAAGTGTGTAATAAGACCGGTTCTAATATAGATTTTTTTATTTTCACTGTTCAAAGGCTGCTCAAACTGGTGGAAAGCCATGAGAGCCCATACTATTTTTTGTGACTATTTTAATTTTCATTACTATTAAAGTTATCTGCAAAGCTCCATACTTTGGCATGTCAGTGTAGGCCCAATTAATCCTGTTTTCAGTCCAAACTTTAGCCTTTTATTTAACTTTTGGCATAAAAATTGAAAGTGCATTTGATCATTTTCTGATGAAAATTGTCAGAGCACCCCCAAAACCAATTAACAGCGCAGCAAACATGTCCTTTCTTTAAAGCTTGTCTTTGAGCTCTTCCTATTGACGTTTTAAAATCCTACTTTTAAAACGTCCTTTGACGCCGTCAAAAGGACAAATTTTGATTCCCTAGAAAATATTTCACGACAGTAGTGATCTTGTTGACTTCCATTGTCTAGCCCCTCCTCTGAGGATGCCACATCCTCATCTAAAGTGGTGGAAATGCAGGACGCTTCAACGGACGGTCTCATGCTTCAAAGAATCCTGAAAAAAAGAAGAACCAGTTCCTCAGTGGTGGAAGACTATGGATGGGTCTTAAAATAACCACTTGTGTAAAGATGATAGAGTGTGAAGAACCTCTCAAAAGCTTAGTGTAAAGATTCTTTGCCTCTTTGAAAGGTTCACCTTTCGAATGGTTCTTGGGTTCTTCTATGGCAGGGTTGCCCAACGAAGCAGGAGCTGTTCGGCTAAAGCAGCTTCTGCTTGATGGAAATAAAAGCCTACAGCCACACGGACCCTTCACAGTTAACATCGGACTCCTATGTTCTGTTGCGTGGCTCAGAACCTTCTGTTCTGCAAGGGCAGGACAGTGACACTCGCTGTCCCCAAGCGGGGTCTAAAGCTAAAAGGTTTGAGAACAAGTGCTCAAAATGCTTTTTCGTCATGTACTTCAAAGTACTCTGTGTTTGTGTGTGGGTGGACTGTGTCTGCGGATGTAATGTCACAAGGTTTCTGCGCTTTAAAGACGGGCTGGTATTTTGCCTCTTCGTGTGTTACAAGTTTTTGTTCATAACAGCTCAGGGTTTCCGCTCAAAGGGGTTTTTCTTCCAGGGTTTCGGCTCTGATGCTTTGATGGCAATGCAGCCTGCACTTTGTGATGTCATGAGTTACATCAAGCTCCACCAATCCTGCACTGGTTCACGCCCCTTCATGATGTTTACATAGGATTGTTTAAGAACGTATTTATTTACAGCAAGTGGGGAAATACAGGATGTAGAGAGAATGCTCTACAGCTGTGCAGCTTCCATACGACAGCAAAAACAGAGTCTTAATTAGATAAGGCTTCATACGACGGCTCGGATCTCAGCTCGGAATAAACCCTGGGGCAGTCATTCTCTTCCTGACACAGACCGAAGCAGGCCTACCTTTGGCTGTCTATATGAGGTCTCTGGATGATGGATTTGAGGACGAGCGCGTCTGGCCGGATGGACTTTTGAGGCGATGTTTTGGGGCTGGTGTCGGAGTCTCCGCTCTCGTCGTCTCCCATGGCTTTCACGTAGCTGCTGCTTCGCATCCTGCGACACGGGATCTCCTCGTCTTTGTCAATCCCTGGATAACCTCCCCACTCGTCCTGAGGAACCTGGAGACAGAGGAGCAAAAAAAAAAATCATCTCCTGTTTGCAAACATCACACTGTTCTGGCAAAAACATGCTGTGCTGAACAGACACACAGAAAGGGTGGAGGGGTTTTAATTAATTTTTTTATTCGTGATTTACTTCCCATCTGCATGCACTTTACACATTTATGGAGCAGGTTACATTTCAAAGAGATTATCACCTACATGACCAATTTTTTGGAAAAAAGGTTTTGAGAAGGATGGAGGCCTGAAGAAGCGTCTTCTTGTTTCTCTGTGTCTCAAATCGAGGCAACTAGTTAAATTACACGCCCGTAGAAACCTGGAGGAAACGTTTCATCTGTTGAAAGACCTTCAGCCAGGTGGATTTTGGGAAATTGGTCTGTCTCTCTTTGGAGGGATTTGATAAAAAGTTGTCACCCCATGGTGGGGGAGTGACCACATGTGCAGCATGGGGGCAGCCATTGAAAGTGCCTGGGGAGCAGTGACAGTACCTTGCTAAAGGGTACCTCAGGGAAACCGACTGGTGAGGGAATCGAACCAATAATCTTCCAATCCAGGGCCAACTCCCTAACCACTAGACCACCATTGGCCCAGATGAATATAATCTGCTGTACTTTCAGATTTGCTGATGGAGCTAGAACACTTTTGGGTCAAGTTCGAAGTTCAAGCCTTCTACAGAGAACATGCCTGTAAATTTGGGTAAACTACTGTTACCTTCTTTTAACGGTGAACGTTGTCAGAGCACCTGCATATTGGAATCTGGACCCAAGTGAAAGTGAAAGTAACTGTTCTTGTCATTGTGAAACACAGCGAGACACATTGAAAGTAGACCTCTGCATTTTACCTACACACATGTACAGCAGGGGGCAGCTATTGAAAGTGCCCAGGCAGCAGTGATAGGGCTGGTACCTTGCTCAAGGGTACCTCAGGGCAACCTACTTGTCTGGGATTCGAACCCATGACCTGGTGATCCTGCGGCCTAGTCCCTAAACGCTAGACCACCGCTGCACCAAGTGCTGGAGTGAATACAGCACTGAGAAGATCAGGAGTGATGATGTAGCAGAAGATCTGACAGCAGAACTCAAAATGCCAGGAGGAGCAACTGGCCAGATCTAAATGGATTCCTTAATAAAACAAAAGCAGGAGAATAAGGAGAGCTTGGTGATTGCTCACGAGGCTGAAAAGAGTTGAGCTCCTTTAATTTTACTTATTTCTTTTTTCTAACAAATATTTTTTATTAATGCAAACCACTTCCACCTCCCAGTCGAGCAGAACTTGCAATACAGAAATACCGGCTGTGATCACCGTGTTACACAAACACTTGAGCTGTGGCTTTATAGGGCTGCTGCTGATTGCTGTCAGCTGTGGATCTATGTGCTGCCCTCTGCTGGTTGCCCTCATCCTGGATGGTACCCTTACATTCTTATTGCTGAATTTAACTTCATCTTAAATTCAGTAAACAGTGAATTTAAATGAGGTTGGGTTCTTATTTGCACATGGAAAAAATGTAATCTGACTATAGGGTGCCCTTACTCTTGCACTCAGCTATATATCATACCCGGGGCACTGAGCTGAAACTGGTCCAGAAACATTTCAGATTGCTTTGCTAATTAATTCTGGATTAATGATCAAATTCATTATTAATTCAGGTCAAGTCTCAGCCTGCAGACACTGCAGTTCTGGGTTTTTGTGGATCAGCGATCTGTCCTGCAGAGCGAAACACCTGAACTCCAGACCAGTTAAACCATGAACTCCCAACTGCTGATGCTACTGTCAGCTTCAAACATTTTAATGATCAACTACAGACTCTACTATCAACTTCAAACCTTTTAATGATCAACTACAGACTCTACAATCAGCTTCAAACCTTTTAATGATCAACTACAGACTCTACTATCAGCTTCAAACCTTTTAATGAACATCTACAGACTCTACTATCAGCTTCAAACCTTTTAATGAACTCCAACTACAGACTCTACTATCAGCTTCAAACCTTTCTTCCCTAGCAGTCACATTTCAAAAATATTTTTGGTAGAACTCTGCTTTAATTATGGTTTCCACACAACGTCTTTCTACACTTTTCCCACCGATGTCTTGATGCCCAGGGGCTCTATGCTGAGTTTGACCCCTGCTGCTGAGGTCGCCAGGGGTAGTAGTAGTTTTACGATCATCGGAGCTGTTTTAAGGGAAACGTAGGCCAGTGTGTGTAGGATGCAGCCATAGCAACTGCACATGAACCACACACATTATCACATCATGCATATGCAGAAGCAGAGACACTGCTCCAGATTCAAGCCTGGCACCTGCAGAAGAAAAAAAACAGCTCCAGCTAATGGTGTTAATTAGGACTAAGATAAAATGATCCCGGTTTAATTGCATGCTTGTGGAAAGTGACCATCTCTGAGGGGTCTTTCATTTTTAGAGAATATGATAAATGCAGCTGATGAAGTGCAGTAACTCTGATTCAGACCTGTCCAAACTCAGGACAGAAGGTGGTGGAACGGTCAGAGGAGGGAAAGAAATGATGTCTAATGAGCTTTACGTTTACGGTACTCTCAGTACATTCCTGTACTTTTTAAATTACACTCTCAGTACATTCCTGTACTTTTTAAATTACACTCTCAGTACATTCCTGTACGTTTTACTTTATACTCAGTACATTCCTGTACTTTTTACTTGACACTCTCAGTACATTCCTGTACTTTTTACGTTATACTCTCAGTACATTCCTGTACTTTTTACATTATACTCTCAGTACATTCCTGTACTTTTTCAATGAGTAAAGCAGAATCAAATGCTCAGCTAAGGAGACATGAGAGGTGTGATGAACTGATGCAGTGGAGAGTGTAAGATGGGCTGGAAAGACCATCACTGTTTATGGCTTGTCCTTGTGTGGATGTCACACAAGCTAGCGGCTAAGCCTCAGTGATTCCTCTGTGCAGATGACTGCTCTGCCGAGTGGAGAAGATAATTAGCTCTCCTGTTTACATCTCGCTTCAAAGCTCTATCAGCAGAGGCATCGCATGCGATAATCTGCTGCATATGCATTTCGCAGCTCCCGCTGGAGAGAGAATAAGGATGTTGTGCTGCAGTTGTGTGGATACTGAACGCTTAAAGATGGCAATAAAAAAGCAGATGAATCTGACCCTGACCGGGCCTGTTTGATGAGCTGGGGCAGTGGTTAACTAGACCCGCTTCACTCTTCAGCATTCCTCTGAAGGTCTGGGGAGAGCCTGATTAGCAATGCTGAGATTCTGCAGTCTTGGCTGAGGGTCAGAGGTTTGATGGATGATGCCACTGCACAATGGATATTAGATGCTTAACTAAACATTTTCTGCAAGACATTTGGTTCGAGTGAAGGAGATCATTTGGAAACACAAAGTGTCAGCTTATAAGATTTTCGATAGGAAACTGGAATCACCTTTTTTAGAGTCTTTCAATAAAAAGAGGCAATCCAGTTGATGGTGCAGCTGAGAGTGGACATGTTGTCCCCTCTGTGTGTTTCCTCAGGGAGGTCCGGTTTCTTCCCACTGTCCAAATACATGCACATCAGGTGGACTTGAGATGCCAAATTGTTCTCTAGGTGTGAGTGTGTGTCTGCCTTGTGATGCACTGGTGACCTGTCCAGGGTGTCCCCACCTTTCACCCTGTGAGAGCTGGGATACACTCCAGCACCACCCGTGACCCTAACCAGGACCAACCAAGTGGCTCAGAAAATGAATGAATGAATTTCCACCCAGTGCAGGTGCAGGTGTGCAACCTGATGAAACCCACTGCTGATGCTGCTCAGATGCAAAGAGAAAAGATGAAAAGAGTCTGGTCAATTCAGCACAGATGAAACACTGGACGTTCATATTAAAATCAGTCTGGCCCACCTCAGGCTTGGATAAAAAACAGCAAGAAGCAAAAAAATAAATTAAATAAAATACAGTAGATGCGAAAGGGGAGCAGTCATGCATTTTGCAAAAGATGATCAAAGCTTGGGGAAGATTTCAAAACATTTGGCCTGACCTGCTCATGTGAAGACAAGATAAAGACTTCATGGACTGAAAAACTGAACACTCTGAATATCCTGCCAACAACTGCTTACAGTCTATTCAAGCCCTTCACTGGAACCTCAACCTTTCTGGGTTACACAGAAAGCAGGATCAGATGTTAGGATCAGATGTCAGAAGTTCACAGTGGAAGAGAGTAGCTGTGAAAATCCACCAGTCACGACAGGTCATAAAGTTGGATGAACACTTTTCAAAAGATCCCACACTTTAGTATCGGTTCCGAGAGCCCTGTCCTGACGACAGCTCGGCTTCTGGTAGTTTTTGTACCATTATGTACAAACTAGCTAACTGAACAATCACACCAGAAGTAACAAAGTACAAATGCTTGCTTACTGTTAGTAAGTACGATTTACAGCTATCCATACTTTCTTACTCAAATCTCTGTCCTTTCCACCATTTTCAGAACAGACTTCTTACTTTAGTCTGAACGTTTGTGGTGACTCTTCCATCATTTTTATTTTTCCCAACATCCAGACCCATTTCCGTCTAAATGGACAAAAACACACAAAAAAGACGATCCCTTGGCGTATCCCTCAGTACAGGGCAAATGGAGAAAGGCGAGCAATGTACCGCTCCAATGTCTGCCCCCTGCTGGACGGTGTGTGTGTTAAATACAGAGGATGTATTTGGTTGTGGTTCACCATATTCACAATGACTAATGGCTCTTATTTTCAAGCCAGTCCCTACTAGTTCTGATCATAGAAGGTGGAGATATGGGGAGGTGAGGGCTTCAGACTTATAGAAATGCAGCACGTGTGAGTATTTGGGCTAGAGGTAAATCAGCCTAATCTTAGTCTGTTCTTATTTGTCTACTAATCCATTCATGGTGCTGTGAAAGACAAAGCGTAAACCACAGTAAAATGCTTCTATGTATTTAGCCCACAAACACGGTCCAGCAGGGGGCAGCCATATTCAGCATCCAGGGAGCAGTGATGGAGACAGTATCTTGCTCAAAGGTAAATCAGGGTAACCTATGGGTCTGGGATTCAACCCCACGACCTTTTGATCCTGGGACCTTGTCCCTAAACACTAGACCACCACTGCCACTGTAGAAAACAGACGTCCACATATCAGCTTCTAGATATCTGATCACAGCAAATAAAATGAAGTGGATGCAAAAGGGAAAGCTCAAATTCCTTTTATCTTCTAGATGAGGTAGATGGGGTTAGCCCTACTGTTTGTCCTGTCCTAGACTGAGTGTCCCCCTCAGGAAGACTGACTTCATTTGAGAGCTGCAGTGTAATCGAGCCTGCTGTTCCTGTGCTTGAGTGAGTACACCAGATGTTAAAGCACACCATCCAACCAGGGATTCGCCCCATTACGCTTCTCCATTTCCAAGGCACCAAGTTGACCTGCAGAGAGGGGTGAAAGCACATCACACACTTCCAGGTGCGATGGTACTCTCCAGGCCTTGGAGTCATCCCTTCCTCACACGGTTTGACCTTCATAAGAATCTCTGTGTCCGTTTTATAAAAAGTGTCACCTGATGGCCTCGTAGGACTAAAAATGGATGGATATATTTTGAGAACACTGTGACATGAAAAGATTCCTCCCTGCTTAAACATAAAAAAAGAAAATTGTCCTGTTGTCCAACGACTGCCACTCTTTGGCAGGACATTGACAAATTTATGGCCGCTCTAAGGTTGTTGGACTCAGCATACAGTTCCTGGCAAAAATCACAATCGATCCCTCATTTCTTCATGTTTTGCTTCCAGACTTTCTTGTAGTTTTAACGCATTACTGAGGAACAGTTCTCCAGATCTTCCTGAAGGACAGTGCTGTTGTCTCTCATGTTCAGTCCAGTCTCTGTACCTGAGCAGTTCTCCAGATCTTCCTGAAGGACAGTGTTGTTGTCTCTCATGTTCAGTCCAGTCTCTGTACCTGAGCAGTTTGATAGTTCTGTGTTGGTTAATCCACACAGTGATCTACGTCTGAACCTTCAAGCAGAACAAAGCATCTAAAATAAGACAAAAATAAGTGGTGAAGAAACAGATGCAGATGATTCCAGATGATCAGGTGATTCCTTTATTGATGATGATGAGTGGTGAGATAACAATGGCCATGGCAAATATGGACTTAAAAGCTGGATAGCATCATTTAAGCTCTATTTCTGCTGTTTAAATCAATGCAACTTATTGTCTTATTTTTTTGGCAAAAAAGATGTTTGCGCAGTACTGTACTCTGACTTAGAACAAAATGTACAAGCACTACTTCATCAGGGCTAGAAACACAGGAATCAGTGTTCTCTCTTTATTGGCCAGTGTCCGTATTTACCACATAACCAAATCAGTGATGGAAACTTGAAGCTGAGCTGGGCGTCAGGGGACAAAGAGTGGGCCACACATTTTGTTTTCCACTTTCTTCAAATGAAGTAATTTCTGAAAAATCATGTTTAGATTATTTGTCATTGTGAACAACAAAATACTTTCCTGCATTTAACCCACAAACCATATCCAGCACCCAGGGAGCAGTGATGGGGATGGTACCTTGGCGGTGGCGGTGGTAGGATACTTGACTATGGACCTGTGGCTCAAGAGGTCCCAGGTTCGAATCCCACCTCTAGCACTACCACCACTGGGTCCCTGAGAAAGACCCTGAACCCTGAGCTGCTCCAGGGGGGGACTGTCCCTGTAATTAGGACATGGAAGTCGCTCTGGATAAGAGCATCTGATAAATACTGTAAATGTAAATGTACCTTGCTCAGGGGCACCTCAGGGAAACCTGCTGATCTGGAATTCGATCCCATGTCCTTCCTATCATGTGACTGCTGTCCCATATAACTAAGACCAAGTCATTCCACAACAAGTCAACCCAAAAATCAGGGACGTGTTGACAGAAAGAAGCTAAAGAAGCTAAATCTATAAAATCTATAAAATTGTATGCATTATTTACAAAACCAGTTTCTTTGGTTCGATATTTTATTGGATCTTAATAGAAGCATCATTCAGAACTTAGAGCAGGAGGAAATATTGGGTTCTCATTTTTCTCAGCTGTGTAAAGACCTGAGCACCTGCTCCATGGTCTACTGTTGGTGCGCTGGCCTGTTTGCTTATTTGTTTTCTGCTGATTTCTTGTTCTAGAGGATAAAGTGTAAAGCAGTTAAAAAACTCTTTCACGTCCAACGGTCATGTTTAGCTGCACGCTCCCCTGTCACTACTTTTCAGTCTCCAACTTCCTTCAGACTGACCCTCCTGCAAAGAAATATTATCCACCTGTGAGCATCTTCCTCCACTCTTATGTCACCCTGTGCTCCTCCCTCTTCTTAAAATAAGTACTAACTACAGCCATTTCCATCCTTTTCACAACATCTACAACCATCTGACCTTCAGCATTCCTCTCCTTAACACCACATCTACCCATCACCTCTGTTCCCTTCACCAACATGTCCATTAAAATCTGCACCAATCATCACTCTCTCTCCTCTGGGTACACCCTCTATCACTTCATCTAACTCACTCCAGAATTACTCACTCTCCAACTTGTGGATGAGAAGCACTAAACATAAATTCATTAACTCATCACCCTCCCTGACACCCTCTACACCTCAAAAAACACTATTCACATACTCTTCCTTCAGGATAACATCTACACCATTCCTCCTTCCATCCACACCATGGTAGAACAGTTTAAACCCTCCTCCAGTACACCTGGCCTTACTACCCTTCCATCTAGTCTTTCACACACAGAAGATCAACCTTCCTTCTCTCCATTATATCAGCTCATTCTCTACCTTTACCAGTCATGCGGCCAACATTCACAGTTCCTCCCTCACTTCCACTTTCCTCCCTTTCCTTCTCTCCTCCTCCCTTCAGACATGCCTTCCTCCTCTTCTTCTTCTTCTCCTTTGGCCAACAGTAGTCCAGTTTCCACCAGCACCCTGTAGGCTAACAGCACTGCTGGAGGTTATCAATTCTAATTTATGTAATCTTAAAATAACTGCTGATTTAAACCCCCAGTGCATGAATGTAGTGCTGAAGAGAAGTGGTTTATCACTCGTAACATTTTTAAATGGCAAGCAAATTGAGGCAACCGAGCAACAACGGAGCAGTTTGGCCAGGTCTTATTCTGAATTTAACACTTTACTACCCCGCTGGCACCACCTCTGGCACTCCAGTCTGGTCTCCTCCCAACAGGTAGTTAATAAGGACTCGTTAACTTAATTACTCCCTCTAGAAGTTGAAGACAAAGGCTCATCTTTTGCCAGTTTGCTTCCTTCCTGTTTCAGTGCCCAGAAACTTGTATTCTGGTTGTGCTCTTCTCCCAGAACACAGATTCATCAGCTGTGGTGTGGTGATGTTTAAAGGTGAGTTAGGATGAAATTCTATATATTAATCACATAAATACAAATAAATCCATTTCAGGGACATAATGAGTACTGTCTCTCTCTCAATACTGCCATAAAAACAAACTATATTTTCAAAATTAAAATTAACCTAGGATGGTGCGGTGGAGCAGTGTAGAGTGGACGTGGAGTAGAGTGGACATGGAGTGAAGTGGACATGCTTTCCCTGTGTCTGTGTGGGTTTCCTCCCAGAAAGCTGGTTCCTCCAACTGTCCTAAGGGTGGTGGTGGTCCAGTGGTAGGGTACTTGTCTATGGCCCAATGGCTCAAGAGGTCCCAGGTTTGAATCCCACCTCTGGCACTACCACCACTGGGTCCCTAAGCAAGACCCTTAACCCCGAATTGCTCCGGGGGGACTGTCCCTGTAATTAGGAGGTAGACTGGGGACAACAAACTGCCCCCTAGGTGTGACTCTGTGTTACTACCTATGATTTAAGGCACTCCAGCACAACTCTCCTATTAGTCGGGGATTCGAACTAATCATGGGTCATGTCCCTAACTACTAGGCCACTGGGAATCCTCTGGTACCCACTGGCAGTCCTGCTGGAGAACTTGCGACTTCTTGGTCCATAGGCCAGTGCCCTACCACTAGACCACCACATGTAACATTTTGAATGGATGGATAATTAACCTTTCAGAGTCCAATTATTCACTTCAATTAAAGCAAACCAACAACCAGACTCAGTCTCCTTCAAAAATGCTCAACCCATTTACTCTGAACACAGCTGCCCCCTGCTGGACGGTGTGTGGGTCAAATACAGTCTCGATGTTATTATTAAATAAATAAAACTCAGTTTTATTTTAAAAACTCAGATAATCACGTTATTCCAGTGAGAGCTACAGCACTGATCTCTGCAGCAGACACAACATGTTAAATATGAACAAAGTTCAAAGAATCACTCAAATAGAGTCACTCAAATAGAATCAAATAGAATCACTCAAAAAGAATCACGAAGATGGAAACTCCAAAACATGCATCCAGTAAATATTTAGATGAATCAGTAACAGTTAGAACTGGTACAATAGCCCACAACAGGCGATTCATTCAGAATTTTACAGAACTGTCTTGTGATCCAGGTGAGTTACAATGAAATGTCGGGCAGGTTGCCTGAGGAATTACAGGAGAGAATGTGAACTAAATTGAGTTCACAGGGAACAGAGAGGATCAAATCTGATTTCTGAGTCCAACGGAAAGTGGAAATAAATTAACTGACACCACTGTTTACTGACAGCGGACTTCTAACACAACATTAGCGCACACTGTGATGGACCGGGAGAGGAGCCTCATCATATTTGTGCCAAAGAAATTCTCAAACTAGTCTATCAAAGCAAGACACGAGACAGACTAAAATGGGAGTGCAGGCGGGGAGACAGGAAATGCCTGTGATGCACAAAAAAGGAGTGTAAAAATCAGACTATTTGTTGACGGGGGCGTTTCGATTTGTTGATGGCATTTTTGGGGGAAAGGCTCAGTTCCCTGCTCACAGAGATAGAACAAATGCAGAAAATACTAGAAAAGTAGAATTTGAGAAAGTGAAAGTGACTTTCTCAATCTTTCTCCTTGTGACTCACAGTGAACTAGCTCCCGAGAATGGAGGGTTGTGGGTTTGAGAATCAGAACCAATAGCTTAATGTACCCTTGAGCAAGGTACTGTCCCCAACACTGTTCCCTGGGTGCTGGAATTATGGATGCCCCCTACTGGGGTAAAATGCAGAGGAAGCATTTCATTGTGGTTCACTGAGCGCTAATATCAATATCAAACAGTCACTTTCATCTTTGCTTTCACTTAACCAGGGGGCAGCCGTACATCCCGTCCAACGAAAACAGTGTTGGGGATGGTACCTTCCTCAAGGGTAACTCAGGGTAACCTAGTTTTTGGAGTGTTCTATTTCTCGAAAATAATAGAAACCATCCATTTACTCTTTATGTATGCATTATGTTATTTATGATCTTCTGTTATGACCCTTGCAACTGAACTTTGGTCCACCTATCGGTGATCCTTTAGGTGCTTCCTCAGCTTGACTGGAGTCCACCTTTGTCAAACTCAGTATGTTGGACATCGTTAGGAGAAGCCCACGCCTGTCTATATAAGGTCTCACGGTTGATAATGTCTTTCAGTGTGAAAACCAAGCCATGAGGTCGAGAGAACTGTCCGCAGACTTGTGAGGCAGAATTGTGTCAAGACAAGATCTGGAGATAAGAGAACATTTATACAGCACTGAACCTGTCCAAGAGCTCGGGAGTCTCTATCATTCCCAAACAGACGAAATTTGAAAGCAAAATCTTCCTAGATTTGTCCGTCCACATAAACTGAGCAATCAGTGAAGAACATACAGATTAACCAAGGACCAAATGAAGTGAAAGTGCAAGTGAAAGTGACTACCTGCCATCGCGAAACACAGCACAGCGCATGGTGAACAACAACAACAAACGAAACCGTCCAGCAGGGGGCAGTCATACATCCACAGTGTTTTAAGTGTCTTCAAAAAAACTGTTTTTGTTTCGTCATTGCTGTGTCGGATGAGAAAAAATGGCTGGAAATGCAGCATTTTAAATTATGCTTCGAAACAATGAGCAAAATTGAGATACAAGGTTTTGAGAATGGATTTTATATGACACAACCGGTGGCAATGAACATCTTCAGTAAACACTCCGGCTAGCTAAGCTGGACTGTTCTCTAAACTGGACCGAGAACATCCTGGGGAACTTTGTAATACAACATTATACTGCATTAGGCACTGCGTGGATTTTATTTTCACTTTCGCTTCTTTAAACCTCCGTAATCTCTGAATCCTCAGTGGCTCCCAGATGTACAGAGCACACAGCAGTCAAGTGAACTGCCCTCAAAGAGCTGTTTAATCAATATTCATATTTAACTGTGTTGGCAGGCTGCACTGACTGACATATCTTCTCTACACAACATCCTACTTGAGGGCTGCCATTCAAAGCAGTCATTCTGCAAGAATTCACTTTGTTCAGGGAATGAAAATGAATCACTTGTTAAATGAATCACTAGTTAAAGATGGGGTGTCGGTGGTCTAAATGTAAAGTGCTTTGGGGCAACTTTGTTGTAAAAGGCGCTATACAAGAATAAATTGAATTGAATTGAATTGAATAGTGGTGGTACTTGCCTAAGGACCTATGGCTCAAGAGGTCCCAGGCTCGAATCCATACACCTCCAGCACTACCATCACTGGGTGCCTGAGCAAGACCCTTAACCCTGAGTGTCTCCAGGGGGGACTGTCCCTGTAATCAGGACATGGAAGTCGCTCTGGACAAGAGCGTCTGCTAAATGCCGTAAATGTAAATGTAAAGAAATGATCTAAACCTTAGATTGAAATAGATAAATAATGACTCAAATAAATACTACGTATATTATATTTAACAATTCTTCAAAAATATATCTTATCTTTTTAAACAAATGTATGCTATCACACACGCCTTATTTGCCTCCCGTTTTGTCATGATGTTCCTGAATTCACAGTTTTTCAGTTGAGAGTGAGGTGGTGAGGTTCTCAGTGCTGTCTCCTCACAGAAGAGAAGGTTGTGGGTTCAATTCCCAGTCTGGGTTCTTTCTGTGTGGAGTGGACTTGTTCCTGTGTGGAACTGGTTCCAGGAGCACCGGTTTCCTCCCACAGTCCAAAAAAGTGGACTGGACTGAACTGTCCCCTAGGTCTAACTGAGTGTGTATGTATGTATATTACTAGGGTGGCGGTGGTCCAGTGGTAGGATACTTGCCTAAGGACCTCTGGATCAAGAGGTCCCAGGTTTGAATCCCACCTCTGGCACTACCACCACTGGGTCCCTGAGCAAGACCCTTAACCCTGAGTGTCTCCAGGGGGACTGTCCCTGTAATTAGGACATGTAAGTCGCTCTGGATAAGAACGTCTGCTAAATGCCGTAAATGTAAATGTAAATGTCTTGTGATGGACCGACAAGCTGTCCAGGGTGTTCCTCACCCTATCTAAGCTCTTTCAATCACCAATCAATCTAAATCCCATCTTGAAAAGTGAAATTGTCATGCCCCATGCACTCAAACACCGTGCGGCAGTGGGCAGCTATTGAAAGCGCCCAGGGAGCAGTGACGGGCTGGTACCTCAGGGCAACCTACTTGTGAGGGAATCGAACCCACAATCTTCCGATGCGGGGCAACTCCCTAACCACTAGGCCACCGCTGCCCCATCTTCTGACTATCTCAGAAGCTGGCACCTCAAATCTCCTGAATAAAGCATAAATGCTAATCCAAGGTCAGCATCTGTTCCAAGGGACAAACTTGAGGTGAAACAAGTTGCTCTTTTAAATGTGCTTTTACAAATTTACCACCAAACAAGGTTTAAACCACCATGACTACAAACGCATCTTCATGGGACAGTGGTCTGCACTCCATCCATCTTTGAGAGGTCTTCCTATAGCAGCTGAAGTCATATGTGTAGATGAACCATGAGTTCACTTGGAAGCATTCTGTCCTGAGTCCATAGAGATCTGGGGACACTCTACATAGTGACAATTAGTCATATTTCATAATACTGCCAAGACATGCAAGTATTATGAGATTAAGATGGTCTAAGAATCGATCCATCCATTACTGCACAATGTTCAGAAGAACAAGGGTTACATAACGGTCCATTTACTTATTAATTGGTTGATTGGTTAAGAGCTTGAACAATCAATCACTGGGTGAAGCCCAACCAGTTTTGTGGTCCATCAAGTACAGATCCTGATCAAAAGCTGACCCAGATCAGGGACGTTACACTCATCTCTTCCAGCTCACTGAAGACCTTGAGATGTGTCGTCTCAGCGCTGTGACCGGACCGGAAGCCGGAGTGAAATGTTTAATTAAGATGGTCTGCGCTGAGATAATCATTTAACTTAATGGGCTCTATGTTTTCAGACGCCTTTGCCAAGAAATGGAAGGTTAGTGATGGGTCTGCAATTATTATGCACAAACGGGTCACGGCCTGCTTGGTTGGCTAATGTATCAAGAGAACAGGTTGAAGGCTTAAGTAATGGAATTACATCTGGGGGCGTTTCCAACCCCATCACTTCAAAACAGGACAAACTGCCGTTAGCATGGCCGTCACTATTTTATTCCTTATGGCAGTGATGGTACCACTTCATATCAAGGGTCGCCAAAGCTATTATGCATTGATCGATTACCCAGTGTTTGAGTTAACGCTTCATTATACTGCAGTTATTACTTATTCACTACCTTGTTATTAGTAATTAAGTAAAATTTGATGTTCTTCATTTATTAATGTCATTTCATTGTTATGCCTCACAGATGCGTCTGAATCTTCAAGCAGAACAAAGCGTCTAACTTAAGACATGAAGCAGTGAAGAACCAGGAGCAGATGATTCCAGATGATCAGGGGATTAGTTTACTACCGCATGAGTGGAACCCCTTTATCTAGAACCTTGTATCTTTAGGAGACTTTGAAGATGCACTAAAACACACGTCCATTTCTTTCATTTAATCCTCAATATGCTGAAGTTTGACATTGAGAATTTTGCACCAATAAGTTGAAAAAGAAGAAATGAGAGGTCACGACTATTGATCAGCATGGTGTGAAATTAATCAGTTAACAATATTACTAGTATTTATTTTTCTAACCTTCATATTAAAGTGTTACTACAGACTCAAGGTTGCAACCTTACTTAATTGTTGAGAATTCTGGTCTTCATATGGAGGCGTGGGTTCAAATCCCACTTCTGACAAGTCAGGGAGGGAGCTGCCCCAGGATCAGAAGATTATGGGTTCGAATCCCTTACTAGTAGGTTGCCCTGAGGTAACTCAGAGCAAGGTACCATCCCCATCACTGCTCCATTACAGGTCTAATTTCGTTGTGTTTCACTGTGTGCCGTGGTTCACAATGACAAGAATAGTCACTTTCACTTTTCACTTCACTTTCAGTCATTTTGACTCAACAGTGCAAACAGCAGCTGAGAGACATCCAGATGAGATATGAAGGATCCGCCTGATGGTTTATGGTAATAAAGAGGAACATTGCATTATTTTCCTCCGTGCTTGAAAAATGAGCTTCTCCTGGCTTCATTTCATCACTTTCAAATTTCATGTTTTATTTGATGCAGGTAAAAACAGCATTTCAGGCATACTTAGTGCTAATAGCTTGTAAGTAAACATGTATAAATAAATTGTAAATGTGATATTCAACTAAAGATAATGAATTAATGTGCATTAAATGAAAAAGAATGAATGTCAAATTGGCCTGTGCAGCTCAATCAAGAGTTTTTTATTTTTTGTTTAACGCATTGCAAAGTAACTGAAAGTGAAAGTGACTATTCTGGTCATTGTGAGCATAACACACAGTGATCCACAACGAAATTCCACCTCTGCTTTTCACACACACACACACTCCAGCAAGGGGCAGTTTTTAATAAGCGCCTGGGGAGCAGTGATGGGGATGGTACCTCGCTCAAGGGTACCTCAGGGCAAGCTACTGGTCTGGGAATCAAACCCACAACCTTCTGAACCTGGGGCCAATTCCCTAAACACTAGACACTATCACTTCACTGCTCTTCTACAGTCCCAATTATCAGTGTGTTTCAACGTGGAATTTGAAGCCTACATCTGTTTATCACCTTATAAGGGGATAAGAAGAGGAACATTTTAGTCATCTCAGCAGTGAGAGGACAATTGGTTAGTGCACCTCTGATCTCCTAATGCTCTACTAGATGCTGAAAAACATTAAAATAGCAAACACTGTAACATCACTTAGTTCAGGTTCTTCTATATTGGTGCTTGAAAGTTTGTAACCCTTTGTGTTTTCCTATATTTCCGCATAAATATGACCTAAAACATCAGATTTCTATGGTCCTAAATGCTGATAAAGACCTAAAACAACAATTGGAACCAAATTATTATTCTTGCTCATGAATCTATTGAGGAAAATGATCCAATTTTGCAGACCTGTGAATGGCCAAAGTACTTTCAGTATCTGTGGGGACCTCCTTGCAGCATTAACTGAACACCGCATGTAACTGTTGATCAGTCCCAGACCAATTGGTAGCCCTGAGGTAGCCTTGAGCAAGGTACCATGCCCATCACTACTCCCTGGGTGCTTAAAATAGCTGCCCCCTGCTGGACATCTGTGTGTGTGAAAAGCAAAGGTTGAATGTCTTGGTGATTCACTGTGTACTGTGCTTTGTTTCACAAAATCACACTTTCACTTTCAGTGCTGGACTTCAGTTTGTAGAAGTTAAAGCCCTTTTCTCCATTCAGAACAGCTCCAAACCTGGAATGTTGGTGGGTTTTCTCACTTCAGGTCCTTCCACAGCATTCCTATTGGATTAAGATCATGACTTTGACTGCAAAACAAGAGCTTTATGCTTCTTAAACCATTCTTTGGAAGAATGGCTTGTGTGCTGAGAGTCATTGCATTGCTATAGTACTCGTTTTCTCTGGAGATTCAGACCTTTAATTGAATGTTCATCCTCACACTTTCCGTTCCTGATGATTTCCTGGTATCCAAACCATGATGCTACCACCACCATGTTTCACAGATATCAGCACAAAGTTATGCTAGGAGGCAGTGTTTACCTTCCGCTAAACATAATGCTTGTTGTTTTTATGTTTTATTTTTATTAACCTGGATTATTTTCCTCAAAATGCCCAGCATAATCTTTTTTCTCATTTGTTTGATTTTCTTCTTTAGTTTTCTTATAAAAAACAAAGCTCATTTTTGGTGAAGCATCATGATGTAGTAAGTAGAGCTTATAGCAAGGAGATCCTGGGTTTCCAGTCTGGGTTCTTTCTTTGCAGAGTGTAAAGACATGCTAAATAGCTAGTTGTGTGTGTGTGTTTGTCACCTCTATAATGGACATTTTCTGCCAATCCCCCATGAGTGCTGGGACAGGCTCCTGCACCCTGGTTAGGAAAAATGGCTCAGAGAATAGATGGCTTTTTGTGGTGAACTGCCAGTTTGCAGACTAGCCTGTTGGCATCCATGGTTTCTTACAGTTTCCCTTAAATGAAGAGTAAAGACTGTCACCAGTTCTACTGACCTATGTCCATCCCTTTATGAATTATCTGTCAGTTTCTTCAGCTCTCGCCCTCAGGGTAAACCTGTTACTGATGTAAAGTCGTTATTCTTCAACTGGTCCTAAAGTGAAAGTCAATCAAAAGACTACAAGAGCAGCGCCTGCAGCAGATTACCAACTGGGATCAGCAGTGTTGAAAAGGTTCATAAATAAAATACCAAACTGTTGTAAATCTCTTAAACTGAGATCTTCTCCTACATGATTGAACATGGCACTGATTGACTGCAGTGGAATCTTTAAACAGGGTTACCTTTGTTGGCTTTTCAGAGCTCCTCCACTTTAAAACACCTCTGCTCTAAGAGACATTCAGTAGCACATACAGTTCTGTACAAAAGCCACGAGCCCCTCATTTCTTCCTATTTATTCATATTTCTTTCTTTCTTTCATTCTTTATTTCTGGTGCTGACCAGAGGATGGGTTCCCCTTTTGTGTCTTGGTTCCCCCCAAGGTTTCTTGAATAAAGTTCACTTGACTTAATATTTTTTTTCCAAGGACTCCCAACTTTCTTTTATTTTTAGTGTATTGTTGAAGAAAAATTCTCCAGATCTTCCTGAAGCACAATGCTTTTGTACATTTTCAGTACAGTCTCTGTACCTGAGCAGTTCTCCAGATCTTCCTGAAGGACAGTGTTGTTGTCTCTCATTTTCAGTCCAGTCTCTGTTCCTGAGCAGTTCTCCAGACCTTCCTGAAGGACAGTGTGGTTGTCTCTCATTTTCAGTCCAGTCTCTGTACCTGAGCAGTTCTCCAGATCTTCCTGAAGGACAGTGTTGTTGTCTCTCATGTTCAGTCCAGTCTCTGTACCTGAGCAGTTCTCCAGATCTTCCTGAAGGGCAGTGTTGTTGTCTCTCATGTTCAGTCCAGTCTCTGTACCTGAGCAGTTCTCCAGATCTTCCTGAAGGACGGTGTTGTTGTCTCTCATGTTCAGTCCAGTCTCTGTACCTGAGCAGTTCTCCAGATCTTCCTGAAGGACAGTGTTGTTGTCTCTCATGTTCAGTCCAGTCTCTGTACCTGAGCAGTTTGATAGTTCTGTGTTGGTTAATCCACACAGTGATCTACGTCTGAACCTTCAAGCAGAACAAAGTGTCTAACTTAAGACATGAAGCAGTGAAGGAACAGGAGCAGATTATTCCAGATGATCAGGGGATTAATTTACTGCTGATGCTAAAACGCTGAGTGTGGGTGGAGCCCCTTTATCTAGAACCTTGTATCTTTAGACACTGAACAACAAATTATTATCCTTGTCCTTCTTAACAGGTCTTACAACGGCAGCGGTGGCCTAGCGGTTAGGGCATTAGCCGCATTATTGGAGGATCGGGGGTTCAAACCCCTTCCCAATAGGTTGCCCTGAGGTACCCTTGAGCAAGGTACCATCCCCATCACTGCTCCCCGGGCGCTTTCAATAGCTGCCCACTGCTGCACGGGTTTGAGTGTGCATGGGTTAAATGCAGAGGTCCAATTTCGTTGTGGTTCATGTGTAATGTGCCATGACCTCGCAATGACAAGGGTTGTCACTTTCACTTTTTTCACTTCACAGTGACAAAACACTCATCATGGTAGAAGTAAAAATCAGGAAAAAGTTAACAAAATCAAGACAAAACACTCTTCTGAAATGGCCCAAATAGAAAAAGATGCCTTGACGATCCATCATCATAAACCTGCACCAGGTGGAATTCTATGTTTAGAAATCGTACTACCAGGTGATAGGGAGCTTATCTGTACACATACAGTCTCCTTGAAGTGAAAGTGACAACTTGACATTGTGAACACACAGCTTAACACAGTGAACCACAACAAAATACATTGCTCTGCATTTTACACATACACACTGTGCAGCAGGGGGCAGCCATAAATCTGGCCCCCGGGGAGCAATGATGGGTACCTCAGGGCATTCATATCATTCGGTCTTTACCAGAGTACAGCAGTTACCATGATCACAATTCATGAAAGAACCATCCTTCTTTTTTGCACTGTTCCTATGCACAAAAAAATTGGAAAAATGTAATTGTATATGAAGTGCAGTGCTAGGAATTCCCTTCTCAGGGTTATCATACTCTGCCATGGTTGCCTGGACAAAATTCCAGGCACTAACCCTTGTTTAAAGACTGACTCCAGTTTCTGTTGCCCCATCCACTTGAACTTGCTAATGCAGGCTTTTCAGCATCACATGGCAACACAATACCTACACAAGGCTGTCTCAGTCCAGGACAGATGTTTGTGGTTCCCCCATGATGGACCTTCTGCCATCTCTTCTGCTGGGATGTCCCTCTCTACCATCAAGAGTTAACTTAGATCCTACTCTCTTTATTGTATAGTATAAAATTCTGTAACCAATCACCTCCCACTTATAACTTGGAAGTTAAATGAATAAATGTAAATACGCTGTGAATATGCAGCTTGTAATTGGGTCTTCACACCACCTACTGTTTTTCTCCAGCAATGTTGTTACATCAGTCAGCCAATCGGTTTTGAATGTTATGAATGAATGAAATGATTATGTGTGCAGTAAGCAGTGAATGTGTCCTCATTTAACCAATCCTACACAAACTGGTAGGGAAAACACAGCAAGACCTGCACTCAGGTGGGCAGTTATGGTTTAACTGTTTGAACAAGGTGGATTTAGCCATGAATGCAGGACTGGGTACACTTTGTTCATACTCTTATTCCTGCCAAACAGCTCAAAACGGCTGTGGCGCTCAAAATGGGTAATGCTATTATCACGTGTTTGTGCTTCTGACTTTTTTTCCTTCTTTAGCATGTGAACTTGTTGCTTCGTGCCTTTTTTTTTTTTTTTTTTTTTTTTTTTTTTTTTTTGAGTGAAGTGTGAGTGAGAAGCTCGAGAAGCTCGGAGGGTGTGTAGCATCAGTCAGCACAACAAGCCGCAGCTCGAGGGTGTCGATCTGACACAAACACAAAGAGAGAGAAAGGGAGACCCGAGAGTAAACCCAAGGCTCTTACCACATTACCGGCAGTGTCGTAAAACGACCCAGCAAGTCTTCATTGTTTCCTTTTGTTTATATAAGGGAGGAGTCAGCTGAAAGGAATTACTCCCAATTGTCTCCCAACAGGATTCTGGCTCCCCCTAGTGCCCCAGCAGTGACGGGCTCTTACAGATCCCTAGCACGATCACCATCAATTGCCAGCCCAACATCAGCAGAACATGCCACTCACCTGCAGATAATGACTTGTGCGTAGCGAAGGCTTGAGGTCATGATGGACTGCTGACTTTTCCAGGTTGAGGGAGGACTTGCGGTATGCCTCTTTGGCCTGACTGACAGTGAGCGTGGACCAGGAGCTTCTCTTCATGAACTTCCCCTCAGGCGCCATCGCCAGGCTTTCACAGGCTGAGCACTTGACGTCATTGTTGCTCTTGGAGGTTTTAAGTGAGTGGTCACCATAGTGAGTGTGCACTGAGTCTGGGAGGCAGTGGCCTGCATGCTCTATGTGGTGCCGGCTCATGATGCTGGGCGTGCGGTAGGTGCTGTCGCTGTCCAGGTTGTCGTCAGAGCTCCACCAGCCGCCCGAGCGGTGCTTGCGTTCCTTACTCTTGCTGCGTTTGCTGCCATGTTTGGAGGAATGGTGGCTGCCATGGTGATGATGGTGACCACCGCTGTCCCCTTTGGTGCCATTCATCTTGGAAGAGCCCTCGAGTGAGTGGGACTTGGTGAAAAGCTTCTGGACAGAGTGTACTAGGTGGCGTATACGCCCGGGGCTCTCGCTGCGTTGCTCGCTGGTGGTCGTGGTGGAGGTGCGCTGGTACTGCAGTGTGTGAAAGCCATCTCTGTGAAGAGGCAGCTGCTTCTCAAACTGGTCCAGGAGGTTGGCTGGGATGCGGTTGCTTTTGCTGCCACCATGGTGGGAGGCGGAGGATGCGGCAGTGACAGCGGCAGCTGAAGTGGCAGAGGTGGTGATGGTGGCACAGTCATCTCGTGTGACTGAGTCGTAGTACGGGGAGCTGTAGTGCATTCTGGGGAAAGTGCTGCTGGAGACGTGGTCAGCAGTAGCAGCAGGGGGCAGCATCACCGGGGACATCATCATGCAGTCAGAGTGAATGGAGCTGCGTGGCGAGTAGCGGTGGTGGTAGTCCATGGCACAGCTCTCCGTGGGGCTGAGCAGGTAGGAGTGGCGGGGGTCAGACATGTGCATGCCGTGCAGGTCGCTGGGGTGCTCACATTCCACCAGGCCACAGGGGTGAGGCAGGGGGATCTGGTGTTGGGCACGGCTGCCGGATAAGCCCTTCATGTTCCTGGTCTGAGGGACACGTCTGTCCTCATTGAAGTGTCGGGAAGGTGACCAGGGTGTAAACTGGTGGTCTGTGACAAAGACAAATGAAGAAAGGATGAGAAGAGGGATGAATAAAAGCAAACAGCACATAATGGCAAATCTAACAAGTGATTCTGTAATAAAAAGACAAAAAAAGAAGTGGCTACCCCCATCCTAACTTGCCGGATGCAAAACATCTAGGATTTTCTATTTATCTTTGCATACAGGGACTAAAGGGTGAAGAGCGAGGGCTATGAATGTTGCATATGCTAAGACTTAAGAATAGTTCTCCTGGCTTCTTGAAGGACGTCCCAAAGCTCTTCTTTGGACGTTGGCTGCCTTTTCTGTAATCCGTGGAGATGATCCCACACTGCATCAGAAACTGCTCAGGTACATAGACTGTACTGAAAGTGAGAGACCAACACTTGGTCCTTCAGGAAGATCTGGAGAACTGTTCCTCAACAAATTCATTGAAAAATGAAAAAGTCTGGATCTTTGGAAGCAAAGTGTGAAGAAATGTGCGCTCAAGACTTTTGCACAGTAATTTATGTCAAATAATAAGAATAAAATGACAGTTTGAGCAAATGTAGCCCATGTTACCCAGCAGGACACTGTCAGACCAGATGATCCCTTTAGAAAGTTAAAGGAATGGTTTGATAAAAATCCAAATGATTAACTGACCACAGACGTGGTCCATCAGCTGAGAGTTGCTTGTATCCAAATGTAGCTCCTTTAGTTTAGAACTGCAGGTTATGAGATGCAAAAACTAGAAGTCAAGCATCACCCAAATCGGTTCAGTAAACAAACCTCCAAAACCTCTCTCAACCCACTCAGACCTCTTCCTGCTCTTCATTAAGGTGAAGCAGATGTGAGGATGTGGTTTAGGACACAGTAGAACACTCTGACCACCAGAAACATGAACATACTGTCAGCTGTGTACTAACCTGAGGGCTGCTTCAGGCACCACAACTGTAGGAAAGTGGTCCTGGATTTGATTACTCCATATTATCTCTTCCAAGAAAACTGATTCTGGATCAGTGTTTGTTCTCCAGAGGTGCCCCGTTGTGTAAAAAGGCTGTTGCCTCAAGCTTAGTTCATGTTTCTGGTGGTCAGAATGTCCTACTGTGTCCTAAACCACATAAGCCAGCTTGATGAGTTCAGAATGAGTTGAAGGGAGTTTTGGGAAGATCCTGGTGACTATCATCTTCTATCTCGCAGTGCTTTGTATTTCCAGACCTTTACTAAAGTTAAATTCGGACTCCAAACATGGCCACATCTGGGGTCAGCAGAACCCAGTTGATATCTGAAAGATTTCTTTAAGGAGTATCATGAATAAATATGAAAGCAGGGCTAAGAAACAGCCAAAAAAATGCAGCTCTTTACATTTCACTTGCAGAGCAGAAATGGAGGCTGATGGTTAAATTCCTCTAAACTTCACAATAAGGACACTGGCACTGGTTTAGGGATTTCAGCCAATGTAGCTCTAATTAATTGAACTAACTGCTGGGTTGTAGGTGTCAGCTGGAGCAAATGTGACATTTATATCTTCCTCTCTGAAACTGAGACTAACGTTTCAACCTGCACTTCAGTGTAAACCTAATTAATCTCCTCCGGTACGCGCAAGCAGCCTGAAGAGGGACACACCTCTGAAGGCCCTGTTTACTGTAAACTACAAAAAAAACCTGCTCCATTCAGGGGTCGCCACAGGAGACCATCCCCTATGTCTTCCTCTCTTCTGCATCTTCTTCTTTCACACCGATTGCTTAAAAAAACTATATTTCGAAGTTTTAAGTGAAAGTGAAAGTGACTGTGTCATTGTTAACACACAGCACACAGTGAATCAACAACACCCTCTGTATTTAACAAACACACATCGTCCAGCGGGGGAAGACATATCCAACGTCTGGGGAGCAGTGATGGGGACGGTACCTTGCTCAAAATAACCTGAGAGCAGCCTACTGGTCTGGGATTCAAACCCACGACTTTCCGGTCCTGGGGCCTTGTTCCTAAACACTAGACCAGCGCTGCCTATTGCTATTGTCATTTAAACCTGAGGAGGAGGTGAGGTAGTAAAGAGTGTGAAGATAATCTGGGATCATCTCAAATATGTGTGCATCGAATCAGCCTGGCCAAAAGAGTTACATTATAATACTCTATATGGCCAAATGTATACGGACATGCTTTCTAATTATTGCCTCCTTTTGCCAAAACCAATTTGATCTCATGTGATCTCTGCAACACTGGCAGTGAAAAGAGTTGCACTATGCACCTCTGTGTCAAATGTGTCAAGGTAAGTCATCTTTAAAACAAGTCAGTATGTAAAATGTGCCCTCAGTCAATTGTAAGTTCTAGTATTGTGAAAGGGAAGCATCTAGGAGCAACAACAGCTCAGCCATGGAGCAGTAGATGGTGCAAATCAGCTGAGCTGTCAGTCCCTAAAGAATAAAGGGTGTATAAATGGCCTGTTCTAGGTTGCATCACATCATCAGCACAGGAACTGAGCTTCAAATGGGTTTTCATGACCAACCGCACTGACTTTGAACTACTGTGGCCACTACCAAGCAGCAGTAAGCAAGTAAGGAAGTGAATTGTCTTTACAAAGTGTGTTTAAAGTTGGCTTTAAAGACTGATTCTGGACCTGAGAGCAGTAGAAACCCTGCAGTGATGAACAATACTTCACTGGCAACCTGAGGAATCGGAGTTTGGGGACATTAAGCAATCAAGTGCCAGCAGTAAAGTTTGGTAGAGGAGGAATTATGGGCTGGGCATGCTAAGGATTGAAGGTCCTATTCCAGTGTGGGTATGAGGTCATTGTGGTGTGGAGGAACTACATTGGCCTTCCCAAAGCCCAGACCTTAACACAGATTGGCAGCCAAGCCTCTTATTACGACCAGTGCCTGACCTCACAAATCCCAACAGAGGTCATGAAAAATAAAGTAAATTCCTAAAATAAAAAGTTGCTAAAAGAAATCAGACTGATTCCGAGCTGTGTAGTTCCACCAACATGGTGGGATAATTATAAGTGAGTTTCTGCTGTTTATTAGAGTTTAAGAAACATTGTATATGACAATCAGTAATCCCCTCTTTAAAAAAAAAAAACAATTAATGTATACATAAATCATAATCAGAATAATAAAAATATCCCTAGACTGGACTTTTTTATATTTTGAGTTTTTTTCTAGAAGCGATGGTCTAATGTTTAGGGACAAGTTTCCAGGATCAGAAGATTGCGGGTTCGAATCCCAGACCAGCAGGTTGCCCTGCTGTTCCCATGAGCAAGGTACCGCCCGCATCACTGCTCCCCGGGCGCTGGACATGGCTGCCCCCTGCTGGACGGTGTGTGTTGGTTAAATACAGAAGATGTGTTATACATTGTGGTTCACTGTGTTTTACAACGACAATTAGTCACTTTCACTTTGAAACATGGGTCATGGGATCATAATCATTGATTGTTTTATTGAACACTGATATTACACTAATGTTCTACAGATTGAAGGTATGAATGCTGAGCTCTAAAAACCCTTATCATTTATAATGTAGATAAATAAATGGGTAAACTGTTGGAAGGAAAGCACCTTCTGCCTGTCTGAAATGTTCTCCGTCGTTTTCACTGCAGGTAGTAAATGGTCATTTGGATGGTAGTGTTTGATTTGCCTCGAAGTGAAACACTACAGCAAACGCCTGAAGCCATGAATCTAGAGGGATGAGCTGAGTACAGTGGAGAAGTTATTGTTTATGTAGCAAGTAGGATCACTTCATTAAACAGCACAAAGTAAATGTGTTACTCTGAGATAACACTGCCTTAAAAGCTGTTAATGAGAATCTCTTCTCAATGGAGGCATCATGCAGAGAACTCAGCACCAGCCTAAATCCCTCACAAAGCTCCTCTTACTTCTGTACTCAGAGGACCTCGCTGCCGGACCGATTTACAGGACAGAGGTGGGTCCTTACCCTCCAGTCACACCCCAAAAAAAAATCTCAAACCAAGTCACAAGTCGAGTTGAGTCAGGTATAGAGTGAGTACAAGCAACCCTCAAGTCAAGTCTAGAGTCAGTGCCACGTCAGTACAGGCAAATCCCAAGTTGGGTCCAATTAAAATACAGAGTCACTACAAGCAAGTCTCAAGTCAAGCCTCGAGTAAGATTTAAAGACAGATCAAGAGTGAGTGCTGGCGACCCAAAATTCAAGTCTAGAATCAGCCCTGAGTCAGTACAGGCCAACCCCGAGTTAAGTCCAGAGTCACTTCTAGCAAGTGAAAGTGAAAGTGACTACCCTCGTCATTGTGAGGTCACAGCACACAGTGAACCACAACGAAATTGGACCTCTCGCAATTGAAAGCGCCCGGGGAGCAGTGACAGTGACGGTACCTTACTCAAGGAACAACAGGGCAACCTACTGCTGAGGGAATCAAACCCACAATCTTCCGATGCCAACTCCCGAACCACTAGGCCACCACTGCCCCAAAAGTCCTGACTTAATTCTACAGTCAACACAGGCAAGTCTCAAGTCGAGTCCTGAGTCAGTACAAGCAGATATGATTCAGATCCAGAGTGAGTACTGGCAACCTTAAAGTCAAATTTAGATTCAGCCCTGAGTCAGTACAGGCCAATCTCAAGTTATGTACAGATACAGGTAGGTGCTTACTTAAGACTAGAGTCAATAAAAGCAAGTCTCAAGTCAAGACTCACGTCAGTACAGGCAGATTTGAGTCAGATCTAGAGTGAATACAGGCAAGCCTCAAGTCAAGTCAAGAGTCAGTCCTGAGTCAGTACAGGCAAATCCCAAGTCAATGCAGACAAGTCAAGTCCTGACTAAAGTCTAGAGTCCACACAGGCAAGTCTGAGCTGGATTCCAGAGTCAACATGAACATGTCAAATCCTGAGTCTATAATCAATAGTTAAACCCCAAATCAGGATAGGCAGATTTCAAGATGGGTCTTAAGTCAAGTCTACAGTGACACGGGGAATACTCCCAACAGAAAAGACCCTCAGTCAGGAATCAGTCCTTGGGTCTTCTTGCTGTGAGGTGACAGCAGGATTAAAGTCACTATAAGCCACAGAGTAACTCTGGGTTAAGCTCTTTGTCACATGGACGTCTGAAAGCCTGAAGAGACGTTAAAGATTCTTAATACTTTTACTGTCAAACTCTCTCACTCAGTTTTTTCACTCAAAAGCCCCGCCCCCTGCCCCGGTTACAGATTTGGTGAAAGTAGATGTTCAGTTTGAGCCCTGCCAGTCATTCCAACAGTAAATGAGGAACGCTTGGAAGAGCAACCTACTTATACCGAAGACCAAAAGAAAACACATATCGCTGCCCCAAACTGGTACAATGATTCATCATGTCATCGCTAAATATACCTCCAAAGAAGGGCCACCGTGAAAGCAAAATAATTGGCACATCCTGCTCAGCCATTTCAGAGGAAGTGAACATGAAAAAGGAATGGCTGTGTATAGGATATAAAAAATAAGGCCACAAACAGCCCAAAAATAAAAACGAAAGCTTATACTGGCTCGATGTTAAGAAGGGAACCCAGTCGTGCAGCAGGGAAACACCCTCGGTCTAAATCCGCTCTTACATAACACTCAGGGCCCATGATTCTTCGCAGTTATCTCAAAGAGCTTGAGATAAGATACACTGTTGTCATGGCAACCAGTGCTGAGCACACCGAAAAATGCTAACAGGATTTTTCAAGGCTGCTACAGACCCTGCATACAGACACCGCATGCCGCTGACGGGGGGATTTGTAACCGGGGTGCAGCCGTTTGCCTCGCCATGCCCTGTCAACCCACTGGGCAAACGTCCTCATTCACTGTCGACTGGCAGTTCTGGATGTGATCAATATTTAAAAGGAAATAAGGCGAGTCGAGTAGATGCACCGCTCTGAACCTCACCGCAGCAGCTCTTCTTCCTCCACAGTCTTAAATACGCTGCCACGCAACCGGAAGCACAGACCAGATTAACTGTGCCTACACACTTAACACAGTGATCTAGAAGAGAGAGCAGGCAGGTTGGAATGAGTGGAGAAGAGTGGCTTGAGGGATCCGTGACAGACGGGGACCAGCGAGAGTGAAAGGGAAGGTTTACAGGACAGTAGTGAGACCAGCTATGGTGTACGGTTTGGAATGGGTGGAGAACTTAAAAGCCCTAAAAACATCTTAAAAACCTACTGAGAAGAGTTTCTGAAGCGATTTGTGACAGACGGGTACCAGCGAGAGTAAAAGGGAAAGTTTACAGGATAGTAGTGAGACCAGCTATGCTGTACGGGTTGCAGACGGTGATGAAAAGACAGGAGGCGGAGCTGGAGGTGTCAGTGTTAAAGATGCTGAGATGTTCGTTGGGTGTGACGAGGATGGACAGGATTAGAAATGAATATATTAGAGGGACAGATCAGGTTGGACGTCTTGGAGACAAAGTGAGAGAAGTGAGACTGTGTTGGTTTGGACATGTCCAGAGGAGAGACGAGGATTATATCGGGAAGAGGATGTTGATCATGGAGCTGCCAAGAAAGAGGAGAAGAGGAAGGACAAAGAGGAGGTTTATGGACGTGGTGAGAGAGGACATGCAGGTTGTCGGTTTGAAGCAGGAAGATGCAAAAGACAGGAAGAAATGGAGACAGTTGATCTGCTGTGGCAACCCCTAAACGGGAACAGCCGAAAAAAGAAGAAGAAGAAGAAGAAGAAGTGTGTATCTCCCATCAAAAAGAGGCCTAAAACTGGGACAGGGCAAGATGTTAGAGATGAAACACAGGTGAACACACTAAAGGCTTGTTTAGGCACAAAGCTTCTTCTTCTTAAGTTCGTCCGTTTTTGTCATTTTCTGAAAGCTTTGTGAATGAAAGGGAGCAGCACAAGTCGTGGGACGTTGCGGCCAATCATTTTCAGCAAGCCAACGTATGAATTAAGCAGAATTCTTTTTGAAGTGAAATCAGTGAAAGACATCTACAGTATTTAACAGAGAACATCAGCGTCTGCAGCGCTCCATCTGCTGTTGGCATTTTTTGAAAGGTACTTTAATACAACCTGCTCTACCATCACCTCGTCAGTCAGAGACTTTAAACTCTGCCCTCTAGTGGACGTACCACATCCACACCAGCATAAAGGATACACGGAAGTGTGTGAGCAGTTACATGTCTTTAGTTTCAGTTTTAGAGGGAGCTACTGGGCTCCCCAGTACTTCTCTTCCGAAGTTTAATTCATTCCGTGATGGAGCTCGTAATTCAAATTACTCATATGTCAGATGAATCCATTCTGGACCCCCAAAAAAACACCGCACTCTTTTGTTACATGTTTTTAAATAAGAAAAATGTTGTCATAAATATCAAATATTGTATAAACACAATGCAATAGAATGCACTGCAATAAACTGGTTTTATTAAGTGTAATGTGCAGCGTTTGCCTTGGAGATCTGAGGACTTGAAGATGTTGACGAAGGTGGAGGAGAAAGGCTGAATAACTGAATCTTATTGGCTGATTTCGGCCCGTGTCGCCACGCTGTCTTCACGGTCATGGGCGGGTTTTCCATAAAAACCAGTCCAGTGTGTCTGTTTCAGGTGCAGATTGTAGAAGCGCTGCACTCGAACTGCTTCACCGAGTCGACTACACGAACACATCGGTCATGTTTCTCCATCATTTCTTTCTTTAATTCAATGCTCATCATCTGCTTCTTCTTCTCAATGCCGTCCTCATTCACTTTCTTCAGACACGTGGTTAGAAAATCCAAATCGTCCAACATGAGCTGTGCTCTTATATACTCATTTTTAATCCTGTCCATCCTTTGGAATGTCCTTCAAGATGCCTGGAGAACTGAAGCCTGACAGACACTCCTGACACAAATCTCAGAATCTTTAAAAAGTGAAAGTGACAACCCTTGTCATTGCAAGGTCACAGCACAGCACATGTGAACCACAACGAAATTGGACTTCTGCATTTAACCCATGCACACAAACACCGTGCAGCTATTGAAAGCACCCGGGGAGCAGTGACAGGGACGGTACCTTGCTCAAGGGTACCTCAGGGCAGCCTACTTGGGAGGGAATCGAACCCACAATCTTCCGATGTGGGGGGCAACTCCCTAAGCACTAGGCCACCACTGCCCCAACTCTGATTACAGGGTCAGAAGGTCATGGGTTCGGATCCCAGATCAGTAGGCTGCCTTGAGGTGCCCTTGAGCAAGGTACCGTCCCCATCACTGTTCCCCGGGCGCTTTAAATAGCTGCCCCCTGCTGCACGGTGGGTGAGTGAAAAGCAGAGCTTGAATTTGGTTGCGACAAGAATTTTCACTTTCATTTTTACCACCTTTTCCTTCTTTTCAGCATGAAACACCAATTCAAACGCATGCTGGCAGCCTTTAGTTCAGAATCAGGTTCGTCTCTCATTTACTCAAGGCTCTTGGGCCAAAATGATGATTTATCTCTGATTGCTCTTGAATCTTTTATGTCATTTCAGACAGAAAGCATGAGAATCAAGACAGAAATTAGAAGGTCAAGACCGAAATATATCAAAATACCCTTTATAGTCACAATACCTCCCTAAATGTCCCTGCATTGAAGAAAGGACTCTGAACCTTTTATTAAACATGCAGTACAGAAAGTTTTCCCTCCACTGAACATTTCATCTTCCACCTCTCACTAGTCTTTCTATCTCTCTTTACCCCCCACCACCCCCACCACCCATCTCTGCATTGCTGCAGAGCTCAGTGATAAAGAAAATGTGGTTGCCAAGGCAACTAAATGAGTCAAAAGTGAGCCTATCCATAGTTCCACATGGCTGCAGCGTGGACGGCACGAGCACACACAGGTTGGGATGGACATGGTCCAGAGAACAGGTCAAGATTGGTTCTAGAGCACAAAATGTCCTCATGGGTGAGAGCTCACCTCATACAAGCACAACGGACCAAACACGCCCATTATTAAGATTTTATCACCGTTTATAATGTTGATATCGCTGTGATCACTTATTGTCGAACAAAACAGTAAAACATCAAAATGACTGAAAAAACATTAAAAAAAGCGTCATCAAAAAGAACCAAAATAATTATTTCAAATTTGTATCAATTGTTATAATCTAAAGAATTAAAGAACACCTTAGGAATTCAAAAAGATACGTATGATCTACATAAGCCTTTTATCAAAGCTGACTTGCACCTTCATAGACATTCACAAAGGTTTCATCACAAAGTTCTGTGACATTTTTGTTGAAACTATTGGCACCCCTAGGATTTTAAATGTTGAGTGTTCAGTGGTCTAAATGCAGCTCATGGTCAGATAGAGAAGGAGGTTTGCAATTGAAGGTTTGGGGGTTCAATCCCTGGACCGGCAGGAAGAATTTAGTCGGGGGAGTGAACAGCACTTTAAGACTCCTCCATCCACGGCTGTATCGGCTGCAAAAAGCACTTAACCTCATTACTGCCGGGAGCAGGTATTGCAGCCCACTGCTTCTGGAGTGTTTCAGGAAAGAGGAGCCAGAAGTCTAATCCAACCACAAACTCGAGTTCACAAGATCAGGCTCGATGTACAGACAGAAATCAGAACATCGAGATGGGTTACAGGTGGGATAATCATATTTTAGAAATGCTGTGATTCCAGTTATATTGATCAGTCTTCTCTTCTTCTTCTTCTTCTTCTTCTTCTTCCAGCTGCTCCCATTTAGGGGTCACCAAAGCAGATCATCCTTTTCCATTTCTTCCTGTCCTCTGCATCTTCTTCCTTCAAACCAACCACCTGCATGTCCTCACCACATCCATAAACCTCCTCTTTGGTCTTCCTCTTTCCTGACAGCTCCATCCTCAACATCCTCCTGATCAATCTGGGGGTAGTTATTTGGTTGCTCAATTGAACCCCAAGCTGTTCAGAAAGTAGCCCCATGCCCACTGTTATGTATGGCGGTGGATCTAATGTTTTGGAGCTGTAGCTTCTCCAAATGTCTTGTTATAATACATAACATCAACACACCATTTTTCACTTTGAATGAAAGTTTCATTTTTCAGATCTTCCAGTGGGCAAATGCACCATGCTTAAGTCTGAAAACGGTTTGTCCAACATGAAATCAAGCTTTGGACACGGTCATCCCAGTCCTGAACCCTGCTGGAAACCAGAGGGGTTGAAGCTGATGAGGAGAGTATGGAGGAACCTGGAGGAACTGGAGAGGTTCAATGCTGAATGATGGTGTCGGATTGCTCAATCTTAATTCTTCAGGCGTTAGGAGAAAACTGCTTTTAAGTGTTCAATATGAGGGTGCTAAGAGTTATGATCTGGTTTTGTTAAAAAAAGAGAGAATTCCAAAGTAATGCTGAATCAAAATTTGTCCATTATATCGTTGTCAGTGTTGTCACACTGTGCTTTGACAACTTTCTTTATTGCTGGAATTAATATCACAAAAATCTTCAAAAAGGGCTTTCATGAGACTGTTACCTTCAAAAATGTTGGGATATTCCTAAGCCACCAGCAGCACAGCCCCTAGTCAGCGGTTCATATATCAGAACATTTTCTCTCGCACGAAACATTAACATCAATCAAGCCTCATGATTTGCATTCAAATTCAGTTCAGACATCTTTTTTTTTTAGCCCAGTGATCTCCATAATTGTAAATAACCCAGATGGATTATCCAGCTGACCCCCAGATGTTCCGCTCAAGTACGGGCCACCCATTAGACCCAATCTAGATCAATTACTGCTGTGAATCACTAAAACATGCAACAGGCCACAAGACACCAGGCCGATGGCCCCTGGGTAGAAGTCCCCTGAAGGACTGAGTCAGATCTGTGATATCACACATCAAACTGATGGTATGTTTCCCGTTATGTCTCTTTTTTGGATGATTTCTATTAGCGTTTTAAAAGCCTAAACTCACACTATGCCGGAAAAAAGATTAAGTAAAGAGCTCGGCCTAAAGTAAGAGGCTATTCAGCACAATGAGTCATGTATAATGTCATAACGCTCTGGTACAGGTGTAGCAGCAACGTTCACAACTGAGTGCACTTACCTGCCTCACATTATGGCCATCATAAAACTACAACTCACATCAGCTCCAGCTTTGTGCCCAAAGTCATTTCTTCATATTCTACTTTCAAAGATCCAGATTTATTGTATTTTTAATGTAGGGTTGAGGAACAATTCTCCAGGCTTCCTGAAGGACAAAGATTTTGTCTCTCATTTTCAGTCCTGAGCAGTTTCAGAGAGAGAAGCAGTGTGAGATCATCTCCACAGAGAATGGAGAACAAATGGCAGCTGACGTCCAAAGCAGATCTTTGGAACGTTCTTCAAGAAGCCTGGAGAAGTGTTTCGAAGTGTGACTAGGCTCCACAACCGGAAGGTGAACCCAACACCCGCAGGTTACCCTTGAGCAAGGTTTCATCCCCATCACTGCTCCCTAAGCACTGGATATGGCTGCCATACTGTGTGTGGATTAAATACAGAAGAAGTGCTTCATTGTGGTGTGCTGAGTTGTATCTCCACAAAGTCACCTGCTCTTCTTTTTGCAGTTGACCTTTTCCAGGATAACAATTCTTGGCAAACTGCAAACACTGAATGATTTTAGGAACAAAGGGGTTCCTTCAAATCCCCCAAAACTCAGTCCCATCCAGGATCTGTGGGATGTCCTGCATAAACTAGCCACCATCATGGAGCACCTCCCAACGTATATCTGCTTTTGGAGCCAAAGTTCAACCTCAGACATCTCCAAGTCTTGATTGATTGTCCAAGTAGTTTTACCTTTGATCACGTGGGTTTGTTCCCGTTTCCAACACCAGCAGAGGGGAAGGCGTGTTTGAATACAATGTTCAACAGATCATTAATTTAATTTTCCAAGAATAGCATCTTAGACACGTTATGCTAATCGAACCGCGAGGAAATACATTCAGATTGTGGCTGAAATAGCATGACATCTGTTTGTTCTTTTCTTCAAGCCCTAATTAAGTCATTATCTAACCCAATTGCCTCAAATCTACCCCAGGGTTTTGATTACCTCAGATTTTAGCGTGTTTTGATTGTTTTGTAATTGCCCCCTTTGGACAAACAGTCAGACATGTCATTTTCTGTCCTCGTCGGGGATAATGTGCCAAAGCAAATTCTTGTCCTAACAATCTTTAATTTCATAGTCCTACTGGATCGATAAACACTCACAGTGGTGGCAAGAAGGTTTTGGTTTAAGCAGGGATGTCATGTTTGGAAGGTAAATTCATTCAGGGTGCTGATACAAAAGTAAGATGTCAGGTGAAGCGAACGTGACTATTTCTTATTTAGCCCACAAACAACTTGGCAGCTATATCCAGCCACCAGGGAGCAGCATTGAAAGTGAAAGTGACTGTTCTTGTCATTGTGAAATACAGCACAGCACACAGTGAGACATAACAAAATTACACCTCTGCATTTAACCCATATACTCACACACATGCAGCAGGGAGCAGCTATTTAAAGCGCCCGGGGAACGGAGATGGGGATGGTACCTTGCTCAAGGGTGCCTCACGGCAACCTACTGGTAAGGGAATCGAACCCACAATCTTCCGATCCTGGGGCCAATTCCCTAACCACTAGGACAGTACCTTGCTCAAAGGGTAACTTACTTGTCTGGGACTCGAACCCACACTCCTGACACTCCTGACACAAATCTCAGCATCTTTAAAAAGTGAAAAAAAGTGAAAGTGACAACCCTTGTCATGGCGAGGTCACAGCACAGCACACGTGAACCACAACGAAATTGGACCTCTGCATTTAACCCATGCACACAAACACCGTGCAGCAGTAGGCAGCTATTGAAAGCGCCCGGGGAGCAGTGACAGGGACGGTACCTTGCTCAAGGGTACCTCAGGGCAACCTACTTGTGAGGGAATCGAACCCACAATCTTCCGATCCGGGGGCCAATTCCCTAACCACTAGGACAGTACCTTGCTCAAAGGGTAACTTACTTGTCTGGGACTCAAACCCACAACCTTCCAATCATGGGGCCTAATCAATAAACATTAGCACAGCGCTGCCAATAGTTCCAACAGCTTGACACCTCACTCACTCATTTTATGAGCCACTTGTCCTGATTTGGGTTGTGGCTGACCACCTTGACACCTAATGATGTAAATTAATGTAAATATAAATCAGGCACTTCCAGTTTCTTTGGGAAAGGGCTAACTTTAGTCATAAGGAGGTTCTTTAAAGGGTGCTAACGCTTTGGATGCAAACAAGTGCTCGTGTCAATCAAACTGTCCACTGATTTACTCTAAATGCACATTTATGCTCAGCGTTAAATATGCAGTGCTAAAAAAACACGTGAAGCTGGAGCTGAAGAAATGTGCAAATGATGGTCTGATGATGGTGGGATGTATGTGTGAGTTTACTTTACTTTAAAGAAGAACAGACAAAACAAGGAAGCCTACATAACCACTGGAAAGAGGGTTGAAACACATGATAGCGAAACACAGTAACCACAGATTGAATGAGACCTTAAAACAGACACGAGACCAAGCCCGGATAAATGAGGAGGGCTATGTCATGAAGGGCATCCGGTGAAAAACCTGCCTCTGACTTCCATACGACCGCCACCATTTACATTTAAGATGTTTAGCAGATGCTCAACCTGAGCAATGTCTAATTCCTGATTACAGCGACAGTCTCCTTGGAGCATCCTGGGGTTCAGGGTTTTGCTCAGGAACACAATGGTAGTGGCTGGAGGTGGGATTCAAACCTGCAACCTGTTGGTCTATAAGTGAGTGTCCTACCACTTGACCCTAGTCTAGTAGGGTAGGACCCTCACCTGTAGACCAACAGGTTGCAGGAAATTGGGTTACGGTTGGCCAAAGGAGAGAGGAAGATGGAGAGAACTACATCTTGGACTACATGGAAACTGATGTGGTGGCCCCTAAATGGGAGTAGCCAAAAGAAGAACAAGGAGAAGAAGAGTGAAATATGAATATGGAGGAAGTTTCTACACTCATTTTGTCCAAAGTTTTCATTTTCAAAATGGAGACACCAGGGCAGGACACAGCAAATAAAAGAGCCGCTGCCTTTGATCTTAAAAGCTACATTATTACGACCTGCTCTACCGTCACCATGTTAAGCGGAAACTTTGGCCTCTGCCCTCTAATGGACGATGGAATAACGTGTGCAATGACGGGTGCATTTACAATTGTGTTGTACACATTTGATTTGGTTCCCTGCGATGGGCTGGCGACCTTTCCAGGGTGCGTCCCCCGTCCTCGCCCTGTGTGCGCTGGGTTGGACACCAGCACCCCCCCGCGACCCCGTTTGGGACAAGCGGCGGATAATGGATAATGGATGGACATTTGATTTGGTGAAAAAAGGATGTTCCTTTATATCCCCACTGTAAGAGCAAAACCTTGTATCTACCATTTTTGTGGTGTTTCACTGTATTATTTTATTTGAAACCTCCCCCTAAATCTGGGATTAATTTTTTTAGAATTGATGGACCAGCAGAAATGTCATAGCATGACTTAGAAGAACATCTTATTACAGCTTCCACTGAATTTAATTGAATCCCGTTTCGATTTCTGCAGTAACCCTTTAGACAAAGCAAGTAATACATTGAAAAATTTGAATGTATATATAGATGGTTTGGCTGCATCTTAAAAGCCTCTGGGTGTGAAAAAGTGATTTTGATTTCCTGATGCTTAAAGAGCAGAGATGCCTTTGCAGAGCCTTCATAAGGTACAGTGTAGAGCGGTCAGCTAATAAATCATCTAGTGGGCGCTGTGTTCAGGAGTCCACCAGTCCAGAGCAGAGGCTGGAATTAACCATACAAGGAACTCCGTCTGTAAAACCCTTCAGAGTGTGTTCAGGGATGAAGGTGTCAGATGTCAGGAGTGTAGAAGTGGAGAGTTTTAGTTCTGAATGTGGAGCTGAAAGACTTTAATAGTTGTGCCTTTAGAGCTGCAGCTCCCAGTGCTGTGAGACCAGGATCCATGTTTGGGAACAAACTCATCCGAATCAAAAAAATGGACAAATCTGGATCTTCGAATGTGATTCTACATTAAACCAAGTCTTCATTCAAATACAGTCCTTTGCATAAATCCTGAGCCTTTTTTCATAATTTGCTTCCAAAAAGTCAGACTTGCTGGTATTTTTAATGTGTTGAGGAGCAGTTCTCCAAGTCTTCCTGAAGAACGTTTTTGGTTCTCATTTTCAGGTGCAGTGAAAAGCATCAGTGGTAGAGGTGGTCTAGGGGCCAGGCTCCAGGATCAGAAGGTTGTGGGTTCGAATCCCAGACCAGTAGGTTGCCCTGAGGTGCCCTTGAGCAAAGTACAGTCCCCATCTCCGTTCCCCGGGCGCTTTAAACGTCAGCCCCCTGCTGCAGAGTGTGTGGGTGAAAAGCAGAGCTTGAATTTTGTGGTGGTTCACTGTGTGCTGCTTTACAATGATGAAATTTCCACTTCATGGTCAAAATGTTTCCCTCTACATTGCACAGGATTGATATTCTCCTGGAAACCGACTGAAATAACTCATTTAAGAAGCATTTAGGACGTTTACATGTTTGCATCCTGGACCATCACACACACCAGACACTTGCTATAGATGGATTTTTGGCTGCTCTGTACAGAAAGAAGCAATTTAGTATCTTTCAATCAAAACCGTCCCCAAAAATGTTGCTAAATAAGAAGGCGTTTAATGCTTCTTTAAGAAGAGCAAACACAGCCGAAGCCTTGTGAAAGCGTTTCAGGGAGCCGTTTGATTACAGCAGGTTAAAAGTGCTCATTTATCCTACTAGGGCTTCGAAAATGGTTCCGCAATTCAGCTCATGAGCTGCCAGCGCCCAGGAGGAGCCGAAAGAGAGCGAGAAGAGAAAGTGAGGCATGTTTTCTCCGAGGGAAAGCTGCTGTTCTACAGGTCCTGGCACCTTGTGAGCTGCTTGCGTAACTTGGCATGAACAAGTGCCTCCTCCTCCTCCACACCAAATCTCCAGCGAAACAAAGGGATCACCGGAGGGAAAAGAAGAGCGCAACAGGCAGCACGTGATTCTCGCCATTAGACTGAACTCCAGCTGCGAATGACAATCTTTCAGGCCTCGTTCTAAACCGAAGCCTGTGCTTTTGGCTCCAGGGGCCTTCTTGCCCCATTTTCCAGGTGAAAGTGCAGCCACGTTCCTTTTCACAAAAATTAGTCTCTGAGGGAAAAAATAAGGTGTTTCAAACAGAAGACAGTGAAACAAATCACATGGCAGGAACCCCCAGTATATGCTCTTTCCATCCACTATAACTGAGCTTCATGTTTTCTGCACTCATATTATTAAAGTTGTTTTATTAAAGCAGTTTTCTATTTATAAAAATAACTTCTTATTTTGAGTTTCTTCATGTGAGAGCCCAGGCCATTGTCTTTAAAACAATAGACGAGATTAATATCTGGCAGTTGCTTACTGAGTTTGTTTTTATGTAGACTTGCGAAAGGACATTTTTGTTGGATTTTTAGCACAAAATCAACCCATCAAAGTGAAGAAAAATCCTTGGGTGACAATGGCAGTGGACATAAATGAGCTGAATGAAAAGATGAATGAAAGACGAGAGGAAGCTTCAATCCACACCTTTTCATGCAAACAATCTTATGGATTTGGCTGGAAACAAACTGAGTAACAGACAAGCTGATGAGGGAACTAACTAACTACCCAACTAAAACAATTATCATATTAACAACGTCTTCTTTTCTTCCGGCTGCTCCCATTTAGGGGTCGCAACGGTGGATCAACTGTCTCCATTTCTTTTGGTCCTCTGCATCTTCCGGCTTCAAACCAACCACCTGCATGTCCTCTCTCACCACGTCCATAAACCTCCTCTTTGGTCTTCTTCCTCTCCTCTTTCCTGGCAGCTCCATCTTCAACATCCTCCTTCCAATATACTTCTCGTCTCTTCTCTGGACACGTCCAAATCAACGCAACCTTGCTTCTCTAACTTTGTCTCCAAGACGTCCAACCTGATCTGTCCCTCTAATATACTCATTTCTAATCCTGTCCATCCTCGTCACACCCAACAAACATCTCAGCATCTTTAACTCTGACACCTCCAGCTCCGCCTCCTGTCTTTAGATCAGTGCCACCATCTCCAACCCATACAACATAGCTGGTCTCACTACCGTCCTGTAAACCTTCCCTTTTACTCTCGCTGGTACCCATCTGTCACAAATCACTCCAGCCACTCTTCTCCACCCATTCCAACCAGCCTGTACTCTCTTCTTCACCTCTCTTCCACACTCACCTTTACTCTGAACTTTTGATCCCTCCACCTTCTCCGCCTCTACTCCCTCCATCCTCACCACGCCGCTGTCCTCCCTTTCATTCACACTCATGTATTCTGTCTTTGCTCTACTCACTTTCATTCCTCTCCTCTCTAGAGCAGATCTCCATCTCTCCAGGTTCTCCTCAAGCTGCTCCTTACTCACACTGCACATCACAATATCATCAGCAAACATCATCGTCCACGGAGACTCCTGTCTAACCTCGTCCGTCAACCTGTCCATTACTACTGCAAACAAGAATGGGCTCAGCGCTGATCCTTGATGTAATCCAAACTCTACCTTAAATGCATCCGTCACTCCCACTGCAGATCTCAGCACTGTTATAGTGTCATCATACATATCCTGAACTACTCTCACATACTTCTCTGTAACACCAGACTTCCTCATACAAAACCACAACTCCTCTCTAGGCACCCTGTCATATGCTTTCTCCAAATCCACAAAGGCACAATGCAGCTCCTTCTGACCTTCTCTGTACTTCTCCATCAACACCCTCAGAGCAAACATTGCATCTGTGGTGCTCTTTCTCGGCATAAAACCATACTGCTGTTCACTGATCCTCACCTCTTTTCTTAACCGAGCTTCTACGACTCTTTCCCAGAACTTCATGCTGTGTCTGATCAACTTTATCCCTCTATAGTTACTACAGCTCTGTTCATCACCCTTATTCTTGAAGATCGGTACCAGTACACTTCGTCTCCTCAGGCTTCTCTCACTTTCCAAGAGTGTGTTTAACAATCTGGTCAGAAACTCAACTGCCATCTCCCCTGAACACCTCCATGCTTCCACTGGTATGTCAGCTGGACCAACAGCCTTTCCATTCTTCATCCTCTTCATCGCTGCCCTTACTTCCATCTTGCTTATTTGCTGCACTTCCTGGTTCACTACCCTCACATCATTCAATCTTCTCTCGCTCTCATTTTCTTCATTCATCAGCCCCTCAAAGTTCTCCTTCCATCTACTCAACACGCTCTGTTCACCTGTGAGTACGTTTCCAATTCTTCTTCCATACATCTTCAATCACTCCCGACTCCCAATTCCTGGCTCCACACTTATGTCCAGTCAAACCCCCCATTTCAATCCAAAATGCATTGTTTCTGCACTCAGCACTTCATTTCTCCCTTGCAAAACCTTTGGAGGGAACTAATACATACATACATACATATATATATATATATGTGTGTATGTATGTATGTATGTATATATATATGTATATATGTTACAGAACCTTTGGAGCAGCAAAGCCAGTTCATCTGGGTTTTAAATGAAAAGATGAGCAAAAGTTTTGGAACACACTACATACATATATATTCATGTTGGACAGAGTGTCCTAGCAACTAGCAAAGATAAAAAGTTAAGCGAATGCATCCATAGATCTTCACAACATGGAAGGTGAAGAAGAGGAGATGGTTCCTCATCACCGACAGACATCTTCATTCGTTGCTCCACTCGGTGTTATGTAAAGCGCAAGCTGCTTTTTCAGCCATCTGACTGATGTGAATACTAGAGAGGAGCCTTGTGGAGGGCGCCAGAACGGCCGCTCACCTTTGATTCAGTCTCCCACTCACACCCACAGCTCCTCAGCTCCCACTGGCAAAACGCTGGCTGTGGTGTTGCTCCACCGTCAGCCACCCCCTGACTTCCTCTCGGAAGGCTTGCCTAATATAGAGAGCTGCCGCTCACTTTAGAAAAGATAAGGAGAACTAAAGAACGCAGCCATGCCCACGGGTATCGCTCAGTGCTGTGGCTGACAGGAATAATCAGAACATCAGGACAAAAGCTCAGGACACCTCAACCACTGAGATGATGTACAGAGATTTTTTTTTTTTTACATAATTTGTAAAGATTTTTTTTGTGATTATGGCACATTTTCTGTCATGCATTTGGAACACGGTGGTGTTTAGAGACTAGGCTACAGGATTGGAAGGTTGTGTGTTTGAATCCCAGTGGGTTACCCTGAGGTTCCCTTGATCAAGGTACCGTCCCAATCACTGCTCTCCGTGTGCTGGAGATGGCTGCCCTTAGTGTTTGCATATGTGGTGAGTCAAAATATACAATACTGTGCAAAAGTCTTCATATTTTATTAGATAATCACAACGTTGGTGCAAAAGCACCGTTTTATTCCTGTCATGTTCCTGTCACTTCTTGATCATATTGAGGATTAAATGAAAGAAAGTCTGCAAAATGTCTAAAGATACAAGTTCTAGATAAAGGGGTTCCACCCACTCAGTGTTCAGCATCAGGAGTAAACGATTCACCTGATCATCTGGAATCATCTGCACCTGGTTCTTCACTGCTTCATGTCTTAAGTTAGACGCTTTGTTCTGCTTGAAGGTTCAGACGTAGATCACTGTGTGGATTAACCAACACAGAACTATCAAACTGCTCAGGTACAGAGACTGGACTGAACATGAGAGACAACAACACTGTCCTTCAGGAAGATCTGGAGAACTGCTCAGGTACAGAGACTGGACTGAAAATGAGAGACAACAACACTGTCCTTCAGGAAGATCTGGAGAACTGCTCAGGTACAGAGACTGGACTGAACATGAGGGACAACAACACTGTCCTTCAGGAAGATCTTGAGAACTGCTCAGGTACAGAGACTGGACTGAAAATGAGAGACAACAACACTGTCCTTCAGGAAGATCTGGAGAACTGCTCAGGTACAGAGACTGGACTGAAAATGAGAGACAACAACACTGTCCTCCAGGAAGATCTGGAGAACTGCTCAGGTACAGAGACTGGACTGACAATCAGAGACAACAACGCTGTCCTTCAGGAAGATCAGGAGAACTGCTCAGGTACAGAGACTGGACTGAAAATGAGAGACAACAACACTGTCCTTCAGGAAGATCTGGAGAATTGTTCCTCCACAAGACATTCAAATACAAGAAAGTCTGCAGGTAAAATATGAAGAAATGAGGCTCAAGACATTTGCACAGCACTCTACGTCATGATCCTCAGAAATGGTTTGTTCTCGGAGGTTGAATATGTTGGAACAGACAGAGTGCTCAGTGTACTGAGCCAGTTCTGGGCCCGGATTGGAGGAATTCTGCCAGCGTATCTGTGTAGAAAACTGGTGCATGAGCCTAAATAGACTTTCCAGTTTATGGCAGTGTATGAAGCAAGAGAAACATCCTCCTGCTTCTCATCCTCTCGATATTCATTGAGGACGGGGTATAAACCATGTTCCAAACGTGGCTGGTTACGTTATCTTATAGGTTTCAGCAGCTTTCTTGATGCAGGATGAGCTTTTTTGGGGAGGGTTTGATAAATCTGAATGAACAATGCAGCAGAAACGCAAGGTCGTGGGTTTGGATCTCTGGTCAGCAGGTTGCCCAGAGGTATTCTTGAGCAAGGTACTGTCCTCATCACTGCTCCCTGAGTGCTAGATATGTCTTCCCCCTGCTGGACGGTGTGTGTGGGTTAAACGCAGAGGGTTTATTTGGTTGTGGTTCACTGTGTGCTGTGGTCACAGTGACAAATAGTCACTTTCACTTGTGATGGATTGTGTTTTTCAGTTTATAAGTATCAACGCTCGTGTCCTTGAGACATATTGGTGGGCTGCCTCTCGTGATAAGCTCACTGAGAGTTCGCAGTTGTAGTCATGGCAGTTTTGGATGCATCACTGCCTACACTCTGGAGGAGTTCCTGATCTAAAGTTCAAGTAGTTCTCTTTACACGTCTGAAAGACATTTTGGACATTTACTGCTGCTGGTGTCCTTGATCTGCTGCTACTAAAAGTTTGCTCTTATTCAAGCATTCTTTGTTACATTGACATTTTGTGGGTTGCTGTGCCATCACAAAGCTAATCCGTCCGCAGTATAAACTCACCCATCCGTCTCAGTTAGGGCCCATAGAAAATGGCCATCTACAGCGTCCTCCTGAGGACACACAGTTCACACTCCTAACCCATCTACAGCGTCCTCCTGAGGACACACAGTTCACACTCTTAACCCATCTACAGCGTCCTCCCTAGGACACACAGTTCACACTGTTAACCCATCTACAGCGTCCTCCCGAGGACACACAGTTCACACTGTTAACCCATCTACAGCGTCCTCGTATTGCTGCTGTTTTTTTGAAGAGTTTAGCAGCTGCTTCTCAAAACCCCTGAACTTTCAGCAGCTCCTCCTTGCAGCGTTTCACACTTTCACACAAAAGATCACTCTACTCTACTTTACCTGCTACACTCGGCGGCTTCATTAGTTTAAAACACGCTCCTTCTATTAACATTTCCCAACATCAGCTCATCCTGGAGACCTGTTCCCACACGCCGTCCACCAGAGCAGTGAGAACACCTGCAGACTGAAGAATGAATGCAGGTGAACAAAGAGCTCTAACCTTTATCTTCATCTGTGTTCTTAAAGCTCTCGCTTCAGCCATTACTAGCCATAGAGTAACTCAGAATGATGAGCTGTCTCAGAACAGAGAGTGATGTCTGTAATTACAACATATTCCGCTGGATTATAAAAACTAATCTAATCTGAACTCTTTTCAACTGAAGTCAAGTCAACTTTATTTAAAAAGCGTTTTTTACAACACTTGTTGTCACAAAGCAGCTTTACAGAATCTGGCCCGAGCCCTGGCTGGGGAAGCCGAGGGCGACAGAGACAGAACTCCCCAAACATGAGGAAGAACCCTTGGGAGGAACCAAGAACCAAAAGGGGAACCCGTCCTGCTCTGGTCCACACTGGAAACAAAGAAGGATAGAAAGAAAGAGAAAAACCCTGTATAGTGATGACTTCCAGTAAATATGAGTTCCAGTAAAAGAGTCCACTGGTGACTGTAATGGACTCAAAAACCAAATTTTGGGTCAAACAAGGAATTTTGTGAACAGAATAAACAAAAAAGATATGTTGGCGTAAGCGTCTACAGAAAGGTGTACAGTGTTTATTTCATTTTTCTTTTAATAACGGAAGTTTTTATATAATAGAAGTTGAAATCATGAAGTTGCTCCTACACGTCCAAATTTTCAGACCATCCTGTCCCTCCCACCTCCCTTCCACGTTTGTGTTCTCAGTATCGAGACTCAGGTGTAGAGAGGAGACAGGTAGAGGCTTCACAACCAGGACGGAAAGAGGAAACTAAAAATGTAAGCGATTTCAACCTGGATCAATAAAGTGTTTCAGATTCTGAATGCAATACCACAAATCGAATTCTACATATTTCAAATTTAATCTGGGTTGATTACTCGTTTTCAAAATCTCAATGACATTTAATCCATTAGCACCCAACCCTGAATATCTATTTATAACTATACTATAAACTCTATATATAACTACATATATTTTTAAGAGATTATGATCCAGAATAAAATAGTGCTGCAGCGAGTGATGGAGAGATGTTAAAACTGCTCTGCTGAGACCTAATAAAGGAGGAATCCCTCCATTGCTCTCATCTCCTGCCGTTACATCTTCCTCATGAGCTTCCACGCAGCAGCAGCTGCTCTAATGGCGGATACCTTTGTGAACCGTTTGAATGAAAAGCCCATATTTGACCCCACAGCCTGATCCGGAAGTCTGAGTGACTTTCCGTACATCACGATCTGTGAATCCACGTCAACCAGGACAAAGGAGGAGGCCCTTGAGGAACGAAGCTAAAGAAAGCCGGAGAGTGAGAGACAAGGAAGAGGAGGACGAGACAGATCCACCAAGAATTCACAGAAGTATGATCTCCATCAGTTTCTCAGCTGAAAACTGAGAATCACACTTTCTTCACGCTGGAGAACGTGGTGACTCGCTCGCTCGTCTCACAGTGTCAATCATCTGCCCTTAAACTCCTCTGTATTGTTTCTATAGGAACCTACTTTAGGCGGGGAGGTGGTGAGACAGGGCTTGATTCTCACAGGAAATGCAAAGGTTCATGCATGTCATCGGCGGAAAATGAGCACATTCGTATGCTCTGCATGTCATCACGCAGCGGGCTGTATATATTAAGAGGTGGTGCAGCCTGGCATTTTGAATGCGTGATCGCATTTCTTGTATAATTATGGCTCGAGGAGGAGTTCCACACATTTGCTGCGCAACTGCACTCGTTTCTGAGGCTAAAATAAAGTCCTGCAAATTGTGTTCCATTAGCAGAACAGTCTCAGGGTTGTTTCCAGCTGACTTGGCCAATATTGCATTACTGTCGGGGACATCAGCCTATAGATGGGTGGTCCTGCGTGTCCTAAATCCTGCAGAAAGTGACGTGAGGGCTCGGATTGAAAAGCGAGACACGGTGTATCATGTTCACCCGGTGCTAAATTCTGGGCACTTGTGATCGGATCACTCAAGGCGCAACATGATGCCAGATGTGAACAGGCCCTTATGGGGGACTTGAAGTGCCAGCATCAGTGCCAACACAGCAAACAACCCTTTTAGTGCCCAGTGTTTGGGTCTCAAGCTCGCAGCACAGTCAAAGTATGCAAACAGCACGGATTTTTGTCCGATTTTGCAGGAAGAAAGCCAGAAATGTTTTAAAAGAGTCAGAGTTTCACAGAAACTGGCTCCGGAAGACGGCCACTCAGAGTTGGACCCTGGCTCATATGAATATTTATCACCTTGCTTGAGAAAAATGGGAGCCGACAACACTTTTCTCTTCCAGAAATCGTAAACAAGCAGGTGATCACAGGAAGGTATCAGCAGTATTACCTTCACTTTATTCAACTTTTCAAACAAATGGGTCTCATTTCCAAGAAAATGAGCTGTTTGGCAATTCAAGATGTAATTACTAGGCTGAGGCTAGGCTTAGTGGGGTTGTTCCCCTTGCAGTCTCATTCCTATCTGTCTTCTATCCACTCCATGGTCACCTACCCTGATATCAGGGAGGTTCTCCGCTCATCCTGACCCTGTTGCTCCAGGCTAATGGTCTTCTCCTCAATAGCAGTAATTGATTTGGTGGAGTGTAGGTCCACTCCCTGCTTGTATAATAAGGCTCTTCCATCACGTTGGAGCTCAATCCGTATCGCTCGGGTGCTTCTGAAACACCTGAACAGCTTCCATCAGAGACCTCAGGTCCCACTGAGAACAAAAATGCACTGGAAATATGAATCTGCCAGACTGACAGGACAACCCAGTCCCCCAAGTACAGACAACAACTGGCTTGTCAGGCATCTAGTGTGGAACAGAATAACACAAACAGGAACCGATTTCTGTGCAAAAGTCTTGAGCCACTTCTCATTTTTCATGACATTGCTGAAAAAAAATGCTATTTTCTGTCTGACAGATTGTCTTATCTTATTGAGTAGAAACTGTTCAGATACAAAGACTGCCCTGAAAATGAGAGAAAAAAAGTAGGCGGCGGACTTGTTTTTAAGGGGCTAGATACCAGGATGGGAAGGTCGTGGGGTTGAATCCCAGACCAGTAGGTTGCCCTGAGGTACCTTTGAGTGAGGCACCATCCCCATCACTGTTCCACGGGCGCTGGATATGGTGCCTGGACGGGGATAAATACAGAGGGTGCCTTTGGCTGTGGTTCACTGTGTGCTGTGCTGTGTTTCATGATGACAAATAGTCACTTTCATTTTCAATTTCAGTCTGGATCTTTGGAAGCAAAATATGAATGAACTCAAGACTTTTGCACAGTGCTTTATTTCCGGTATGTATGACCTCGGTTCATGAACTTTCGGCTATGAAAGTACCTGGGGAGCAGTGACAGGGACGGTACCTTGCTCAAGGGTACCTCAGAGCAACCTACTGTTAAGGGGCTTGAACCCACAATCTTCCGATCCTGTGGCTGACTCCCTAACCACCAGGCCACCGCTGCCCCAGTGACTCAGCGACGTCTAAACAGGCCTCCTTTTTTAGCGCCATTTTTTTTTCTCTACATTATAATAAAAAAATCTGTTGATTTTATAGACTCCCAGACTAGCACCTGCCCACAGCATTCACAGGTTCAAGCTTCCTGGAATCCAGTCAATTTCACTGTTTTTCAGCTTTACAACACTGCGATGCAAGAAACACTAAAAGGCCACATGCATGGTGTTTATTGTGCCTCGATGCGACCAAAACAGGACTGTCAGAAATGGATGTTTAATTTAGTGAAGCTGGAGTTAATCAAGCAAACTGCGTATAACAGGCCTTTGAGATACAGCCACTAATTTACGCCTGCTTTCAGAAGGCAGAGACCATTCTCTGCAACAAAAACTAGCGTTAATTGAATAATTAGCCACCATCTCTCTGTTCCATTTTGGTGCAAACCTCTTGAATGCACCAGAGAAATGCACTTCACATTAACGCACCAGTGTCGTCCCTGGAACGAGCATCTGTCCCACACAGTCGCCCAATAACATACACGTCTGCAACACCAGTCCAGCGTTGTACTGGTCTCTAAGACAAGTTGTTTTCATATTTTTGCAGTTCTGGAGGCCATTGCTATTATAGGAGTCGGACGGCCTAGTCCATCACTAGCTGCTAACAAAGTTTCCATAGTGATGATTGCGATGGTGTGTTCTTCATCGGTGCAGAACACCTGCACACAGGTGGTTCAGAAACAGTCACGGCCAGTAAGTCAGAGTGTATGTCTGTGTGTAGTAGACATCCCACCCTGAAAACGCACAGATAAGAGGGTTGTTGACATGGGGGTCTTGCTTGTCCTTAATGAAAGAACTTTGTCGACAAGGGGAGATTGAGGGGTCAGGGTGTCGAAATCCAGACTCTGGAGAAATGGAATGTCTGCACAGTGTGGTGGTGGTTGCATCACAGCAAGAAGGTTGTGGGTTCGATTCCCAGCCTGGGTGCTTCTACATAGAACACACATGTTCTTTCTTCAGGAGGTCCAGTTTCCTAATATAATCCAAAGACACACGGCAGGGAGACTGGAGATACTTAATAACATTGAAAGGGACTACTTGTCATTGTGCACACCATATGTCAAGCATCCAGGGAGCAGCTTTGGGGACAGCAGCTCACTCAGGAGTACCTCAGAGCAACCTTATGGTCTCGGATTCTATCCATGACCTTCTGTTGAACCCAGGACCTTTTTGCTGTGAGGCCACAGCGCCGCTCACTGCACCACCCCCAGGCACTAATAGAAAAAACACAAACCACAAACTGAGTCACTTTTGTTTTTTAAATAATTTTTTTCCTGCAAGGATGTAGGGGTGACACAGCAAGCAGGGTGTTTAATTCTAGTTGTGGGTTCAAGTTCCTGACCAGTAGGTTACCCTGAGGAACCCTTGAGCTCGGTATCGTCACCAACACTGCTCCCCTGTGTATGACTGCCCCTGCTGGACTGTTTGACGCGTAAAATGCAGAGGATGAATTCTGTTGTGGTTCATTGGGTCCTGTGCTCTCAAGGACAGTCACTTTCACGTGTTTATCGTGTTTCCGTGGACTTTCCTTGCAGGTTCTGAACCTGCCTGTAGCCACTGCACGTGTTGGACGCCTCTCTCTGCTGCCTCTCAGCCTCAATAAAACAACTCTGTTGCTGAAAATTGCCTATAAGAGCCAACGTTTGCAATAATTGAACTAAATATGAATTTTAAATTATACAATGTCTGTCTAGGTATCGACCACATCCAGTAAACGAGATCCTATTGTGCTGTCTGACTCAAAATAGCTTCCCAGGAGCATTGTTGACATGACGTCAAATGAGGAAGACTTCAGACTTGGATCATTCTACTGGAATGTGTGCCAGATCTAATCTGCAAGGTTTTGGAAAGTTGCTGTCATTTTCTCTTCTATTCTTCCTGGTGGCTTTGAAATTCATCCATGGTTACCAGCTTGCAGATGAATCCCCTCTTCTTGTCCATTGGGCAGTGTTTCTGAGAGAATGCAGCTTTTTGTTGTTTAAATAAACAAGTGGATCTTTATGCCAAAACCTTTCCTGTATGATCGCTGTATGATGGTAGGCAGGAACATGAGGTGAAGGAAAGGAAGGTTCTGGGAGTTTCTGGGTTTGATTGGAACCCAGATAGACTGGAGATGCTAAATTGCTTCCTAGATGTAATGTTTGTGTGTGTGTGTGTGTGTGTGTGTGTGTGTGTGTGTGTGTGTGTGTGTGTATGTGTGTGATGGACTAACGATCTGTCCATGGTTTTTCTCTTCCTTTCAGCCTCTGATCTCAGGAATGAAGTGCCCTGGAGAACGGACGGATGGATTTCTTACAAATGAAGGGTTAAATGTCCCTGATTTGTAAACGTGAAGGTCATTCATTGGAGGAATTCTTTATTCTGAGATGGGTTTATTGGAATTGCACAGCAGTGAGTTTCTGTCGATGTATCTTCTATTCTGCTGGTTAAGTAAGAAGAATCTCACTTCTCCATCGCTTATTTTCCACCTCTCCACCTTTAGCGACCTCACTGCTGTTCGAGGGAAAACACTGTGGTCTTCTGAGCCTACAGAGAAAAATCTTGGGCTATCTATCACATGTAAAACAAGATCACCCTTCTAGAAATCCACATGCCAGCACATTCCCTCAGGCGATCCTCGGAGAAGCAGGATGCTCAGAAACACGAACACATGAACGGAATTTGAAAAAGACGAAAGAAGAAAAGCTGACAGCTGTTGGGGAAAAACAAACAGGCAGTACTTTTTGAATGTGAGACATTTCAAGTGCTCTGAGGCCATTTTAGGCCATTTTCATCTGGGCTCGATACTCTTATGCAGAAATGCACTTCTTTTTAATAAGAGATGTGTTTTGGGGCTGCACAGCATCCGTGCAAACATTCAAAAGTGCAGAATAAAGTGACATAATAATTTTATTTCACTGAAATTTCGCCTTTATAGCACCAATGAGAACATTTTTCTGCCGTTTGCTTTGGAAGATCTCGCTGTAAGTTCATTTGCTTCGGCCGCCCTGCCAGTCATGCTTTTGCGATTTCTTTGTGGTTCACTGTGTGATGTGCTCGCAAGTTGTCACTTTCACTTTCACTTCAAGTGACTGTGGATCAACACAGACTCTGCAGCAGCAGCTGATATTCTGTCCTGCGTGAGCGGATAAAGACATCGGCAATAACTTTTCTCAGCTCTGCAGACACCTCCCGATTCACAGCATCGGCAATCATACATACAGTGTCAGTCATGCTGAAAAGTGAAAGTGACTATCAGTCATTGTGAACACATCCTCTGTATGTAACACACACGCACCATCCAGCAGAGGGCGGCACTCGGGGAGCAGCGATGGGGATGGTACCTTGCTTGAGGGCACCTCAGGGCAACCTACTGGTTTGGGATTCAAACCCATGGCCTTCTAATCCTGGGACCTATAGCCGCCGCCCCGATAAGCTTTTATTAAAGTTACGTTACAGGCCGGCCTCAATCACCCAGCGCTGTTCAGCGATGGAGATTCAGTTAGTTTTCAGTTTCCTCACAATGTATCTGCCCTTCTTGCATCATTGCTTTCATTTAATATTTGATGGTGGGAAACTACTGGCAACAAATATCCAACAGGAGAAGAAAACAAGTTGATTTTTAAACAATTAGGACCCATCAAAAGATGTTCTGGTTGGCTCGGAAAGCGTCGTCCACAAAAACTTGACCAGAAATGAATCTGAGGCTGTAGTCAAGAAATGAATGAATAAATGTCAGTGTAAATGTTAAATGAACGACGCTTTAGTGCTCTGTGAACTGAGAACATACAGTTATATTTGAAGCAACATGCCTGGCTTTCTGTGCACTGCTCTCCAGAAGCCCATGCGCTGAAACAAGTTGTCAAGAGATGCTTCAAAGATGACCTAATAAAAGCCAAAGAGGGCCTTCTATGACAACAATGGAGGGATGCAGTTGCTAAGCAAACTCCAACTGTGTGCCTTCACATACGAGGGTGGTGGTGTTCTAGTGGTAGGGTACTTGCCGACGGACCTATGAATCAAGAGGTCGCAGGTTTGAATCCCACCTCTAGCACTACCACTATTGCTCCCTGAGCAAGACCCTTAACCCTGAGTTGCTCCAGGAGGACTGTCCCTGTAATTAGGACATGGAAGTCACTCCAGATAAGAGTGTCTGCTAAATGCCGCAAATGTAAATATATCAAAATTATAACAAAAAACAGGCTTGTGTTAAGTAGCAGCAGCACACTAGCATCGTTCTTATCTTTCTGAGCCAACAGCTAGCTAGCACAGCTGACCAACAGCTATACTGTTGCTGCTAAGCAACTGGAAGGTACGTGGCCTGAAGCAGCATTCAGAAGAATGCAGAGTTAGACACAAAAGGGTGAAAAAGGCCATGCAGTTCACATTTTTCTACCTTCAGGTTTTCAGACACCACGCTTGGATGGAAACTGTGGCTTAATATCAAGAAACCTAATAGCTGAGCCTGCAAGTACATCTCAGCACTTTCTGAACGCTTCACAATTCCTTATGATCTTGCTAAAGGTCACAGAGATGTTCAAGAAGAGTCAATCCATAGGTCCATAGGCAAGTACCCTACCACTAGACCACCGCCACCCCATTTAAATTCGTCCTAAGCTTTTCGGGTATTTGAGTTCTTATGTTGATGTGATGGTCCTAATTTTGCACAATTCAAATGACATTTCCAGCCGCAATTACGGTCGTGATGAATTGCACGGTGGACATTTGGACATTAGTCACTCACACTTTGGACTCCAGCAGAATGGAAACAGATTGGGTCCGACCGGCTCAAGCAGTTTGTGTGACAGTCCATCCATCAGCACGGGGTCATTCCTGTCCTTTTATGTAAGCGGCTTGAATGGAACGACAATTCGTGTACGAATTCCCTTCTCTCCTCTCTTCCCTGACAAGTCCGTGGACTTGTCAAGTTGTCATTTTGCTCACTATGGAACATCCAGTGTCTAGAGAGGATTGAGAGGCGGTTTACTCAGCTCTGTATTAGTTTGCTCATGTGCTGAAATTCAGCCAGCACCGTGTGTGCTCGGTGAACAGGCTGGCAGTGGAAGAGAGCCAAACGTTATTGCCGAAGCCTAGCGTTTTCGTAAAAACCACTCCGACCATCCCTGTTATCTGGGCGAGGTTATTAAACGGCTCCAAATTCACGAATGCGCTTTAGTTGGCTGCCATTTTAAACCATGGAGAATATTTACAGCAGTGAATATGGATCAAAGGTGATGATCATTTCGACAGAAGAATTATATTCAATAGCAATGACTGCATAGAAAATGGCCCATAATGAAGGTAAATAGAAGGTCCTTTATTTGGCACTTGATTAAATGCATGAATGAAGAATGAGGGTTTATTAATGTAAGCACTATTACAGTAATTAAATAAACCAGATCCCATTCCTACTGACAAACAGGCTGAATGGCTCTTGGATCCAGTTTGAGAAGCCGACTATTGCCAACAAATTCCCAACAGACCATTAACAATGGAAGGAAAGACAGTTTCGCAATCAGGACAATGCAAAGGTACCCTCAAGGGAACCTCAGGGCAGCCTACTGGTCCATGATTCAAACCCACAACCTTCCGATCCTGGTGTCTAGTAGTTAAAGTGAACGTAAAAGTGACTATTCTTGTCATTGTGAAAAACAGCACACAGTGAGACAACGAAATTCAACCTTTCACCCACACACACCGTGCAGCAGCTATTTAAAGCACCTGTGAAGCAGTGATGGGGACGGTACCATGCTCAAAGGTATCTCAGGGCAACCTACTTGTCTGGGATTCAAACCCATGACCTTCTGATCCTGGAGCCAACGCCCTAACCACGAGGCCACTGCTGCCCCATCGCTAAACACTAGGGAGAAAGACAGAGCAAAGAAGGCCTAGCCTCACAAAGCCAGATCAGGTGGCCACGTCTTTGCAGACATCCAATCCAGCAAACCAGTCTATCAATGCAGCCACCTACCCTTCATCCTCATAATGTAATATGCAATATTATCAGCCCTCTCCAGCTGTTCTGGAGACCCCAGGACGTGAAGAGTTCAGTTACGAGCACCCTTGAGGTGGCTGGAGGTTGTGGGCAGAAAAAAATGACAATAAAAAGCAACTGAAAGGATCTTCAGCCATAAAAGGAAAGGGTCCGTCCTTACCAACAGCCAACCAGCTACGAAAACCAACTCCTTCAAGTTGTCACATCCGTCAGCAATAACCTGAAACGCAACCTCAATGCCAACCATTTAACACAGAAGACCATATTCAAGAGCATCTGTTCACTTTCGACTACCGTCTGGTGAGGAGACACCGGAATGGAGATACGTCTAAGCTCACAATAAAAAAAAGGACAGAATTATCACCTGTGCATCAGGGGATCACAGGCTGCAAACTCCATAGACACACAATGAACCATCCCCACCCAGCTCACCCTCTGTTTCAGCACCTTCCCTCCCTCTGGCAGAAGGTACAGGTCACCTGATGGACCCGGTGTTTCTTCCCGAAAGTCTTAGATGTGATGAAAACACAGTCAGACTAACTGATGTGCCCTTATATAATGCACTCATGTCCTGAAGCTGCATTGCTCTTGAATGTGATGTTACAGCATTTTCATCTTTACCGAGACCTAGACCCATCCATGAGGAGATAAAGGAAGCGTATTCATCGTATAGCATTCATATCATACAGTATATACACATAATATAGGATATTTACAGTCTATGAATGTATCTACCACATTGCATATAAGCTATATGTTTTTTTTTTGTTTTGTTTTTTTGCCATACATGAGCATTTTTGTCATATATAAAGTCAATTGCAAACAAATTAGGAATATTAAAAATGGACAGTTTTACTGTAAGATTGTAACCTGACAAACATCTTATTAAGGCTTAATTTTTTTTTCCTAATATTTCAAATAATAAGCAAACAGCATAGTACGCATTGATAACAGAGTTTAAAAATCAAAATTTTTCAGCCCAGAACTGAAGTTTATTATCATGTGCTCAATAGATTGTCTTTTACAGGAAATCCCCAAGGAAGGGGGGTTTATATCTGAGGATTTTATATCTGTTTGCCTTACAGTGTGTTTAAAATAGAAAAAAATAACTAAAAAAAACATGAGCGTCCACCAAAGGGAGGGCTTTTCCATGAAGCGGGACTGCAGACAGCTGGAAAAGATTAATCCGTGTGTTAACCCCTCAGTGCAGATCGTCAGATGTTTGTAAGCTGTCTGTTAATGTGTCTCCCGCTGACCAAATGACCATGTGAGGACCAGCTGCTGTCACGTCCCATCAGGATGGTCCAGATCAAACCGTAGCCTGAACCCAGCAGCAGAGCAACATTAATACACGCAGCAATCTCCCTCAAACAAATACGCAGAAGAGCATCTGTGGACATCCTAGACTTCCAGAGAGGAGACTGAGGACCCAGATTTATCACAAAATCTGAGCATTCTAACTCTATGATGGCTGTTCTCAGAGCTCTGCAGACTTAATGTGATGTCATATCTTCTTCTCTTTCTTTCAGCTACTCCTGTTTAGGGGGTGCTAAAGGAGAATGTTTCAATTTCTTCCTGTCCTCTGCATCTTCCTCTTTCACACCTGCATGTCTTCTCTCACCACATCCACAAACCTCCTTTTGGTCCTTCCTCTTTTCCTCTTTCCTGGCAGCTTCATCCTCAACATCCTTCTCCTGATATACTCCTCGTCTCTCCTCTGGACATGTCCAAACTAGCACAGTATCACCTCTCTAAATTTGTCTCTAAACTTTCTAACCTGAGCTGTCCCTCTAATATATTCATTCCGAATCCTGTCCGTCCTCGTCCCTCCCATCTGATCTTCAAAAACAATTATAACACAATCAAAATAAGCTTGTGAGTTTTTGTCCTTTCTTAGATTCCTGACATTTTAAGGAGATCAGGAGCAATGTAGTGCTAATAAAAACAGAGGAAATTTAATTGAACACTTTTGCACAACACATAGATGGTGCAGACATGTGGGTATGGTTTAAGGCACAGGATCACTTACTGTCAGCTAGAGACATGAACTGAACTGAAGATCTCTTTTGGGGAGACATGGTGGTGCAGTGGTTAGTTCTGTCTCCTCGCAGTAACAAGGCCGTGGATTCTATTCCCAGTCCAGGTCCTTTCTGTGTGGATTAGGGTTAGGGTTAACCCTAGGGTTAAACCCTAGGGTTTTCTCCACTATTACTTGTCAGGGCAGGTGGTTAATATACTGAACGAATGTCCTTTTGTTAAAAGAGAACTGGTGTCTTTAAGGGGGCAAACCCATGTCATTCCATCAAAGGTTTATCAGGTTGTCCCAGGACGAATATTCTGGCCCTGCTGGACCATATTCACCAGCTATGCATGGCTGGAAATACATGGTTTTAAATCTTTTTCAGGTTTAATGATCATGGTGGGAAAAACATAGAGGAGAAAATAAACCTGATGGTTGTCATCCATTATCTCCCCATTTTTTGATCCTTGGTTCAATTACAACACAGCGGATACAGCCAGAGTCATTCTGTATGCGAGTGATGGCACAACTTAGATTCTGCTTTGAAGTGCGGATTACACAGCTTAAATCCTGGGCTTTGCAAGACAAGCAAGCATCGATCCTCATTACAAGCCCCTCTGCCACCGGACAGTGACTCCTCTTACCTCACTTATGCATCCTCTCAGCACCCAAGGACACCCATTGCTATATAACTGAGTGGGGACACTGTTTCCTCTCACTCTGGATTTAAACTAACTTGCAGAATATCAGTTGAAATTCACTGCAGTGGAGGCTCCACATACAAGTCAGGCTGAGACCAAGTTCATGAGTTTCTGGACAGCTCTGAACCGGCCAGCCGTTAGTGGCACATGTCCGCACATTCTTTACTTCAGTGCACAGAGTTGTACTCGAGTAAAAGCAGAATTACTGATTCAACTTTACTCAGTACAAGAGAACAGGATCCACAGGAAGTACAGGAGTATACTCAGAGAATAAAATAAGGAAACAAAAAGTACGGGAGTGTAAAAAAGTGATTATTTATGTCATTATGAGTACACACCTATACCCGTGTATGTCAAGATTTCCAAGATGGCGGCGTGGTAGAACAGCCGCTCCAGGGTCCAAACTTTGGTGCTAAAGTGCTTAAAGCCTTTCATCCGACTACTGTTCATCATAAGTCCAGCCAGGATAGAGTCTTCCAGTGACTCTCCAAACAACGCTACGGGAGCTCGGCGTGCTGCGAAGTCCAGGCCTTCAGTCTCCGAGATCGCCTGCTGTAACTGACCGACTGAGAGGACATTGGAAGCGGTGGAAAAGGAGACAGAAACGCAGCAAGTGTGCTGGGGTCCGGGCTCAGCTAAGGGCTAACGCTAGCCGACCGGCTATCCCATCAGTCCTCCTTGCCAATGTCCGCTCCCTGGATAATAAATTAGACTGCATTCGACTTCAGCTGAACACCCGGCGTGAGGACAGAGACTGCTGTGTTTCTGTTTTTATGGAGACATGGCTCAGTGACAGCATTCCAGACACCGCCATCCAGCTCTCCGGACACTCTGTGTTTCGCGGCAAGACTCGTGGAGGGGGGCTGTGTGTTTACATAAACACACAATGGTGTACGAGCGCTGTGCTGGTCTCAGTACACTGCTCAACACTACTGGAGGTCCTGACAGCTAACAGCACGCTGGCTGAACTCTAGGAGCTATCTGCAAGCTCCAAAACTCTCACCCGGATGGGCTGTTCATTGTCGCCAGAGATTTCAATCATGCAAATCTCAAGTCAGTTCTCCTTAAATTTCACCAACATGTGGACTTTGCAACGAGGGGGAAAACACGCTGGACTGTGTTTACACAAACATGGCCGGCGCATACAGAGCGGAGCCCCGCCCCCACCTCGGACACTCAGACCACATCTCTGTTCTGCTGATCCAGTGTACAGACCCATCGTCAGGAGTATGAAGCCCATCCTGAAGCAGGTAAAGACCTGGCTACATGAGCCTGGCTACAAGTGCATTGAGGATGTTACTGTCTCCAAGTCCATCGTCACATGACCCAACCAAATATGCCATGGATAACTGCAGCAGTGTTCAGACTCCTTAGAACCCAGGACAAGGCCTTCAAGTCAGGGGAGAAGGCCGCCCTAAGAACAGTGAGGGCAAACCTGTCTGTCTGGGCCATCAGAGCAGCAAAGCAAGCTCATGCACAGAGAATCCATGGCCACTTCAGAAACACCCGTGAAACGCGGCGCATGTGGCAGGGCATCCACGCCCTCACCAACTACAGGACATCTCCACCTGCCTGTGATGGTGACTCCTCCTTCCCAGATGCGCTGAACCGCTTCTATGCACGGTTTGATGTGGTAAACAACACTGCAATGAGGAAGACCATCCCTCCTCCCAACGACCAGATTCTCTGTCTTACCACGGCCGAGGTGAAAAGATCTCTACTGAGTCAACCCATGGAAAGCTGCGGCTCCAGACAACATTCAAGGTCGTGTGCTCAGAGGATGTAAAGAATAGCTGGCAGATGTTCTCACCAACATCTTCAACATCTCTCTGAGCACCACTGTTGTTCCTAGATGGAGACCCCAGTCAGCCAGGATCAGTAGAAGCACCTCCAACACCATCAAGCTGAGCACAGGGTCCCTCAGGACTGTGTGCTCAGCCCACTGCTGTTCACATTGATGACCCACGACTGTGCAGCCAAGCACAGCTCGAACCACATCATCAAATTCGCTGATGATACAACCGCAGTGGGTCTGATCAGCGGTGGTGACGAGGCAGCATACAGAGAGGAGATACAACAGCTGACAGACTGGTGCAGAACTAACAACCTGTCTTTGAACATCGACAAGACTAAAGAGATGGTTGTTGACTTCAAAAAACCACATCGGGATCACGCTCCACTGAATATCAACACCTCACCCGTGGAAATGGTCCAGAGCACCAAGTTTCTTGGCGTTCACATATCCAAAAACCTCACGTGGACCCTCAACACCAACTCCATCACGAAGAAAGCCCAGCAGCGTCTCTACTTCCTACACAGAATGAGGAGAGCCCATCTTCCACCTCCCATCCTCACCATGCACTCGAACCATCAAGAGCATCCTGAGCAGCTGCATTACTGCTTGGTACAGGAACTGCAATGTCTCAGACCGCAAGTCCCTCCAACGGGTAGTGAGAATTATACAGGATGAATGACGGATGAATGTCCTGTCTGTTGCAATTGTCTGTACTTGCCTTGTCTTGTGTTTTATGTTGTGTCTGATGTTGCCTTATGTGTAGCACCAGGGTCCTGGAGGAACATTATTTCATTTCACTATGTACTGTGTACATGGTTGGAATGGCAAGAAAAACCTACTTGACTTGACAGCACAGCACACAGTGAAACACAACGAAGTTACACCTCTGCATTTCACCCATACACACACGTGCAGCAGAGGGCAGCTGTTGAAAGCACCTGGGGAGCAGTGACAAGGACAGTCACAGTACCTTGCTCAAAGGTACTTCAGAGCAACCTACTGGTCTGGGATTTGAACTCATGACCTTCTGATCCTGGGGCCTAGTCCCTAACCACTAGCCCATCACTCTCAAATGTACTGAGAATATAAAGTAAAAAGTACAGGAATGTACTTAGTGTGTAAAGTAAAAAGTACAGGAATGTACTGAGAGTGTAAAGTAAAAGTACAAGAATGTACTGAGAATATAAAAGTAAGAAGTACAGGAATGTACTGAGAGTGTAAAGTAAAAGTACAGGAATGTACTGAGCATGTAAAGTGAGACGTGTCTCCTCTGAAGGACGTCTGGAGCGTCTGTCTGTGCTGAAAGTGAACTGAATCTAAAAAAAAAAGTGAAAGTGACAACCCTTGTCATTGCGAGGTCACGGCACAGCACACATGAACCACAACAAAATTGGACCTCTGCATTTAACCCATGCACACTCAAACCCTTGCAGCAGTGGGCAGCTATTGAAAGCACCCGGGGAGCAGTGATGGGGACGGTACCTTGCTCAAGGGTACCTCAGGGCAACCTATTGGGAAGGGGTTTGAACCCCCGATCCTCCGATCATGCGGCTAACGCCCTAACCGCTAGGCCACCGCTGTCCTCTGACCTCTGCTTTTAACCCATACACACAAACACCGTGCAGCAGTGGGCAGCTATTGAAAGCGCCCGGGGAGCAGTGACAGGGACGGTACCTTGCTCAGGGGTACCTCAGGGCAACCTACTGGTGAGGGAATCGAACCCACAATCTTCCGATGCGGGACAACTCCCTAACCACTAGGCCACCGCTGCCCCTCACTCCATCTCAATCTCACTCAATCTCACTCCATATTAATAGAATTAAAGACTATTAAAGCCCCGAACTTCAACTTCAATAAAAACAATCTACTGAAAAATGGGACTGATCTGTTCAGTATGTTTCTCCACCTTTTGCCATTTTTTGGAAACCATGTAACCAAGCAACTGTTTCGTTGTATCTGAGAGGATAAAATATCCAGAGTGGAAACACTGAGGACTCAAGAAGTATCTGCATCTTCATGAACCTTCATTTGCAAACCAAATCTGCGCTTGCCTGAACTAACCTCCCTGATTAGCGTGAGCACTAATCCTCTGCTTCCCATTATCTAATTACAATGGATTACAGAGACTCTGGCCTATTGTTTAATGGCACTGGCCTAATTTCACGCCAAAAACTCTCAACACCCCAGCACACGAAATTATAACATCGCACTTTTTTGTTCATGTTTAATTTTCTGTGTGACCAACACTCCTGAGACATTGTATGGTTCATGACACATCCAGTAGAACCTCCCTCATCACTGCTACTCCGTGATCTCACTCGTCGAATCACTACATCATTAAAGAGCCCCTTCTGCCTGTTCCCCCGAGGTGTAGTTATGATGCTTGAGGTGTTTTATGTCATTACTCAGTTCTACCTTTTCAAACCTGTGTTTATCAGGCTGTGCCTTTAACACTGATATCCACCAAAAGTATTGGGACACTTGTTCACGGCAACAACAGGAACTTTTAGGCAACATATTTATTTGGCAGGGAAAGAAATTTCACAAACCTACTACACTTGCACTTTAAATCACTGAGCTCTTCAAAACCTTCCCAGGTGTTGGTAAACCTGACTGCAAGGCTTGGTTTTAAACACCTGCAGGTATTAAACTTTGGCTTTAATGCCTGAGTTTAAGGATTAAGAGGTGAGTCTCAGATCACCAAGCCCTCATTTTTATGGTCCGACTTTAAATGCACAGCTAGTTTTTAAACTTAAAAGCAGCTGAACATAAACAACTCTCTTAAATCCAATTCTACTTTTAACTTTAATCACTTTGTTAGCTTGTTAGCTATTAAACCATCTGGATAAAGAGGAGCTTCAGAATAAAACATGAGCTTTTTCCTCTTTTAAAGATTCCTTTCAGGGATGCTAGCGTCCCTAGGACTGAAATAAAATATAAATATTACTTTTAATAGTCTAATTAGCCAATTATCATTGTTATACATATATAATTGCTTTAATGTTACTTAATGTGTCATTCAGACTTCAACAGTTGAATAGTCATAAATTATCCTTTTCTAACCTCACTTTCTTAAAAAAAAAAAAAACAGGCTTTTGTTCAACCTTTAAGACTAATATATGTAAATGAGATCTGCTCTGATTGGCTCCCCTATATTGTGCCTCACTCAAACAGCAGCCTGAAACACTCCTTATAACGTCAGTGTAAATGGGCGGAGTTAAACTGCAGAAGTTTCCCAATACTTTTGTCCACGTGGCATATATAAATATATTTATCTGTCTGTCTGTCTACCTGTCTGTCTATCTGTTTATCTGTCTGTCTATCTATCTAAGTAATATGCTTCCCACATGGTAGAAATTTCAAGCAGGCCTGAGCTGCACCACAGGAGGGAGTGAATCTCCAGGATCAAAGTTCTGCCCTGCTGCACGTTCCTGCACATCTTCCTCGAGTGCTGTTCAGAGACACGACTAGACTCTGTCCAGGGGGGACGACTCAGTCTCTTCCTGCTGAACGTGGGCTATTTTTCACTCGCGCAAAATGAACACCTGTCACCCGGAGCAGAGCTGACCTGTCCTTACCCCGTCAAGATGCCCAGCCCGCTTCAAGGCATCAGCATCATCCGAGCATCCATTTTTGCAGACGTCTTGTTAACTAAATCCAGGAGCACACCCCCCCCACCCACCACCCCCACCATCCCATCCTGGAGTGATCCTGCTTTCTGGGAGGCCATGCAGTGTGTGAACTCCCACAGGAGGAGATAAAGGGATTCAGCCTTCTCCCAGTCTTTTTTCAGATGTGGGGAACCTTTTCTAAATGCTGTAACCAGTTGCTAAGCAACGGATCCTGTACTGTATGTCAGTGGCAGCTGGTCTCTAGCGCTGTACTGTATGTGAGCTTATTACAGTGAATGGGTTCCTGACATGAGGGCGAAGCAGTGTTGATCATTTTAGCAGGTTTTTTTAAACAGGACATTAATAAGGAACATGCGGCCTTTTCTTCCAGCTGGGGACGTTATGAAATCGCTCTCCAGACAGACAACTGAACTGTGTTTAGGTTTAACTGGAAGACAATTAATTAACCATTAATTAATTAAAAAACTGCCCTCCCCTTTCTTTTCCCCCCAAGTTTTTTTCACCAAAATCTGGATAATTTCTGTGTAACTGGACGTGCAAATCGAGGATGCTGAACTTCTACAGGATACCAACAAAGCCCAAAGGAGGAGACGGTGCATTTGTGCTGTTGGACGTGTCTCTGTCTCTTGGGAGAGAATGAAAGAATGAATGCAGTGTAAGGGGCGGGATTCTCCACAAGACAGATGCAGATATGTCCAAAGTGGAGCTCTGGCCAGTAAAACTACAGATATCAGACTCATTGTCTACATAAGATGATGAGATTTGTGCTGGGAGTGACGAGGATGGACAGGATCAGGAATGAGTATATTAGGGGGACAGCTCAGGCTGGACACAAAGTTAGAGATGCAAGGCTGCACTGGTTTGGACATGTCCAGAGGAGAGACAAGGAGAAAAGGTTTTTGAGGATGGAGCTGCCAGGAAAGAGGATAAGAGGAAGGACAAAGTGGAGGTTTATGGATGTGGTGAGAGAGGAAGAGGATAGAAGAAGGTGCAGAGAACAGGAAGAAATGGAGACGGATGAGCCGCTATGGAGACAACTAAAGAAGAAGAAGAGGAGAGTCACTGTGTACATGTGAGCAGAGCATCGGAAACCGAGACCATCCATGTTCCTTGCATAACCCTAACTTTGTTCCAAATCTGAAACAGAATGAAAACTACTTTGTGTTTTAAACCTCATGATTCATGACAAGGAGCTGCACGAGAGATTGGACTGTTTGGACCTGAAGTCTACATTACATTGCAACCAGCAGGCCAGAGACACCTTTGTGTTTTTTGTCACTGATATGTAAATGATCTCTGTTGGTATGGTAATGATTTCTGATTGGCTGGCCTGTACTGCAGCTCCCTCAAAAGCAGAAACATTCTCTCAGCAAGAATCACCTTCCCGGATCTGAAGATTGTGGGTTTGAATCCTTCACCAGTAGGTTCCCCTGAGGTAACCTTGAGCAAGGTACCATCCCCATCACTGCTCCCCGGGCACTTTCAATAGCTGCACGTGTGTGTGTGTGTAAAATGCAGAGGTGCAATTTCGTTGTGGTTCACTGTGTGCTGTGCCGTGTCACCATCACAATACTGATATTCATTTTACATCATGCAGTCCTACCAGGGGGAATGAAGACACTCAAGACCTTGCAGTTTATTTCCACCGTGAGCTTCAGAAAACTCTCCACCGCAGTAGCCGTAATCAAGTGACCAATTTTAAAATCCAATTTTAAAATTTGGCAAAGGTGTAAATAAGGACACGTTTACATTTGCTACATTTATCAGACGCTTTACGCTTTTGGATTACCGACCCTAGAATTCTTCACCACCAATTCAGCCCACAACCCGCCACGCCTGGGCAACCAGGTATTTAGAACCACCACGCCGACCCCATATTGTCCGTTCTTTGTTTGGAGCACTGTGTTTTCCGTTTGTTTGCATTGTATAATAAAGTATCAGACAGTTCGCAGGTCACTTGCGCCTCGGACAACTTCCTTTCGCACCTACAACGGTGACAGGATGTATGAAATGTCTGTATGTAAAGTACAAGAGACGTGCCAATTGTGAAAATGCGCAAATTAGTGTAACGAAAACTACAAGCAAAAATAATTCCATCTTGAAGGGTTTTATAAATAGCTGCACCTAAAAGCGACGCAGGAGGTGCTATTGAACCATCAGTCATGAGGTCGACCTGCAGGCCTGGAGTGTAAAAGAAGGTGACAGGAGAATGGGCCAAGGCTATCAGCGTCTCTAACACCCTCAGCTCTGCAAGAGGGAGAAAAATGGACCTTATCGTACATCTTATCAGCTCACACACACACACACACACCCCAACAACATCAGCAGCAACCTTGGCCTATCTGTCAGACTTCAGGGATAGCTTGGGAGGTCACTGGTTGGGGATTTTCTCACTAACAAAATTACAGAAACCATGCAGACCATGCATAAAAACACTCAAAGGAAGTGTTGGGAAACATGTTCTCCTTTGGTGATCTAGTGTTCAGGGACGAGGCCCCAGGATCAGAAGGTTGTGGGCTGGAAGCCCAGACCAGTTGGTTGCCATGTGGTACCCTTGAGCAAGGTACCGTCCCCTTCACTGCTGGATGGTGCTGCCCCCTGCTGGATGATGTGTGGGGGTGAAAAGCAGAAGGTGCATTTCCTTGTGTTTAAGCGCATCAGTTCACACCCAATAGTTGAGAGCCATCGTCACCTTTTTGAAGCTGAGAATACATTAGAAGCATTTCACAAACATCGGGAAAAGCCTGCACAAACATATAGATTTTCCAGACAAAAAAAAAGAAGGAACCACTGAGCAGCAGACTGCAAACCAATCGATGGAGGAATACAGATGATGATAAATTATGGGAGAAGTAAGGGAAACCCCAAAACATCACTGACAACCTCCACAGGGCAGGGGTGGATCACAGTCCACTGTTCAATGACTGCAAAAGACACAAAATACAAAATAGCAGCAGAAAAATTAGAATTTGCAAAGAAAGTACAGAGATGAGCCACAAAGTTTTATGGACTGAGGAGACAAAGATTTCCAAATTGATCTCCAAAGTGATGAAAAGCAAGTGCAGAGAAAGAAAGTATCTGCTTAGGATCCAAAACACACAGCTCATCTTTGGAGCATGGTGGAGGTAGTGTCATGGCTTGGGCCTGGAGGGCTGATTCTGGAACATTGGAAGTTGCTCTGGATAAGAGCGTCTGCTAAATGCTGCAAATGTAAATGTAAAAACTGGCTGGTCAGATACAGAAGGTGCTTTTTAATTAGTTCTGATGTAAATACCAGAAAATAAAAGCTAAAAATCTGATCTCTCTCTCATATCTTTGACCTCCAAGACAAAAAAAAGTACAAAAACATTAGCTTGCTGCTCCAATACTTGGAGGGGTTTGTAGAAAGTGAGGTCAAGCTGAGCTGAGTAGGTAGATCTTCTTTGTTCAGGAAGCGGCCATATGTGGCCCAGCCCACTTAATGCGTCTTTAATTGGAGTTGGGTGTGTTCACACCTGAATTTAGTGCTGGGATTGTTTCACCCAAGCCTGTGAAGATGTTAATCCAGGTGTGAACAGGGCCTTCATTAGTATTGTAAAAAGCTGAAGCTTGCGATCTGACACAGTGAGATATTTATTTAAACCAGAGGCAGATAGGCTGACTCTCGTAAGTGAGAGTTCCTGGGTAGAGCTGGAAGCCACAATTCAAGTTGAAAATGATTCCATTTAAAAGTCTCTTGCTCCAAGATCCTAGCCAAATCAACTTATCAGCTAAACATAACCTTGTATATCCACGATGACAACCGAAGGTGTCCTCACATCCAGAACACAGACTCGAATCCCTGAAAATTACATCCACCATGAATTACTGTTTAGCTTCTGCTCCAAATAGGAATGTCTTTTAGTTATTTTAATTGGTTAGCGCCGGAGTTGACGGCTGGGCTTCTTACACGCTCAAAGATGAGCTCATAAGATCTGTAAAGACTCAAACACCCGAAACCAATTCCACCCCATCACCTTCAGAGTGCCGCAGAGCCAAACCTGCATTCCTCTTTGCAAAGATGCCTGAGAGCTTGAGCAACTGTACCATTACTGCAGGCCTAAATGGAGAGATTGAGCTGCTTGTCTGAAACCGTAAAGTATGGGAAGCTTGTTGAGTGGAGACATGACCAGCAGTAAGCCAAGTGAGCCCAGAATGTGCAATTTAGCAAAGAGAAATAAATGGTACCTTTTCTGCCACGGTCTAAAACCTGACCTGTGCTGGAGTCTGTTAGTTAATGAGGGAACCACACACCCACGCATGGATGGAGTCCAACCTCCAGCACCAATTAGAGGCAGGTGCAATGCAGCGTCTTGCCTAGAAGCTCACTAACACTCGACCAACTGTCTAGGAACACACTCAGCAGCGCATCGTCAAACATTCGCATTGAAAAGTGCCTCCATGGATTTTCTCCTGATACCAGACAGATTCTGGATCCCCGGTACCATTGATTGGGTTTGATATTTTTGTCTCAGGATACAATTTTTGCGCATTTTGTGTCATAATCATTCATTCTGTCATAATTCATTCATAACTTCATTCTGTCATAATCTTCACTACATGTTGAAATAGACAAATTTGGAGACATACTTAGAGAAGCAAGGTTCCACTGTTTTGGACGTGTCCAGAGGAGACGAGGATTATATCGAGAGGAGAATGTTGAAGATGGAGCTGCCAGGAAAGAGGAGAAGAAGATGACCAAAGAGGAGGTTTATGGACGTGGTGAGAGAGGATATGCAGGTGGTGGGATTGAATGTGGAAAATGCAGAGGACCGGAACAGACAGAGATGAATGATCCACCTGCAACAAGTTCTTCAATCCTAACGATGCAGTGCGTGGATTATTTCTCAATAAAAAATTTTAATATCCTGTTGCGGAAAGGAAGTTGTTTTAGGAAGAAATTATTGGGCTGCATGAAGCAAAGAAAGCCACACGGGAAAGAAACTAAACTTGAAATGGGGTTAGGAACTGTCCAGTACATTATTAAAGACACAGGTGAACCATCACCTTCTGGGAATAAATCTGGGATAATCTAGGACAAAATTGAAAGTTATGGTGAAATCAAATTAGTAAAACTTGCAGAACTCTATTTCTAACAAAGGCCAAAGCATTTCCACCCACACTGTCCAAAAAAGAACTTGAAGTATTGGAATTTAAATAGTTGTGCAACCTTGAAAAACACTTACCGGTGAAAATAATCAGGAGAAAGGCTTAAATTTGCAAGAGAGACTGATCTACAGCCACGGAAAAGCTCATGTGATCGGACGACTCCAGGCAGAAAAACTATCTTAGACACTGGGGCAACAGTGGTCTAGAGGTAAGAGAGTTGGCCCCAGGATCAGAAAGTCATGGGTTTGAATCCCAGACCAGTAAGTTACCCTGAGGTACCCTTGAGCAAGGTACCATCCCCATCACTGCTCCCTGGGCGCTTTCAAAAACTGCCTCCTGCTGCATGGTGTGTGTATGCAGAGGCTGCATTTTGTTGTGGTGTGCCATGTTGTGTTTCACCATGACAAGTTGTCACTTTAACTTCACTTATTCATTCATGCAAACTGCCAAACACAGAAGCCTGTAGGGGCAGTGTTACGATCTGGATAGGTTGAGGTTTAGCTACATTTGTGTCTGAGAACTGAGGTCAGCTGATCACCTAAAGATACCGAATGAGCAGGTTTACTGTCAATGGATTTTTTCTTCCATGATGGCATGGGTACATTACAGGATGACAATGCCAGGATTCATGGAGCTCACTTTGTGAAAGAGTGGTTCACAGAGCTGGAACATCTCTGTCACACTGGCCTCCACAGAGTCTAGACCTGAACCCCATTGAGAATCTTTGATATGTGAAGGAAAGGCTTTACACAGTGGTCCAAGTCTCACATCATCTTTACAAATACAGGTACAGAGACTGGACTGAACATGAGAGACAACAACACTGTCCTTCAGGAAGATCTGGAGAACTGCTCAGGTACAGAGACTGGACTGACAATGAGAGACAACAACACTGTCCTTCAGGAAGATCTGGAGAACCGCTCAGGTACAGAGACTGGACTGAAAATGAGAGACAACAACACTGTCCTTCAGGAAGATCTGGAGAACTGTTCCTCAACAACACATTAAAGTACAAGAAAGTCTGGAAATTAAAACATGAAGAAATGAGGGTCTTAAGACTTTTGAACATCACTGTAAATCCCTTGTTGATATCTGATCACTTTGTGTGTCCAGGCTTTGACGGACGGACGGATCTCTGACTAGAAGGCAGGTTTGATTCCCCTTTCTTCCCTGAACGAAAAACCAACAAAAATAATCTTCACAAAGGAAATCCTGTCACTGCAGACCTCCCCTCACAGTTAAGTTAAAAAGCCTTCTTTTCTTCCTTCACAGTCCTGGCAGCTCGCTGTTCCAATCTGCTCCTGTCCAAAAATGTCTTTTTAATGTTGTTTTATTGTTTTATCCACCATCCGTGAAACTGTGAGCATCTATGGCCACAAAAAGCTTGCAATGAGTTCACAAGCGACACTTTCCCAGCAGAGCAGATTATAGCAGGTAAAAGTTGCTTTCCAGCCAAGCGCAACATGGAAACTGTGCTGGAACCCATTTTAGCTCCACCGCGTACAGCAACTATTTTAAGAAGCAATTCAATGAACCGAAACTTAACAAAGCAGAGTCTTCATTAAGAAGCAGTGACAAAGGAACCCGCCTGAATCCAGACCTCGCTGTACAGCACGTGGGCCCAATCGTTTCTCTTTCAGCAACAATGAATGTGACAAAATCACCCACAGGCCTTCAGCAGGGCACGTATAACTTATTCATGAATAATAAACTCCTGTGACTCGCTGCCTTCGCCCTGTGCTGTCATTCATTAGTCACTTTCTTCATGTGTCACACCCGATTTGCTGTGGCCACTTTATTGTCCATAAGATGCTAAAACAACTGCCTGGTTTATCCCAGGTAACATGTTGTCTTAAGCCACAGCAATCCTGAACTGTTCCAGACAAGTTTTGCCATACTGGTCCCCAGTACAGTCCATTTAATTTCCAGTTGAGTCCATGTGTCAACAGACCTGGTCATTTTCTGAAGCAAGCTGGGCATGCACCTGGAGCTAACAAACATGAAGAAGGTTGAAGAAGGTCATTTACACAGATGGGAACTGGGAACTAGAAACATGAGGAGATTCAGCATCTTCTGCATGCTATACTCAGGTGCAACCCCTCCCCTAAACCGCAAGGTGTATTTCTGGTAGGAGAGCATGCATCCCACATGGAACATCTCCTGCTACATTGTGTGTCTAAGAGCCACTTCAGACCTAACTCTAAATCCTTTTAAACCAGACAGCGGGAGTTGAAACAAACACACTGTTATGTCGGCTAAAATGGATTTGAAAGCATCCTAGATCCACCAGGTGATTCAGACAGTACACTTAAGGCCTTGAAGTATGGAGGTCTATAGGACTTTATTCTCACTAAACCCTGTTTGCAGGTTTTGGGGAGCATTGTTGGAAAAATACATCAAAAGTTGTTTTTATTTTTTCAAACACACTATGCCTGTGTAGATCCCAGCTTCTCTTCTGGATAAGCCCAAATGCTGAAACATTGCTGTGAGGTTTAGATTGCAGCTGCTAGAGCAGTGTGGTGAAGTCAGGCATCGATCTTGGATTAGTTCTGGATCACAAACTCCACTCCAGCTCATTCCAAAGGAGCTTCATCACTCTAGAGAAGTCCACAGCCCAATACGGCATGGCCCTGTAGATGAAGGTTGAAGCTCAGGAGCTCAGACTGGTGACCTTGGGATGACCATAGGAAGTTGCTGACTAACTGCTCCCTGGGTCATAGAGGTCGCAGCTCCAGCTCTACCACCATTGGGAGGGTATCTGGAAATTTTTGGCTTTCAGAAAGCAGAAATCCACACAGAGTTCAACTGAAGAGTAACTAATAAGTGAAAGTGAAGTGAAAGGGACTATTGGTCATTGTAACCTTTGCTTTTCACTCATACACACGTGCAGCCATTTCCAGTGCCCGGTGGTGGTTTAGTGGTAGGGTACTTGCTTATGGACCTATGGCTCAAGATGTCCCAGGTTTGAATCCCACCTCTAGCACTAACATTGGGTTCCTGAGCAAGACCCTTGCTGAGTGTCTCCAGGGGGACTGTCCCTGTAATTAGGACATGGAAGTCGCTCTGGATAAGAGCATCTGCTAAATGTAAATTTAAGTAGTGATGGAGACAGGGGATTCAAACCCAGGACCTTCCAGTCCTGGGATCTACTCCCTGACCACTAGGCCACCACTGCCCCAGAGCTTAATAATAAGTTCACTTAATAATAAGTGAATGGCGTTAGAAGGTCTTTCCACCGGTGCAGGCTTGTGCTTCCCGACTGCGTCCGGCCATGTGCGAATGTGTCACTCGGTCTATTAAATGCCAGCGGGCCGCCTGGCAACAGAGCCAGGAATAGAGGAGAGGAGACTAGTATAGTGGAGAAGATCCAGTCCAGATCCAAATTATAGTCTTCATGTGATGTCACATTCTTAAAGTACCAGAACACCTCAAGTACACCTCATGTTCTTACCAGGCTTATTTCACCAAAGTGCTGGATAGTCGTTGTGTAAGTGGACACATTAACTATGATGCTTCTATAGAATCCCAGCAGGGAGACAAAGTCCAGAGGAGGAGACAGTGGACTTGAGCAGTTGAGGAAAGAACGAATGCCAGAAGGCCACATGCCTTTGCATGACAGATGAGCTCCAGGGTGTTGAGGGTTGAGTTTTAGTTCTATCTTCACCACGTCATTCTACTTTGTTTTCGTGGAGCAGACGGGCTGTGTCCCTAACTGCACACTTCTACATTTACACACACAGTGTGTGTCCAGTGGTTGTGCACTATTTGTCCACACTATTGTGTCCAGTTTGGGACACGGTTGTGTAAACAGTGATCTTCATCTTCAGTCTGAAAACTTCACGATGATTGTTGGAGAGAAGAGGGACGCTCGCTAACATTAGCTCATCATCACCCTTTACTGTAACAGTGAAGAGTGTCTCGTCCTTGCACTTCCAGCATTACTGACCGTCCACACTGAAGACACACACACAGTCCGTCTGTCTTTCTGTAATCTTCCACCCTGACGGCAGTGTAAGGGGAGGGATTCTCCACAAGACACATGCAGACGTCCCCAAAGTGGAGCTCTGGCAGGGACGTCACTGTTCTCAGGGACTGAACGGGTGCTGGACAGGGAATGAAAGTGTTGATAATTACACTTTTAATTTACACTACACACTCGTAAATGTCTTTTTCTTCTGTTCTGAATCTGAATTCTATGGGTTTCTGCTCTCCAGGGCTCTGTGCTCCTCACAGGAGTAAAAACACTATGAATTGCTGTCCCTTCTTCACTCCCTGATACTCAGACTTTCCCTTTCCCTCGCAAACCTCCCTGCTGTCAGGGGACGTTTCCTCTACATGCTTCTGGGACAGAGGGAAGAAAAAGAACATGGGTTGATTTCATGCTTGACGAGAAGCCGACGAGGAACACAAGCCGGTGTTGATGTTTTCTAATGAACAGGTGTGACTCAAGCCCAGAAGAGTCAGCTCACAATTTAATACACCAACATACGTCATTTCACTTTAAATGGACAGGTTTTTTTTCCAAAATTAGGGCACAAAACAATAAAGTCTGCACAAAACTGGGGTCTTCAAGTGCCCTTAACTTGCAAACTGAAACTTTATAAAAGTTTAATGCATGAACTGTGTTTCTTTAACTGGTTTACTTTAAAAGGACAAGACAAAATGAAAGTCCAGTTGATTTAAAAAAGAAATAAATTGCCAATAAACTTAATTGTTAAGGTAAGAGTCATGCCCTACATGCTGACTCAGCTCTGGTTTACTGCACTCAGTGAAGATGTTTGGTGATGATAAAGATGTTTGGTGTCATTTGTCAGTATCTAACAGGTATGGAAGCACGGGAAGGCCATTAAGATTTGCATTTTAATTTTTATCTTATTTTCTCTGTGAAAAAGCTATGCATCTATCTTTCCATCCCCAGGGTGAAAGGAGGAGCCTTCCCAGCATTCATAGGGTGAAAAATAACACCCTAGACAGTGAGCAGCCCTTAAGAGTCTAGTATGTTCTCTAGACATAATTATGTCATCATGATATATAGCTTTTATTCATCGTTTCCATCCTGACTTCTTCTGTTTTTTAAATCATTAGGTTGCCAAAAGGTACAAATCTGCCCTCTTCTACTGGGACAAACATATTTAAAGCACAAAACTGGACTTTAAGGGATATAAATTTACAGCACTATGAACAGATTGTGGTGGTAATCTAGTGTTTAGAGCCCAGGATCAGAAGGTTGTGGTTTCGAGTCCCAGTAGGGTTAAATGCAGAGGACACGTTACCTTTTCTTCTTCCAGTGAATTTATTATACAACATATCAAATGTGACGCTTGAGTTTGTGGAGTGAAACATGAACACATGGGTTGAAAAGTAAACAGACTGAATATAATTGGACTTTAGGGAACGAAAGATGCGCATAGTTATATCCTCATCATCACGCTAGTCTTCTGAATTCCCTGCCTTTACACACCGGCCTGAGCTGCAGTGTGCCCCCACTTCACTGACGTGAAACAGTGAAGACCTTTCCTCATTGGTCGAAAGAGATCCTGTTAGACTTGGTGCCGACTCTCATGCAGACAGGAACATCATCCGCTTGCAATACACATCCAAACACAAGGGGGCGCCATCCTTGATGACACCAGAAACACTGAAACATCACTTTTTATTTGCAATAGTCTCCTAAACAGCATGCCACCATCTAGGATATAATTTTTTATGGTGGTTACTTGTTGCAGGTACAGCCTTTGTGATAAAAATGCCCTTTTTATCCTTGCCTGTAAGAAAAGCTTATTGAAAAAAAAGGTCCAATCCCAACAATACAGAGCCGGATTTTACTCCCGAAGCTTGCGATTGGCTGAAATGATGATGAAAGAAGACAAAATCAATGACAGCAGCTCTGACGAGGCTTTTAGACTCCGCAACAAACCTGGAGTGTGTTTACTTCTCTTGTCTGTCGCCTATTCTGAGAGATCTCAATCCCTCCCTCCCCTGCTCTCCAAACATGAGTTGCCTAAATACCCCACGTCCCATAAAGCTCAGCAGAGGTGGAGCAGAAAAGGGCAGCAGAGGTGACGCTCTGCTCCTGCAGGCTTTCACACACCGAGGAGGGTTTCTGCGTCCTGAAGGGCCACGGGGCGAAGTGTCACTCTGGGTCATTGGTGGGGAAACACTCAAAATACAGCACTAGGAAGAACGACCTGATGTGACCTTTGAGTGGCTCTGATACTCACCGAGACGAGTCTGAGACGGTATAGTCGGCTGCTGTTTTAAATGGAAAACACTGCCTGCAATCGGAGCCGTGCAGGCCTACGAGAACTTTTATTATACAGCTGGAAGGCTTTTAAGGCAACCTACTGGTCTGGGATTCGAACCCACAACCTTCCTTAACAGGTTCATTACATTTAAATTTAACCTTGAAAAATTAGAGATGATCTTTGCTTTTGTGGGTGTTATTTGATCTCTATCTGTCCAATAATTCACAAAGCATTCTGGGGAATTTCTGATAACACCTGAAGAATCTCAGGGCTGACATCTACCCCAACAAGCATCAGTGAAGAGAAGTGAAAGTGACTATTTGTCATCGTGAAACACAGCACACAGTGGAACACAACCAAACATCCTCTGTGTTTAAACCACACACACCGTCCAGCATATGCCATATCCAGCACCCAGGGAGCAGTGACAGGCATGGTACCTTGCTCAAGGGAGCCTCAGGGCAGCCCGTGACTTTCCGAACCTCATCCCTAACCACTAGTCCACTGCTGCCCCAGGACACCCAACCCATAAAAGGGAAAAAACAGAGGGAAGAGAAGATCTGAAGTTGCAGGTGGGAGAACATGGCTGGAGTAATTCTGAGAGATAATGAGGACCAAGACCATGGAGGGCTTTATAAGAGGTGTATTTTAAACTGAACGCAGTTGTGAACAGGGGGGGATGCATATCAAGATTGGTTTTATTAAAATAATAATAATAATAATTATTATTATTATTACTATCATTGATATCAGCCCTGAAAAATACTTGACAACAGCAAAATCGTCCCTTTAAAATAACAATAAGCATCGGTAGATTCATTAGAAACACCTATTGACTTCAGGGCTGTCCCTAAAAAACACAAATTAACTTTGGGATTGTCCCTAAAATACACATATCATCCTCAGTATCGGGCCTGAAAAATATCGACCGCCCTTTGACACAAACTGATTATGAACCGCATCAGGACTTGAGAGGAAGCGAAGCGAGACCATCCCGCTCAGGGGGTCTCAGGCCTCGGGTTGATGAAGCTTCTCGCTTGCCGGGGGGCGAGTTGGATTAAAGCGAACCCTGGTGTGATCACTCTGTTAGTGCAGTTTGTTTGTGTTAGTGAGAAACAGATGAGACCCCCTGAGACGTTTACACTGTGTCTGAAACAGAATCAGACCAAAAACCAACTGACCCGTCGTTTCTGCTCCGGATCGTGCAAAAGACAAACTGTGTCCACGTCTGTGTGTGTTTATCGCCTTCATTCTACACACAAGTCACTGTCCAGATCAGTTATGTCTGACTGGGACGAGCGCTCTGGAAAAAAAGCAGGAAGGCTGTGTGTTTAAGGGACATTGGCCCCCTTGGCATTGTGTCAGGTAACAACATGGCCTAATTGGTCTAATTAATAAATACTGTCCCAAACAGAGCTTACACTGTCCCAAACAGAGCTTACACTGTCCCAAACAGTGTTTATACTGTCCCAAACAGAGCTTACACTGTCCCAAACAGAGCTTACACTGTCCCAAACAGTGTTTATACTGTCCTAAACAGAGCTTACACTGTCCCAAACAGAGCTTACACTGTCCCAAACAGTGTTTCTACTGTCCCAAACAGAGCTTACACTGTCCCAAACAGTGTTTATACTGTCCCAAACAGCATTTATACTGTCCTAAACAGAGCTTACACTGTCCCAAACAGTGTTTATACTGTCCCAAACAGAGCTTACACTGTCCCAAACAGAGCTTACACTGTCCCAAGCAGTGTTTATACTGTCCCAAACAGAGCTTACACTGTCCCAAACAGCATTTATGCTGTCCTAAACAGAGCTTACACTGTCCCAAACAGTGTTTATACTGTCCCAAACAGAGCTTACACTGTCCCAAACAGTGTTTATACTGTCCTAAACAGAGCTTACACTGTCCCAAACAGAGCTTACACTGTCCCAAACAGTTTCTACTGTCCCAAACAGAGCTTACACTGTCCCAAACAGCATTTATACTGTCCCAAACAGAGCTTACACTGTCCTAAACAGAGCTTACACTGTCCCAAACAGAGCTTACACTGTCCCAAACAGTGTTTATACTGTCCCAAACAGTGTTTATACTGTCCCAAATAGTGTTTAAACTTTCCCAAACAGAGCTTACACTGTCCCAAACAGTGTTTATACTGTCCTAAACAGAGCTTACACTGTCCCAAACAGAGCTTACACTTTCCCAAACAGCATTTATACTGTCCCAAACAGTGTTTATACTGTCCCAA
>CM029370.1:29509045-29536545 GCA_017165825.1 Hepsetus odoe | reverse complement strand
GACTACTTCTCATTGTGAATACACAGCACACGGTGAACCGCAACCATATACAGCCTCTGTTTTTAACCCCCAAACACTGTCAAGCAGGGAGTAATCATATCCAGCACCCTGGGAACAGTGATGGGGATGGTACCTTGCTGAAGGGTACCTCAGTGCATCCTACTGGTCTGGGATTCAAACCCATGACCTTCTGATCCTGGGGTTTATTCCTTAAACACTAGGGCACCACTGCTCCATATTGTAAACCAATCATTTTTTCGAATCGTTTGAGTAACTTATTCATTTTGACAGCCCTGCTCTAAGCTGTTTGAGGAAAAGGGTGGAGCTTAAATACTATAACTCCCTTTATGCTGTGGTCCAGCCCTGCCTCCAAAGACCCTCCCACACAGAGGAGGCTTACCATGCAGGTTTCCACCATACTTGAACCCAAATATTATTCTCCATCACCTTCCCAACATCCAGACCCGATTCCGACTAAATGGAGCCGTGAGAGAGAGGACAGGGAGAGTGGACGGGGGAGTTCAGGGTGTGTGGAGTGTGTGTCCGTGATGGAGAACTAGTAGAGACGGTGATGAAAGTGAAGCGGTGAAGTTCATGTGGATTATTTTCAGTAGATTGTTTTTATTGGAGTTGAAGTTCGAGGCTTTAATAGTCTTTAATTCTATTAATATGGAGTGAGATTCAGTTCACTTTCAGCACAGACAGACGCTGTCACTGTTCTGTTGGAAAGGCATGGATGGGTAGTTTTATAATGCCTGATGGTTGTTTGTCCACCAAAGTGCCTGAAGAAATCGACCCTGATGGAGGGAGCACATGTACAGGGTGGCTGCTCTCTGATTGGTTGTTTTAATTTGGGAAAGTGGATTCTTGTAAAGGCACAACAGCACAACATGAAGCCAATTATTTTTGCACTTTGTCATATTTGCTAAAACATTCACTCTGTGCTGACAGTAGATAAAGTTATTGTAAGTTATTACAAGTTATAAGTTTATCAAGTTTATCAAGCCATATTTTTCAGTCACATGACTGACAGAGACACTTTCAATCCCTACACAGCATTGTCTCCGCATTTCAGTCCCTATAAACAGTGACGTCCCTGCCAGAGCTCCACTTTGGGGACATCTGCAAGTGCCTTGTGGAGAATCCCTCCCCTTACACTGCCATCAGGATGAAAGTTTACAGAAGGACAGACAGCTGTCTTCAGTGTGGACGGGACAATAACGCTGCTGCTCGGGAGACGAAGGCCAAGAGACACTTCACTGTTAAAGCAAAGGGGGATGATAATTATCTAACGTTAGCTAGCGACCTTCTTCTTTCCAAAAATCAGTCGTTAAGTTTTTAGAAAATGAACCAGAAATAACCCAAAGTTGGTGAAAGTGAAAGTGACTATTCCTGTCACTCTGAAACACAGCACTGCACGCAGTGAAACCAAAACGAAATTACACCTCTGCATTTTACCCATACACACACCGTGCAGCAGGGAGCAGCTATTGAGAGCACCCAGGGAGCAGTGATGGGGACGGTACCTTGCTCAAAGCAATCTACTGGTCTGGGTTTTGAACCCACGACCTTCTGATCCTGGGGCCTAGACCCTAAACACTAGGCTACCGCTGCCCACTAAAATTAGACCAAGTTTAACAGAACTGTGTCCTAAACTGCACACTGCCCACGTAATAGTGTGTAAGAATAGTGAACAACCATGTGACACAAACTCAGTAATGGAGTGTGTAAAGTTTAGAAGTGTGTGGTTTGGGACACAGCCCGTCTGTTCCTCTGTGCTGGTTCCATGAAAAAAAAAACAGAACAAAGTGGAACCATTAAACACTGGAGTTCCACTTTGGTGTCCATTCTTTCATTCCCTCCCCAGAGACAGAGACACGTCTAACAGGGACAGATCCACCGTCTCGTTCTCTGTGCTTAGACTCTCTGTCGGGATTCTGTGCATCCAATAACACATCTACCCAGCGTTTTGGTGAAAGAAACCTGGTGAGTGGAGGGCAGAGAGAGGAAGATCTGTTTTGCCCTCCAGGTGGGGGGCAATAAGGATATGATGTCACATGAAAACAATCAGTATCTACACAGTAACTATGAAACTGCTGCCTGACTCTAGATTTACTCTTGAGCTAGTTTTCGTCCAGGCTGCCTGCGTTGGTGACATCTTGGAGTCCATAGAGGTTTGAGTTTCTACAGATTCAGATTTTACTCAGTGTCTCACACTCCAGCTGCCAACGGTTCAGCCACACTCCTCGGCAAAGTGTCTACTATCTTGGTACACGAGTGTCCTAAAATACAACATACATTGTCCAAACATGCAGATAAAATGTCTCAAACTGTCTTCTTCTTTCGGTTGCTCCCATCTAGGTGTGTCCACAGTGGTTCGTTCATTCCCAGTTCTTCCTGTCTTCTGCATCTTCCTCCTTCAAACCAGGAGATCCTGATATGAAGTGGTGAGGAGATCAGTGAATCTTCTCAGGTACGGTACTATAAAGGTCCTTTTTATTCCAGCACTACAAGTCTCTGGTGAGGTTCCACTAAACACCAGAGAAAACCCTTCCTCCCTGCAGCCACCAGACCCTGTAACTCCTCCAGTCATCACTCACAGTATGTTCTCTCTCCCTTACTAGTCCTCCTAATCATGTCATCACTCTGAAACATGTAATAACGAGCTTCTTGTTGCAGTTATATTTTAGATTTAGATTTAGAGTTATACTACCCAGATGTGCAATAACCTTTCTGATTCTAAAAATGTGCCACATCCTTTCCCCATACGCACCAGTATTATACAGATTATATAGTATATAGTGTATATAGTACAGTTTATATAGTATATAGTGTATATAGTGACAGTTTATATAGTATATAGTGTATATAGAGACAGTTTATATAGTATATAGTGTATATAGTACAGTTTATATAGTATATACAGTTTATGTATTAGACAGTGAATGTAAGGTACGGTCAGTCAGTCAGTCGTTTTCTGCTGCTTGTCCCAAACGGGGTCACGGGGGGGTGCTGGAGTCCATCCCAGCTCACACAGAGCGAAGGACGGGGGACACACCCTGGACAGGTCGCCAGCCCATCGCAGCGTAAGGTAAGGTATTAGATATTTTATCTTCTTTTTCTTTCAGCTGCTCCTGTTTAGGGGTCGCCACAGCAGATCAACTGTTTCCATTTCTTCCTGTGCTCTGCATCTTCCTGCTTCATACCAACCACATGGATGTCCTCTCTTACCTCATCCATAAACCTCCTCTTTGGTCTTCCTTTTCTCCTCTTTCCTGGAAGGTCCATCATCTACATCCTCCTCCCAAAAAAATTTTCGTCTCTCCTCTGGACATGTCCAAACCAACACAACCTTGCTTCTCTAACTTTGTCTCCAAAACATCCAAACTGATGTAATCCCACCTCTACCTGAAATGCATCCGTCACTCCCACTGCAGATCTCACCACTGTTGCACTGCCATCATACATATCCTGAAATGGTCTAACAGGTGTTCTCTGTAACACCAGACTTCCTCATACAAAACCACAACTGCTCTTTAGACACCCTGTCATATTCTTTCTCCACGTCCACAAAGACATAAGGTCCTTCTCTGTACATCTCCATCAACACCCTCAGAGCAAACACTATATCTGTAGAGCTCTTTATCAGCATTAAAAATTTACTTAAATTTAATTAAACCATACTGCTGTTCACTGATCCTCACCTCTTTTCTTAACCTGCTTCCACGACTCTTTCCCAGAACTTCATGCTGAGTCAGATCACTTTTATCCCTCTATAGTTACTACAGCTCTGTTCATCACCCTTATTCTTGAAGATCGGTACCAGTACACTTCTCGACTCCTCAGGCTCTTCTCACTTTCCAAGATTGTGTTAAACAATCTGCCCAGAAACTCAACTGCCATCTCCCCTAAACATCTCCATGCTTCCACTGGTATGTCATCTGGACCAACAGCCTTTCCATTCTTCATCCTCTTCATCGCTGCCCTTACTTCCATCTTGTTTATTTGCTGCACTTCCTGGTTCACTACCCTCACATCATCCGATATTCTCTCTCTCTCATACAATTTTCTCTGTCCAACCTCTCATACAATTCACCAAACACCTGATCTTCGGCCTTCACCACTGCTTTCTTCACCCTGAGGTTCATCTTCTTGTACACCTGTCTACTTTCTTCATCTCTCTGACTGTCCCACTTCTTCCTTCCCTCCCTCTTCATCTGTACACACTCCTGTACTTCTCGGTTCCACCACCAGATTTCCTTCTCCTCCTTCTTACATTTACATTTACGGCATTTAGCAGACGCTCTTATCCAGAGCGACTTTCATACCCTAATTACAGGGACAGTCTCCCTGGAGCAACTCAGGGTTAAGGGTCTTGCTCAGGGACCCAGTGGTGGTAGTGTCAGAGGTGGGATTCGAACCGGGGACCTTTTTGTGAGCCATTGGTCCATAGGCAAGTGTCTTACCACTAGACCAACCACCACCCCACCCCTTCTTCCTTCCAGATGTCACACCAAGTACATTTCTAGCTGTTGGTCTTACCACTTTCACCTCCCAGTGCCCGTGTTAACTCCTGCCTGAATTCCACCTTACAGTCCTCCTCCTTCAGCTTCCACCACTTGATCCTCGACTCTGCCCTCACTTTCCTCCTCTTCTTGACCTCCAAGGTCATCCTACAGACCACCATCCTGTGCTGTTTAGCTACACTCTCCCCTGTCACTACTTTGCAGTCTCCAATCTCCATCAAACTGAACCTCCTGCAAAGGATATAATCCACCTGTGAGCATCTTCCTCCACCCTGAGCTCCTCCCTCTTCTTAAAATAAGAATTAACTACAGCCATTTCCATCCTTTTCGCAAAATCTACAACCATCTGACCTTCAGCATTCCTCTCCTTGACACCATGCCTACCCATCACCTCCTCATCACCTCTGTTCCTTCACCAACATGACCATTAAAACCTGCACCAATCACAACTCCCCTGGGTACACTCTCTACCACTTCATCTAACTCGATCCACAATTCATCAATTCTCATCACCCTCCCTGACACCCTCTTCACCTCCAAAACACTCTCCACATACTCTTCCTTCAGGATAACCCCTCCCCCATTCCTCTTTCTATCCACACTATGGTATGATAGTTTAGGGTGGCGGTGGTCTAGTGGTAGGGTACTTGCCTGTGGACCTATGACTCAGGAGGACTCAGGTTCGAATCTTCCATCTAGTTTCTCACACACAGAATATCAACCTTCCTTCTCTCCATCATATCAGCTCATTCTCTACCTTTACCAGTCATGCTGCCAACATTCAGAGTCCCTCCCTCACTTCCACTCTCCATCCTTCTCTCATCCTCCCTCTGGACATGCCTTCCTCCTCTTCTTCTTCTTCTTCTTTGTCCAACAGTAGTCCAGTGTCCACCAGCACTCTGTAACAGAGGGCTAACAGCACTGGTGGTGGTCGTTGTTAAGCCGGGCCTCGACCAATCCGGTATGGAATTCTATGTTTTCCGCATATTGATTTGGCAAAAGTTTTACACCGGATGCCCTTCCTGGTGTAACCCACCCCATTTATCCGGTACTGGGACCAGCATGAAGAAATACACTGGCTTGTGCATCCCTGGTGGCTGGGTTGTATTAGATATTTTATATTAGATTATAGTTAGTTTTACATAGTAATTCACAGAGTAAATTTTGTAGTGTATTTGACGTTAATTTATTCTTATTCTATCGTTTTTTCCCTTTTTTCCTGTCTGTCTGTGCAGCTGTAACGTAAGCAATTTCCTTCTGTACCTTCTGGTTCCTGATCTATAGTGTATATCACAAAAAATGGAAGGATATATATAGGATGCACATGACACATCAGTCTACGCTAAGAAGGAGAAAGAGGCAGTAAGAGCAAAATAAGTGAAGAAAGAAACAGAGAACAAGAGGTGAAATAAAGTGGCTCCCATTCATAACAGGGTCGCTCCACAAACCCAGCTCATTCAGTATTCCCGCGTTTGTGTGTGTGTGTGTGTGTGTGTGTAGTATCCCTATGCTGCTGCTCCCTACATGCTCTTCAAAGCCTATTAGTGAAGAAAACGTTAACCAGGCCGGTGTCCCCCCACGCCATCACCGCGTTAGCGTCCAGACAATCCATCTTTTCCACTCGATCTATCAGCCACATGGACACGCCGCTTTCATGCTTCATAAAATACCGAGCCAGGCCTCTGCGGACTCCATCTAAAGGCCAGATCATAACTCGACGCAAGCCGTAACATGAATTCGAAGTTGTCATGCTATCATAAATTCCCAACTGTGCGAGGGCTGGAGGTGTCCCTGCTAGCCAAGCACTGGGAACAGTCTCCGAGGACGCGTCTGTACTCCAGCTCAGTTTACCAAGTTTCTGCTGTTCACATTCAGTTGGCAGCAATGAAGATTAAGATATATTTGTCTGCCTTTAAACCAGCTGGTCACTTGGATCTTCTTGTGGTTTAGCTGAACTAGATCCATGTTTCTAAGCTGAAGCTTCTTTTAGTTTCTTCATGCCCGAAAACTTCTCTCCACTCGCTCAAAGCTCCTCCAGCTCTTCATTAAGGTGGAGCAGACATGTAGGCGTGGTTTAGGACACAGTAGGACCTAGTGTCATATACAAACATCAGCTCAACTCCAGCCAGAAGCAAACAGACTTATCTAAACTTAGTGCCAACAACCATAAACCATGTTGTGTAAGGACTAAGGGTTTGGAGGTTCAGATTCACAATGTAAATGTAATACAGATAAATCTGATCTTAGAACAGCTGTCTTAAACCACACCCACGAGTCTGCTCCACCTTAATCGAGAGGATGACTCTGGAGCCTGGTTTGGGTGACTATTGACATGTAGTGTTAGCCTTTGATTCCAGTTCAAAACTCTGGAAGCAAAATCTGGACTCCAGACATGTCTCGGCTGATCGACTCCATCTGGGACGAGTGGAAAACAGGACATTTGATTTTTTTTTTTTTGTTGTTGAATTGTTCCTTTAATGTGGGCAGTAATAAAAGTGAATTTCTTTTTCTTTGGATTGTCCAAACCTGACGGAAGCAGCTAGGTCCAATCAGGTTGGGGCAAATACCTCAGGCTCTAGCACACACACACACACACACACACACTCACACACACACACATACACACTCACACTACCTGTCTATGCAGAAACCCCTGGGCATTTTTTCACTGACCCACAGACCTGACAGCTGTGGCACACGATCATTATTATAGAAGAGAGATAGTTCATATATAGGACACACACACACACACACACACACACACACACACTCACACAGGCACACACACACACACACACACACACATCACTGCAGTGAGTCCAGCGTGCATCTTATCAGCAGAGTGAAGGTGTGATGAAGCTTCAGCAGATTATCTGAGCTCTGGACCAGCGTCCACTCAATGGACCCAATGTATGACCAGAATGCTCACAGCGACCCCATCTGTCCCGTCTGTCCCTCCTCATGCCTGTCTCTCAGGCTCCTCGCACACACACACACACACACACACACACACACACACACACACACACACACACTGGTGTGCTCTGCATGATTATACGTCCACGCGTGACGGATGCTTTAGAGCATAAAATCCCATCTCTACTTCCAGAGCCAAGTGACAGGGACGGCTATTGCTAGGCAACCTTCCCCTCACCGTCCCCCCGTTCTCTGGACAGGGCAGCTGCTCATACAGATGTTGCTTTCCATTGCGCAATAAGACCCTCCCCACACTCCAACCAAGCAAGCATCCCGGACGAACACGACTGATACCTGTAACTGCTGCTCACACACACACACACACACACACACACACACACACACACTGAAGCCTGTCATCCTGTTCAGCACAGATGCAATACAGCCTCCACATCTGTAACATCTGTAATTCCCCAATTCCCACATTCACCAGTCAGTCCATGTCTTTACCTGAGAATCCGTGTCTGTGAGGGAGACATCAGAGCTCACACATGTCTCTTCACACCATGCCAGGGAAGCAGAGGACAGTCATGAGAGAGAGAGAGAGAGAGAGAGAGAGAGGGGAAAAAACAGGTGCACAAATGGGCCAGATCCAGTCAGCATGGGATAAACGTCCCTCCTCTGTGTTCGCTTTCTTTATTTCCGTATCCCCCCCTCTCTCACTCTCTCTCTCTGCTTGCAGTCGTCCCCCCCTCCTTGAAGCGGAGGAGTGTAGAGAAGAGAGGGACGGGTTTAAGCTGCGTGTTTAGTCCTCCACTGCAGCAGAGATGAGGACCGAGACGCTCTCTGCATGTTCCACAGGCTCCAGGCGCGACACAAAACAAGGATTGGGATCCGGATCAGGACTCTGCAGTTCTTCTCCCACGCTCTTTCATTCTTTCCCTCTCTCTCCTGCTCTCTCCATTCCCCTTGCTGTTGATTTGCATCAGTCTCGTGCTGTCCTGGCCTCATCCATCAGTCCCGCGTCCCCATCAGGCGAACGTCAGGGCCGACAGGAGGTGGTGGTGGGGATCAATCAGACCCAAAAAAGGAGTCCTCCTCTGAGGATGATGTCACTGCTTTGGTAAAGAGAGTAAGGTCTTCAAACACTCCTAGTCCTCATCATCAACACACGACCAGAGGACCACCGATCCTGGTGCAAGACCCTGACTGGAGGTGCAATTCGGACCTGGAACTAGATTCATGGTGTGGCTGGAACAGCTTACTTTCTGAGCAAATTCAGTCGCTGTCAAAAAAATCCTCACTGATAACGAGGCAAAGCTTTCATTTTAGATCCACGATGGCTGACGGATGCCGTCAGCTCATTGGTGAACCCTGACCATCACCTTAGATCATCACTTGGCTGTGAGTTGCGTTTGACAGCCAGCTGTGAGGATCAATGAGGTGAAAGTGAAAGTGACTATTATTGTGAAACCCACACACACGCTAGCAGCCTTACATCTAACACCCGGGGAGCAGTGATGGGGATGATACCTTGCTCAGGGGCACCTCAGGGCAACCTACTAGTCTGAGACTCGAACCCATGACCTTCTGAACACTAAACACTGGACCACCGCTTCCACAGAAGATCAAGCTGCCTGTCAGGAGTGAGATTTGAAGCCACCAGATCGTTCCTGACATCTAGACACGAAAGCAACAGCACTCTCAAGAGGGCACACAGAGACTCGTCTCCATTTCCACACACGATTAGGTCGCATCATTTTATCTCCAGAAGGAACAAATTCTCAAATTGCACCAATTCACTGCAAAAATAATCCTCACAGCTCTTACAGATCTTATATCGTCAGGATGTAAATGATTATTTTTTAGTAAAAAACAGTCAAAATACAGGCCAATGGGGTTCAAAACATTTTCTAAAACACCACTGAAGGAATTTCGGCAGGTTCATCGCTCATTTTCCTGAAATTCTAGGATTTTTATAGAATATATTATCAGCTGATAAATCACGTTTAGTTTCCATAAAAAGGTTGTCTTGTTAATGTAAGCATGCTTTGTATATTTACTCAAATATTTCCTTCTTACATTTTTGGAATTTTTTATTTATTGCTGATTTTTTTTTTTTTTTCCCCCAAAGTGCAAATGCTTTTAAAATGCAAAATATAGAAAATCTAAAACAGCTCATTTTTTTAAGTTATATAACATTAAAACAATATTAAATACATTGAGCATTTGTAATTATTCTGCCCTCGTTTGCAGAATCGAAATCACTTTGTGACGTGGGCCTGATCCTGCAATGTTTCACTTTTGAATGATTCCATGCATTAAAAAGTGAATTAACCCTTTATAATCCAAGGAGCAAGGAGAGTTCTTTTGTCTTTGTTTGGGAAAAAAAACGAACACAGGGGATGTAAACGACACAACTGAACAAAAACAGGACACTTAGCTGCACTGGACTGAGACTGATGTCATAACTCCATTACCTCCCATCAGGCCAGACAGAGCCACGGCTCAGAAACCCTACGGCCGCAGCCTCCTCCCATTCGTGATTCATGACATTAATTCGAAAAACAGAGCTCACGACCAGAGCAGGGTTTTGTTTCTGCCCTCATTTGAATAAGGTGAGTCTTAATTACAGCCTGGCCGAATCGGAGGAGCCTGCTGGCGAACCGCTGCTCGGCTCAAGGACAGAAAAGCACTTGACAAATGGTTTTTCCCCGGAGGAACGCCACTCGCTGGTCTGGGTCATAAATAAAAGGTGACACGAGTTGAGATGGGCATAATTGCAAACTCTACAAACACATCTGGACTCTCTTTGCTCCATTTTCAGGGAAATTAACGAGACCCTGGATTGAGTCAGGTTCAGAGAAACATTTCAAAACCCTGAGGAATTAAAGAAGAAGAGTTTGAGCATCATGAAATCATTACAACTGATCTTTTTGATCCATCCATCATCTGAGCAGTGTCTCCTGACCATGATGGGGGTGGCTGCTGGAGCCCACCCCACAGAGTGAAAGGTTGCCAGTGCATCGCAGGACAGGAGGAATTTCTTTGGACCTTTGAGATCCTGGATGAAGCCCACAAAGAAACCTGGAGAGCATGCCCACTCCACACAGAAAGAACCCAAACCTGGAATCAGCACCATCTAACTATGACCATAAACATCTCAATTTTAAGAATGAAAACTATTTGCCAAGCAATGAGCAAAAGTCTTGAGCCACACCTCATTTCTTCATACTTTGCTTCCAAAGATCCAGAATTTCTTGTGTGTTTAATGTCTTGTTGAGGAACAGTTCTCCAGATCTTCCTGAAGGACAATGTTTTTGTCTCTCATGTTCAGTGCAGACTCTGTACCTGAGCAGATTCAGAAGCAGTGTGGGATCATCTCCACTGAGAAAACAAAAGGCAGCTGATGTCCAAAGTAGAGCTTTGGGACGTCCTTCAAGAAGCCTGGAGAAGGGTTCCAGACTTAAAGAAAGGAGCTGGTCTAAGAGAGCTGAGCTGTGCTGAAGAATAACGGTGGTGGTGGTGAATATTGACTTTAAAGCGGGTTAGAATGAAACTCTCTTTGTGTTTAGACTGGAGTTACATGTGTTTGTACGTAAATCGCTGAACTGCTGTCTTACTTTCCTAGAAATATGAAGAAGTGAAGGATGGTTCTCTTTATTTAGTTCTATTTTGATACATAAAAAATCTAGAAATAGACCCACATGTAGAGAAAGTTCAGGGAAAAGGTTGGATGCCTTTCCTCCCTGCATTGCTTTTTTTTCCACGTTATAAATTGCTGCCCTGGAATAAAATACAATACAGTAGAAGTTTAAATGGCCCATTTCCTACATTTTTCCTTTTTTAACTCCCCATGAAGCCCACTTACAATGTTTTTGTGGTTTTCCGCGCCAGTTATTTTTACCTCTTTCCAATCTTCTTATCTTCTAGAATTCAACGGGCTGTTTTTTGTTACGGTGCCGTTATGTAAATGAGCTCTGTTCTAATTGGCTGACCTTTATCGTGCCTCATTCCAGAATCATTATGTGCTAAAACATTCACCATATATGGACAGGAAGTGAATAAACAGGCGATAATAAACAGCTGGTGGCTGAACGAGTGAACATATTCTTTCTCAATACTTTCATTTTTATGAAGAAGTTTCTATTTTCCTGGCAGTCTAGTGTTTAGGGACTGGGCTCCAGGATTCGAAGGTCGTGGGTTCAAATCCCAGACACGTAGGTAGCCCTGAGGCTCCCTTGAGCAAGGTACCGTCCCCATCATTGCTCCGCGGGTGCTGGATATGGCTGCCCCCTGCTGGAGGGTGTGTGTGGGGGTAAAACACAGAGGATGTGTTTGGTTGCAGTTCACTGAGTGCTGTGTGTTCACAATGACTAATAGTCACTTTCACTTAATGGATCATATGGATTTGGAAGTAAGACCTTAACAGTCACATGGTCCCTGTCAAACCTCATATTTCCAGGGAAGAAGCGTGAACTGGTACACCTCAGCTTGGAGACTGGTCTGGACAACTTCTGCTTCCAGCTAGTCTCTTAAGTCTTTTTGGCAACATCCCACCCTCAGTCCTCAAAAGATGTCCAACAGCTGAAAATGTCTTCAGTCTGACGATCTCATTCCCATTCAGCTTTCATCATCCAGCCGCTGTTAATTGCAGTTAACATGTTAATTGCTCTGAGGCTGTGTTGCCAGTGTTCTGGCCACTTAAGAGCTGTGGATAAAAACAGTCCTATTACCAAAATCCAGCCCTGGAGGGCCTCAGGCCTGTCCCTGCTCTCCGGGCTCTTTTACTCATAGAGGTTCATAATTAGCATTTCTACAGAAACTCTCAGATCTCACTCAACTCAAGTCTCATCTTTCCGTTCAATGCATTAGCAGACGCTCTTATCCATAACAACTTCCAGTTCCCCATTACAGGGACAATCTCCTTGGAGCAGCTCAGATCTAAGGGTTTTGATCAGGAATGGTGCTGGAGGGGGGATTTGAACCTACAACCTCTTGGTCCAGAGATGAATATCCTACAGCTAGACCACCATCAGGAACGGACTATAAACCAGGTCTGAAAGACGCGACCCCAGGGACATGGTACACTATGGTACAAACCTCTCGCAGAACCTCTCACAGAAAAGAGGCATCAGGAGAAGCTCGACCCTTTGCCTTCCTATCGTTCTGCTTGTTGTTAACAACTGACTTCAGGCTGATCTTTTTGGACCCCTGTCAACCTGTGAACAGCCTCTGCATTTTGTAGGAAGAGCTGATTTACTTCTAGCCCAAGCTGATTTCTTGCATGACCTGTTTTGAAAAGCCCCGTAGATTTGTTTGAAGTTTTTTAAGCAGTTTATTGTAAAATCTGAACTGATCTCGAGGCCACTGAAAATGAAAAACGATTTGTTTAATGCTGAAAAAATTTAAATGTCACAGTATGCTTGAACTTACATTTTGACCATTGCAAATGCTGCTCATACCTACAAGGACCCTGGTTATTTGCTTTAATTACTATGCAAAAAATATCCTAAATATATAAATAGGGCTGTGCGTATGTTTTGGCCCATATTTCAAATGTCATTTTTGAAAAGAAAGATATTTTAATAAAAAAATGAACTTTCATTATTTTTATTAAATTATTTTATTAAATTATTTTCACGCAAAATGTTGATTTTTTAAAGAAAAATGTCTCTCCCTGCTGGGGGAAAACCTGACCCGACACTGAGCTTTCGGCGTGGAAGCAGCCGAAAACTGATCTCTGCATTTGGATGTGGCATCATCTAGTGGTGAATAACAAAGACTGCTTTGGGAAAAAATGAAACATGCAAGAGAAGCTCACAAAAAGATGCTTTAAATGGGTTTGCAGAACAGTTCAACCTGAGAACCGGGTCCCATCAATGCCAAGGAGGTCCAATTTTATCTTGTCCTTCATTGTTTGGACGACTGCTTTTGTAAAATTGCTTTTTGCCCCAAATATCTCTCTCTCTCTCTCTCACTCTCACTCTCTCTCTCCCAACCTTGAGAAAGTGATGACTCAGCCTGGCAGAACTACAAAAGCAGGGCACCACCGATAAAACCATCACTCATGAGCGCTGTTGTCTCTCCAGAGCAGTGAACGGAGATCAAAGCGACCACATCTGCACATCTGCTGTGAGTCCTTCAGAAAAGTGCTGACGGGCGCTGAGATTTCCACACTGGCCCCACTGTGTGAATATTGGTGGATGGATTCTGAATCCACTAGCAGATGGAGTTAGTGACTCACCCAACTACAAAGCACGCCAACCTCCGATACCATCAACAACAGTCTCCATAGAAACAGCAGCCACCAATTAATATCATTCGAAAAACCCAGAACCGAGCCTGATATCAGCCATTTTTTGTCCATTAATAATAGCTCATATCTGACACACAGGAGGAGAACAGATTCTGTGATCTCCCTAAAAAAGCATCGACCAATAGAATGGGAGCAGCTCCAGATGAGCTTAAGGTCACCCTGTCCCAGCATTGAGTCCTGCACCTCTGGGATGAGCTGGAGAGACTTTTGAGATCCATAATCACTATAACATCAGAACCTGAGCTCAAGCTCATATGGCTGAATGCAAACCACTCCTCACAGCAATCTTCTAGAAGTGTTTTTATAATCCTTTTCTGCCTCTTCTGATTAAGTGATAAAGATCTCATCAACTCATTCAGAGTGGAGCTGGTATAAAATACCCCATTCTAAGAAAAACAGAATTAAGAATATAGTCATAATAGTCCCCAGTGATGGTGAGTGGAACCGAACGTCTGAATGTCCCTCACAAACATTCATTGGTGGTGAAGACACTGCCTGAAGCAAGACATTGTTTTACCAGGGTTTGGAGATTATTTTACAATAAAACTAAACCCATTCATGGTGAGGGGACACACGCAAAATCTTTTTTTCAAGTTTGCCTCTATTTTACCATCAATATTCCACATTCTCCACACAGAAAGCACCCGGACCGTCCCGCCTGGGAATCAAACGCAGGACCATCCCACTGGGTTCTTCTGCGCTACACTATGTACCACCGCAACAGTGCAACAATGTCTCATTTTTGATCATTTGTTTCATTGGGTTCTCTTATGCATTTGGATGAAATGAGGACTTCTATGAAAATAAATAATGCTAAATTATTATGAATAATATTGATGAAGGGTTCACCGATTTCCTCTCTCTATACACACACACACACACACACACACACACACACACACACACACACACACAAAGAGCTGAACCTTGGTTTCATTCACCACTGCTGTAAACAAAAAAAAGTTCATTTTTTGCATCTCTGTATTTTCTTAACTTTGCATAGTCAGCCTTGGCGCGTGCACACACACACACACACACACTTGCAAACTGAGTGTCTAAAGTTCACTGGGCTTTCACCCCACCTTAACCCCCCCTTTGTCACCCCTTTGTCCCCCACTTACCTGAGTCAAGCTTCTTGTCGAGGAAAAGGCAGCAGTGTGTCCGAAGTATCCATGGTAACACCTGTGGCAAATGAGAAAAAAGGGGACTGTACAGTGGAGTGGATTCGTGCACAGAGAGAGGAGGAGCAGGGGGACGAACAGAGGGACACTTGGACAAGCCCATAAACACGATCCGATCGGGTCATTTAACGAAGATCTGGGCCGTGACCTGTCTGCCTTTGATCAGCATTAAATGCCTATCAAACCCATGTGACAACATTGAGAGACATCCTGGACACACACACACACACACACACACACACACACACAAACACACAGCTGGCACAACTATGACATCACATATAGCAGGTATAAATTCAGGACCATCCCATTGCTGGTCTGCAGGACCTGGACTGAATCTGGACTCATCAGTCCAACGTCCATCTCTGGGCCCATCCATTCAATCAGCAGTGTCCATGCACATGAATCCCAGGTGCAACCTACCTTCTTCAGTGCTGACATTCTTAAATCATCCTCATCTTCACAAAATCTTCATCCCTGGTGATGAAGAACACCTGCACAGCCCCACCGCTGGGGAGAAAGAACTCAGAGGTCACATATTTCTCATATGTTTCCCCACATTTTGGGATATTTTAAACAAAAGCACCAGCTGACATTAAGGGTAAATGCTGCACCGTGTGCTGGTGCAGTCACAGAGAGATGTGTGTGAGGTTTTTTTCCCACCTGTATTCACACAAGCCCTGCCTCTGGATAGTAGTTTACAACCAATAGGCAGAGGGGACTGGTCTGAATATGAGTGGGGGAAAAGCAAGCCTAGTAGCTCAGTGGTCAGGCTATGAGTTTAGTGCCCCCACATGGCAGCTTTACATCCATACAGGTCCACTTTCTCAGACACCATGTGCAGAAACTAAACTGCAGTGGACAAAATATAATTCTAAATAAAATGTAGTAAGTTTTCATGTTACTTTACTTTAGTAGACTTTACTATATTAGTTTTTCTTAAATATGTATTTTTCTTACAACCTTTTCTCTTTTATTCACTTTACTCTGAGAGTTGATCCTCCATTATTTTTATTCTCCATCACCTTCCCAACATCCAGACCCGTTTCAGACTAAATGGACACAAACGTACAGAAAAGACGTCCCTCTGTGTGTCCATCGGTGCAGGACAGAGAGAAGGAGACATAAGAGACAGGACAGGGAGAGTGGACGGTGGACAAAAAGTGTGGTTTATTTAAGTTAGGTTCAATGCATGGATTGTTTTGATACTTTGACACTCCATAATTCAGTTTGATCTGTCATAAAAAGTCATTATTTGAATTTTATTCATTCTTTAGTGTCTTTTTCCTTTTTTTGATGCCATAGTACGATAATGTCTGCGCTTGGGGAAGGACAACAGGTTGCAGATGACATTTATCTCCTTGTTTTCATAAAAGCTGGTGATAGATTTTGTTGAAGAAACTTGTATCTATTGAATAAAATAACCTAGTATTACTACATTAGCTCAGGATTGTCCCGGGACAGGGCTTTTAGTCTAGAGATCTCTTTCAAAGACAAAAAAGGAGTAAAAAAAACCATCACTGGATACAAAAAGAGTACAAAGCGGAGAACCAACCACGGCCCGGCGCCACAGAGGGGCAGCATGGAGCTCTTCTCCCCAGCAGGAAAGATAAGGGCGAGACTTTCCAGGCCCAGGGAGGTGGGCGATAGAGATGCATGCTGGCCCCCAGTGATAAAGCTGTCTGTGCCAAACTTTTACGCTTATCAGCTCTAACAACACACCCTCACAGTTATTAATGCACTTGGGCATCTTCACGTCTGTCCCGCTGTAGCACTTCATGCTCTGAATGAACAGCCTGCTAGTCTGCATCAGCACAGGAGGGTCAATAAAGAACATATTTTATTTATTTTATAGCATCTTATAATCACGTGTTTCTAGGAACAACTTATTTCTATGTTTTTCTATGGAATCGTCTTGTTGGTGCAAAAATACTCTTTTATTCCAGTCAGACTGAGATTAAATTAGAGAAATGGGAACAAATGTTCTAGCGCTCCAGGCTGCAAAGATATGAGGTTCTAGATAAAGGGGTTCCACCCACTCAGCATTCAGAATCAGCAGTAAAAGAATCACTTGATCATCTGGAATCATCTGCACCTGTTTCTTCACTGCTTCGTGTATTAAGTTAGACGCTTTGTTCTGCTGAAGGTTCAGACGTAGATCACTGTGTGGATTAACCAACACAGAACTATCAAACTGCTCAGGTACAGAGACTGGACTGAACATGAGAGACAACAACACTGTCCTTCAGGAAGATCTGGAGAACTGCTCAGGTACAGAGACTGGACTGAACATGAGAGACAACCACACTGTCCTTCAGGAAGATCTGGAGAACTGCTCAGGTACAGAGACTGGACTGAACATGAGAGACAATGAGAGACGCTGCCTGAAGCCTGTTTTAACAAAGTTTGGAGAAGATTTTGGACTGAAACCAAACCCTTTCATGGTGGAGAGATACAGCAGCATCGAAAACTGAATAGGCTCAGATGTTTCACCTTCATTACCATAAAAACGCTCAGAGACACGAGTAGGCAGGTTCACAGAGGACATAAAATCACTGTAAAGTAACACCACTCTGGATGACTTGCTTCTCATCCCAGCCTGTGAAACTAGCAGTGAAACTTCTTCTTTAAGGGCCCTTTAATGAGGTTTCCTCCGTCTCTCAGTATCAACCGTGATGAATGAATGCTTTGCAAAGACTCATGTCCTGCTCTGATTGGACCTCTGAACATACAGTACTGTGCAGAAGTTTTAGGCAGGTGTGGAAAAAATGCTGTGAACAAAGAACGCTTTCAGAAATATAAATAATGATTGTTTATTTTGATCAATTTACAAAATGCAAAGTGATCGAACAAAAGAAAAATCTAAATCAGATCAATATCTGGTGTTTCTACCTTTTACCTTCAGAGCAGCATCAGTTCTTCTGGCCCCACAGAGCCCTGATCTCCACATCATCCAGTGTGTCTGGATCACATGAAGAGACAGAAGGATGTGAGGAAGCTACATCCACAGAAGATCTGTGCTCAGTTCTCCAAGATGTTTGGAACCGGCCGAGTTCCTTCAAGAACTGTGAGCAAGTGTACCTAGAAGAACTGATGCTGTTTTGAAGGCAAAGGGTGGTCACACCAAATATTGATCTGATTTAGATTCTCTTTTGTTCATTCACTGCATTTTGTTGATTGATGGCAATAAATGATGAACACTTCCATTTCTGAAAGCGTTCTGTTTACAGCATTTTTTCACACTTGCCTAAAACTTTTACACAGTACTGTACACCTTTGTCCAGCTATGTAATGTTAGCATCTTCTTAGGGGTCACCACAGTGGATCGTCTCCATTTCTTCCTGTCCTCTGCATCTTCCACTTTCACACTACCTCTTTGGTCTTCTTCTCCTCTTTACTGGCAGCTCCATCCTCAACATCCTTCTCCCGATATACTCTGTGTCTCTCCTCTGGACATGTCCCAACCTATGCAATCTTGTTTCTCTAACTTTGTCTCCAAAACATCTAACCTGATCTGTCCCTCTAATATACTCATTTCTAATCCTGTCTATCCTCGTCACACCCAACGAACATCTCAGCATCTTTAGCTCTGCAATTTGCAGTGTTTACATAAGATTTCCTGCTGAACCAAAAAAGAAACCAGAAAATAAACAGTGGCTGAGGATTGTGATCTAATTGGGCATCACTGTCTGTCCTGAACCAGAGAGACTAAATCTATTTGCATGTTATTTTCTTATGCTCATTACTCTACTCATATTTCACTCCTGCTGTAAAGTAATCTACTTTCTGCTTGGTTACATTTACATTTAACGCTTGCACACACATTCAACACTGAATTTGTCCTCTGCGTTTAACCCGTCCTTACACACCTGTACTGAACACACACATCAGGAATAGGGGGCTGTAATACCTGCATCCAAGTTATGGTGTTAAGGGTTTTGCTCGACCACCCTCAGCTACGTTCTTCCTGCCAGTCCAGAGGATCGAAGACCCTCCAGTTGCAAGACCTTGTCTCAAACTATTCTCCACTACTGTCTGGTATTTAGGTCCTTATTTACTTTTGGTGAAAATAGATTTTTTGAAATTCAACCTCCGCAGCAGGGGGAAGCTCTTGAAAGCGCCCGTGGAGCAGTGATGGGGATGGTAGCTTGCTCAAGAGCATCTCAGGCCAAACTACTGGTCTGGGATTCTAAATCCATTAAACTTGAATTGTTTTCATCCTCAATAAAAACCTACTTTTGTGGAGGATTTTGCAGTGATATGTTTGCAGAAACTTCTGCGTATTCAAACACCAGGCTAGTCGGGGAGCTAGCATTCAACTAGCATTTCTGTGGATCATTGAAAAGAAGAAAACTGGCACTAAACCTACACCAATACAGTTAAAGCATTTAAAGCAGACAGTGAGTTTCTCTGTGTCCCAAACAACATCGACCTCAGTAAAGAGCTGGATGAGGTGTGATTGGGTATCTCGCCTGATCAGAGGTCAGTGGAAAATTATGTAAAGGTTTTTTTGCAAAGTACAGCATTTACAGCATATTCTCAAATGTTAAAGGCAAAAGTGCAACGCTAATAAATAATGATCCTCTTGGGTCGTTCATCTGAATATCAGGGTCTAGCTGACCTGCGCTGTGGACGTTTGCCAGACTTCACAGCTCGATGAAGTGCCTGCAGCGTTCCTGCACTTCAACCTCATCCCCAAAAATCTGTTTGCTATTACTGAGCAGTCAAAGGAGTCCATTATCTGCACTCTCACATACCAAGCACAGGTCATGTACACATTGCCTCTTGGGGGTCAGATTTTTCTCCTTAAAACATTTATGCTCAAGTTCTAGCCACCCAAATCCTAGATGATGATGAAATAAAGAACCCGACTCTTTATTGGCATAAGGTGTGGCAAACAGTATCTTTGCCTCAAATTAAAGAACCAATCTCCATGGCAGCAGTTACTCAAACGGCTTTGGCACATCCTTCAAGAACCTGGAGAAGTGTTCCAGACTTGAAGAAAGGAGCTGGTCTAAGAGAGTTGAGGCTGTGCTGAAGAATAACAGTGGTGGTGGTGAACATTGACTTAAATGCTGGTTAGAATGAAACTCTCTTTGTGTTGAGACCGGAGTTACATGTGTTCACCAAACCTACTGTCTCACCTTCACCCAGAACAGACAGAAAAGAGGGGGTCAAGACTTTTAACAACTCTTCACATTAGTCAGATTAATCCATTTGCACATTGGGCCAGTTGCTTCTAAACCAAGGGTTTCTCAAGGGAACCTACTGGACTGGGGTTCAAACCATGACCTTCTGATCCTGGGACCTAGTCCCTTGACCACCATCCACTCTTCCTGTCTTCTCTCCTACGTCTTCTTCACTCTGTCCTGCACCGATGGACACACAGCGGGACGTCTTTTCTGATTGTTTGTGTCCATTTAGACTGAAACGAGTCTGGATGTGGGAAGGTGATGGAGGATAAAAATAATGGAGGATCAACTCAGATGTTCACTGTTCTGAGGGGAAAATGCAGATATTTGGGTTCAAATATCGGGAGTACACGGACAAAATTGTCAGAGAGATAAATACTCAAGCACAGATAATGGAAAACTCTACTTAAGTACAATAGTAAAGTATTTATACTTTGATTTGTGGCTGCTGTCCTGCTTTATTATTGAATCCATTCATTCATGCTGTAGGATAATCAGTAAACCGAACACATGATCCGTCTTCTGACTTCACCGTTCACATCTGTGGCTACTCTGCTTGGCAGTGATGTATTTTATATTTAAACCATTTAAATACACTCACACTCACACACACACACACACACACACACACACACACACACACATGCGTACACTCTTTGCGTGAGAAGTCATGGCCTTCCCTTCTCTGGGGTTTAAAGCGTTTCTGTTTTTTTTTCTCTCCTGACATGACTCTAATTAATCTTTGTCTTCCTTGTGCACGAACCTCACTCCCCGTCTTCCTCCAACCAGGATGTTTTCTTACATGCCCCCCCCCCACCTCCTTTCCGATTCCTCTGGGAAACGTGAGTCGTAATCATTTGACTTTGTGCATAGATACGCTGATAATGAGTCGGGTTGATAAGCGAGCCGAGCTGCTGAAGGAAGGGTGCACTGCAAAACTTCAAAGTGCAATGTAGTCCACGTTATCAGTCACATTAAAGTGCTGTTATATACATTACCCTCCATAAGTATTTGGACAGCAGAGTTCCAAAAGGCTGTTTTCACCACAGAAATAGATCAAAAATGATGAAAAGGTTCCAGAAGGTCTTCTTCTGTGTGTTTTTGGCACATTATTAGTTTTACACAATGGAATTTTTGGGAATTTTGTGTGGAAGTCAGGTTGTCCAATAGTGTACTGCCAGTTTTGTTTCTAATGCAGCTTTAAAGAATCTGGTCCTAGGTAGCAACGAGCTCCCTAAAACTGGAGGAAGAACCTCAGGAGGAACCAGGACTCAGAAGGGGAGCAGTGATGGGGACGGTACCTTGCTCAAGGGTGCCTCGGGGCAACCTACTGCTCCGTGATTCAAACCCACGAGCTTCAGATTATCCTCCCTTATCCTCGCCACCGAGCATTATAGAACTATATATAAGTGCTTTATGGATTAGACAACTGAAGCAATGTCGCCCTCTACACTTCCTGTCGTGTATTACAGTCTGTCAGAGGGACAATTTGATCAATTGATCATCACAGAGCACATTTTTAATTAAACAACAGAAATAATATTGCCCCCTGCACTTCCTGTCCTGCACTACAGTCTGTCAGAAAGATTTTTTGCATCATTTATTACGCAGCACTTTATTTTTTTCTGAGCAGTTAAATATTTTCCATAGTTTTCCTTCTTTGTTTTCCATGTCCAAGTGTCTTTAAATGTCTGCCATGTGCTTGTGTTGTGTCCATGCCTTGCCCTAGTCCTGCCCCTGCACACCTGTTGTCAATCCATGTCTCCTTGTGTCAGGTGTCCCTTGTTTCAGGCGACCTATAGGTGGATCGCAGATGTTTGGTGTACTACTGTGTTGTTTCGTTAGCTTTATCCCTATGCTTTATGTCTCTGTGTTTATATGATTATCCTCATACTTGATTAATGTTTGAGTCTCTTCCGTATCAGTACTCGTGCCTCCATTCTGCCTGCAACCCAAGACATTATACTGACATTTATTCACGAGAAGAGCATTGAACTGCATGGAACATCTCTTTGTTTTACCCGTTCGCTGGAAGTTTGGCTGCTTTTAATCGAGAAAAACTGCAGATCTGTGCGAGAACGTGTGAATCATCATAACATTCCACCTGTCCCTCCTGATGTCCTCGGGAGTGTCCTGTGCGTCACTGTCCCACTGTGTAGTCGCTGCTCAATTAGTCTGGCATTTCAGCTTTAAAGAGGATGACTGCAGGCTGACCTCTGACCTTGACTCTTTGAAACATCTTTCACATCTCTTCCGCACCTTCCCAGTCTTTGTCATTTTTGTCCATTCAAGGTAAATCCTGTCTAATATCTGAAGGTTTCCCAAAGTTGAAGGCTGCTTTGTTGATTTTTCTGCTGCTGAGAGCCCCACGCTGAAGCAGTGCACATGGATTTTTGTGTGTTATGATTTGCTCAACGCAAAAAAATTGTAACGAAACACAATCATTGTAACCCAGAAAGCACATTTTCAATATGTGTGACTCCCTTTATGTCATGCATAAAGATAATGAAGATATTTAATATGTAAAGTTAGCGATCGTGTGATAAAATGCTTGCTTTCTAATTGTATTATTCAAATAAGTGTGTGTGTGTGTGTGTGTGTTAAAAAAAACATGCATTAAGATGAAAAGAAACACACAATCAGAACTTCGAACCAGGCTTTGGGCCTGAAATCTCTCACTCAGAATAATTAAGATCAGCCTGATGGATCTCCTAGACCAGCAGGAGCTGCTCAGCTGGTGGTGCTCCGAATCTAAATCGGGTGAAATGGCATTAACCTTTATGCTGCCCCCTGCTGGAATGAGCTCTCCATGGTCATCATTCTGGACCAAAAGATACAATCTTGTTATCCTTGTCAGTCTCATGTTATTCCCACAGAGAGGAACAAAGCTTCTGATTGGCCAACAGACTCTACCCAAGGCATCATAGGATTCCTAGTGGTGACTAACAACCATGCTCACATGTTTCCACATTCTGGATCGATAATTAACATTAAATGTGTCAAGGCTGGATTAGAAAGGTTCTGAATCATGCCGTTGGAAGTTGTTAAGCTCAAATTTAGCTGACCACACCCTCAGTGTATCAACCCAGCAGTAAAAACATTACATAATCAGGCTCGCAAAAGCTCCTCATGCAACTAACTCCAGTCGAGGGCTTTGCTCTCAGCCGTCTCTTAAACATGCAGGAAGTCCCACAGATAAAACAGGAAATGGGCAGCACTAATCAGTAAATGAGTTTTTCCTCCACGCTCCAGAATGTCTGGCTCGACCTCTTCTCCGCTCCGAGTCTTAAGATACAGCATCCAGGTCATTAAGACCTACCATCAAAGAGCAGGGTGGGATCAACATGGATATTTTGGAGTTTGGAGTTTTTTCGTGGTGACGCTGAGCCCTGACCCCATCGAAATTCACCAGCCACGCTCAAAGCTCAACCCAAACCCAATCATTTTCTAAATAGTCCGGCATTTTTCATGCTCAGCTGAGCAATTACCAGCATAAAGCTCAAGAACTCCCAAAGCCTTCCTGTTTCCCACAGTTACAACACGCGACAGGTTGGTTTTGTAGTTCTAATGCACTCCTACAGCCACGTTCACGGGCTACGGGAACCTGCACGGCAGAAAATTCCATCAGTTAAGCTCTAATTTATGAACTATCGACTCAATTTGCCCCTTTTTAGCCTTCATGTCTTCTAAACCTGAACTTTACCCTCCAAAGCCAAAAGATAAGATGTCAGCTTTTATGCCAGAGTCATGTTTTGTCATTAGCTCAGACTTTGGTGCTGTTTTTAGCTGCTTTTCTTCTAAAATAGATCCATTTTTAAGCCTTTGGAAGTTTTTTACTTGCCAAAATGTCCACTGGTGAGGAGAAGGCTCAGTTTGATCTTCACACAAAAAAGCTCAGCAGAAATGAGATGAATAACCGCTCATCACTCAGATCTGCTCATGCTCTTTAAAGAAAGCCCTTTTTCATTTCCCTTTAAAAGATTCAGCGTTTGATGTTTTTTTAATTAATTAATTAATTAATTAAAAGCAGTGGCCTTGTGTTAGGGACTGGGGCCCAAGATCGGAAGGTCATGGGATCGAATCCCAGACCAGCGGGTTACCTTAAGCAAGGTGCCGTCCCCGGCACTGCTCCCCGGGTGCTGAATATGGCTGTGGTCGTGGTTCATTGTGTGCTGTGTTCCCTTTCACTTTCAAGTGTCACCTGTTACTTTATTACGAAGCCCATCTTGATTTCAACGTGGCCTCGGTGCAGATACCTTTGGAAGCAGATGACGTGGTAGACGTTTGTATCGTCTTTATCCTCTTTCGTTTTTCACAGCCGGGCCGTCCTGCTCGCTGCCAGGAGCTCCAGTTGCAGTAACTCCGTAAAGCCAGCAGTAAATCAGCAGCAGGTTTGCTTTCAAACAAACCCTCATGATCTCCGTGACCCAAAAGGTCACAGCATGAGATGCTTTGGAAATCCAGTATCCAGATACACTCTCGCTCTCACGCAGATTCCTGGAGAAGCATGTGCAGGAATGAAACTTCCACTCGGTTCAACACAAACGCTGAGGAAGGCGACCCGACTCAGAAGAGCTCAGCGATTTGTGGGAAACGTCAGTTTTGTTTATGCCATGACATCCAAAATAAATTAAATGGATACATTTGTACAATTATCATTAAATGTTTCCTTAATTTATGTGAAACTGGATTAAACCGATTTAAGATTTAAGAAGGTTTAAGATTTAAACGACAGCCGCAACTCGATGAGAGTCGATGAAATCACAGGCTTTTTTTATTTTTACAGATATTATTTCTGCATTATGGATGAAAAAGTATTCTTTACACTGTTATCTATAAAAGCATTTCATAGAAATAGTTCGATTTATTTTCTGATTTTTTTATTTGGATTTTTTGCCATTTTTTTCATTTTGTAACAAGCTTTGTTTTTCTTATTGTTATTATTAGTAGTATTATATTTATATAAGTATTATATTTTCACTCATTTCTATTAACATTTAGATTATTTATATTTTCAAAATATGATCAAAATGAGGATTTCTTTAATCTTTTAGATTATGGCTCTCATAATTTCTTTTTTAATTACTAGTAGTCTTTTTCTATGTATTATTATCAATAGATGCACTTAGAAGTTGTGTGTGTGTGTGTGTGTGTGTGTGTGTGTGTTGATTTTTTATGTGTAAATATAGAATAGCTATAGTTGTCCTGATTATAGGATCTCCAGAGTTGAGGGTCTTCAGCACATGGAGATGCTGGAGCTTGTTTACGTCTGTTGATGCTCCATTAGCTGCTGGTGTAGATGTTTCCTTTGAAGTGGCAGCAACAATGTATCTGAGATGCTGTCCCACATTGTGAGGGATGCATGAGTGCAAAACAAATAAGAAAACAGTCTGCGATTGTTCTTGATTGCTCACTTCTAACAGACTGATTGCGGCTCTGCTTGGGTTTTCCTCCCAGCCTGCTTATCAGCCTGCAGGACTTCTTCCCTGCAGCCCCTCCATATAGGAAAGGCGGGCCTTTGGGGGATTTGGGGGGTGAACAGAGGCAGTTGAAATCTGAGGACATGACAGATTGTCTTCGGGGTTCAGTCCTGAGCTGGTTGGGCCCCTCCAAATATGTCTGCGATTCTGCCCAGACGTTCCAGTCTATCGTGCCCGGGTCAAGTGTCCGGAGCGTCAGGGGCGTGCAATCTTTTGTGTCTGCTTCGAGTCTGTGAGCAGGTCAAGAGGTTACCTGACTCAAATGAACCGAAGACGCCAGCTGTCAGGTGCGGCTCTGCGTTAATGAGTGTTTTGCATAAAGAGAAACCGGTGGGGCGGTCGTGCAAAAGTTTGGGCACCTCTAGTGAAGTTACAGGATGATTATCGAAGTGAAAACATGCTCTTTTCTCAGTTTTTAGTCACGTGACTGGCACAGAGCGCAAAGCCCTATAGTGCAGAGTAGGCAGTACAGCGTTTCCTCTGTTTCAAAGAATCCATTTGTTTCTTTCATAAAAAAGTGAAGCAGTAATATGATATAAATACTTTGTATTTAGGAAATAACATTCAAATGAAATAACCTTTAAAATAGAAAGACTATCATTTATCTTCTGAAAATGTTTTTAAAAAATGTTTATTATCAGTTTCGATATATATTCGTCATATAATGAAGAGCTGGCGCTCGATCAGCTACGGTGGTTGTGGGTTCGAGCCCAGGTATAGTAAGTTGCCCTTGGAATCAATAGGTGAGTGTGGAAGAAAGGAGAAGAAGAGAGTGCAGGCAGGTTGGAATGGGTGGAGAAGAGTGACAGGAGTGATCTGTGACAGACAGATACCAGCAAGAGGGAAATGGAAGGTTACAGGACAGTAGGGAGACCAGCTATGTTATACTGATTGGAGACGGTGGTGAAAAGACAGGAGGCGGAGCTGGAGGTGTCGGAGTTAAAGATGCTGAGATGTTCGTTGGGTCTGACGAGGATGGACAGGATTAGAAATGAGTATATTAGAGGGACAGATCAGGGTGGACGTTTTGGAGACAATGCAAGACTGTGTTGGTTTGGACGTGTCCAGAGGAGAGACAAGGAGTAAAGGAGCTGCCAGAAGAAGAAGAAGAACCTTGAACAAGCTACCTTCACCATCAGTGTTCTCCAGGTGCTGGATATTTCTTGGGGTCCACTGAGTTCTGTACTGGAAACAAAAAAAATGAAAAGCTGATTTTTATTAACGTTAAGAGTTTCTGAAGTCATTTATTCCATTCATTATGTGTGAAGAACTGAAGCTGCGTATGTGGTGTTGCTGTTGGATCAAAACCTTGCATCTCCAGCTCTCCAGAGCAAATAAAACCCATCTTTAAGGTTCTATTAAAGTTAATTTAAAAAAAAACATTAAAATGAGTGAAAAGTCTACCGCAGGAACTGGTTTATTCCTCACACACCTGAGAGATGATCGTTATGGTGTCACCATCACAGACAAACCCAGAGTGATGGCGAGATCAGACCCTTCTGTAGAACTTCTGTAGAAGAACACAGGACAGTGACCTCATTTAGTTCCTGCTTTAGAAATGTTACTATCATAAATAGATTAGATTAGATTAGATTGGATTAGATTGGATTAGATTTGATTAGCTGTTAAATGCAATTAGTTGTGTTAATTATTGAATATAATTTTCAACAATAACAAGAGCAACAATAGTAATAATAATAATAATAATAATAAGGGGTTATTATTATTGTAAAAGCAATAGTGCTAGTATATTAGTATTAGTAATAGTGCAGGGTAATCTCTCTCTCTCTCTCACTCTCTCTCTCTGTCTTTCTCTCTCTCTGTCTTTCTCTCTCTCTCTGTCTCTCTCTCTCTCTCTCTGTCTCTCTCTCTCTCTCTGTCTCTCT
>CM029370.1:29429415-29495042 GCA_017165825.1 Hepsetus odoe | reverse complement strand
TAACAGCAAATACACTATAAGAAATACTTACCAAGTTCTCTTCTGATAATCTTCCATATCTGCCATTGATGGCATCACCATGGCAATGTTTGCTGGCTGCTGTTGATCACCTGTGAGATCTTTTCTAAAGTGCCAGTTTGTAAACACAATAAAATATATATGCAATCCAGGCAGTGTCCTCACTGCCAAATCTGTCTTAGCAAGTTAGTTCAATCACTGCAAAATTCCTGAGTCATGCAGGAAGTTGTGATATCAAAACAACAGTGGCTCTTTAACCTACTGGACATGCACACACACCCCCAGTCAGTGATGGCAGAAACTCACACAGTCTGTACTGAAGTTGAGTGACTGAATGAGGGTAGTGTTCCTCCAAATCCAGACGTTTCTCATTCTGCAGTGCAGTCACATACGAACAGGGAAATAGGGTGCTTGAGTCTGAAACTGGGAAATAATGGAAAAACTGCTCCTTCAATTTACCTATTTTAGGAGATTTCTTTTCAGCCCGAGGTAAGAAAAGGTAGACAGCTTGGAAGTATTCTGACAAAACACCCCCCAGAAAAATGGATAAGGCTATAAACAAACTAACTGCAATATCCGGTGTTATGAATATATAATTTCCAACGCTGATAACAGACAGGCCCCTGGGGAATCTACGGCAAATTGCTTGGAGAGCTGTGATATTTGTGCATAAAATACCTGCTGAATAATTAAAGCATCTGCTGACGTCTGGTATCACTATGACAGTTGCCAGGCAGTGAAGAATTCCAACAAACAGCTTTTCAAATGGATTTTTATGACTTGCATAGGTAAGACCTTTTTTATCATCTTGTCACCAGTACTGCCTATTGCCATTCAGCTCCAAACTATTCAATAGATCAGTTCAACCACTCAATCCTAGGTTTATTATCCGGTTAACCCTTTGAAGTTTTATATCTTGTTGGTGGTCAAATAAGCAACTAATTGACCTTTAAAATGTTTAGAATTTTACTGTGAGTAAGTGAGTGAGGGAGTGAGTGAATAAGTGGGTGAACGAATGAATGAGGGAGTGCATGTCGATTTTACACTTTGCCAGCACCAGATTTTTTGTTTGTGAGGTGTTTTGTTGTGTTTTTTAAGATGATGAAGTTGTGCTAGTTGGAAAGAAAAACTTTTTGCCAAATTTATGCAACTAAAGTGAAAAATACTAACCAAAATGTTGACGATAAAAGAAAAAACGTGAAATGCTTTCCCAAAAAATCAATCAAAGTGCATCTCTAACTAAATTGAGATCCTGTTCCTGGAACCTTCCTGGCTTCTTCACATTGAACAAATTACAGGTACTCACATTTCAGAATCCCCTGCACTAAAGCTCCATCATTATGCTGAGGAGGGGTTCATGTTGTCTATACTGCATTATCAGGACATGTGAGCGCTGGTAGATGTTTATCAGCTCTTGCAGAGCAGCATGAGAGGGCAGATGTCCTGGTGGATGCATCAGTATTGCTGCTCAGAACTCGCCCCAGGGCAGTGCAGTGTGACCTCCATTAAACATTGATAGTGGGTGTTGAGAGTAGGCAGCTACTTTCCACTCTGGATCCAAACATCTCCAGATTTCTCATGAAAAGTGCTCTGGTGAGAGGTTGAGTGTCGATGAGGTGAAAGAGTAAATAATTTTTGATCATTCAAATGTATTGCTAACAGTAACAGTAAACAGTTGTTTATTAACTAATATAAAATGTTAGTAACGTTACTAATGCATATGACATTCTCTAATCTGAATTTTGTAACTCTAATTTAAGATATTTAGACTTTTTGCTACAGGTTTAAACTCACAATACTCAGATAATCCTGAGATTACACTCTGCAATCTTCTTATCAATGATAAACATAATCTTAATCATAATTAAGATGAAGAATAAGGGCAGCGGTGGCCTAGTGGCTAAGGAGTTGTCCCCAGGACCGGAAGACCATGGGTTCTAATCCCAGAACAGTAGGTTGCCCTGAGGGACCCCTGAGCAAGGTACTATCCCCGTCACTGCTCCCTGGGCGCTTTAAATAGCTGCCCCATGTGCATTTGTGTGTGTGTATGGGTAAAAATCTCTCTCTCTCTCTATATGTATATATGTGTGTGTATTGTTCTGACTGAGGAGTCTGTTGACCTGTGGATTGAAGATTCTCTTCAGTCTCTCTGTTTTGGCCGTGATGCTGCAGAGCTGTCATCCTCATTTCCTGATCTTCCTGAGGCAGAACAATGTATTGTTTGGGTTTGAGAGGTCTTTGATGATCTGGGATGCTCTGGATCTGCAGCACTGGATGTAAATGTCCTGTAGGGAGGGAAGCACAGAACTGACTCTACCTAGAGTCTTATGTGGAGTTATTATCCATCCAAGATGTCAGGTTCATAGTCAGAATACTTTCCACAGCACCACTGAAGAAGAATCTCAGGGTAGTTTGAGAAATCCTAAATTTCTTCAGCTCAGTGAAATAGGTGTTTTCTTGCTTTTGAGACCCGGTGATTTGTGTTTTGTGTCTATGTTAGATCTGTGATGAGCACTTTGAGATATTTAATGCAGTATGCCCTCTTCACTGGTCTTTCACTGATGCATAAGTGAGTGTAAGACCTTTGCTGCTTCCTGCTGAAGTTCACTTTCAGCTCTTTAATGTTGCTGTTGATTAGTTAGAGCCATTGACCTGGCACCATGATGATTTCTCTCTCTCCTTCAGGTTGGCTGACGCATCATTATTGGTGATGCAACCCAGCATCACCCCCAAACTTCACCACAGAGAATGTGATGTGTTGCTATAGGGTCATACAGAGAGTACAGTATAGGGCTCAGAGCTGCTGTGTTGAGCACAATTATGTTGCCACCCTATTGACTAGTGGTCTGTCTGTCTAGAAGCTCAATTTCCTTTCACAGAGGCGGATGGTCCCAGATTGCTGAGCTTAGATGTCTTTGGGGGACGGGCGTACCAAACACTGAGCTGTAATCTACGAACAACAGACTGGCATAATTCCCCTTCTTGCTGTCCGCCTGCGACAGCGAGTTGTGAAGGACATGAGAAACGGTATCATCAGAGTGGTTCCAGGGAGCTGTGTGGTGATAAGCAGATTTGATCTCTAATAATACTCTCAAAGACCTTCAACTTGGGATGTTAATGCACCAATTTACAATTTATATGGGTGTTTATTTTAAGATAATTTGGGTCCCTGTTTCACATTTATAACTAGCCATAAGCTGTTCATTCTCAAACAAGAAATTTCAGGGAAACATTCCTGACACTGAAATTTACTGGTTCATTCCTGATTACATTTTATACATGTGCCATACCTCCCTGCGATGGGCTGGCGACCCGTCTTGGCCTTGTGTGCGCTGGGTTGGACGCCAGCACTCCCCCGCGACCCCGTTTGGGACAACCGGCAGATAATGGATGGATACATGTGCCATACATGCATTTATTTCTGTGATATTTGCTATTTTATCATGCATATAATCACAATGCAATTCCTAATCCAGTGCAAAAGACATGGAATCACTACACTTATTAAGGAAGAGCATAAAGCCAGAATGTTCAACTACTTAGGAAAAACTGTTTTGTGTCATTTGTCAGTTGTTTATTTGCTGCAGAGTTAAAAAGCTGGATGAACATCCTCTGATTCCACCAATTTTCCCAGTGGTTATATTACTCAAATCATTATTCGCCTTTAAGGGGAATGTGCACAATACTCAATCACAAATTCTCAGTGAAGTATCCTCGTGCTTTCCAGAGGATTGAGTGTTCAGTTCATTTCATCCAGTCTAACCTTTTGGAAGTCAGTGAGGTAGAAAGGAGTGGAATGAAAGAGTGCTGTGTTGAGAGAGAGAGAGTGAGCATCCATATTCATTTAACGCTCTCACACTTTCCATGTGGTAATGCATGCTTAATGATGGCAGTTACTAACAATGTAGCTAGATGTAGAAAGAGACACACTGAACGAGAGAGAGAGATGTTACTATTGACAAAGCTCCCCCCAGTTTCGTGGTCTATTGATTCTTGTTGCCGTGGTTGCAGTGAATGACCTGCTCATCTACTGCACATCTTTAAAGGGGTGGAGAGGAGGATCTCACCTTTTTTCCTGCGGCCATCAAGCTGACTTTCATTATAGTCTTGTGATCTCCTCATTATCTGTCTGGAGGGGAAAAACAAGCCTATAGATTTGCAGAGAAAAAAACACAGGCCAAAGACCGAAAAGGGTCCGTTTGTGATGTTGGATTAATATTCCTTAGCAGAACTTTGACCATTGATCCAAAGAAGCATTTCAGAACATCTGAAGGAGCATAAACATGATGTCACGGTTATATCAAAAGCATTTTGTAATGCATTTTGTGATCTGCAGAGCCTTTAAAGCTTTTAATATTTTGTTGTTTAAGGCACATCCATTATTTTTTCCTATCAATGGACTAGTTTTCACTCTGAGATATAACATCAGCTGTAAGGCCTTATACAGACAGATGTGTGCCTTTTCTAGTTCATTCAAGTTCATTTTGCAAATGAATGGATGAGCAGTAGAAGCCACTTAAAGACCATTGATAGATGCGACAAAGCTCACTTGCATCGTTCATTGCAAAGGAATCTGAATATTTGATCAATTGGGATATTTCTTCTATTTATAATACATTAACAAAACACTTAACACTCCTGAACCTTTGTGCGGTGATGTATGTAGTTTGATGAGGAAAAATTGTTATTTTTTAATATCTATTTTAAGAAACAAAACTGGGAGAACTTTAAAGGACATCTAAATCATTTTAGTTTTTTTCATTTTAGGCAGTAATCTACACATTATAAATGCTAAACTTCTGCCTAGGGAGATGACTGCAGTCTTCCAAGATTGGACAAGATTCGTGAGGGGGAATGGGCATTGGAAGAGCCACTAATACCCCTCCATGTTTATGTGAGGGATCCTGTGTGGCAAACACTCACCAAAATATGTTTTTTCCACTGAAAATGAATGAAGTCAGATAAAGCTTCATGCCAATTTTATTAGGCAATAGACCCCGTAATCGGAAGGTCATGGGTTTGAATCTCAGAGAAGTAGGTTCCCACTGCTGCACTGTGTGTTTGTGGGTTAAATGCAGAGAAGCATTTTGTTGTGGTTCACTGTGCTGTGCTGTGGTGTTGATGACAAATCAGTCACTTTCACTTTCTTTTCATCAATCATTGCGAGCTGTTTAAAATGGAAAAGAATGGAGCTTTGTTTTGAGAGAACAAACCCTTTCAGGTTGCTGGTGTAAAGTCTCTGTATGCATGTTTATAATGACCCTGAAAAAGGCTGAGTAATCTGCCCTATTTTGAGCATCGTGCTCCATTTTCTTCACTCTGTTTTAGAGCTCTTTATGTATATGCCGCACTTGTTACATAATGCACCTGAGGTACTTTAACACACCAGGTTACTTTAGCAATTAATCAACTAATTACCAAGAGAGGTTTTCTCTTCAAGCAAGAGGCAATAATAACGATGACAATAAACAGCGAAGCAGGGAGGATATAATGGTGCTGATAAAAACAAAGCTAAAACAACAACAATAACAATAACATCAACAAGAAACCACAAGGGGAGGGGCAGCCCTCACCCTACAGCGGAATAGTGTTGAGATTTTTCCCCCCATGCTGATAATCAAGCGTTTATTCCATAAACAATAAGGCAAGCGGCTTGGGATTATCCTAACAGTAGCTCATTACGACTGCACAAGCTTATTTTTTTCCTGCTCTGTAATGCTTTTTGTCAAGGAAAGGAGGAATGGAAGGGGTGAGAGGCGAGAAGGAGGAGGGGAGGAAAAAAACACTTATTAATTTGCAAGAAATGGAATTAGCGTTAGGGAGCATAGCGGCGGAGTTCTAATTTTACAGGGGGCCTTACGAGCCGCTACGCTTGCGGGAAATGGAGATTTGTCACACTCCACTTGGCTGGCTCCCCAGAAAGCAAAGGCCTGATGTGCTGTCGCTGCTGCCTGAGAGAGAGAGAGAGAGAGAGAGAGGGAGAGAGAGAGAGAGAGAGAGAGGGAGAGAGAGAGTGACCCTCACTGGCCCTTTGACCCTGACCCCTGTTGTTAACACTGTTGTTTTAATAAAGAAAGGAATAAGTGTATGGACGCTGGGTGTTTCACAGGGTCAGCTCCTCTGGTGTCACTAAACTTTTGAAACATTGATCATAAAATAAAGTGCTACACATTACTCCTCAGAACACATGCAGTGGTTTAAAGTTGTTTTAAGTTTGATAACTCGTTTTTTGTGTGTTTAATGAAAGGATTTGTAGGTTTGTAGAAACATCACTCTACACAAACTGTACTGAACACGTTCACACTACTCTGCTCTACAGCTGAAAGACAGATTGCTGCTTTAACTGAAAGTCAAGCCTCTTGAATGCAGCTTGTCTGCAGAACCAGTACCGTTCTGAATTTGTCCTCCTGTGCAGAAATCCACACTGTTTGAGCGGGGGTGGGGGGGGGGGGGGGGTGACAGGGCTTTTCCTCTCTCTCTCTTATCATTGGTCATCACTAAACTTGGGGCCAACTTAAAACCACACCTCAGCCCCTGCCTCCGTTCAGAGGCGAGGAAGCGTCAGAGCAGCCCTAGTGTGTAAACATGCCAGCGTACTCCACCAACATGAGGCTGAAGCTGCCCATCCTGGCCTTGATACTGGAGGTGGTCACCATTCTCCTGTACGCGCTTTTCGTGGTGTATGATGATGGCAAATCTTCAGGTCACCATGGCGATGACCACGGCCATGATAAAAACGACACCCATGAGGACAAAAACCCCGTGGCCCTTTATCCCAGTAAGTACCACTGATACAGTTCTGCCTCTGACTGGTGATGCTCACACGCTTTATATTTATTTGTTTATTTATTTATTTGTTTTCATTTTTTTATTATTTTATTTGTTGCACACTGTTGTGTGACCCCAGCTTTAACCAACAGCAAGAGAAAGTCAAAGAACAGCCCACAGCTGAAACGTCTCATTATTCACTTATAATTGGTATGATCATTCTTCACTTAATGAGCAAATAAATGGCAGTAATTAATGCAATAATAAAGACTTTTTTTAATTGGAAGAAATTGAAAATTGAAAGAGAAAGTGACTATTCTTGTCACTGTGAGAACACAGCACACAGTGAAGCAATCATTGAAATGAGATAAAAAAATGTAAAAATGTAATCAGATATTTGATCACTGTTGTTCTGGATTGCGCGAAAGGTAACAAAGGCCAGTATTTGGATAAACCTGTCGGAAAGTTATGCACATATATATACAGTTACTGCACGATCCTAATGCTGTGTACAGCGCTGTGCAAAACTCTTGAGCCCCTCATTTCTTTATACTATGCTGGGAATCACCTTGCTGAAGCAAAAGTTCTGGTTTCTTCCTGTCAGACGTGAAGTCTTATCTTCATCAGGTTGAGGATTAAATGAGAGAAATGGGAGCTAATGTTTTAGTGCAGCTGCAAAGTGTCTAAAGATACAGGGTTCTAGATAAAGGGGTTCCAATCACTCAGCGTTCAGCATCAGCAGTAAACGAATCACCTGATCATCTGGAATCATCTGCATCGGTTTCTTCACTGCTTAATGTCTTAAGATAGACACTTTGTTCTTGTACTTTGCTTGAAGGTTCTGCTTGTGGCCAACAAGGAGATACGCTGAGAGTCTTCGGCTTTCTTTCCTGGAAAGAATTTGAACCTTGTTTTTACCAAAATAATAATTAAGGTTTTTTCTATCGTAAATTGGCCTACAGAACTTATCTTGGCCAAAATTATAATAATGGCTCTATTTTTAACCTGTAAATTGGCCCACAGAACAGTGTTGTATCCACAGTTGCAGAAGAGACCGTTATTTTTTTTTTATCTTCATCCTGCACTGACGGCCTCTCGTCTGAAAAGTGTCTGTTTGAGGGCGGGGAGAGTGTGAGTGTCAGAGATTAGTGTTACATTGTGAACGAAGCGAAACGTTCTTAACCACGTCACGCTTCTGTGTGCATTTTAAAACGTAAAAGTTTATTTGTGTAAAAAAATCTGCTTTTTGGTAAGTTCTTTGCTGACGTTCTTGATGGATCCTTTAGTGCAGAAGCCTAGAAATCAATTTCTTTCTGTTTCGCCCCCTTGTGGCCGACTATGGCTCTACCGGGATATTTAAGTGAAAGTGACAATTTTGTCATCATGAACACACCATAGCACATCATGAAACAAAATTCGTTCTCTGCATTTTACCCACACACACTGTGCAGCCATGCAGACGGCAACCGGGGAGCAGTGCTGGGGACGGTACCTTGCTCAAGGGAACCTCAGGGCAACCTACTTGTCCGGGATTCGTCCTTTTGATCCTGGGGACTCGTCCCTAAACACTACTACCGCTCGTAGCCCCCGCTACCCCCAAAAATACAAAACATTTCTTCTCAGTTTGACATTTAACAAATTTAACAACAAGCAATGTCAAAAATGTCAGAGACGAAGAGATGGTGCTGTGAATTATTTCTTTCCAAAAAACTTTCTAACTGGTGTGTAGATCTGCTTCAGCTTATTTAAAGAAAAAGTTTGTGTTTCCGGACTCAGTTGGTCGACGCCTCTGCATGTAGGCTGTAGGATGTGCGTTGGGCTGCTAGTGAGCAATTAGAAAAAATAAGGGGCGTCGTTCCAATGTTTCCATAACGACAGCGGCCTTTAAATTAGTAGCGTTCATAAGGCTGCGTTACATCTACATGAAGTTTTGACATGAAATAAATTAGACACGGGTTTTAATAAACCTAACTAGCCCTGTTCTCATACTTTTTCAACATTTGTATCTCTGTAATATCCAAAAAATCACTTTGAGGCTTGTGATTGTATAGGTATTAGATACTTTGACAGTCAGAGAGGTAATGAGCGTGTTGTTTAGCTGGAAAATAGCTGATGGACAGTTGTTGACTTAATCTAGATCACAGGACTGAGGAGCAGATGGACATGAAGCACGATGTACATTTCTGGAATAGAGCGTCAGCTTGATGCTGTAAAAGTAAATGAAACAAAGGTGTATTCTAATGAACGTCCACTATTAGGTGAGTTCTTCAGAAAGTGAAGTTAAATTGACTATTTGTCATGGTAACTCACACACACTGTCCAGCAGGGAGCAGCTATATCCAGTACCCGGGGATCAGTGATGGGAACGGAAACCCGCTCAAGGGTACATCACGGTACTGGTCTGGGATTTGAACCCAAGATCTTCTAATCCTGGTACTTAGTGCCTAAACACCAGTCTGTCGCTGCTGAAAACAGATGAAAGTAGCCTTTACGAAGAGTGACGCTTGTCTAAGATGTTTGTTAACGTCTGTCCAGGTTTACGTTGTCATAAAAGGTGGACGTCTTTTAGTCTTACGCTCAAATTTACAGAAATAATGAACCGAAAACTTTCCCAAATGTGCATCATTTCCATCACATATATTCCTTCGATATTATTGGAGGTGAAAAAGAATGTCTACTTGAACAAGGCAGTTTCTCATCGACAAAAACTATAAGCACGCTATTATAGAAAGCATGAGTGAGATCTTTCCCCTGCAGATGCTTCAGATTTCAATTGCAGTGCCAAAAAAAAGTTGCAATTGCTGCCTTAATTGCACGCAGGTTCTTTGCTCCATTGCTTCATAAAAAAGTACACGTCTAGCCTTCGCTTGGACCCGGTGATCCGTTTGCATAAGCCGTTTCCTAAAAAGGAGAAAAAAAGATGATAAGCAGGGGTCCCAGATGTTGGAGCGCGGTGGGAAAGTCGTGGGGTCCTTCTGAGTCGGGGTCGCTTGAAACCTACCAGACTTTAATGCTTGTGGCTTCAAAGTGGGAAAAAAAAACGAGGAAGGAATGCACTTTCGAAAAAATGCAAAAGGATAAGCCTTGCTCAGCAAGCGCCAAATTATTGCTGATAGAAAGTAATTGAGTCACTCTGACCCAGGAGGGGGAAAAAGGGGCCTTCCTTCCATTTGTGCTACAAATGAAGCCTTTGAGATGCTTATCGGGAGTTGTGTTACGCATGAATGGGAGCAAAAAACATGTAGAGTTCAAAGCAGGGTTGTTTGTTGGAGATAAGTGAGAGCAGCCCGTGGGGATAAGAGATTTAAATAAATAAAACACACCTTTAGTGAAAGTCAGATTTACTCTGTGGGCTATTACACTGAGAACGGCCTTCACTCACTACAAAGCTTTCACTCCCAGGCTTTCAGGGCCATTCTGTGGGTTTTACACACTTACTCCCTCCAAAGGGTGAAATATGGGACCAAGCGATCAATGAGGAGATCACAGAGAAGAACAGTGGGCAGGCAAACAGCAGCTGATGACCTCTGACCTGAGTTAGTCAGAAATGATCATCCCAGTTGTGAAACAGCAGCTGAAGCAAAGAAAAAACAGGTTGGTGCTCTTCAGAGGTTGGGGTAGAAAACATGCTGTGGGTCAAGTCACACACTCACTCATTTTCTGAGCCGCTTGTCCCGATTAGAGTCACCAGTGGTGCTGGAATCTAACCCAGCTCTCACAGGACATGTCACCAGTCCATTACAGAGCAACCCTCTCGCCATGCCCCCCCTGGGTTTAGTTTCTTTAGTGCTTTTTACAGCCGTCATCACAAAGCAGCTTTACACCCGGTCTGAACCCTCAAACTTCAGGAAGAACCTCAGGAGGAACCAAGACTTAGAAGATCTTCCTCTGGTCCAAACCAAATGATCAAGAAAGTGAAAGTGACTATTTTTGTCATTGTACAACACAACAAAATTCAACACCTGCGTTTCACACACACACACAGCAGGGGGCAGCTACTGAAAGCGTCCGCGGAGCAGTGACGGGGACAGTACTTTGCTCAAGGGTACCTCAAGGCAACCTACTGGTGAGGGAATTGAACCCACAATCTTTCAATCCGAAGAAGGAGTGACATCACTAAAAAGAGTGTAATGTAAAAAGTTAAGAGAGAAAACAGATTTAAGAGCTGATGGATGGAAGTCTGTGCTTCAGCAGCTCTTCTGTGGGATCAGATGGATTAGTCTTCACTCCTCTCAAACCCCTTGGTCTGTCAGGATCCTGCTACTGGATCACTGGTTCATCCTCCTTGGAGCCCTTTGGTCAGTGCCGAGCACTGCACAGAAGATCGGCCATGTTGGAGATGACACAGATGACCTGGGTGTCCAGTCATCAGATGTTTGCCCAGCATCAACTTCACAACTGATTGTCACTCATTTCCTAACAAATCCACACACTGACAGGAGCCACTTCACCCAGCAGTAGTTTTAGTCTAGTTAGGCGGAACTAGTTTTGTCGCAGCCAAAGCGATGTGTTGGTCCTGTCTCAGAGAGCAGGTTGATGAAACGGTCAGATGTTTAATGCAGACAGATGGCTCCTGGCCATCATCAGATGCACTCTTGCTTAAAGTGAAGAGTAGAAGTACAACTAGATCTGCTGCAGGCCTCCTGCAGACCTACAGCTGATGTGTATTCATCTCTGTTTTCTATTTCTGGATATTTCTGGATAAAATCAAACACTGAAGCTTGAGAGGGAGCAGTAAAGCAGCCGAGGAGCTGAACCAGCAAAACAGGATGAGATTAAACCCAAAAAAGTCAAGAACAAGGAAAACGAATCAAAAACATTCAGCCCAGCAGCCTGAAACTGTGGACTACGTTAAAGTTTGTGTATCTCCAGAAGTGTCCAATAGCCTGATAAGTATCGGATTAATAATCCAGCCAGGTGAAAATGTGATGACTGGTTATTGTTCTGTTATATGAATGGACATAATCTGTCATTTCAGTTTATGCCATGATTCTGACTCGGTTCTGTCAATGCTGTTTAACTGGGCTCAAAGAAAGTGTTTGTGTTTAATCCTGTTTGTTTTATCAGTGATTTTAAATCTATCAGTCTGACCTTTAGGTTTAGGGTCAAAGGTCTCTCCGCTCTGAAATAAACAGCCTGGCTAGGCGTGGCTTAAAAAGCTGCAGAACACGCAAGTCCAGCCAATGGGACGGAAATGCAGAAAAAGATGAAAGGAGCCACAAAAGTGATGTGGTTTCCATTGCCAATCCCATGAGCCTTTGTGCTCTGTAGAACTGCATGCACGTCACCTCCACAATGCTCCTTCTGCAGATCTTGGTTTTCAGAGAAGAGAGCAGCTTGATCCAATCCTTTCTAAAACAAGGAGGTTGAACCTGGTCTTCAAAGGGCCCATGACCTACATTTTACTCTTGTAATATTGGCATGTGTTGTTTCACCAAAAATGCAGTCATAATTAATTTCTTTCATTATTTTTAACCTCTTTATGCCTTATGATTAAATGCTGTTTTAGTTATTCACTGATATATATAAATCAACTCTGCTCTGATTCGCTGCCCTTTACTGTGCCTAATTCAGTCTGAGCGACACTCTTTATAACCTCATTCTTTAGAGGTGAAATTTTGTTGGTTTTTTTTTTACGCTACGGGCATTTTACGACAACTCCTACTTCCAAATCTATTTAACATCCTGTAGCAGTGTGTTTACTTCTGCTAATTCTAAGTGGGACCTTCTGTGATTTTGCTTCAGGCTTATTTGTTTCTTCTATCGGTCCACAAAGCAAATGGGACAAAGGTCCATGTTTTCTTTCCTCCAGTAGAAGTACTGATTCAAATACTTTTGCTCTGTCCGAGTGAAAACAGTACAGGAATGTACCGAGAGTGTAAAGTAAAAAGTACAGGAATGTACCGAGAGTGTAAAGTAAAAAGTACAGGAATGTACTGAGAGTGTAAAGTAAAAAGGACAGGAATGTATTGAGAGTGTAAAGTAAAAAGTACAGGAATGTACTCAAAGTATAAAAGTAAAAAGTACAGGAATGAACTGAGAGTGTAAAGTAAAAATTACAGGAATGTACTCAAACAATAAAAGTAAAAAGTGAGACATGTCTCGTCTGAAGGATATTTGCACCCATGGACACACAGAGGGACGTCTTTTCTGTATTTCTCAAGTATAGATTCCTGAAAACTCTACCAAAGTACTTTGGTACCAAGTACTTCCCATCGCTAATTGCAGTAAGGTTGAAAATAATGGGACACACTTCTCTGCATCGATGGAACTTTTCTGGAAGGTTCTTCAGGGCGGTGCTGCTCTAAAATGATATTTCTTCTGGCATGTTTTTATGATAAGACTGGAATTTCGGCATTTTTCATCTCGCTGCAATTGTTTTGAAGCTGTGTTTTTCCTGTTTAGTCTGAGCCTCTATCTCAGCCTAATTGTTCCTGAGCAGTTAGTGTGGAGATGCTGTTCCAGACCAGCTTAAGAGCAGCACTGATGTTTAGGCCACCAATCTCAGGCTCCATATGTTGGTTGATCAGTGTTACTGTTTTCACAGAAAGCGAGAAACAAGGCTTATAAAGACTGCTCTGCAAAACAAGGGCGACACCCAAACCGCATTTAAATCTGCACACCAGCCTGATGTTTTGGTGGTTTCTGCACCCTGGAGTGCATGTTCAACCCCCTGTACCATCAAACAAGGTCCAATAAATGCTGATTCTGATAAATCATGGAATTATCTCATCACCATCTGTATCTACATTATATTACACTTGCACTGATTCATTTAGCAGCTTTAACACTTTTATCAGAAGAGACCTGCAAGAAGTAAAGCTAGAAGCTTTACCTCAACATTAAATGCTACTTAAAGTCAAATAGAATGAAATAAAACAAGTGAAAACGTGTATTAAAGAGTCTCTTTCCCAGCATTTCTCTTCAGACTTTATATTGCAAACATAATGAAGTAAAGTACCGTAAATCTGATTCCTTTTTCCGTAATTATGTACAGCTTTGTGCAAAAGCCTTGATCCCTCGTTTCTTTCTGTCCGGTATGAAGGTGAGACAGTAGGTTCAGTGGTTTGTGTACAAACACATGTAACTCCAGTCTAAACACAAAGAGAGTTTCATTCTAGCTTTAAAGTCAGTATTCACCACCACCACCGTTATTCTTATACCAGCTCCATTCTTCTCGGACGTCCCAAAGCTCTTCTTTGGACGTTGGCTGCCTTTGTTCTCCGTTCTCTGTGGAGATGATTCCACACTGCTTCTGAATCTGCCCAGGTACAGAGACTGGACTGAAAATGAGAGACAACAACACTGTCCTTCAGGAAGATCTGGAGAATTGTTCCTCAACAACACATTAAAATAACATTACACCTCTATTGTTTATGGTCTATTACTTGAATATAGCAGGCTGTATATGGTTCTGGGTTTGATTCCCAGATGGAACGTTCCGGGTCCTTTCTATGTGGAGTTTGTTCTCCCAGTGTCTGTGTGTGTTTCCTCCGGAAGCTCCAGCTTCCTCCCACGGTTCAATAACACATCAGGTGGATTGGAAACTCTAAATTGTACCCTAGGGGTGTGTGTGTGTGTGTGTGTGTGTGTGTGTCTGCCCTGCAATAGCCTGATGAACTGTGCAAGGTGTATCCCTTTCCCTTTCGCCCTGTGAGAGCTTTGATAGACTCCAGTACCACCCACAACCCTAATCAGAACAAGCGGCTCAGAAAATGAGTGAGAGATGTGAAGTGTTTTTATCACTTTCTGCATAAAATAATTGCCAGAATGCTAGAAAAGAAGGGAACTCCACTCTGGACCTCAGAAGGATGTAGATACACTTCCACCTTGGTAAACCCAACAAAGTTCCACCTTGATGGGTTTACCAGACATGGGCTCGGCTAATGTAGAGGATGGGCGTCTTCCAGCAGGGAGACATGTTTTACTGAAGGAGACGGGGCTTTCAGAGGAACCTGGGAGCACAACCCCTACTTCCAACACACACCACACCTCCCACACCTCAGTACTGCATTGTTTAAAGTCTCCAAACGAGTGGAAATGGGGTCCTCAGACAGTACTTGGCAATCAGTCCTGATCCTTATCAGCTCCATGGTGGAGTTCACATCCTGCAGTCCAGAGACTCTGAAACTTCGGCTGCTGCTCACTGAACCACCGGGGAAAAGATAGAATTCAGATGAGTAGACCCTATAGACATGGAATCTATCTATCTGTCTATCTATCTATCTATCTACAGTTGAGGCCAAAATTATTAGCCCCCCTTATGAAATTAGACAACACAATTGATTTCTCCATGAAAATGACCGTTAACAACAAGTGTTTGTTATTTTGGGAACAAATACACTATAAAAACAATGTACACTAAGTTTAATTAGGATATTTCATTGATACACCGAGTTGAAACAAGAAAGGGCAAAAATGAGACATCCAAAATTATTAGCCCCCTGGCCATTAATAGTCAGTAGTGTCCCCTTTCTGAGCCACAGCTGACAACAATCTCTTAGAGCAGTTCTTTACTAGGTTGCCACAGGTCTCTGAGGGATTTTGGCCCATTCTTCCATTGCAAATTGTTCTAGCTGGTCCAAATTGCATGGTTTCCGTGCATGGACATTCACTTTGAGCACCCTCCACAGATTCTCAATAGGACTGAGGTCTGGGTTCTGTGCGGGCCACTCCAGGATCTTGGTTTTGGTGCCCTTGAGGAACTGTTGGAATAATTTTGATGTATGCTTTGGGTCATTGTCTTGTTGGAAGACCCAGCGATGACCTAAGCCTAGACTACGAGCAGATTTCTGCATATTCTCCCTCAAAATGTCAACATAATTCTCTTTTTTCATGATGTCATGCACCCGAACAAGGCTCCCTCTGCCTGAGGCTGAGCCTCCCCCCTTATCATGAGCCTCTACTATCTTCTTTCTGAGCTCCAGACTGAGTTCCTTTGTCTTTGGCACGGTGAGTAACAGTGTCCCTCTCATGTGTTCAGGTGCCCTGTTCCTCGGAGCTACTACGAGACTTGTCCTTTTCAGCATCATCACTGTGATGTAAATGTTCTGGAGCAGAGTTGTTTAACCTGGACTCTACTCTGAGTGTGCCATTCAGGGCCGCCCCGTTAAAACACAGTTGAGTGATCACTAATCATCAATCAGGAGATGCATGAGATGAAACTCCTCTCATCTTCTCTCTGTCTGTGCTTTAAGTGTTTCAGGACGTCCATGTGATGATCTTCATTGGCTTTGGATTCCTCATGACCTTCCTGAAGAAATATGGTTTCAGCAGCGTGGGCTTCAACCTGCTGCTGGCTGCGTTCGGGCTGCAGTGGGGTTTACTCCTCCAGAACATCTGGCACCTGGACGATGGAAAGATCAAACTTTCCATAGAAAAGTAAACAGATCTCTAATATATCTATCTGTCTATCTATCTATCTATCTATCTATCTATCTATCTATCTATCTAACTATCTCTCTATCTATCTATCTATCTATCCATCTATCTATCTAGCCATGTATCAGTCTGCCTGTTTTCGTCTGTTTTTGTTGTGCTTGGTGAGGATCTGAATGGAGATGGATGAGTTGGAGCAGCAGGAACAGGTTGAGGAACTGCTCAGTCCTTCATCTGAACATTGTCAGAATGAGTAGAAAGCTGAGCTGTGCTGATAGAGGGGAAGGAAGGACTGCTCACCTGCACTCGTTTCTTCACAGGATGATCAACGCAGATTTCAGCACCGCCACAGTGCTGATCTCCTTTGGGGCAGTTTTGGGGAAGACCAGCCCAGTGCAGCTCCTCATCATGACCCTGCTGGAGATCACCACCTTCTGCATCAACGAGCACGTTGCCGTATCCATGCTTGGGGTGAATCATTCATTCGTTCATTCATTCATTCATTCATTCATTCATTCATTCACCCAGCAAATCTCCAGATCTCAGATATTAAATATTTGGATACACACTGAGCTCCACAATTATGGGCACCACGTGAAGCTACCTCACCGTCACCATCATTGCTCAGTCACATCATGTGTCTGACTGATGAAGAGTTATGGAAGGTTATATGATGTATATCTAACTCTGTGCAGGCCTCTGATGTTGGGGCTTCCATGACCATCCACGCATTCGGAGCCTACTTTGGTCTCGCAGTGGCTCGTGTTCTTTATCGGCCAGGCCTCCGGAACGGCCACGAGAACGACGGGTCCGTCTACCACTCCGACATGTTCGCGATGATCGGTATGTCCACGCTCATTGCATCTTCTTTCTTCTTCTATATATTAGTTAACAGGTAGTCATTGTAATGTTGCTTTAAAGTTTTTGTAACATTGTAAAGTTATTGTTACTATTGTTAGTTATTGTGAATTCAAGATTTCTGCAATATTAGTGTAAAATACTGGAATTTACAGTAAAGTCTCTGTTAAATTACTGTATGCTTATTTTAAATGGAAAGTTTCTGTAACAGTGTAGTAAAGTTACTGTTATTTACTGTAATGTTTTTTGTAAAGGTACTATATTGCAGTTTCTGTAAAGGTACAATATAGTTATTGGACATTTAAAGTTTCTGTACTGAACAGTCATTGTTATTTACTGTAAAGTTTCTACAAAGGTACTATATAGTTATTGTAAATGTAAAGTTTCTGCAAAGGTACTATATGGTTATTGTAAATGTAAAGTTTCTGTAAATGTGCTATATAGTTATTGTAAATGTAAAGTTTCTGTAAAGGTACTATATGGTTATTGTAAATGTAAAGTTTCTGCAAAGGTACAGTCACTGTTATTTACTGTAAAGCTGCTGTATATTATTGTAAAAGTTAAGCTTGGGCTCTGTCTTGTGGGGCGAGAGGCGTTTATCTGACCCTGCTCTCTCTTTGCCTGTAGGCACTGTGTACCTCTGGATGTTCTGGCCGAGCTTTAACTCCGCGATTGCTGATCCTGGAGCTCCACAGCTCACGGCCATCATTAACACCTACTTCTCTCTGGCCGCCTGCGCCCTGGCAGCCTACGCCACCTCCAGCCTGGTGGAAGAGAAGGGCAAACTGGACATGGTGAGAGGAACCTCAATAAACTTTTCAAAACTGACAGAAGAACTCATGAATCCGTAACTCAAGCAGCAAGGAAGGCGATTAAATAACAGTTTCTTATGTTTCTGCATAAACTGAACAACCGGTATGCCTCATGTATTTATTTACAATGTATAGAAGAAAAAAAACAACTGGTTCTGTTTCTATATTCTGATTGGCTAAGTGAAGTGAACGTGAGCACAGCACACAGTGAATTGCAACTTAACCCACACACACTGTCCAGCAGGGGGCAGACATATCCAGCACCCAGGGAGCAGTGAGGGGGATGGTACCTTGATAAAGGGAAGCTCAGGGCAACATACTGGTCTGGGATTTGAACCCACAACCTTCTAAACACTAGGCCACCACTGCACCAGTGTAATGTCTGGTCTCTTGCTCTGCAACCATAACCTACTTTAAATAAACTGGCCTACATCACAATGACCAATAGTCACTTTCAGTTCAGCAGTGGCCTACTTATTAGGGACTAGGCTCCAGCATCAGAAGATCAGGGGTTTAAATCCAAGGCCAGGAGGTTGCCCTGAGATACCCTTGAGCAAGGTACCGTACCCATTTTTCAGCATTAAGGTGACAGTCAGTGGAGGGTACGTTCCAGGGAGACAGGGCTGGTTGAGTTGCTGTAATGGTTAAAATGGAATAAAAATCTCTGAGCACACAGAGAGGTGATGGAGTTTACCTGATGATCCTTTGTGCTGCAGGTTCACATCCAGAACGCCACGCTGGCTGGAGGAGTCGCTGTTGGGACATGTGCTGATATGAACATCGGCCCATATGGAGCCATGCTGATCGGAGTCACGGCTGGAATCATCTCCACCCTCGGCTTCAAATTCCTCACTGTAAGTACATCCAGCTACACAACACACACACACACACACACACTCACACAAATACACACACACACACACACAAAGCAATTCAACTGGTTTAACTTCATGGAAGATCAGATCAGATGTTTAATCTGAGTTTAATCTGAGTAAAGTACTGGCTGATTTAACTTTTTGAAGGGTTGATTAAACTGAACATTTCTAATTTATTTATTTATTTATTGTCCCAAAGCCAAGAATATCCAATAAACATGTGATGCTGCCATCATGACAAACTGACCAGTAGAAATAGAGCAATAGAGTCAAATTTGTTCTATTATTTTACAAAGAAAACTAGAAATGGCTTTCTTTCTCCTGGATGCAGTAGGTTGATGGTTCGCTTAAGTTTTATTAAACTGATAAACCGATGTTTTAAGGAAATGATTGAGTAAACGGATTGTTTGCTTAAACTGCTTTTACATAATGAAGGATTTGAGTCAACTGATTTAATTTGATGAAAAATGTATTCAATTTAGTCCCTGGTTGTCTGTTAATACAACACCCTTAGAAGGGTCACAAAATTAATTTCGCTTTATAATTGTCTACAACTGTTTACAAATAAGGCCTAATATGTTTAATAAACGTTAATTTCTTGCAAAAAATAGCACTGGTGGATCAACTTTATCACCCAAACTCTCACACAAACTGTGTGGTATTAAATTTGTTTTCAGTATATGAAAGTCAGGTTAATGCTATTTGTCTATTAAACCTCATAGAAATGTATCATATTCAGGTGTGACACATTCATTTCTGTTCATTTCAAAATATATATAATGGTGTAACTTGACCGGGGTGCACAAACATTTGCCTGCAGATGAATTCATCTGGTAATATTTTTTCTGCCCCTGTTCTCTTTGCAGCCCATCTTTGCATCCAACCTGGGCATTCAGGACACGTGTGGAGTTCATAACCTGCACGGCATGCCCGGCATTCTGGGTGGCTTAGCTGGCATTTTGGCTGCACTACTGGGAAAGAAAGAAGGGTGAGACCTGCACAGCAACACACACACACACACACACACACACACAAACACACATACACAAACATATACACACAAACACAATCTGTCTTGAAAAATGTTTTTTGCTGTTTAATTGTAATGAAAAATGAAAGACATCAAAGCAGGACACTCATGTAAGAGCCTTATCTTGAGATGCAAGGTTCTAGATAAAGGTTCCACTCAGCATTCAGCAGTAAACATATCACCTGATCATCTGGAATCAGCTGTACCTGGTTCTTCACTGCTTCATGTCATGCTTAAGTTAGACGCTTTGTTCTCCTTGAAGGTTCAGACGTAGATCACTGTGTGGATTAACCAACACAGAACTATCAAACTGCTCAGGTACAGAGACTGGACTGAAAATGAGAGACAACAACACTGTCCTTCAGGAAGATCTGGAGAACTGCTCAGGCATTAAAAATACAAGAAAGTCTGGAAGCAAAATATGAAGAAATGAGAGGATCAAGATGTTTGCAGAGGACTGTATGGAGGACCAAATCCAAAAGGAATATGTATAATTATCTGTAACAAACTAACCATCATAGAATATTGGAGAAATTCTTAAGATCAGACATCGTTCCATACCAAGTTTTCTAGAACTGGGTTCCCAAGTGAAGAACATTTTTTAAATTCTAAGGGAACTTTGCATTCAAATAATAACAGCACAAAATGATTTTAAAATCACGAAGCTTTTAGATTTTCTCTCCAAGACTCTCAGGTCTGTATAATTCCCATTTGGGGCAGCAGTGTTCTAGTGTTTAGGAACTCAGCTTCAGGTTCAGAAGTCTGATTGTGAGAAGGTTGTGAGTCTGAATCTCGGACCATTAGGTTACCCTGAGGTACCCTTGAGCAAGGTACCTACCCATCACTGCTCCACGGGTGCTGGAAATAGCTGCCCCCTGCTGGACGGTGTGTTTGTGTGTGTTAAACACAGAGGATTTATTAGGTTGTGGTTCTCTGTGTTCACAATGACTAGTAGTCACTTTCACTTGAGTTATACTGTCGTGCCTAAAATTTCATGAAATTTAATTTCTTTAAAAACACTCTTTCTTTTCGTACTTAGAGTGACTCCGGGAATTCAGGCAGCAGCTTTGGCATCGTCTCTTGGTTTTGCCCTGGTTGGTGGAGCGATCACAGGTGAGTGGGCACATGTGATTTAAACATCTTTTCCTTATGGGACCTGCCTGTATCTCCCGCATGTTTAGCGGAGGATAGATTCTCCACAAGGGGGCGCCATTATCAACCGAATCGTTTATTTATTGGGACGTCAAACCACATTTACCTGGCAGGGGACACGCCATGATCAGGGAAGCAGTGGTCTAGTGTTTAGGGACTTGGCTCTTGGCTCAAGGTTGTGGGTTCGAATCCCAGACCCCAAGGTACCCTTGAGCAAGGTACCAGCCCCATCACTGCTCTCCGAATGCCTTAAACAGCTGCCCCCTGCTGCACGGTGTGTGTGGGTTAAATGCAGAAGCTGAATCTAAACACTTTCCTGCAGTAATTCATGTTTTTTTTCCCCATCAGGTCTGATAATGAGGCTTCCTTTCTGGGGACAACCCCCGGATCAGAACTGCTTCGATGACGCCATCTATTGGGAGGTGAACAACCTGAAAAGTTCATTTTTAAATGGTTGTAATAAAGTGCATACCTTCTACAGAGATACACTTCTGCCCACTTCACACACTATTGCTTTAAATTTGATTATAACAAAATATAAAGCATTCAATATGACTCGTGTTAAAATTACGGCCCATTTTTTATTATATATGTAGATTTTTCCACGCAGTGCTCCAGCTGATGGGAACTGAGCTCTAAATAAAAAAGTTCTTTAAAAAAAAGTGAAAAAGTGCTCCATAAAAGAGTTCTTACTGGTTAACACAAAGTAGTGTGACTAGAACATTATTATTACACTATTATATGTTGGCATTCAATAAATTGTGATCAGTCAGTAACTGATTCTGTATTTGGTGGCCTTTTTGTTTATTTTTACATACTTTTTTAGAACTCATGCTGTACAGTGGATCAAACGGTTGTTAAAAATGCATAAACGTCACTTACCAGCCTACGAGTGGGATAAATATGGAAGCTGTGCAGATATCTGGGCAGTGTTAACCAAAGACTGTGACCTAAACCAGAAGGTTGTGGGTTCAAATCCCAGACCAGCAGGTTGCCTTGAGGTGACGAATGACAAACTAATGAATGACAAAGGGTGAATGAAATCAACTATGAGGGTTTCTGATTGGTTCTTTGCTTGTTCTGCAGGTTCCTGAGGAGGAAGACGAGGCTGCCGAGAGTCTGGCTCATGCTGATCATTCAAAGAACAAAGCAGAGGCTTAAACCTCTTTACAGCAAACTAACAACAGCAAAACCTAAAGCCATAACCAACTCAGGGTACTCAACCACCAGCACATCCCTTCAGGAGCAGCTCCAGCAACCTTCTCACACCCCGCCCTGCATTACATCACTGCATACTTCACCTTTTCCATCGTCCGCCTGCTTTATTTTGTTAACATCTTCGTTGTTTTTCAGTCGGGATGATTAAAGTCCCACAGTAATGCAGAACATGCTAAACTCATCTAGTTAATCCCAGTTTACTCCTGGCTAAACCCAGAGCTAACTCCAACTACCTGTGAGCTAAGCCAGCTAGTTTAATTCTGACTTTAGTTAACTAGCGCATAACAGCTTAAACCATCTTGACAAACCCAGCCAACTATAAGCTAAACTCAGCTCACTGCTAGTTAAAGTAAACCCAGCTGTAACCTTCAGGCCAGGAAACAAAGCTCTGCTGTGACCTCGCGATGACGAGGGTTGTCACTTTCACTTTCACATTTTTCCTTAAATTTATGGCAAAACTGGCACTTTTCATGGTTTTACAGTGTTATTTACAGTGAGACAGTAAGCTGTACTGTCATAATTATTAACCACCAGAAGATCCTTTATAGTAAAACAACAGTTTTTGGGCCAAATATTCACGGCCAAAGCTTTTAACTTTGCAGCAGAACTATGAATGACCCCACTTTTAATGTAAATGTCATTTTTTCACTGTGAAATTTGACAGTGCCTTTTGTCCTGGGTAAACTCTACTGTTTCAACTGAACTACCAGCTAAACACAACTGGCTAAAGTCTACAATTTGTTTGAAATGTTCAATTTGTTTTAAAATGTTAATCTAATTAAATGTTAATCAGCTTTTTGAGGAAGAATTCCAGCCACTAAATATTAACTAATCAATGTGATCTAAAATGGATAATTGTAAGATGTGTCAATAGGTCATTATTTACTTGCTGAAGTTCTGAGCCGTCTTCTGAGGGACGATCTTCCTCTGCAGTGTTTCCATTTTGGATTTGCATTATATTTTCAGACCAAATATAAAATGTAAATGAGATTTCTTTCCAGCAGAGCTCATACATGGAGTTATAATAAACTATCGTAGTATAATTATCGTATCGCTGCCCAAGAAACAAGCTCTTTATGTTCTTCTGCATGCTTTGCTCTTTAATCTTCATGTTCTTAAGCTCTTGATGTTTAGTTAAACATCAAGTGAAACAAAGTGAAAACTTTGCTTCCCCCTTTACCTCTAGTGCAGTCGATTGGCTAAGACGTGCCTGAAGTTTGCTTTATTGGTTTTAGCACTGGGTCACAAGGCTTTGGTTTAGCCAGTAATGAAAGCTTTAAAAAGCCAAAACCACACACCATTATTTCAACTAGCTCTCGCTGATGTTCTGAGGTATTTGAGGCAAGTCAGTCAGTCAGTCATTTTCTGGGCCGCTTGTCTTAATCAGGGTCACGGGGGGGTGCTGGAGTCCTTCCCAGCTCACACAGGGCGAAGGACGGGGACACACCCTGGACAGGTCGCCAGCCTATCGCTTGAGGCAGGTCATCATTACAATATATATAATCTATGAATTTTTTAAAAAAGGATACAGTACCGGACTTGTTCCCATAGTAACTGTTGTCATGTAACATATTATGGTGAAGGCCAATTTGTTTGACTTGTTTTTGATCCCAAGTGAATCTGCTAAAAGGTATTGCATTAAAAAATAATGTTCTATATTTGTGGGCGGAGCTACATCCCTTTGGACCGCAAGGCTACAGATCAGCTACTATCACCTGGTCGTACGATTCCTGACAGCAGCACCACTGATTCCAACCCTGGGTTCCTCCTGGCTTCGTGCTGACGTTGTAGATTCACTTGTTTTAGATTTTGCTCCAGTTTTAGAGCAGTTTTCTCTAAACTAGACCAGCGAGGGTTAATAGTAAGAGTAAAGTGATATGAAGCTAGTATTGGAAGCAGCCATTGGTCATCAGAAGTCCAAGAAACTTGAGATATCTGTCCTTCTGCCCTGCTTTCTCTTTGCAGTTTGTTTTTAATTCACTGTTAAAAATGGGAACTGTCCCCAGAAAACAGGGGACATCTGCTCACCCCAAGGCTGCTCTGTGCTGGTTTAGTCCCGCAGTTAACACGATTTAAAGCAAACTTCAAATCGACATGTCTTGGCCAATCAATTGCATTTCAGGTGGGAGGACTGTGATTTTTTTTTTTTCCACAAGCTACCACTTTGAAATATGTGGACACAGTCAGTCTGTCTTTTCTGTGCTGCTGTTCAGAAGACTGAGAGTCTTTAGAGAAACTTAAAATGAATCTCAGCTTAAGAGCAGTGAGCAAGAGAGATTCGACTAACTATGAAAAATGTTATATTGGAATGAGTGTATGTGTGTGTGTGTGTGTGTGTGTGTGTGTGTGTGTGTGTGTGTGTGTGTGTGTTTTATATCACAAGCCACCAGCGTAGTTAGGAAAATGTAGACCGCTTGGCAGAACCAGTATATAAGAAAGATAAAATGTAATAAATATATAATGTCATTAATAAATGTTTTTTTGTACAATATATTGATTTCTGGATTATTCTCTGCTGGAAATGCATTCGGCAGGGTTTGCAGCTCCTCTCTGAATATTTATGATGAAAGTGACACCAACATTAAATTAATTATACTCATTTTTCTACCTTTGGTTCTAATTTAGTGTTCATCCACTGGTCAAACACTGTGTGTTACCCCTACATTACAACAAAGTGGGTGGTGGTGGTCTAGTGGTGGGTACTTGCCTATGGCTCAAGAGGTCCCAGGTTCGAATCCCACCTCCAGCACTACCACCACTGGGTCCCTGAGACCCTGAACCCTGAGTGTCTCCAGGGGGACTGTCCCTGTAATCAGGACATGGAAGTCGCTCTGGATAAGAGCTTCTGCTAAATGCCACAAATGTAAATGTAAATTATAGAAATGCCTGGGGGAAGAAAGGGTCCCTTATCCCAATCTGGATCAAGTGGAGGTCCAGTTTCAACAGAACCTTTTTTCCAGACAGCAGGAGAGAGAAGAGAGTGTGGGAGGGGTGGGTGAGGTCCACAGTGCTGGTTGCTTTGCAGATGCAGCGAGATTTGAAGATGTTCTGGAACGAGGAGAGAGAGAGACACCATGGTCTTTTTAGTCCTCACTGCCTGTTACTGGGACCTGTGGTTTGTGGCAGTAATGGATCTGCTCAGGATGTTCTCTGTGGTCCATCTGTAGAACGTGGTGTTGGGGAATGTGGGGTTTCCATCTGTAGAACGTGTCTCCACAACAGGATTTTAGTGAACATAAAGGCCACCGAGTATTAAAAGGTGTGGACTTCTTTTTGGGTGGGGGTGCTTCTTGAAGTTATTTAGTATGTTTGCTGTTTTAAGTTAATTGTTTAATTATAAGGGCTTTCTTCAGTATTGCAGATCAGCACAAAGGCAATTTAAACATAAATAAATCCTGGTGAAAGTGATAAAAGCTGACTTTTTATTTTAAGGGGTGAAATGAGTTAGGAGGGTGATTTTCTTTAGTGGAAAGAAAACTCATCCATTTCAAAAGTGGACCTGAAGGGGGAAAGTAAAATAAAAAGCAACGTAGCTCTCGTTTAAATGTTGCTGAAATATGATTGGCCGGTGCTGGTTAAGGGGCGGGGATTCGGCTGTACTCCGGGCGGCAGGTGGCGCTGGTGAGTCCGCAGGAGGAGCGCGCAGCAAGTTCGCGATGGAGGATCTGTGTGTTTTCGTGCTCAGTTGAAGCGTTTTATATTAAACCTAAGCGTTTCATCACAGATTACAGCAATAATGGATAAAGCAGTAGCTTTATAAGAGCGTCTGCAGCAGTACGGCTTCCAGTGCTCGGTGCGGGGGACTCTCTCACTATGGTAAAGCCTGAATGTTGGTCTTTAGCTTTAGCACGGAGCTAAAATAAACAAAACATGAATATTTCAGCTTCTCAGCTTCACCGGGTTTCCGGGTCATGCTTAACACATGCGGTTAAAGTCTTCAGCACTTCATCAAACTCTCCCGTGAGGTTTAAATGCCGAAACTGAGGCTCGGGTCTTGGAATTTTCCGTTCCACCTTAAATGGGGCTGCAGTGGCGTTAAGGCGGCAGAGTGTCCCGTATGGAGCTGGTGTGTCATTTAAGATGGAACGGAAATTAGCTTCATTGGGGAACAGGGACGCTATTAACAGGTGTGTGTGTGTGTGTGTGTGTGTGTGTGTGTGTGTGTGTGTGTGTGTGTGTGTGTGTGTGTGTGTGTATATCTAGAATGAACACTGTTGGCCGTTTATCAGTAACACAGATGTTCTAATCCAAATTCTTCAGAATGAAGAATAAATGATTAAATATGTTTAGTGTTAATGCAGTGCCTTTTTTATTATTACATTTCAAAGACTTTCTTTATTTGTAGATTAACTTTTGTAAAGTGACCTTGGATCTCAGAAAGGCACTACATAAATTAACCCTGTTAATAATAATAGTAATAATATTGTTAATGTATTAATTTTACCTTTAAATAGTGCTGCTCGATAAGTTTACATCAGTTCAAAACCATGAAGATGGATTATGTGCCCTGTTCCAGGCAATTGAATGCGTCTTTCACAGATCAAGAGCGCGTTCACAGATGGACGGATGTTCCTTTACCAGGTTTTAGAGTCTTGGATTGAGTATCTGGGATTTTCTCCACTAATCGCTCTGTGCTGCTTCTTTTTATAGTCCATGAAAGTCGAACGCATAACTAAAATTGGATCAATTGTGCAGCCCTACTTGAATCTGAGCATCAATATTAGTCCTGGGGTCGCTTCCTGGGGTATTGAATCATCTGACTGTTCCTTTGACCTGCTGACTTTCGTGGTGGATCTTTGTTTTGTGTTTGTTAAACAGTCTGGAAAAGTGGAGTCCATTGAGAGAAGTGAGTCCAGCACACAGACGAAAGAGAGGAAACGGTCGAGGAGCAGAGGTTAGTGTCTCTAAGCAGACTTTATACCAGCTCTTCTTCTGGTTCCTTATTTTATGTAATCCTTTTAATCCAGGAGCTCCGGTTTTCTTCCCACAGTCCAGAGACGTGTGTCAGATGGACTGGAGATGATAAACTGTCCCCGAAAGTGTGTAAAGGACTCGTAACCTGTCCAGGGTGTCTCTTCACCCTCTGCTTTGATCTTGCTTGAGATGATTGAATGAAATAATTCTAATCATTGTGGAAAATTTCATCTCCAGCATTTCAGTTCAAAACAAGCCTCAGGTTTTCGTCTCATCTGTTTTTGATTTAAAGGAAGAGATGCGCGGAAACAAAAGCGAAGCAGAAGCAGATCGTCATCTGTGAGTTCTTCATCCTCATCCTCCTCCTCCTCCTCATCATCGTCTTCACGATCCTCTTCGAGCAGTGACTCATCAAGCAGTAGGAGTAGCTCCAGTAGCAGCGGTGAGGCAGCAGAAATTCCCGTATTATCCTTAAATTATTCTTAAATTAAAAGATTTAGCCATTAAGGGTTCCTTGAATGTGAAGCCATTAAAAGGGTCACTATTGATTTGCGTTTGAAGAGACTTTTTAAGTATAAATAACCTTTTTAATGTTTATAGAAACACATTTTTTCTTGCTTTGGTTTAAAGAGAATTCAGAAAACAGAGGTTTTAAGGTGGAATAGAAATTTGAAATTTCATGCATGGTATGCGGAGAAGGCCAGCACTCGGATTTCCAGTTTTTCAAAAAGGTTCTTCATGCTCAAAATCATCGGTTTGATTAGCGGTTCTTTAAAGAACAAGTATTTTTTGCCACCATGTGAGTGTAAATGACCCGAAGCTACAAATCCCAACATTTTGACTTTATTGGGAGGAAACAATGTGTTGATTTGATTTATTTGAGTCACTTTTTTTCTTCGCCAGATTCGTACCAAAAGAAAAGAAAGGCTTCAAAGAAAAGGAAAAAGGAGAGACCTGGCAAAAAGGTTCGTTTTCATTGATAAATATATCTGTTCTGGTTGAATCCATTTTTTAGGAAGTCTTTGGTTTCTTCACCAGGCCGTGACCGTGAGAAACGTTCTGTAGGGAGGAAGGCATTGTTTACGGAAGGGATGCACGGTGTGGGATTTGCAGGCTGATGCGTTTTTTTTTTTTTTTTTTTTGTTGTTGTTGTTGTTTTTGTTTTGTTTTTTCATACACGTAACAATGCGGAATACAAAATTGGGATTATAATCTGCTTGAATTTGAATATCTACCCTAAAAATGATGTCAAAGGATCATTTTCACACTATAATCCAGGGCCTAAACATTTCTCTCCTCCAGAGCACTGAAGAGGCAACATTAAATATAGGTGCGATTATTATAAATATTAAATAATCTCTAAACACAAGCCTTTTCACATAGTCCTACGTTATATTGAATAATATTTTATGCCCAATCGTTATTGCTGTTATTGCTCTGTGTGTGTGTTTGGATTTTCTACCTTAATAAAGTGATATCAAGTCGCTTTAAAGAAATGAAATGAAATTACAGTAAGAATACCGTCATCGTATGATCAAAGCAGCTCTTTAACAGTCTTTTGAACAACAGAAACGGAAAAAAGAGAAATCTCGCAAAAGGAAAAAGGACAAGAAGCACAAAGGAGAGGAAGATGAATCTGGTCCGGTCCAGATCTCGAAGGTAACCACGTCGTTTCCCAGTGAATCACAAGCTGCATTTATAGTTCACGTCATACTGACCTGTTTGTGTCCCACAGTATCTTAAAGAGAAGAAGAAAAGCGGCAAGTATAGCATGATCTCAGGGAAGAAGATCAAAATGAAGGTGAAGAAATCCAAAAAGGATAAGCAGGTGGGTCCTGCTGCTGTTGTTGTCCGCTGTCCAAAACGTTCAACCAGTTATTTAGTCTATATTTTCAGAATCGTTCAGAGCAAAGTTTGTTGGACCACACGTTGTATTTGTTGCTGCAGTGCAGCTGATTAAACAGATGCGTGTGGATTGGTCGTCTGGCTGCTCAAAATGCTTAGCCGTTGTAAGGAAAGTGAAAGTGACTTTGTCGTCATGAACACACAGTTGAGCACAATCAAATGCAGCCTCTGTATTTAACCCACACACACCGTCCAGCAGGGTTAAGGCATATCCATCAACCGGGGAGCAGTGATGGGGACGGTACCTTGATAAAGGGTACCTAAGGGCAACCTACTGGTCCAGGATTCGAACCCACGACCTTCCAACCTTGAGTCAGTGACCTTGAGTCACTGTAAAACTATAAAATACCCCAGCTGTGCATTCTGACATCATGGGCAGGGGCAGTGTAGTGTTTAGGGATTTTGTAACCCCAGGATCAGAGGGTTGTGGGTTTGAATCCCAGGTCAGTAGGTTGCTCCAAGATACCGTCCCCATCATTGCTCCCTGGGTGCAGTATATGGCTGCCCCCTGCTGATCGGTGGACAAAAAGCAGAGGTTCGTTGTGGTTCACTGTGTGCTGCGCCGTGGCAAATAGTCACTTTCACTTCATAAATGACTGTTTAATATCAGGCATGTTAAGCCAGTTGCGCAAATAAAGTTCTGTTTGTGAGCACTGTGGAGGTTCTGTATACATCATAACTCCTTTTTTTTGCCATTTCAGAGAGATAAAAACCGTGCCGAGCTCTTGGAGTTTCTGAACTCTACGTTTTGATGCCGTTGGACCTTCCTGGTTCTCCCAGTCTTTCCTTCATCAAGGCCACGCAGCTCTCAGGGAAAGGCCAGCTTCTGTAACGGACGGCACTGTGTGCTCTCATACGGCTGTCGGAGAGAAATCTTTTATTTTGTTAAAATCCGATTTCCAAACTAAGAGTAATGTCCCCTTCTCTGAGCTGAAGGTCTTCAACTGTTGCTGTTTCCAAGTCTTCTCGTTTGTGACCTCCATAAAGATCACAGATAACTCGATAATAGTCTCTGGACGTGCTCACGGTCAGTAAATAACTTTGATGCCGTTTGGAAACCTTTGTCTTTAAGACCACGTCTGTAATTACAGCATGCTGAACCTCATTTGAAAGTGTGCTTTTATTTTATTTTTTTTTAATCAAAAAAAAAAGAAGAGCAACTGGCCCTTAAAGGACAGAAATTTCACACAGCTGTGCTGTAAAGTGTCATGTTTATGTAAACTAGCTGTGAGTTGAGTGTAGAGCGTAGCTTGTCTTTGTGTGAGAAGATGTAGACGCGTATATTAAGGCTGTGTAGAATCGATATGGGTTACATTTTAAGTAACAGTATCATCTGAACAATCATTTTCATAATGTGATGAGGGTGAAAATATATGTGTGACTCCTGAAGTAAATTAGACTTCATTTCTCCACTGCTAAACTACACTCTGTCGATTCACACCGAATTAAAATCACTCCAGTTATTACAGTGAGAACTACACTCTGTCAATTCATACTGGATCAAAATCACTTCCCAGTTATTCTTGTAAAATCTGCACATGAACAAACTAAAAATGCGACACACTGCAGTCTATACTGGAGTAAAATCACTATATTACTGTCACAGCTGGACACTAGATTCATACTTGATTTGAATTATTACAGGTACAGTTAGGTCCTTATATATTTGGACACTGACAAGTTTTGGTTTTGTACCTGTTTACTGACGCACATTCCAGTTATAGTTCTATAATGGACGAAGACAATGTGTAGACTCAGCTTTCATTTGAAGGTCTCCACAGTCAGACTGGATGAAGGGTTTAGGAGTTACAGCTCCTTAACATGGGCCACCCTCTTTATAAAGGGACCAAAAGTAATTGGACAATTGACTCGAAGGCTATTTAATGGGCAGGCCTGGGCAATTCCTTCATTATGTCGTTATCAATTAAGCAGATAAAAGGCCTGGAGTTGCTTTGAGGTGTGGTGCTTGCATGTGGAAGATGGTGAACCAGGAAGTTCAGCAAATAAGCAAGATGGAGGTAAGGGCAGCGATGAAGAGGATGAAGAATGGAAAGGCTGTTGGTCCAGGTGATATACCAGTGGAAGCATGGAGATGTTTAGGGGAGATGGCAGTTGAGTTTCTAACCAGATTGTTTAACACAATCTTGGAAAGGGAGTGGAGAAGAAGTGTACTGGTACTGATTTTCAAGAATAAGGGTGATAATCAGAGCTGTAGATAAAGTTGATCAGATACAGTATGAAGTTCTGGGAAAGAGTCGTGGAAGCAGGTTAAGAAGAGGTGATGATCAGTGAACAGCAGGATGGTTTCATGCTGATAAAGGGCTCTACAGATACAATGTTTGCTCTGAGGGTGTTGATGGAGATGTACAGAGAAGGACCTTCTGTCTTTGTGGACTTGGAGAAAGTATATGACAGGGTGTCTAGAGAGGAGTTGTGCTTTTGTATGAGGAACTCTGGTGTTACCGAGAAATATGTGAGTAGGTCAGTATGCTGAGTAGTTTGTCAGGATATGCATGAGGGCAGTGTGACAGTGGTGAGATCTGCAGTAGGAGTGATGGATGCATTTAAACTAGAGGTTGGATTATATCAAGGATCAGCACTGAGCCCATTCGTGTTTGCAATAGTGATGGACAGGTTGACGGACGAGGTTAGACAGGAGTCTCCGTGGACGATGATGTTTGCTGATGATATTGTGATCTGTAGTGAGAGTAGGGAGCAGCTTGAGAAGAACCTGGAGAGATGGAGATCTGCTCTAGAGAGGAGAGGAATGAAAGTGAGTAAGTGAAAGACAATACATGAGTGTGAGTGAAAGGGAGGAAAGTGGAGTGGTGAGGATGGAGGGAGTAGAGGAGGTGAAGGTGGAGGAGTTTAACTACTTGGGATCAACAGTCCAGAGTAACGGCGAGTGTGGAAGAGAGGTGAAGAAGAGAGTGCAGGCAGGTTGGAATGGGTGGAGAAGAGTGGCTGGAGTGATTTGTGACAGACGGGTACCAGCGAGAGTAAAAGGGCAGGTTTACAGGACAGTAGTGAGACCAGCTATGTTGTACGGGTTGGAGATGGTGGCACTGATGAAAAGACAGGAGGCGGAGCTGGAGGTGTCAGAGTTAAAGATGCTGAGATGTTCGCTGTATGTGATGAGGATGGACAGGATTAGAAATGAGTATATTAGAGGGACAGATCAGGTTGGACGTCTTGGAGACAAAGTCAGAGAAGCAAGGTTGCGTTGATTTGGACATGAACCGAGGAGAGACGAGAATGTTGAAGCTGGAGCTACCAGGATAGAGGAGAAGAGGAAGACCAATAAGGTGGTTTATGGACGTGGTGAGAGAGGACATGCAGGTGGTTGGTTTGAAGCAGGAAGATGCAGAGGACCGGAAGAAATGGAGACAGTTGATCCGCTGTGGCGACCCCTAAACAGGAGCAGCCAAAAGAAGTGGAACGTCTCAGCAGTCATTCTTTATGTAGTTTAATATATTATAAATGCACACCACAAAATTCTGAAATCTCATCTTTGACACATAAACAACCTGAAAATCACTTTATTTATTTGTACATGTTTATACATGTTTCCACCCTTTCAGCTGTAACATATTGCATGGTTCTATGGTTTCTATAGATCTTTGCCTTAAAGTGGTCTATACATTGGTAACAGGGCTAAACTTACATTTTCATCACATTTACATTTTTAAATGTACATTTTTGCCACAGAGCTCCTGTGTGTGCACTGTTAAAGGATGTGGTGAGACACTCTTTAAAACAGACTAAAGTGACAGTCCAGTGTCGCGGGTTCGATTCCCAGACCAGTAGGTTGCCCTGAGGTTCCCTTGAGTAAGGTACCATCCTCATCACTGCTCCTCGGGTGCTGGATATGGCTGCCCCCTGCCGGGTTAAATTCAGAGGAAGTGTTTGGTTGTGGTTCACTTTGTGCTGTTTACAGTGACAAATAGTCACTTTCACTTTTTAAAAAAAAGACCAGAAAGTGATCTGTGATACTGTGGCAACCGCCCTGCAGACATTTGGACGACAGAGACCAAGGTGGACAGAGCTACAGCTCACATGGCCCACTGCTGTCTCTCTCTCTCTCTCAGTTGTGCTCTCTCTTGCTGTTTTTGGGATTTTGGGTTCAATGTTTTTGAGTCTGGATTGAGCAGCGTGTAGCGCTGTGCCCTCACAGTGAGAAGTCTGGGTCCTTTCTGTGTGTAGTGGACATGTCGTCCTCATGTCTGTGTGCGTTTCCTCCGGGAGCGCCGGTTTCTTCCCACCGTCCAAAGACCTGCAGCAGGACTGGAGACGCTAAATTGCCTCGTGAGTGTGTGTGTTTCTCTGTTCGTCTGCACTGTGATGGACTGGTGACCTGTCCAGGGTGTCCCTGTCTTTCACTTTGTGAGAACTGGGATAGACTACAGCGTCACCCGCAACCCGGCCCAACAGGTCAATTGAAAATTTGATGGTAGAACCTTGAAAAGTGCCAATTGTAAATTTGAAACCACGTGTCATACCGTGTCAGAAACCATGTAAGCATATATAGAAAACAGATAACAGATCAACACCAGACCCCTGAACACCTCCAATCACTTTGATTCGACCAGGTGATGATGATGATATGGTTAAAACCATTCGCACCAGTTGGGTGCTCATTACATGCTGGCTACATTACTCTTGAAGCCCCAGAGCCAGGAATAAAGACGCAAACTTCACATGGCTTGGAGTAAAAGGAGAAACTGGACCCTTGAGTTTGGGACAGGCTATGGTAGATGTGAGTGTGCTAAAGTAACTGATTTCTGGAAGTCAGGTTGGCTGTATTGCAGGGAGTCTCTAGTCTGGTGATCTTTTAGACATTTCCATTAATGCCTTTGTGTCTGAAGTCAGGCATGCTCCACACCCTCTGCACCCTCTCAGTGGAGTGCTGGAGGCCCTTCTCCACGTCCTGGGACACAGTCTGCAGCTCTCCGGTTCCCTCTTCGGACCCGTAGGCGCTGGAGGTCAGACCCACGGAGCTGCCGAAGGGGTTGATCCTCACCCGGGACCTGAAGCCCAGCAAAGACGTGCTGATGGAGCGCTTGTTGTTCCACTGACGGGATAAACGCTGGGCCTCCTGCTCCGCCTGCATGCGTTCCAGAGACTCCAGCAGCACCGAGCGGAACAGTCCAGAAACCTCCTGCACCTCCGGCTCGTTCTCCATCAGCACCTCCCGAAACCTGCCAGAAACGAGAAGGTCACTAAAACAAATTTTAAACTCTAGTGTTTAAGCAGTTGGCCAAAGGGTTCTGAACCCAGGGAGCAGTGATGGGGATGGTACCTTGAGGCAACCTACAGCTCTGGGTTTTGAACCCACATCATCTGATAGGAGCAGCTGAAAGAAGACAATGAAGAAGATGAAGACTAAACATTTCTTCTAAAATATAAACACTAAAAGGGGAGTTTGTCCATCCTTGGTGCAGAAAGCACCTCTACTGCTCTGAGAAGATTAGATGTCAGAAGTTTGTTGTGAGGATTTGATTCCATACAGCCACGAGACGGTTCTGAATTGAGCTCCATCACTCCAAGCTGGGAAATTTTTATCTCTATAACAAACCTCACTTAGTATTACATTTTTTTTTTATATGATCAAAAATGAACCAAAAATCTAAAAATCCTGTAATATAGAGTCGCTGTAACACTGAATCTTTAAACTGTACCATGTATCAGAGCTCAGCTTGGAAGGAGCATACAGTTGTCTTCCTCCACTGGCTTCCTCACTGAGACAGACCTTTTGTTTAACCATAATGATCACATGTCGCAGATCTGTTGCGGAGTCCATGATACACATAAACCGGAATTCTTACAACATTAAATAACATTCCCGAACAACATGCAGTCAAAGCAGCTTGTAGGTGCTCATGTTTCAGATATATTTTCCTTCATTTGTTGCTCTGAATGTTTCATCTCATGTTAGCTTTCCTTCATTTGATTGGTTTTTGAGTTTCCGAGCAGCGCTCCAGCACCTCGCTCCTCGCTCCTGCACCGTGTGGCGAGTCTCAAGCCTTCTAAAGCCACTTATTCCGCTCTCCAGAGGCCAAGGAGTTCTTAGGATGCCTTAAAATAGGTCACCATCTTAATCATCTGGTGCTCATTAGGAAAGATCTTTCAAAAAAACATTTAAAAAGCTTGCGTGTGATATATATATATATATATATAGGCTTTGAAGAAGTTCCTTTTAAAGATCTTTCCTTATGAAGAAATGATAACAGATCATCTTCACTGTAATGATGTGTTAAAAAGAGAATGAAGTGAAAGTGACTATGTCATTGTGAACACACATTGAACCACAGTCAAACATCCTCTGTATTTCACACACACACCATCCAGCAGGGGGCAGACATATCTAGCACCCGGGGAGCAGTGATGGGGGCGGTACCTTGATCAAGGGTATCTAAGGGCAAACTACTGGTCTGGGATTCGAACACGTGTCCTTCCATTCCTGGTGCCCATAGTCCCCTGAACACTAGACCACCGCTGCCCCAAGTTTATAAATCGCGTTTCACTTTAAAATGTATAAAAAGATTATAATTAAAATAAATAGAATCCTAACAGAGAAAAATATTAGTAAATATAAAAAAAGTACACTGGCAGAAACTACTCAAAAGACTGTTCCACGGTTTGAGAGCTACTGTTTGAAAAGCAAGATCCGCACATGTCTTCAGAGGGACAGAGAGAACGCCTTGCTTGCTGGAGCTCAAGGCTTGTCTGGTGGTGGAACGGTGGAGGAGGTCTGTAATGTACTGGGGAGTCTGAGCGTGCAGGGTTTTGTAAGTGATAATGAGATTTTTAGAACGGATCTAGCAGAAGGATTAGAGACATGAGTCCAGCTATGGTCAGCCAGCAGGCCAATTTACTTCGACAGGTATGAAGAGCGATAAAAAAATCCATTTGTGAGAATAATGTGTGAGCTAGTGTTTCCATCTCAGCCTTAAAGACAACAGTCCTTAACCTGGACAGAGAATGAAGGTGTCAGATGTGATGAGTTTAGAAGACTTTTGTTTCTGAATGTGGAGCTGAAACAGTTTGATTGATAGAACAGCCCCATTTGTGAGATCAAGCTCATCCGAACTAATGTCCTGATGAGATTCTGCGTTAAAGCAGCTCTTGATCGATATAAGACACCTTATTAGAGTGTTTTTTGCAGTATGAGGCAGTGTACGTGCAAGTGAAAGTGACTATTAGTCATTGTGAAAAGCACACAACCAAACACATCCTCCGTACTTAACACACACACGCATCGCCCAGCGGTGGCAGACATATCCAGCACCCAGGGAGCAGTGATGTGGACGATACCTTGATCAAGAGTACCTTAGGGTAACCTACTGGTCTGAGATTCGAACCCATGACCTTCCGATCCCGGGGCCTAATCTGTAAACACTAGACCACTAGATTTTTATTAAAAAAATCAAATTTTGAATTGCAATTTAAAGACGATCATTTTCTTTAAATATAAGCTTCTTTTCTGAAGCATGTCTTTACCAAACTGCCACAAATAGACAGAACAAAAATTTTAATATCCTTTCGTTTCATATGAAAGCCTGACGTCCATTGAAATTCACTACACGAAGACTATTTGCTGATGTTCATTTAAGAGGCAGGATCAGAGATATTGCCTCCAGGACAGTCCCATAATAACAGCATATCTCTTCAGTAAGAAAGGCCAGGCTATAAAATCACTGGCTGATATTTATTGCAGCTGCCACAATGGCTGTCCTTTCCAAATAATGAGCCATTAGGGAGTGAAACTGATGCACATCCTTCATAAGACTCTGCGAGATGTGTAATTAACAGAGCGTAAAAATGTAGACCTCACGTCTAAAGGTGCCCAGATGCCCTTTGGGACATTTTCCTCTTTGATCACAGAAGAACTGCAGGAAAACTAATGAAAAATGCCCTGGTGGATGTTTGGAGAGTGAGACGCCATGAGAAATGAGAGGTTCCCAATAATAAAGCTGTCCTGTCTGAGGAGATAAATGGGTCTTGACTATTCATTTAAAGCTGTTTCCTCCCAGTGGTAGTTCCCAGCCTTGGGATTTGTGTTCATTACTGGGGATAAAGGTGGTGTCCAAGGACACAAATACATCAGAAGACATTCAATTCTCTTCATATCCTGACTGCTGACAATAAAATATACTGTCAGAGAAATATTTTGAGCTCTGTTGTGGCCCCAAAGCTAGAAATAAGATACTAAACTGGCACCAGGGTGGTCTCATCAAGGGTTCACCTTCAGCACCTTTAAGGAACATAAATAGGGAAGAATAGAGAGCATAAATTCCTTGGAAGGGAAGGTTTATAGGATGGAAGAGAGACCAGCTATGTTACCCTGGCACTGACAAAAAGACAGGAGGCGGAGCTGGAGGTGTCAATAACGAAGAGGTTGAATTTCATTGTGTTGTGCTGCGTTTTTCAAGGGAAGTCACTTCCATGTATTGATTAGGTGTCAATGAACGTGAAAAGTGAAAGTGACAACCCTTGCCATTGCGAGGTCACAGCACAGCACACGTGAACCACAATGGAATTGGACCTCTGCATGCACTCAAACACCATGCAGCAGTGGGCAGCTATTGAAAGCGCCCGGGGAGCAGTGGCGGGGACGGTACCTTGCTCAAGGGTACCTCAGGGCAACCTTCTTGTGAGGGAATCGAACCCACAATTTTCCCCTAACTCCCTAACCACTAGGCCCTAAGGTTCCTAGCAGAGCATCACATGGCCTCCACCAGCTTCCCATGGTGCATCCTGGTGAAGTCTCTTCCCCGGACGAGGACACACACACCTGGTTGTCCACATGAAAAGAGAAGGTGATTCATCAGACCTGCTCACCTTCTTCCCTCCCTCCATGGTCCGGTTCTGATGCCATAGTAGGAACCTTCGGTGGCAGATAAGGTTCAGCATGGGCTCTCTGACCGGTCTGGAGCTACAACTTTCTATCAAAACCAGATCTACCTCAGCAGTGCTGCAGCAGCTGCTCTGTGGGACCATATGCGGGACCAATACCAGTAGCTCTGCCATTTTTGAGACATTCTGACCCAGTCATCGAACCATTACTGTTTGATATATACCGTAAACACTCTGTGTTAGTGTGTGTGTTACCTCAGTATAACTGCACCACAGTATGAAGGCTGTACTTTGCTGCAGAGTTCTTCCAGACTCAGTCGCTCTGCCTGGCTGATGTCAAAGGTGCTGCGGGGGGCGCTCATGAGCCAGCTGTAGTCCACACCGGTGTGTAACCTGCGGTACTGGTTGTCCCGCTCACGTTGCTGCCGCTGTGCCTCTTTCAGCTGCCAGCTCAGCTCCAGCATCAGTGTGTCCGTCACTACCTCTGAAGGGTCCCGTCTGGGTCTCCGGTACTGGGGCTCGCTCCAAATAAACCACGACATGGTCCAGTTTATTCACTACTAGAGAAACAGAACAACATAACTCGGCTGTTGCTTTAGAAACAGCTTCAGCAAAAGTCAGTAACCTCAGTCTGGCAGTCAGTAGGGCCTGACTGCCAGGTTGTATATAAATATGAGCTGCTTGTCCTGATTAAGGACGCAGACGGATCTGGAGTCTATCTTAGCTCTCACAGCGCGAAAGGCGGGGACACAACTTGGACAGGCCACCAGTTCATCACAGGACAGACACACAAACACGCTCACACCTTTTAGCGTCTCCAGTCCACCTGACGTATCTTTGGATGGTGGGATAAAACCGGAGCTCCCGGAGGAAACACACACGGGGAGAACATGTCCACTCCCAGATCGTCCCAACTGGGAATCGATCCCAGAGCCTTCTCACTGTGAAGTGACAGTGCTACCCACATATATACACTGCAACTAGAAATAATGGACTCACTATGGTGTACCTCAAGGGTCTATTCCGGGACCCTTTATTTTCTTTACATTAAGCTGTTACTCACATACAAATGGTTTTTTTATTCATTTAAATATTTCAAGGAAGAATGGCTGAATATCTACATGTACATAAACGGTGTAGTGTTTGGTCACGACTAGTGGATTTGTATCAGGAAAGCAAAGCATTCAGGTTTGAATGGAAACACATCCATTATATAATCCATCCATCCATCTACCCATCCATCATATTAGCCGCTTAGCCTCACCAGGATGTGCGGGACCAGGATGTTAAATTAAATATCACTAAAAAGATGTTTTTTTCAAGTTTGTGTAAAAGGTTCGGCTAGCTCTCACAAACTGAAACACACGTTTCACATTTAAGTCTTTCATGAAGGGTCACCTGGCAGGATTGAGATCAAATCAGTGGTACAAGCAACAAAAAAAAAGTCAGTTTTCTTGCCAATTTGCAGAGATGAGCTCCGGCCGGTTCTTCAGAGCAAATGGAAGAGCTGGTAATTGTGGTCGTTTTCTGAAAAATACTGAACTCTGTAAAAGCCATGTAAATATAACAATTCAGGCTACTGACAATTGTGTTTTGGGGACTTTCTGGGCAGCAGTGTCCTAGTGGTTAGGGAGTTGCCCCTGGATCGGAAGATTATGGGTTCCATTCCCTCGCCAGTGGGTTGCCCTGAAGTATCCTTGAGCAAGGTACTGTCCCCATCACTGCTCCCCGGGCGCTTTCAATAGCTGCCCACTGCTGCACGTGTGTGTATGGGTGAAATGCAGAGGATGAATTTCCCATTTGTGGGATTATAAATAAAGGATTATTATTATTTTGGAAAAATTTATACTCGCAGTGGTGTTCCTCAAGGGTCTAACCTCGGATCACTTTTTTTTTTTTTTGCTCATGAGGCATCAAGTTTTTTGGTTTGTTTGGGTTTTTTGGGGGTGTGGTTAATTAAATAGAACATAGTTGAATTAGTTAGTTTTCCTTTGTTGTTAGAAACAGGTCACTACGTTTCAGCACCAACAGCCTGAGTCAGCGAAAATATTCACTAATACATCTGATATCTTTATCTACAGTAAAAATGCGCTGAAGCACTTTTATAAAAACACTTTGTGTCATGGTAATATATTGTTATTTATTTATTTATTTATATGTTGTTGTTGTCATTGTTGTAGTCGTTGTTGTTGTTGTTGTTGCTAAATAATCTCACACACACACGCACACTAGAGGATGCACACTTGATTTTGGGACAGGCTATGGTAGATGTGAGTGTGCTAAAGTAACTGATTTCTGGAAGTCAGGTTGGCTGTATTGCAGGGAGTCTCTAGTCTGGTGATCATTTAGACATTTCCATTAATGCCTTTGTCTTTCACACACACACACACACACACACACGCACACTAGAGGACGCACACTTAGATGAAATGAACCGAAGTGTTTTCATGTCCATAAGACACCCCAGGAATGTAAAGTTAGTTTTTAAGTCTATAGTCAACACGTGGATGTCAAATATCTGGACCCTGATCCTCTCTGACCTCACAAGTTCAAATTAAATGAACCGCGTCCCAAATAAAAGCCAATAGCGTCCAATCAACCCCAAAATCTGTGAGGAGTTGATTATATCAGGGCCTTTTAAACAAGAGTGTAAAAATTGCAAATCAATCAAATCCAGTTCTTCTGAAACTGATCATCACACTCTGTTCTGCTGAACAAGCTTTGAATAATGTTATTATTTGAATGATCAATGAATTAGAATGGTAAAGTAAATGAACCCCAAACATACCTGCTTCACTTCAAGCTGCTTCTCAATAAAACTAAACTGTCCTGCTTTTAATAGTTCTAACGTCCAGTCCAGCTTCAGTCCTTGTTTACATTGCGTCCTCTTCTCTCCTCTTCTTTCCTTCACTTCATTCCTCCCTCTCTCTCTTTCTCTCTGTGTTCCCTCCCCCTCCCTCCAGAGGCCCAGAGGCTTTAGAGCCTGTAGCTTAGATGTCTTAAGGTAGGACGACTAATTCACATCTCCCTCCCTCTCTCCCTCCCTCTATCTGCTGAAGTGGCTCACGGTTGCTATAGCGATGCTCCGTAAGCCTATTCGTCCACAGCCGGCAGAAGAGAAGAGCTGTGACGCAGAGGGCCGGAGAGAAGAGGAGGTCACACATGCTGGAAAAGAGATTAATAAACGAGTGTGGGCTGCCAGGTCATGTGGCACAGGGGCAAAAAGCTGCTGAGAGGTTAACTACACTTCACTGGTCACTGTCTGTTTCTCCTTTCCACACACACACACACACACACTTTTAACCACAGACTTGTTATGCAGTTGGTTGTCTTAAGGATTATCCACTATGAATTTCTCAGGCACTACTATAAATTATTCAGTATCTCCCATTAATTATATCTACTATACTTTCCAGTGTCCATCATGAATTATTCACCATCTACTATAACTGATTCATCACATACTATGAATGAATATACAGGATGAATAATTCAGCATACTCTGTGGATTATTCCATAACTACCATTAATTATTTTAGATGGGAGTGAAGAGAATGGACAGGATTAGAAATGAGTATATTAGAGGGACAGCTCAGGTTAGATGTTTTGGAGACAAAGTCAGAGAAGCAAGGTTTCGATGGTTTGGACATGTGCAGAGAGATGAGGATTATATCGGCAGGAGGATGTTGAAGATGGAGCTGCCAAGAAAGAGGAGAAGAGGAAGACCAAAGAGGAGGTTTATGGACGTGGTGAGAGAGGCAGGTGGTTGGTTTGAAGGTGGAAGATGCAGAGGATTGGAAGACATGGAGACGTTTGATCGCTACCTAAACGGGAGCAGCCAAAAGAAGAAGAAGAAGAAGAAGCACCCTGTGTTCAAGAATATGGGTCACACGGTGTTATTTTGGAATGTAACACTTTATTAGTGTGTGTGTGTGTGTGTGTGTGTGTGTGTGTGTGTATGTGTATGTGTGTGTGTGTGTGTGTGTGTGTGTGAAAGCAAAGAAGAGGTTTATGGATGTGGTGAGAGAGGACATGCGAGAGGTCGGTTTGAAGGAGGAAGATGCAGAGGGCAGGAAGAAATGGAGACGGATGAAGAAGATCCCATACGAACAGCTTCTCTGACAATGAAGTGTTTCACCACAGATCTGAAAAGTCAGGTGAGCTCTTTAGAAGCCAGGAAGGAACTGCTTCTTGGGTATAAAAGATGACGCTCAGCGTTCAGACATCTGTGAAATCGCAGCTCGTATAAATTCACAGCTCATATCTATTCGCAAGCAATATCGACTAAAACCCAAGCTGTGTGAACTCGGGAGCTGGAGGCCGGCAGATGGAGAAGAAAACCCCCATCTAAACCTTGGCAGATGCCTCAGCTAATCTGACTCACTAACACCACAACACGGGTGAGGTCAGCCCTGCGTTCAGTAAACCACGTCAGCCCAACCTCAAAATAAACTCCATTTAATGATTGGGTTCGAGCCAAATGTTTATTCTCACTGAATCATCCAGAGGACCATTTGTGTCCACTAACATCACGTACCTGGAGAACCACACAGTGTTTCCAACTACGCCCTTTGGCTGCATGACACAGTGAAGTCACATCATTGTCCTGAAATCACAGTGTGTTCCTTCACCCTAATTGAATTAGTTCACTTCCTGTTTAGCCAAAGTGTGATCTCCGTCTACGAAGTGTTTTCATTCAAACAACAACTCCAGACAGGTCCATCCTGTGGCCTTTCTAAGGCAGTTCAAGAAGATCTCAACACACGTCATCCAGACCCGTCTCAGACTAAACAAACGCACAGAAAGACGTCCCTCTGTGTCCATCGGTGCAGGACAGAGTGAAGGAGAGTGAGAGAGAGGACAGGGAGAGTGGACGGTGGAGTTCAGGGTGTGTGGAGTGTGTGTCCGTGACGGGAGAACTAGTAGAGACGGTGATGAAAGTGAAGCGGTGAAGTTCATGTGGATTATTTTCAGTAGATTGTTTTTATTGGAGTTGAAGTTCGAGGCTTTAATAGTCTTTAATTCTATTAATATGGAGTGAGATTCAGTTCACTTTCAGCACAGACAGACACTCCAGACGTCCTTCAGAGGAGACACTTTGCAAACTGAACCAGTTAGATATGTCTAATAAATCAGACCTGTTATCGGATCATCTATCTCCATTTCTTCCTCTTTGACACCTGCATGTCCTCTTTCCTGGCAGCTCCATCCTCAACATCTTTCTCTCAATTTACTCCTCGTCTCTCCTCTGGACATGTCCAATCTAACACACTCTTACTTCTCTGACTTTGCCTCCAAACCATCCAACCTAAGCTGTATTTCTGATATACTCGTTCCTAAACCTGATGCAGTGTAGATACAAGGCAGATGGACCTCCATCAGAGATGTTCATCCTGGGTGAACATGACATCTGTAGCCCGGTGTTTCCCTGTGGGACGTCTCTGCTTCACACTTTGATGGTAGCTGTAGCCCAACACCTCTGATTAGTGGAGTTGAATCAGGTGCAGGGAAACATAGCAGGGTCACAGGGGAGCTGATTCGGTGTCGGGTTTCTGCTTTTGCTGCTTTCAGGACCGTCAGAAACGATGTTGATGAACAGTTCTTGGTATCATAAGGTTACACCACACCTACTCAGGCCTTAGAGCAACTAACCTTCAGAGGAAAACAACTTGCTCCATTGGAAGTCAACGGTCACCCAAATCTTTCTATCAGTGCAACCCTGTGCCAAAGTCTCAAGCTCCTCATTTCTTCCAAAGAGTGAGAAGTTCCTGTGTTTTTGATTGATTGTTGAGAAAGGAGTTCTCCAGATCTTCCTGAAGGACAAAGTTTTTGTTTCTCACTCTCAGTAGAGTCTCTGTACCTGAGCAGTTTCAGAGACAGATGTGGGATCATCTCCACAGAGAATGGAAAACAGTCAACGTCCAAAGAAGAGCTTTGGGACGGCCTTCAAGAAGCCTGGAGAAGTGTTCCTGACTCAAAGAAAGAAGCTGGTCTAAGAGAGTTGAGGCTGTGCTGAAGAATAACGGTGGTGGTGGTGAATACTGACTTTAAAGCTGGTTAGAATGAAACTCTCTTTGTGTTTAGATTGGAGTTACATGTGTTTGTACACAAATCACTGAACTGCTGTCTCACTTTCTCGCTTGTGGTTTAATCATTAACACAAAATAAAGGCATTTTTAGATCTCAGACCTGCAATCTTACAGCACTGCACCCAGAGTGTACTGTGTTCAGTGAATCCCGATTAGGTGTTATTTTGGGATCTTTTCAGAAGAAACATGCCTGTAGTTCACTTCCTGAACACTAGGTGCAGATCTTGTCCTACTTTCCCAGTGTCTCACCTTGCGTTCACCTCTGTAAACAGGACTAATGGCTCTCTGTCCTTTCTCCATTTTCAGAACAGACTCTTTTTTTTACTCTGATCATCTGAGTTAATCCTCCATTATTGTTATCCTCCATCACCTTCCCGACATCCAGACCGTCTCAGACTAAATGGACACTAACGCACAGAAGAGACGTCCCTCTGTGTGTCCATCGGTGCAGGACAGAGTGAAGGAGAGTGAGAGAGAGGACAGGGAGAGTGGACGGTGGAGTTCAGGGTGTGTGGAGTGTGTGTCCGTGATGGAGAACTAGTAGAGACGGTGATGAAAGTGAAGCGGTGAAGTTCATGTGGATTATTTTCAGTAGATTGTTTTTATTGGAGTTGAAGTTCGAGGCTTTAATAGTCTTTAATTCTATTAATATGGAGTGAGATTCAGTTCACTTTCAGCACAGACAGACACTCCAGACGTCCTTCAGAGGAGACACGTCTCACTCTACACTCCCAGTACACTCCTGTACTTTTACTTTACACTCTCAGTACATTCCTGTACTTTTACTCTAAGTACACTCCTGTACTTTTACTTTACACTCTCAGTACATTCCTCTACTTTTACTTTGCACTCTCAGTACAGTCCTGTACTTTTACTTTACACTCTCAGTACATTCCTGTACTTTTACTTTATACTCAGTACACTCCTGCACCTTTTACTTTACACTCTCAGTACATTCCTGTACTTTTTAATTTACACTTCAGTACATTCCTGTACTTTTACTTTACACTCTCAGTACATTCCTGCACTTTTTACTTTATTCTCTCAGTACATTCCTGTATGTTTTACTTTATACTCTGTTAACTGCTGCATCATAAGGGATAACGAGAGGCACTGTTTTTGAGTTATCTGCTTAGTAATTGATGAGGGAGTGATTGTTTTTGAGTTTTAAACCATACGCATCATATCTGTACCTCGAAGAGAAAAACATAATGCATGGTTTGGGTCCTTTAATGCAAACATAAAAAACAATATTAAGCTTGGAGAGGTTCTTCTTGCAGTCAGAACTGTTCTAGTTCTATCTCTGCAAAAATCTTCTTTACATCCTCTGTGTTGGTCTATAAGCATTTCTGGCTGAAAGTACCAGCTGATAAGAAAGAACTGCAGCATCAGTCTGTAGAGATCCTGCTGTGATTGAAGCTTCAGCCAAACGAGGTGCAGCTTTTATAGTTTATCTTCTTCTCTGTCCATCCAGCCTTCCTCCTCTCACTTTTCTTCAATTTTCTTTCTTTTAGGTGCCACTGGAACTATGGTTCTATAACTGCATTCAAGTGGACCAGCTGGGCAGCAGAGGTGTTACAGCGTCTCTTTTGGGGTCAAAAAATAAAAGAAAAATGGTTTATTCAGTTTAATAGGGCAGCTTTTGAACATTTGGCCTAATTGAGGTTTTATGCCTTTGCCTGCTTTAAATGCTGCTGAAGTCGGTGTGAGGTGGAGAGAGCAGATCTACATTCAGATTCAACAGAAAGTTCTGTGCAAAAGTCCTGAGCCCCTAATTTCTTTTTACCCTGATTTGGAATCTGTTTGGTGCGGAAGTACTATTTTATTCCTGTCAAACTGTCTTTGTCATATTGAGGATTAAACTAAAGAAATGGGAACAAATGTTTTAGTGCGACTGCAAAGTGTCTAAAGATACAAGGTTCTAGATAAATGAGCATCACTCAGCATCAGCCGTAAATGAATCCACTGATCATCTGGAATCATCTGTTCTGGTTCTTCACTGCTTCATGTCTGTTAATTGTTCTGCTTTCTGAAGTGTTCAGACGTAGATCACTGTGTATCAATTCAACACAGAATCATCAAACTGCTCTGTGTACAGAGACTGGACTGGCAACAAGAGGATACCAACACTGTCCTTCAGGAAGATCTGAGAACTGCTCAGGTACAGAGACTGACTCAGCCATGAGAGACAACAACACTGTCCTTTCAGGAAGATCTGAGAACTGCTCAGGTACAGAGACTGACTGGAACATGAGAGACAACAACACTGTCCTCAGGAAGATCTGGAGAACTGCTTCAGGTACAGAATTGGACTGAAATGAGACAAATAAATACTGTCCTTCCACAGGGAAAAGATCTGAGAACCACTCAGGTACAGAGATTGGACTGAAAATGAGAGACAATAACTGTCTGAGAAGATCTGGAGAAATGTCCTCAACAAGACAATAAAATACAAGAGAAATATACAAAACAAGGGACTTAGCACAGAATTCGTGAGTTTGACCCTGGCAGTTTTACAACACTGAACTGAGCTTCTTTTCTTATAAAGTAGAGGCTGGCACTATGCTATTTGGACGTCCAGAGGAGAGACAAGAATTATAATGGAGGAGGATAGTGCCAGCCACAGGAAAGAGGAGAAGAAAAAGCAACAAAGAGGAGGTTTATGGACGGGTAGAGAGAGGCAGGTGGTTGGTTTGAAGGTGGAAGATGCAGAGGATTAGAAGACATGGAGACGTTTGATCCACTGTGGCACCACCTAAACGGGAGCAGCCAAAAGAAGAAGAAGAAGAAGAAGCACCCTGTGTTCAAGAATATGGGTCATACTGTGTTATTTTGGAATGTAACACTTTGTTAGTGTGTGTGTGTGTGTGGGTGTATTTGCAATTGTCAACACATAAGACACATATTTAATCCTACTAAATGAATTTAGTAAAACTACCACTAAAATGAGCCTACCTGTGCTACAGCACTATATTTAATATTGATATTAATTTGCTAAATTTGGCAAATTAACAGTAACGGAGCAGTAAAGTGTGTGTGTGTGGTGGGGGAGGACTCTTCCAAACCATTGTGTTTAAATGACTTGGAAGTAATTTACTCGTTACTACATGAAGTCATTGTTCATTGTTCATCCCTGATTCAGTGTGACAGCCAGCTGGTTCTGTCAAATGAGCAAATTAATTCACTAATTTTTGCAGACATTAATAATTTTACCCTTAGTTTGCCTGGCTGTGTGTGTGTGTATGTGTGTTTGAGTGTGCGTGCGTGTGTGCGCGTGTGTGCATGTGTTTGTGTGTGTGTGTGTGGTGTGTGTGTGTGTGCGGGTGTGTGTGTGTGTGTGCGTATGCTTGTGTGTGCATGCATGTGTGTGCGTGGGTGTGTGTGTGTGTGTGTATGTGTGTGTGTGTGTGTGAGTGTGTGTGTGTTTGAGTGTGTGTGTGTGTAGACCTCGTTGATTTAAGAACACAACAACCTGCAGTTATGGGCCTGTCTGTCGGAGCTTCATTTAATGAGTTGATGTGGAGGTCATAATGAGGTGTTTCTCAAGAGACGAAGTAAGGAAGAAGGGCTACATCTCCAGTCTGCTTTTCTACGCCTCTTATTTACATTATTAATCAATTTATTACGTTTACATTGTGTACGGACAGTTGCTCATTATTATTCATATTTGCCTCCCCGGTGAGAATAAGCACTGAGGCTCTTTCCGGGCTTAACAAGGCTGCAGACACTTACTGGGACCAACTCTCCATGCAGAACTTTTGCATTTCCTTGATATTCATGGATCTCAGCTTGTTAAGCGTCTTCTTTAGTCCACTTTGGGTCTAAATCTGAAGCCCGCTGGAAAACCCTGCAGTCCTTTTAGATGTTTCATGGTTGGGTCTGGGATAGAATTTGATATTTGGTGGAATTCATCACACCACTGATTTTCACAAAAGACCGTCCATCCCTTTTCTGAGTCATGGGGTGCTGGAGCATATCTCAGTCAACTCATGGAGAAACACTCTAGACAGGTTCACTAGAGATCACTGGAAGCAGAAGCCCTGACGAATCAATGATCCACCACATCTCATTGAAGAAAATCTGTTCCTTTTGCTGTCTTCAGTCACATATTTGAGCAAATGTCACGTGCATTAAAAATCAGCAGCGGTTCAGTGTTTTAGGGACGAGGCACCAGGGCTGTTGGGTCGTGGTTTGAATTACAGACTGTGTAGGATGCCCTGGAGGTTCTCGAGCAAAACATCCTCATCATTGTTCTGGGCTGGGGATGGCGCTGCCCAATGCCAAAAGGGGTTTGCGGTAAAATGCAGAGAATGAATTCTCTGTGTGTACCAATATGACAAGTTGTCACTTACTTGCCATTCTAAGCCTAACCTCAGTTTATTTCTCACCATTATCAGAAAGCAGCTTCATCCGAAAAATTTAACTGCAACAGACTCCCTAAAACTTGAAGAAGAACCTCAGGAGGAACCGGACTCAGAAGGGAACCCGCCCTCCTCTGGACGACACCAAAGAGTCTAATATGGAGGTTTATAGAGAACAGACAGACTTAAGCACTGATGGATGGTAGAAATGAGGTCCATAGACATGAGGACTGATTCAGGGTCAAGAGAACTTTCGTTTTAGCTGGTCTTCATTTTTCAAAAGGAGACTGGACCAAAGTCCTGTACATTTCTTGACAAAATGCTCACTCAGAAGGTGAAGTAGATAATGATTACTAGTAAAGAGCAGGAGTTGCTGTTTAACCAGTAAATAATTAAACTGGAGACCAGAGCATGGGAATATGGGGAGGACAGAGTTCCTGACACATTCTTTGCTTATGAAATATGAAAAATATTTTATTGCTGGTGATAAAAGAAGTTGTAAACCTTGCTGGTGATGGCTGGTGGGACCAAACAGAGAATGGGTCAGAGAGAAGAGCTGCTGTCGAACAAATTGCTGAAAAGTTCTGGGTTCGAGTAGAAGAGGTTGCAGGTTCAAATCCTACCTTCAGCACTACCACCATTGGGTTCCTGAGCAAGACCCTTAGCCCCAAGTTAAGTCCAGGAGGACAGTCCCTGTAGTTAAGAAATGTAAGTGGCTCTGGATAAGAGCGTAAATGTAAGTGTGTATGGGGCTGCAGACTCAGCTAAAGAAACCTGATGGACCCTGTCCACCACCAAAGCTCCTACTATGGACATCTGAATTGGACCATGGAGCGATGGAAGACAGAGGCCTGGTCTGAAGATGATCTGGTGTGTTTGCCTGATGTAGTATTAGTACAGGTGCAGCTTTAGGGCAAGCTGTACCTGTGCATAAATATGGCAACATCAGAAAGAATTTAGCAGGAACTTCCAGACACACACACACACACATGCTCACACACAGGACTGTACCTTCTGTAATCATAAACTGTCAAACCACATCCAGCCTTCACTAAGGTGGAGCAGACTTGTAGGTGTGGTTTAGGACATAGTAGAACTTACTGTTACCTACAAACAACAGACAAACATGCCATTTCAGACAAACACCAGTGCTGGAGAGTGGCTGAAGGAGAGTAAAAGGGAAGGTTTACAGGACAGTAGTGAGAGACCAACTATGCTATAGGGGTTGGAGACGGTGTAATTGACGTAAAAGTCGTGGAGGCGGAGCTGGAGGTGCTGGGGAGTTGGGGTGATGAGATGTTCGTTGGGTGTGATGAGGATGGACCAGATTATTAATGAGCATATTAGAGGGACAGTTCAGGTTGGACGTATTGGAGACAAAGTTAGAGAAGCAAGGTTGTTTTGGTTTGGACGTGTCCAGAGGAGAGACGAGCAGTATATCGGGAGGAGGATGTTGAACATGGAGCTGCCAGGAAAGAGGAGAAGAGGATGGACAAAGAAATAGGTTTATGGACTTGGTGAGAGAGGACATGCAGGTGGTAAGTTTGAAAGAGGAAGATGCAGAGGACAGGAAGAAATGGAAATTGACATCTGCTGTGGTGACTCCTAAATGGAGCAACCAGAAGTAGAGGAAGAAAAAGAAGAAGAAGAAGAAGACAAGTGCTGGAGAGAACTACTTCCAAAGGCATTACGACCTGCATGCACGCTCTTCTAAAGTCCTCCATCTTCACCACCTCTACTCCCTGCATCCAAATGATTCCACTTCTGAAACCCTCTGTCAACCTTCTGAATAAATGAGATTTTATTTTCTAAGGTATGTTTTTTGATCTTCTTTCAGTGTTGAAAAGTGACCCAAAAAGTGTGTAATAAGGTTCAAATTGGGTGATTTTGAATTTAAAGAGCCAACATCTTGAGGAAAAGACATTTTATCTTTAGAATCCAGAATGAATCAGCAGTAATCTGATCTGAACTACCTGCTGTCAGTGTGTGCATGACACACGTGAAGCTTATCTTATCACTTTTTCCTTCCTCAGTGATCTCCCTGACAGGTGGTTTTGACCTGCACTTCTGCAGACCGTGTAAAAAGCTGTATGGCTCATACACTGCTATCGCACTCAGCATCGGTCAACAAGTTCCTCACCAGAACATTCACAATCAGCACTTTTCAGCCCTGCTCCTGTAATGTTCTTCACACCCAAAATGTGCTGGAGAGAGGGTCATTATGATGATCTGTTAAGCCATACACCCCAGAAACTAACCAAGTCTATTACAAATTTTTTATTTGTTTGAGGACAGTTTACTGGCCTGGTTCAGGTCCACCTGGATCTCCTTATAGGAATCACTGTAGATCAACTTTTCATGATATGAACCTATATTTTTAAAGCCTTTTTCCAAGAAGCTTCAGTCATGATATCCTTCTTAGGGTTAATTAATGTATTAATAAGTTAATTGAATAATGAGTATCGACTTAATGTATTACATATTCACAAAAATGTAATTTTGTGGTCATATAGTATCATGTCAAATTCTTCAGCTCATCATTTCTTCATATTTTCCTCCCAAAGAATCAAACTTTCTTGCATTTTTAATGTCTTGTTGAGGGACAGTCCTGAAGGACAGTGTTGTTCTCATTTTCAGTCCAGTCTCTGTACCTGAGTAGTTCTCCAGATCTTCCTGAAGGACAAAGTGTTGTCTCTCATGTTCAGTCCAGTCTCTGTACCTGAGCAGTTCTCCAGATCTTCCTGAAGGACAGTGTTGTTGTCTCTCATTCTCAGTCCAGTCTCTGTACCTGAGCAGTTCTCCAGATCTTCCTGAAGGACAGTGTTGTTGTCTCTCATTTTCAGTCCAGTCTCTGTACCTGAGCAGTTCTCCAGATCTTCCTGAAGGACAGTGCTGTTGTCTCTCATTTTCCGTCCAGTCTCTGTACTTGAGCAGTTTGATAGTTCTGTGTTGGTTAATCCACACAGTGATCTACGTCTGAACCCTCAAGCAGAACAAAGCATCTAACTTAAGACATGAAGCAGTGAAGAGACCAGTGCAGATGGTTCCAAATGATGGTCAAACACCACTCTTCAATTGTTGGGCCACTCTCACACAAGCTCATCTCTTAGAATCTCTCAAACACTGAGCTGAGAAAACCCTTCGGCTGTTGCGCAAAAGTGCTACCAACAGTCTCCCAGCATGGAATCCATATGACCGACGCTCTGCTCTGACACAATGGGCTCTTTAAACCCTTGAGCCAATAAGGCACACCTGAAGTCCCAATGAGGTGCCAGATGTGCCCAGTCAGGGCAGAGCGCCACAAACCGTGATAGAAGCCACTTCTGGGGCACTTAACCCTGCCTTGCCTGGTGCTGGGCCTTTGAGAGGAGACTAAACAAAACCCAAATTCACACAAACAGAATTAACCGCACATGACTGAGCCCAGCTACCAGGGCCGACACATAAACACCCGGGGCCCTAGGCGTCCAGGTCTGCAGCCGGCAGCGAGGGGTACCACAGTGCACAAGTCCATGTAGTCGTAGTTGGTCGCAGACCCTCCTCCGGGCAGTCTTGGGAACCATAGAGGATCATAGACTGCCCTCCTGGGAGCAGCCGCAGATGAACTGGGACCACCTCCCTGGGTGATCGCAGAAACCAGTGACAAACTGGGACTGCCTCCCTGGGAGGTCACAGAAACCAGTGACAAAATGGGTCTACCTGCCTGGAGGTCAAGGCAGAAACCAGTAACAAAATGGGATAGCCTCCTGGAGTGGTCACAGGAACTGGTGGGGACGACTAAGCACCCTCTGGTAGGCGGTGTCAAAGTGAAGCTGAGACAAAATAAGTCCGCCTCCCCTGGAGGTTGCAGGAAAATTAAACATACCTAATAATAATATTATTGCAGCCTCTTCTTTTCTTCTCTTTCAGCTGCCCTGCTTAGGGGTCGCCACAGCGGATCAACTGTCTCCATTTCTTTCGGTCCTTTGAATCTTCGTGCTTCAAACAAACCATCTGCATGTCCTCTCTCACCACGTCCATAAACCTCCTCTTTGGTCTTCCTCCTCTCCTCTTTCCTGGCAGCTCCATCTTCAACATCCTCCTCCCGATATAATCCTTGTATCTCCAAGTCGAAACCAAAGCAATCTTGCTTCTCTAACTTAGTCCACGTCCAACCTGAGCTGTGAACGTCCAACCTGAGCTGTCCCCTCTAACATACTCATTTCTAATCCTGTCCATCCTCGTCAGACCCAACAAAAATCTTTATTAGTAGTAGTGTAAACATTTTAATAATAATATTAGTAGTTCTTATTGTGTTATTATACAATTATTACTACAGCAAACTAAGATGATGATGATGACGATGATGATTATTATTACTATTTTTTTTGTTGTTATCTCTCTCTCTCTCTTTCTCTCTCTCTCCTCTTTCTCTCTCTCTCTCTCTCTCTCTCTCCCTCTCTCTCTCTCGCCTCTCTCTCTCATTCTGTTTCTTCTCCACTTCTCTCTCTCTCTGTCCCTCTCTTTCTCTCTCTCTCTCTCTCCCACTTCTCTCTCTCTCTTGGCTCTGTTTCTTCTCTCACTTTTTCTCTCTCTCTCTGTCCCTCTTTCTTTCTCTCTCTGTCTCTCTCTCTCACTCTCTCTCTCTCTCGCTCTGTTTCTTTCTCTCACTTTCTCTCTCTCTCTCTCTCTCTCTCTCTCTCTTTCTCTCTCTCTGCTTCTCTCTCTCTGTCTGTTTCTCTCTGTCTCTCTCTCTCTGTTTCTCTCTCTCTCTCTCTCTGTCTGCTTTCTCTCAGTCTCTCTTCTGCTTTCTCTCTCTCTCTCTGCTTTCTCTGCTTCTCTTCTCTCTCTGTTTCTCTCTCTCTGTCTTCTGTCTCTCTCTGGCTGTTTCTCTGCCCTCTAGTCTTTTCACTGTTCTCACTTTCTTTCGTTACGCTGCATTTCTACTGCTGTTCACACTTGTTTTTCTTAACACTTGTTTCTGTTTTCACTGCTTCTTCATTCTGCTTAGTTGCTTGAGACATTGATGCTAGGTAATGAAGAGTAAATACTGAGCGCCTTCTCAGCACTGTTTCATTATCATTCACTGTGAAAGGGTTTGTTTGAGAGAGCCATGAGAAAGAACTGAACAATAGCATTATGAGAGGAGAGTTTGCCAATGGAGTTTTTAATTAAATCTCTGTGTTTCACCTGCAGCTAATGCAGGATGTCTGACTCCAGCATAAGGCAGATCTGAGCTGATGTTCTAATATGTGAGGCGGTCTTCAGCAGCGCAGGTGATCTATCAGCCAATGATCTGATGTTGCATCTGCACTCAGTGAACTCAGCATGTGATCAAAGTCTGGAGTGACTCAGACGCTCTTATGGCTTTAAGAGTCCTGTTAACTCTTACACAGCCTTTAACCTCCAACACTGCACTCTGCTGCACTCTTCTCTCGCTCCATCTGTGTGTGTGTGAGGGGTGGGGGTGGGGTTGTGAAACATACCTATCCATAGATCTACACTACCTAACGCCCCAAAGCACAGAGGTTTAAAAAAAGAAGTAAAATATAGGTATGAATGTGAATTTTACCTGGGAAACTGAATATTATATTATATTATTATAATTGTGGAGTATAATATATTGTACACATAATCTAAACAATTGTCTCAGTTTGTCACTTTGCTAGTTACAATATAAAGTCAGATATACAACAGCAGCTCTTGATGAACAAAGGTTTGTTTACGGCGAACTGTTGCCAGGCAACCTAAAACAACAGAAATGGAAAACACTCCTTAAAGAGGCGTGATCAATTGTAGCTTGTTATGCCTCAGTTCTTGTTGGCGACTAAACTAATTGATTAAAAATAAAATCTATATAAGATATATATATATATATATATATATATATAGTCTCAGGTGTTGACGTTTTGGAGACAAAGTCAGAGAAGCAAGGTTGCATTGGTTTGGACATGTCCAGAGGAGACACATTTACATTTGCAGCATTTAGCAGACTCTCTTATCCAGAGCGACTTTCATGTCCTCCAGTCCCCCTGGAGCAACTCTGCGTTAAGGGTCTTGCTCAGGGACCCAGTGCAGGAAAAGCAGAGGTGGATTTGAACCTGGACCCTTGAGCCATTGGTCCATAAGCAAGTACTCACCACTAGACCACCGACACCCAAAACAAGGAATACACTGGGAGGAAGATGTTGAAGATGGAGCTGCCAGGAAAGAGGAGAAGAGGAAATGGAGACGGACTATCCGCTGTGGTGACCCCTAAACGGGAGCAGCCAAAAGAAAAAGATGAAGATGATGAAGATGACGAAGAAGAAGAAGAAGAAGAAGAAGAAGACATACAGTAATGTGCAAAAGTTTTAGGCAGGTGGGTGTGGGAAAAATGGAAGACACCATTTATTTTCACAATCAACAAATGCAGAATGAATAAAAGAGAATTTAAATCAGATCAATATTTGGTGACCACCTTTGCCTTCAAAACAGCATCAGTTCTAGGTACACTCGCACATCGCCTTTAAAGGAACTCGGCTTAGTCTGCTCCAAAACATCTTGAGAACTATACAGATCTTCTAGGATGTAGCCTCACACTTTCTGTCTCTTCATGTGACCACACACTGATGATGTGGAGACTGTGGGCTCTGTGGGGCCAGAAGAACTGATGCTGCTCTGAAGGTAAAAGGTAGTAACACCAAAATATTGATCTGATGTAGATTTTTCTTTCTGTTCTCTCACTTTGCATTTTGTAAATTGATAAAAGTAAACAATCATTATTTACATTTCTGAAAGCGTTCTGTTTACAGCATTTTTTTACACCTGCCTAAAACTTTTGCACACTACCTGTATATATATATATATATACTATATGTATGTGTGAGTGTGTGTCTGTGTGTCGTGTGTGTGAGATTTTCTTGGATGGATGGATGGATGGATGATGGATGATGGATGATGGATGGATATGATGGATGGATGGATGGATGGATGGATGGATGGATGGATAGATGGATGGATGGATTAACTGCATTAATTGTCTTCAGTCTTTCAATTGGGGTGATGTTTTCTTTGCAAACTACACCACTCCTGTGCGTTGCTCTGAATTAGAGCCTCTAAAGTGCTGTAACTGTAAATGTAGATTTTTCAGGAATGCCTGCAGTATTAAAACAATTTATTATCAAAACACTTTAAATGTGTTTTCTCCATCGCTCACTTATAATATCACAAACAATTAGATATTACTGTAACAAGATTAAACCCAGTTTGAATCTTCATAAACAGCAGCTGAACCTGCAGCTCATGGCATTTCAAAATGCTGGTCATTTATTCAAAATCATGTGACTCCAGGAAGTGGTGATTTTGTCTGAATCAGGTTTGGCATCAGTTGCTTGGGGCACATGATGAGTGTGAACATGCTGAGAGTTATTGAGAACCATCAGTTTCCTGAAAGAGCCACTGAACACTTCCTCTTTCATTGAGAATAGACATTAGTCAATAAACAAAATCATGACGGGGTGCCCAAACTTTTGTATTTGATTGCTTTTTTAAATGTAAACATCGTGGATAAGATGGTTTCTCCCCGAATTTACTATTTAAGATCTTACCATGTGTAAAGGGAGGCATTATTCATGATGGATGGATGGATGGATGGATGGATGGACAGACATATAAACATGTTGAAGGACAGAAGAACAATGGACAGATGGACAGTCGGACAGACAGATGTTAAAGGACAGAATATGTGACCTTGAAGGACTGAAGGACAATAGATAGATAGACACTTAGATAGCCATGAATGATGGAAAGACAGGCGGAGGGATGGATTGATGGATGGATGGCTGAATAGATGGATAGAAGGCAAAAACACTCATTATTTTCACATAAGAAACACCCACATTATCACATATTTACAGAAGAACCGAACGTCTAAGTGAAATATTCAGATTCTGTGGAGATTTGTTTGGAAACTGTGAAGCGCCTGAAGAACAGCCTGTGCTTTGCTGAGAACATGTTCCTGTTCCTCCTCCGGCTGCTGCAGATGGGTTCCACAAATTTGAATGACTCGACTAATTCACAACTGTTTATTTTCAGGCAGGAGCAGACAGATGGCGCTTTCATGGCTTTGTGGAAGCCCAGCTCAGCTATTCTGAGAGTATGAGCTACAGGCTATTGTACAAATCCTGACACAGGAGGCTTCACCTCCTGTAGATGCTGTAGATGTTGAGCTTCCAACATGCAATAATGCCATATCGGTCTACCTAGGGTTAGAGACTAGACCCCTTGATTGCAAGGCTGAGTTTAAGACCCAAACCTTGGTTACCCTGAAGTACCCTTGAACAAGGTACCATTCCCATCACTACTACCTGGGTGCTGCCCCCTGCTGGTCGGTGTGTGTGTGTGTGGTTAAATACAGAGGATGTATTTCGTTGTGTTGCACTGTGTCACAAATAGTCACTTTCACTTTCCTTTGCAGAGGATGTGGGAGCTAATGTAGTGTATAAACTAGAGGGCTGTGTGATTTGGGACACAGCCCATCTGTTCCGCTTGCATAACCCATCCCTCGTCCTAATTGGTTAAATAAGAGGTGGGCAAAATCGACCTCTCCTCACTTGTGTGTGTCATGTGCTTGAGCTTTGGGGAGAGTCATGGGGGATGTATGGTGTTATCCATTCATATAGGACTATGGGACACTTCCGCATTCAGCACTTTCCCAACCCCCACTGCAGCCATGCTTACCCCCACCCTGACACTGCTGCCTCCCCCATCCCGCCTGGTCTATCCCACCCCACACCCATCCTATCCCCTCCCCCACCTCTAATCTGAAGTGTCCAGCTGAATGGACTGTCTTCTTGTTTGTCCACACTACGCTACACTAAACGCTTTGGGAGCCGGATTAGTGTAACATGAAGGGGTCATGGAGTGTTAAATGGAATTTGATTTGATTTGATTTGGGATAAAACATCTCTGACCTTCACATTCCCACAGAACATGTGACTAAAACTATTCACTCCATAGTTAACATCAGACTGTAAAACCTTCACCCTGCAGATTCACCCATATTACAAAAACTAATTACATGTACCAAGACTTTTAAAAAGTATATTTATATAATCTAAAAACTATAACTGAACTGTTTTAGCTAGTCTACTCAGTCCAATTGAAAAGTACAAATGTACAGGAATGTATTCAGAGTATAAAATAAAAAGTACCGGAATGTACTCAGAGTAGAAAAGTAAAAAGTACAGAAATATACTCAGATAATAAAGTAAAAAGTACAGGAATATACTGAGAGTATAAAGTAAAAAGTACAGGAATGTACTGAGAGTATAAAATAAAAAGTACAGGAATGTACTGAGAGTATAAAGTAAAAAGTACAGTAATGTACTGAAAGTGTACAGTAAATAGTACAGGAATGTACTGAGAGTATAATGTAAAAAGAACAGGAATGTCCTGAGAGTATAAAGTAAAAAGTACAGGAATGTACTGAGAGTGTACAGTAAATAGTACAGGAATGTACTGAGAGTATAATGTAAAAAGTACAGTAATGTACTGAGAGTGTACAGTAAAAAGTACAGGAATGTACTGAGAGTATAATGTAAAAAGTACAGGAATGTCCTGAGAGTATAAAGTAAAAAGTACAGTAATGTACTGAGAGTATAATGTAAAAAGTACAGGAATGTAGTGAGAGTATAAAGTAAAAAGTAAAGGAATGTGGTGAGAGTGTAAAGTAAAAAGTACAGGAATGTAACAAAATATTTGTGCTTAATTACTTCCCATTTGTGGTTTATATTAAGTAGAAGATAAAACTGTTGTTAGAGGGATGCCCTTCAAACGTCAGTCATATCGACCTTAAGAATAAGCAAGATTAAGACATTCTGCTCATTGTGAATGAGGAACTGCAAGAGGGTCACTGATCTCTCTTAGAAATTTCACTTCACTCTTTTTCGTGCTTTTACAGCACTCGTGACTGAATGACGCTGTCAGCGTTTCAAAGGTCGTAGGTGAACATTTATCTGGCCTGGTCCCTCGCCTGTCAAACTTCACAGTTTCAGGCGAACCGATACTGATGGAAAATCAGAAGTTCTCAGACTGGGACGGATGACTTTGTGGAAAAACCAAAACAGCAGGGCAGGTTCAGGCTTGCGCTTGTCGTCATCCAGTTAATTCATCCATCTTTGAAGAGATATTCTGCACTGGTGCAATAACAACAGCACACATACAGAACATGGAAATAAACAGCAGTAAAGCCTTTAGAGTGAAATATAATTATACTTAAGTGTCCTTTTAAAAAGTGCAGCATAAAAGTACATACATTTTTTGTAATTACGTAATTATACGTAATTATAAGTAATATACTATTTATACTATGCTTATGATAATATATTGCATTTAACTTGTGATTAAACTGCACTGAGGCTTTTTCTAATAGTTTAAGCTGTACTTAAGCAGGGTTTAGAGTTTGTAATTACATTGGATTAAACAATTAAACATATTACTTTAAAATATTCTTGATAAAAAATACAGAAAAACATATTTACATCAAACACATGAAATAATACATTTTTGATCATCTTTGCCATGAATTTTCTTGCTTGCATTGGAGAAATTGGGCCATTGTATCTAACAATTCGTGGAAAACTATGCCAAAACAATTCACTGTCAATTAATTGCTGATATTGATAAAGTTTTTAATTGTAACTGTAATCAAAAATGGCCAGAGTTAATTTAAAGCAAGCCTCAATCAAGCCCATTATAGAAAAACATGTTTTAAATCAAATTCCTCACTAGTCTCCTCATGAAGTGGAAAGCCAGTGAAAGTGACTATTAGTCATTATGAACACACAGTGAACCACAAACAAACGCATCCTCTGTATTAACACACACACACCGTGCAGCAGTATCCAGCACCTGGGGAGCAGTGATGGGGACGGTACCTTGCTCAAGGGTACTTCAGGGCAAGCTACTGGTCTGGAATTCAAACCCATGAACTTCCAATCCGGGGGCCTAGTCCTTAACCGAACCGCTGCCCCAACCTATAAAATACCTGCTGGCTGTACCCACAATGGAGTCTTTACAGCTGCAGTTCATTGATTCTGGCCAGAATCAGCTGATGAGTTTGTAGAGTTCTAGAGTTCGAGATTGGATCAGCTGATATGGTTTGGTTTCTTTTCACAAAGAGAAAATAACAGCCAACTAATATATATGTAACCACATGAGAAAGTGAAAGTGACTATTCTTGTCATTGGACCTCTGCATTTAACCCATGCACACAAACACTGTGCAGCAGGGGGGCAGCTATGAAAGCGCTGTTTCAAGTAAGTGAGCCAGGCAACAGAAGCAGAACTGCATAAAATGGGAGGAAGAAACCTTGGGCGGAACCAAGATTCTAAAAGGGAACCTGTCCTCCTCCTCCACCGGATAATAAAGAAGGAAAAGAAAGAGAAAGTCAGTCAGTCAGTCATTTTCTGCCGCTTGTCCCAAGCGGGGTCGCAGGGGAGTGCTGGAGTTCATCCCAGCTCACACAGGGCGAAGGACAGGGGACACACCCTGGACAGGTCGCCAGCCCATCGCAGGGAGGAGCGAGACGGGGACGGCACCTTGCTCAAGGGTACCTCAAGGCAACCTACTAGGAAGGGGTTCAAAACCCCGATCCTCTGATCATGCGGCCAAAACCCTAACCACTAGAGAAAGTGTATTATATAAATGAATCGATTTAGCGATGAGTTCCAGTAAAGAATGAGTTACAATAAAAGAGTCTGTAATTGGAAGTTCAATGAGTTAATGATGTAGGTCATCTGGAGTTCACGTGGGGAGAGGAATCTGATGATGGTCGGTTCAATCGAGAAGAAAGTTCACTTAGACAGTCAAGGAAATGCATAAGCTTTCCACCGTACCAGTGCTGGACAGTCATGTGTTTTTGATGGACAAGTAGGATGTCCATGATGGGAGAACTAGTAGAGACATGGATGAAAGTGAAGCAGTGAAGTTTCGGCACAAACAGAAACTACAAATGTCCTTCAGAGGAGACACGTCCCACTTTTCACTCTCAGTACATTCCTGTACTTTTTACTTTACGCTCTCAGTACATTCCTGTACTTTTTACTTTACGCTCTCAGTACATTCCTGTACTTTTACTTTACACTCTCAGTACATTCCAGTACTTTTTACTTTACACTCTCAGTACATTCCTGTACCTTTTACATTACACTCTCAGTACATTCCTGTACTTTTACTTTACACTCTCAGTACATTCCAGTACTTTTTACTTTACGCTCTCAGTACATTCCTGTACTTTTACTTTACACTCTCAGTACATTCCTGTACTTTTACTTTACACTCTCAGTACATTCTTGTACTTTTTCACTCAGACTGAGTAGAGTAGTTGTAACAGTACTTCTGTTGGAGTAACAAATGTGTTTGAGTGTGATTTCTATTTTCTTGCCTTTGCAAATGAGCTGAACCAAGAGGTCAAACACTCTACAGTTCGGTTCAAAAGGCTGCAGGTATGAATGCAATCTAAAAAAAAAACCGAACGTCAGTCTCACAGTGAAGCTGCGCTGAATCTATTGTTGTGAAACTCCTGATGTCGGTGAAGTGTTGAGGCTTGCCTTTACTCAACAGGCTTTTAAACAAAAGAGTGAAAAAGGGAGAGGGTGAGAAAGAGGTCACACTACTGTTTGAAAACACTTTGCACTCAAACAAACGAGGGGAAGAACTGTTATCTACAGAAGTTAACAAAAGTAAGACAGACCTCACGCTCTGAGAAGTTCAGTTTCTAGGTTAAGACATTCAACAGGCAGCCTCCTACACCCCCCCAGGCTTTTAACTATATATATATATATTTCCATAAACACAGGGTTTGAAACTTTTTTTGCCATTATTTCAGTAAAGTATAAATGCAGTGAAGAAACTGCCTTTAACAATAATAATAATCTTCCACTTTCCACTATAATAATGTGTGTTTCTGAGATTGATATTCATATAAAACACCTTCGACCAAGCTTTAAATAAATGTATTTAATAAATTTCATTTAAACTACACATACACGTTAAGCTGCTCTAGAGAAGAAAACTATTTTTTATATATCTCAAAACAACAGGGTCACCTTTGAAAAAAACTGTAATGCTAATTTGTGCTAGCGCCCCAATGGAATTTCTGATAGAGTGTTAGCGTTAAGCTAACACTACTGCACATTGCTTTTTATTTTTAGCCGTTCTAGATTAAACGTTACTAAAACTGCTCTACAGCCAGTGACGGATCTAGAACTGACTGCAACCAGCTGATTGCACGGCTCTACGTTCAGTGATGTATCTAGAACAAACTGAAACCTGCTAAAAAATATTTCCAGATGATCAGGACATATCTAGAGCGTAATAAAATCTGATTAAGCTTGGGCTTATCATTCAGTGATGTGTCTAGAACTGAATGAAACCTGCTTATGCAACATCTCCATCATCGGTGACATATCTGGATCTGACAGAAACCTGCTCACAATAGGTCTGTACAGTCAGTATGGTATCTAGAACAGAATAAAATCACTACAGCTTTACAGTCGCTGACATATCTAGAACTGACTGAAATCTGCTTACAGTACTTCTCTACACTCAGAGCCATATCTAGAATTCACCTAAACCTGCTTACACTAAGGTCTTACAGTCAATGCGATATCTAGAACTAAGTAATGTCAATGGAAAGTGACATATAAAACAGATCAAAATCTTATTACACATAGCTCTTAAGTCAGCAGCATATCTAGAACTAACCAAAACGTGCATACACTACAACTTGAGCCAAAACAAAGTCTAGGACTGACTGAACATGCTTACACTACAAATCTACAATCAGTGACATGTAGAACTGATCAAAAGCAGTGTATCTAGAACAGAATCAGAACAGAAATGTGCTTACAATAATACTCTGCAGTCAGTTCATCCTCTACTATTAGCGACATATCTAGAACAGACTGAAATCTGATTACAGCGCATTCAGCAGTCAATGATGTATCTAGAACTGACTGAAATTAGATTACACAATGGTTCTACAGTCATAGACATTTCTAGAACTGACTAAAACCTGGAATTTATCCAGAATTTCCAAGATGCCTCATTTAAGTCCTGATTATATTATATTGGTGGTTAGTCTAAAATATATAAATAAAAATTATTATAAGGATGTCTGTCCAGCTCCTGAAGGCCTGAAAAATAGAACCACATTTTGGTCTCACAAGAAAATCCTAATTGGACCAAAATGCATAAACTGAAATAAGAGAATGTAAGTAGGATTTCAATACCACCAAAATCCCCATTTTACAAAATTAAACACAGCTAAAAATAACAGACATTGTTTATGTTTCCAGAAAAAAAATCAGCCTAGACGGCCCTGAGGGATCCCCACTGATTTGTAATAGAGAGCTTTAAAGAAACTACCCCGGCCCTGGAGGGGAAAATAAAAGAATAAATCCATTCACACTTGGCCGTAGATGTGGAGACTGCAGATGGTAATGCATTAGTGTCCTCATGAGCTGAGCTTTATCCACTTCACCCGCAGAGATCCGGAGTATTAGTGAATAAATAATGCACTGTGACCACAGTCGCTGCGGAGCAGTGATTACTACAGGGACCTGAATGGCACGCATCAATCCAGGAATGTGATGTACTACTGCAGTGTCACATTACACAATATTGATTAAATCGGCACAAGGATGTGGCCTGAGAAAAGCACACACACACCAGCACACTTTGCTTTCATTTAAGGGAAAAGCAATATTCTGTAGTTCAGATAACCTTCCACCGACACTGCGTACAGATCCACAAATCAGAACGCAGCTAAAATGAGTAGAGATATGAACATCAGGACCAAGCACGCTGATGTAGTTCAGAGTGATAGTGTTGGTGTAATCAGTAGGACTGAGACAGAGCCCATGAGAGTGAATGAAAGTGAGGACAGCAGAGTGGTTAGGATGGAGGGAGTAGAGGAGGCGAAGGTGGAGGAGTTTAAATACTCGGGGTGGACAGTTCAGTGTAACGGCGAGTGTGGAAGAGAGGAGAAGAAGAGAGTGCAGGCAGGTTGGAATGAGCGGAGAAGAGTGACAGGAGTGATCTGTGACAGACGGGGACCAGCGAGAGTGAAAGGGAAAGTTTACAGGAAAGTAGTGAGACCAGCTATGTTACAGGGGTTGGAGACGGAGATGAAAATGCAGCTGGTGGAGCTGGAGGTGTCAGAGTTGAAAATGATGAGATTTGTGTCAGGAGGGACGAGGATGGACAGGATTTAAAAACATGTATATTAGAGGGACAGCTCAGGTTGGACAGTTTGGAGACAAAGTTAGAGAAGCAAGGTTGCGTTGGTTTGGACATGTCCAGAGGAGAGACAAGGATTATAGCAGGAGGAGGATGTTGAGGATGGAGCTGCCAGGAAAGAGGAGAAGAGGAAGGACAAAGAGGAGGTTTATGGACGTGGTGAGAGAGGACATGCAGGCGGTCTTTGTGAAGGACAAAGATGCAGAGCAGGGAGCTGAAAGGAAAAGAAAAAGGAAACATTGCTGGAAAGAAATAGAAGGTGACATTCTTGGAGATGTTCCTGTTTTTAACGTTTAAGTCAGAAAGAACCAAAGTTTGGAATCGGAAGGTTACGGGTCTCGTACGACCAGGTGAGAGTAGCCAATCTGTAGCCGTACCGCCTACAAATAGAGCACAATTTTTTATCTCAACACCTTTAACATGCGGCTGGTTTACTGTGGAGGGATGATTACGGTAAGGCGCCCCGGGAACTTATTTGACGAATTAGAGTCCAGTTTTATCTGCCGGCCAAAGTTTATTACAGTACGGCAGTTACCATGGCAACAGTACCTAAAACCAGGACCGCGCCCCTTTAGTTTAATGACTGGAAACCTTGGCTTTATTTCATGATGATGTTGATGTGGATGATGTTGGCTGCTAAACTGAATAAAATACAATCTGTGCAAATGTCCCGGCGCTGTATTTTTGGGTCCTACATGTTGGAACGTTTTCAGACCTGCAGCTGTTTTGTTCCACAGCCGGAAATAAACCGTGACAGTACTGTAGGATTGGTTCTGCCTTATTTCTATTGGATCAAAAAGAAAACAAAACTAAGGGGTCAAACACACTGCAGATTGATTGGAATGGTGCAGAAAAAAAATAGGTAAAAAATACTGTCCCGCTCCAGAAATGAACAGAAACTACAATAAATTGGAGCTAAAACTATTTAAGTCACGTGTAAAAAAAAAATAAGTCTATAATGTAAAGTGACTAAATCTGTTTCACTGGACTGTTCTTACAGGGTTCAGCTGCTTACAAAGACAAACTACAGCACTGAACTGGAGTTAAATATTCTCCTTTAGCCAATAAATCCCAGTCTGACCTTGTGTGTTTGTGTGTTCATGTGTATTGGTGTTTATTAGATGTATATAGTGCACTAGAGTGCTGTGCACCCTTGTTTTCCTTTTTGTAGGTCCAGTTTGAGTGTTCTAACACATTTTGCCTCTCTGGTACGCTCTGAATGTCCCGGTGGTGTGAGTGATGACATGTCCAGGCCACTGTGTCCCTGCCAGCTCAGACGGGGTCCTGCTGATGAATTTGGCCAATGAAGTCTTGTCCTACACCGAGCTCCAGTAAAGTTTTACAGTAAAGTAAAGTAAAAATGTGGATACCACTGCCTTTAAATAAAGGCAAAGATCCTGTAACACTTTAACTCCATGGCAACAACGTTAACTTTTTTCAGGTTTTATGACACAGCCAACCAGAAAAGTCTATAAAGCACCATGTGACCTAGAAGATCGACCTCATTTCTGATGATCGAAACAATCAGAAAGAGAACGGGTTGATGCTGGAAAGCTTCATGCAAGGTTTCAAACCCTATTCCAGCAAATAGGTTTCTCAAAGCTCACGTTTACGCGAGCAGCTGATGTGTCTAAAGCTGACAGCTGTTTAAACAGTTTTTTTTTCCATCCTTTATTCTTCTTTATTCCTCTAAAACCCCCTGATGTTCCCCAGAGTGGAATCCAAAGAATGAATGTTATTACAGAAGGCGCGCTCCTGTTCCAGTCTTACAGGACAGCCGGGCAGGTGAGGGGGCTTCTTTTCTTTCCTCTTCTCTTTTATTATTAAATGTCTTAGTTTTGATCAAACGGCATGCTTGGAGGAGACACACACACACACAGAGACACACAAATATATACGCAAGCGTACAAACACAAACACACTCTTGTGATCACCAGAAACACACACACACTCACACACTTACATAATCACATATACTCACATGCACATATACACACACCCAGAAATACAACATACACAAACAGACACTCACACACACACACACACACACACACACACACAGAAACACACACACATACACTTGCATATAAACACCAAAGCACTCTCACACTCCAATATACAGAAATAAG
>CM029370.1:29241915-29424415 GCA_017165825.1 Hepsetus odoe | reverse complement strand
GTGTGTGTGTGTGTGTGTGTGTGTGTGTGGTCTTATCAGTGAGTGGTGAGCCTGGTGCTTTTCTCTGGACCAGCGACGTTGGGAAGTGACGCATTGCCCAATAACGACCTCAGGACATTGAGGAGTTTCCCAACTCGTGGCTCCAGTGCCTCAAATCTGCTGATTCAGTCTCATTTGCTCCTTCTTTGAGTTTTAGTGGTGTTGTTCTTGAAGACTACTTTGGGAGAACATTTAAAGCAGCAGGTTCTGAGTGTTGAACTGACATTAGTAGACTAATAACCTACAGAAGGTTGTGGGGAGATGGTTGTGGGTTCAGTTCCCACTCTGGGTGTTTTCTGTGTAGAGTGATGTTCTCTGGTTTCCTCCCACAATCCAAACACAAGATGGTGGACTGGAGATCTGACAGAGGACTGTCCCAGGTTATGTTTTTTTTTTTTTTTTTTTTTTTCTTCATAAGTGAACATTTCAGTCTCATGTTAATTGATACTTCTTTTTATTTTTTATTTTTTAATGGAAGCTAGTGTTTGTTCAGGGGTAAAGAGCTTTGTAAGCTTTACATATTTTCCTCCCAAGAATTTGTCTTTGCATTGTTGAGGGACAGTTCTCCAGATCTTCCTGAAGGACAGTGTTGTTGTCTCTCATGTTCAGTCCAGTCTCTGTACCTGAGCAGTTCTCCAGATCTTCCTGAAGGACAGTGTTGTTGTCTCTCATGTTCAGTCCAGTCTCTGTACCTGAGCAGTTCTCCAGATCCAATCAGCAGCATCCTTCATTGACGGATGCTAAGACGTATATTTTGTGACATCATATAAACAATACATTTCTATGTGTTGAGTGCGAGATGAACGGTAGGTCCGGTGATTAGGTGCTAATTCAGACGAAGGAAGGATCACTCCGTTTTTCATGATAACGGGCCCTTTAATTGGTATTAAAGGCCTCCTATGGAGCACATGCAGAAACAGCCAACTGGGACAGTGAGTCACTCTGACACATTCACTCCATAACACCGAGAGCTTAGTCAGCCTGGCATCAACACACACACACACACACACACACTCTCACACTCACACTCACACTCTCTCTCTCTCTCTCTCTCTCTCTCTCTCACCACCATACCTTCCACAGTCCCAGTGTCTCACTGTTTCAGTTCACTAGCACAGGAGCTGAAATATGAATGTGATGAATTTCTCTCGTCCTTCAGGCAGGTTCTCCATCACATGTAGGAGCGCTCACATGTGAGAGTGTTCTCTTTCATCACAAAGCACCAGCTTCAGCTCGGTTCGCCGTTCAGACGACGGTGCTCGTTAGGGGGCGGGTTCACTCCTCTGATGGCCAATTACTAGCGCTGTTTATTTTTCTGAAAGGTGGGGCAGCGGTGATCTAGTGTTTAGGGACTAGTCTTCAGGATCAGAAGGTTGTCGAATCCCAGGTTGCCCTGAGGTACCCTTGAGCAAGGTACAGTCCCCATCACTGCTCCCCGGGTGCTGGATATGGCTGCCCCCTGCTAGACTGTGTGTGGATTAAATACCCTAAAATCACCGTGTGCTGTTCACAATGAGAAACGGTCACTCATATATATATATATATATATACTGATGAATTAGTGCCAGTCATTTTTGGCGGTTCTAGATTACATCTGATGGTTCTAAAAGATTCTTTTATCTAAATTTTATATTCGACAGCACATTTAGAGCTCTACAGTTTCACAGTCACACCTTCAGTAAAGAGTGCTTGCGCTGCAGCACCCGACACCTGACTGCTTGCACTACAGCTCTACCGATATAGTGTATCTAGAACGGATTGAAACCACCTTAGACTACTGTTTAACAGTCAGCCATGGGTCTAGAACTGAACAAAACCTTCTTGTGTTACAGTTTTACAGTCAGTGATGTATCTAGAATGGACTGAAACCTGTTTACGCTACTGTTTTACGGTCAGGGATGTATCTAGAACTGAACAAAACCTTGCATTGCAGTCAGAGGCATATACATAGAACTGAACCAATTCGTACAGTGCTGTTTTACAATCAGGGACGTATCTAGAACATCCTGCTTACACCACTATTTTATAGTGTACGACATATCTAGAACTGCCTGAACCTACTTGTACTACTATTTTACAATAAGTAACACATCTAGAACTGACAGTCTTGCACTAATGTTTTATAGTCAGCAACATATCTAGAACAGAATAACACCTACATACGCTTACACTATTTACAGTCAGGGTCGTTTCTAGAACTACTTGAACCTGCTTTCATTTAAGCTCTAATCTGTTACTTATCTAGAACTGACAGATGCGCTCGCATGGCTGCTTTACAGTCAGTGAATCTAGAACTGGTTGAGATTTGCTGACACTAATTCTGCTGCTGGTTATTCTGAAACTTCTGTTCAGCTCCTGAAGGCCCGACCAATGGGAGAGCTCAACACTATTAACCGCAGAACAGATCATTTGTGTTCTCCCGTGGAACAGGACAGCGGCGAAGTGTTTGAGTTCCACCGCCGGTGTGAGTTTAGACCGTGAGGGGCAGACTGCTGTGTTCTAATCCAGCGTGAATATAACCAGCCCATCAGACAGCAGCATTAAAGATCATCACACGACTGCTTTATGGTCACCAACCATCACCGCGGCCTCCGTCTGTTTTAAATAAAGCATCAAGTTCCCCAAACGTTCGCTGAGTCGGCGAGATTTCCGTCTGGAAAATTCATGATCGGGCCAAAGGTTAAAGGAACGATAAAGTCAAATTCACTCGGATTCGGAATTTAGCTTCTCTAACTCTAACAATAGAATTCAATCTTCTTCTTCTCTTCTCAGCTCCCGTTTAGGATCAACCGTCTCCATTTCTTCCTGTCCTCTGCATCTTCCTCTTTCACACCGACCTCCTGCATGTCCTCTCTCTCCACGTCCATAAACCTCCTCTTTGGTCTTCCTCTTCTCCTCTTTCCTGGCAGCTCCATCTTCAACATCCTCCTCCCGATATAATCCTCGTCTCTCCTCTGGACATGTCCAAACCAACGCAACCTCGCTTCTCTAACTTCGTCTCCAAAATGTCCAACCTGAGCTGTCCCTCTAATATACTCATTTCTAATCCTGTCCATCTCTGACACCTCCAGCTCCGCCTCCTGTCTTTTCATCACCGTCTCCGGCAAGTACAACATAGAACAATGGAATTCAATAGTCACCCAAATTATTTTTTTTATTATTATTATTGTAAAAACTTCCCCGAAAACATTTCTCAACTCCAACCTCAGTCAGTTCTTCAGAGACATCACGGCACGTTATTGGCCCGTTGGGTTTTTCAGAGATTAATGTACGTGTGTTTTTATAATTGTTTAATTTAAAACGATTTGGGTGACTATTGAATTCCGTTGTCAGGATGTTGTAGCTCCGTTTAAACTGAAAGTGACTATTTGTCATTGTGAACACACTGAACCACAACCAAACACGTCCTCTGTGTTTAACTCACACACACCGTCCAGCAGGGGGCAGACATATCCAGTGCCCGGGGAGCAGTGATGGGGCCTGTACCTTGCTCAAAGGTACTTCAGGGCAGCCTACTGGTTTGAGTATCAGACCCTCAACCTTCCAACCTGGCACCTCATCCCCAAACACTCCACCGCCGCTGTCCCCGTCTGTGGGTACATGTGGTGCTCAAGCCAATTAAAGGAAAACAAGCACATTTAAACTAACGATCCCAATTAGAGAAACACGCTCATTAAATCAACCGCCGGTCCAAAGTCTGGAGAACAAAACTGCAGTTATCCTGGTGTGGGATGTTTGTTCTTCACTCAGCAGTTACAGCCCGACTAACACTGGGACGCGGTTCTGAAGCAGGAGGTCGAACAGCAGCAGGGCTGGAATGTGATCCGGAGTCTTTCGCGGCTGTCATGAAGTCGTAAACGAGAAATCATTAACTCGCTGCTTTATCTCTGATCGTCTTTATCTTCCGCCTGATGGAAGCGACTGCTCGTCTCACTCCTCCCTGCAGACTTGTCGTCCTCTTGACTCTTTCTGAAATCCGGCGGTGTAATTTTGCCACATTTATAAAAAATGGTTTTAGATTTCAGTGCTAAAACACACAACAGCGATGTGGAAAGTAGAATAAAATAGTTTTGATCACTGATTACTGAATATTATTCAGCATCTACTGTTAATTAATCCGAATTTGTATCCTGTTTCTCCAAAAGTGAAGTGAAAGTGACTATTTGCCACTCTAGACAAACAGCACACAGTGAACCGAAACAAAATACATCTGCATTAAACACACACACGCACCGTCCAGCAGGGGGCAGACGTATCTGATAACCGCGGAGCAGTGATGGGGGCAGTACCTTGCTCAAATGTACCTCAGGGTAACCTACTGATCTGGAGTTCAAACCCATGACTTTCTGATCCTGGGGCCTCGCCCCTAAACGCCAGACTAAAAGTCCTTTTTGACTCATTCAAAAGGCAGCTGAAACTGCTGCTAAACCGTGTTGGTTTTGTGACCTCACAAAAACTATGACTTGAAAACAGGCTGTTTTTGCAGCTCAGTTTCTTGTATGGACTAAATGGACAAGGAGGTGAAAGTTAAATAAAATAATAAAAATATACTTCAAGCCTTTTTAGCTGCAGCAAACTGATGATATGGGCTCTTTAAAATATTGAAACTAATCGGAATGATGGTCCTCTTCCAGGCTCGTCCCATGGCGAGTGCACCGACGTCCAGCTGAACGGCAGCACCGCCTATGATGACCCGGAAATGGAGCACAGCCACGATTCTGCCTCGCAGCTCAACATGCGCGGCGTCTTCCTGCATGTTCTGGGAGACGCTCTGGGCTCGGTGATTGTCGTGATCAACGCCATCATCTTCACCTTCGTGTGGCAGCCATGTGAGCCCGGCCTGCCCTGCATTAACCCCTGCGTCAACAGCCACTGCACGGACCACCAGCACATCAACCACACGCTGGTGGGGCTGCACGACGGCGAGCACGGCAACCACAGCAGCCCGGAGGGAGACCCTACGCCTCTGTCCACCGCTGGGCCGTGCTGGGTGCTCTACCTGGACCCTACGCTGTGCGTCATCATGGTTTTCATCCTTTTGTACACCACGTACCCGCTTCTGAAGGAGTCGGCGCTCATCCTGCTGCAGACGGTGCCCAAACAGATCGACATGCACAGCCTGAACTCGCGGCTGCGGGAGCTGGAGGGCGTCCTGGCCGTCCACGAGCTGCACATCTGGCAGCTGGCGGGCAGCCGCATCATCGCCACGGCGCACATCAAATGCCACGACCCGGCCACGTACATGGACGTGGCCAAGCGCATCAAGGCCTTCTTCCACGACGAGGGGATCCACGCCACCACCATCCAGCCCGAGTTCGTCACCGTGAACTCCGAGTCGCGGGCCTCCCTCTGCGAGCTCTCCTGCAGAACGCAGTGTGCACCCAAGTTCTGCTGCGGCTCCGCCGACGGACCCAAACCACCCGAGGTCGGACAAAAGGCCATCGCCGGGGGGAGCGCCGCGGCCGCCTCCACCGCCGCCATGCTGGAGGTCATCAACGAGTCGCTGGAGAACGCAGCCAGGGAGCAGGAGGGGCAAGATCAGGGCGCAGCCAGACAAGAGGCCGATGTGATGATCGCCAGAGAGGTGGAGTCGTCCTTGTGAGAGAAAATCGGGACGAAAAGGAGAGGAACAGTGCAATCTTATTTTTATTTTTTTTTAAAGGGGATTCAAAAGGCCTTCAGTGTATTTGAACAGACCTGAAGGGTCAGAAAAGCGCTGTGCTCAGAGGTGACTCTCTCTCTCTCTCTCTCTCTCTCTCTCTGTGTCTCTCTCTCTCTCTCTCTCTCTGTCTCTCTCTCTCTCTCTCTGTCTCTCTCTCTCTCTCGCGCTCTCTCTCTGTCTCACATACACACACCCTGATGCCACTTCTGGACCATAAGTCTGTACTGCCAGTTACCGTGGCGACAAAACTGAAGATAATGTTCGGTATCACTTCTGACCTCTGGCTGACTGTGTGTGTGTGTGTGTGTGTGTGTGTGTGTGTGTGTGTGTGTGTACCAAAGCTTCTTTCTGGATGTTTGTCTGGGTTTCGGGTCACAAGCACGTGCACAACTGCAAACAGAGCTGCTGGGCCAAATTTTGTTGTTTCTTTTGTTTTTGTTTTTTTTTTTAACACCACCATTTTTTATTATTAGTAGTATTATTATTATTTTTATTCTTATTCTTCTAACTACTGTTATTAATAAAGACCCCCCTCTTCCCTAATCCTCCAGCAACAATTTATATCCTGCGATTATTTGTGCAAAAATAATTTATGTATTTAAGTTATTTAGTGATTAAATGTTTTCTTTCTGGAACCTTTAAAAAAAATCCGATTTTAGCGCAGAAAAAGGGGGACGTTCAAATTTCTTCTGCATCTTTAAAGCAGCTCCTTTGCCGTTCTCTTTATTTTATTATTAGTGGGGATTTTTTAAACTGCTGTGTTTTAGGTCACCAGGTCTTTAACCGAAGTCGGTCTGAGGGAGCACCGAAACATTAGAGTCGCTGCCGCGTTCCTCGACCCGCCTCGCCTTGTTGATTCACAAGTTCTGGGAACGTTCCTTCCTGAAAGTCGTGTTTTCAGGTGAGCTGAGGAGTTCGGCAGTTTTAGCTTTTTTTTAAGGGACCTCCAGCTCCTGTTTCTCCAAAACATTTGTGACCAAACTTTCGGCTTTAGGAAGCTTTAGAACCTTCCGATGATGGACGATGATGCAACCAAAACGAGAGGGAGACTCCGAGTCTGGGACTTTATAAAGGGGTTTTAGGGGTCCAGCAACCAAATGAGGAGGAGGATGCTCTGAATTTGCTTTCATTCAAATCTGTCCATCATTTCCACCCGAATAAAACAGACGAACAGACAGCAGTGCAGGTCAGGACGGGTGGTTGATTTCATTTTGTGTTCTGAGTGCTTCATCAGAACACGATCCCACCTTCTCAACGCTTGAGCTGGTCTTGAGCAAAACGTGCCCCAACTCCGTGTCCCACAGCTGGTTTCGGCTGTGGAGACCGTCCTTGTCCTCAGTCTCGCACACGAACAGTAAGGACACTAAATGTCCACAGCAGGGGTGGGGAAACTCCACTTTTGGAGGGTTGGTTTCCTGCACAGGGTGAGTTTCCTCCTCCAAATCTTCACGAGCCACTTTACTCCAAACGCAGCTTCTCAAAAACATCTTTGGAGCGGAGGCAGCCAATCAGAAAAGGGATCACTACACTGTAGCAAAAAAAACACCTGTTTAGGAATAAGAGGATCAAAACGCTCACTAACGAAGAACCTGGGCTGTGATTGGTCGCCTTTTAATTGGTTTAAAGCGGATATGGAATCGCAGAGACCGAGATCACGAGTATCAGGTGATTTGTTTTGCAGCTCTGCTTCTGGGATAAAAAGATTTAGTTAATTTGATGTTTTTGCTCCTTTTTAAATCATTTCTCCTTAAAATTCTCTCCTGTGATCCCAGTTTCTACATTTTATTACATTCAAAATCAGCACCGGCTCACGGTCCCTTTGTTTCACCGACCTCCCCGTAACCCCCACTCAGAAACACAGCCTGTCCCACGGCGTCCCCTCTTTCCCTCCGCTCTGGGACGGTCCCTCAATCACACTTATGCAACGTGCTGGAAATCGCAGGCGTTCTGGACTCTTGCTTTTGTAATCGAGTTACTTTTTTTGTTTGTTTTTTTCTTAAATCGTAGAAGCTGAAACAGCCTCCGAGTCTGTGTGTGCTCACTGTAGTTCTGAGGATTGTAGGTCTTTAGAGTAGAACCACCAGCTGAGAACCGTTTTCTGGTATCTTCATGTTGAAATATATTGTGAATAAACTTGGCTGTTTGGGAACATCATCCAGTTTTCCACGGAGACTGACTTTCTTTCTTCACTCAAACACTAACGAGTATTCGTCCCAATAACACAAGAATAACTCCGTAAAAAGATCTTTCAGTTGATCTTATGATCTGGTTTAGTTCCAGCAGCTCCAGAAAGCACGAACAGGATCTGCTGATTAACCTGAGCGTAAACAAATGCAGATTTGATCATCTGCTATAAATATCTATGAAACTGCATCTTCAGGGTCCGTGGTTTCCTGATCGTTTCTTGCACGACGTGACGTCTCTGATCAAGTTCTCGAATCGTTCACTGCAGTCATGATTACTGTTTCGTTCTGAAATGAAATCCAAACTGAGCAAGAAGAATTCACTCTTTATTTAAACACTCCTCCTCGACTCCAATAATCAAAATCAAAACAAGTTTTAAACGCTGACTATTAAATTAAAGCCAAATCTACAGCCATGCTTTCCAGTTTGCTTCAATAAGTCTGTTCTCCTCCGACTGGAGACGCCAGAACACACCGGCCGACACCACCCAACACACACCAGCAACGTTCCTCGCTTTCTTTTACTTGCAAACACTAAAACGTGTTCTTCGGGGAACGGCAGGTTGGTTTCTTCTAGATTCAAAAGGACTTTCTGTCCATTTCGAACGATTCTGCGTAACTAAACGACTGAAACGTTACAAAGTCGGGGCGGGTTTGGAGAAGCTTTTGTTCAAATGCAGATACTTGGATCAGAGTTACTATTTTACCATCATCAGCGTCCCGTATAAACGGAGAAGTAATGGAAGAAATATGGAGAAGAAATAAAAGGGAAAGGTTTGCGTTGGAGAAGTCTGGTTCCAGTCGCTCTAAAGAAGTCAGTGTTACTCTACAATGAAGTCTTTCACACCAAACTCAGTTACAGATGAATACACCAGTAATGAGACTGCTTCTAACTTAATTACTCACTTATAGATGAATACACCTGTAATGATACTGTTTCTACCTTAATTAGTTATAAATCTATAACGCCTCAGTGTCTATACCTTAATTATGCAGTAACGAATGAATCACTACACCTATATTAATGCATATATCCAGTTTATGCTCTGTTTTAATGTTTAATTATGCAGAGGTTTTTTTTAAGTGATGGATTCCCCTGTAAGGATCGCATGGAGAGAACTGGGCCATAAATTTGTAGGTCTGCAGTCCGTCATTGGTTCAGCGACGACTCTGCTAAACACACGATCACAAGTCTTTTTTTTGTTTGTTTATCATCTGTAACGTTGGTGGAGGTCCTGTAAACCGGGGTTAACGGATGCCCTGCATCGCCCTGCTCTTCAGCAGGTAACTCCCCAAACATGCAGCCGCCTGCGCTTTTCCAACCAGCGTGGGCTCCTGGGATCTGCGGGCCGCTTTCTGCTCAGGCCTCAGGTTCTCCTTGCTGTCGCCTGCAAAGTGGACCTTCTTCTTCCCCGGAGAGGAGTTCTCCGTCTCATCTGTGAGAAGACAAGCAGAGTTAAAACCACAAACCATGTCATCGGTTCCGGTTCCGAGTCCGACTGGCATCGTTCGAAACCACGGGAAAAAAAACACAGCACACGAGTGCAATCACGTCGACAGAATCTGGCAACCCGTATTAAAAATATTGAAAATATTTTTATTAAAAATATTAAAATATTGTATTTTCTGCCAAAAACAGTCGATTACTGACAAACACATGATTGAAAAACTTGGTTGTTTATGAAGCATCAATACAAATAGCACATAAAAAAAAAAAGGTTTATATAATATTGGATCATAGTTAAGGTTATAAATATTGATGTTGTGCTAAATATGACATTTTTTATAGTATTTAAGCTCAATTTTGTCGCTGATTCAACACAAAGTGATGGAGCTTAAAGATCTCCGGCCATTTAAACTGCAAAATGTCTCTTGAGGGATTTCTGAAGGTACAGTTCTAATAAACGTAACCAAGCTTTTCTGATCAAATATTTTAGTGTGCAGTCTTCTTTGGGCACCAACCATCCCATAATATTCTTATATTCTCATGACATTCTTATTATAGTGTCATATCAGCCTGAGACGTTTGGGTCTCTGGATAAAGGATGCGTTTTTTGTTTTTTTTTATGAACAAGATCAATAAAATTCTGCATTTCAAAAGTTTCATTTTCCACTGTGAAGCCACGTAATCGAAATCGTTCACTAAAACGACCCAAAATGCCGTATTTTATTCTGCAGAAAGGGGAGAAACACGTTCGCTGTTAATTATAAAAGCAACGTTTAATACGCTTAAATGAAAGTAGTATCCATATTTTCATTTTAATCCCTGTTCTACCTCGGCCTATGAACTTTACTCACTTTACTGATGTGTTTCCAAAGGTGCTGGATGTAAATCATACATCTTTTAGAAACAAACCACTTCCCACTGGCTAAAGCAGCTCAGTGCAGCGTCCAAGATCAACCCTAGCATCACCAAAACCTTGTAAAAACCACCAGCATCCAGTCCAGCGCTGTAAACACCGCACTTCAGACTGTGAGAATGAATGGTTGATTTTCTAAAGTTTCAAGAAATCACGAGCTACAGCAGCCACGTCTGCAACGGTTTGGCAGTCTTTATTGATTTCGATCTTTATTATCGACATTAAAATGGTTTAAATTTAAAAGTATGTACACCTAGCACCTTTGAAAAAATAAATAACACTATAAACACGAATATGTTTGGGCGGGTCAGCTGTTCTCTGTGTTCAGAGGGTCTAACGGCCTCCGTTTCGCCTCCATACCTCCAGCGTCCGAGCAGAGTGGATGTGGTGCCCTCTGCTGTCTCACCAAGTTGTAGGACTTCAGCAAGCTCTCCGCTCTGTCAAAACAAAACACGAGGTCGTTAATCGGCAGCAGCTTTCCTAAAGGCCCAGGTATCGCTGCTGGTCCTCGAGCGTTCTCATGGAGAACATTTAAGGGTTTATTGGACACAGAACATTGATCTAGTGTGTGAATCATCAGAGGAGTCAAATAATTCAATGGTGCAAATATGAGGCATAGTTTAAGCCTGACGTTATAAATCTAAGATTTACATCCAGAATTTTAACCGAGGTGGTAAAAGGGATGTTTTAGAATCCAACAATCCAATAAAAGTAATGAAACAGCTGATTTGAAGTCAGTGAGCCACAACCAAACTCATCTTCTATATTTAGCAGCAGAGGACGGGCATGGCCAGCACCTGGGGAGCAGTGATGGTGACAGTACCTTGATCAAGGGCATCCTACTGGTCTGGGAGTCAAACCCAAGACCTTCTGTTCCTGAGACCCAGTCCCTAAACACTAGGAAACCACAGCTGCTTTTTATAGAAATCTCCAGTTGTGCAATTATTGGACATAAAATGAAATAAAACAGATTTTTGATCCAATTTTGTATTGGCTTCACTTTGTAAAGGCTTCACACTAAACACATTACAGAGGAAAAGATGGTCATTTGTGGGACGACGACTGTCCCTGTAGTTAAGAAACGTAAGTTGCTCTGGATAAGAGTTTCAGTGAAAAAAAAAAAAAAGAACGGTAAAGGAAGCAATGGCTCGGTTTTGAAAGTGTCAATTTTTGGAGTAAAATGGGCCGAAATAAATCCCGTGCAAGACCAAAATAATTGTGAACGGATGACCTTTCAAAATGTTTCCTTTTCGGTTTTATCCCCAATACGGACTCCCAAATCCCTTTTTTAATTTCGTATTTTATGTTAATCTTCGTTATTGTCTAAAAAGAAAGAAAAATCAACAGCATCACAGCAGAAATGAAAGGGCCTTTTTTACTTATAAATGAAGAATAAAAAGAAATCTAGCCTGAGAATCAGGAATTTGTCCTTTTTACCTGGCAAGTTTCTCGTTCGATAATCTCTCTCTGACGCACAACTCCTGCTCCTTTTCTGTCGGAAGGGAGAAGAGAAAACATCAGCCTCCTTACAGCGAAGACATGATGATACAAAACAGTCCAACATCCCTCAAAAGAGTCTGTTAACGAACCGCTAACAGTTCAGAACAGCATGAGGTCGACTGTGGACAATCCCACACGTTCCACAACTGAACCGTAGATGTATTTCAAAATCATTGCCCACGGAATAAAAGTGAGACGCGTCTCCTCTGAAGGACGTCTGGAGCGTCTGTCTGTGCTGAAAGTGAACTGAATCTCACTCCATATTAATAGAATTAAAGACTATTAAAGCCTCGAACTTCAACTCCAATAAAAACAATCTACTGAAAATAATCCACATGAACTTCACCGCTTCACTTTCATCACCGTCTCTACTAGTTCTCCATCACGGACACACACTCCACACACCCTGAACTCCACCGTCCACTCTCCCTGTCCTCTCTCTCACTCTCCTCCACTCTGTCCTCCACCGGTGGACACAGCAAGTGTCCAAGTTGGGAAGGTGTTGACAGGAGACGATTCCAGATGTTCAGGCGCCGGTGAAGTTGAGTTCTGAGTGGTTGGAACCCCATTATCTAGAAGCTTGTGTGACCACTTACGCTCTAGTCTCTCCTCTCGCTCCTTTAGAGCCTGTTCTCGCTCCCGGAGCGCTTGCTCCTTCAGCCGAAGCTCGATGAAAACGGCATCCAGCTGTTTATTCGGCCCGGGGTCTGCCGATTTCCGCCGCTGCTTCATATCTGCCTTCCGCTGCTCTGCTGCTACAACACTGGAGATTAAAGTGCACTGCAGGATGGAGTCCACAGAGGGACGCAGGTAGTCCTGACAAGAAGACAATAAGACAGGACAGTCAGTATATGAGAAAATCACTAACGGATATGTATAGACCGAGAAAGCAAGCAGGTTGAAATGGGTTTGACAGGAGTGATCTGTGACAGACGGGGACCAGCGAGAGTGAAAGGGACTGTTTACAGGACAATAGTGAGACCAGCTACGTTGGGTGGGTTGTACGGGAGCTGTCAGGAAAGAGGAAAAGAGGAAGACCCAAGAGGAGGCTCATGGATGTAGTGAGAGAGGACATGCAGGTGTGACAGAGGAAGATGCAGAGGACAGGAAGAAATGGAGACGGATGACCCGCTGCGGTGTCCAGCACAAAAAAGTATTTGGTAACCTTTGTTAACTGAGTAAAAGTTCATTTTCAACTACAGCGGAGTACAAATCTGAAGTGGGAAGTTCAACAGATAAAGCGTCCAGAAATGAAGTCCAGCTCCTTTCCTCCTCATGTTGAGATGAAGGAGAATCTGAGGCTGGTGTGATGAAGTTAAACGAACCTTTAGATGAAGCATCCTGGACAGGAGCGTGTTCAGCTCCTCCGAGTATCGATATGGGATCCTCCTGAACTTCCCCTCTTTGATTTTCTCCGCCAGGTCTTTCTGGTTATTGGCTGTAAACGGGGGACTGAAGAGGATTTATGAAGCTGAAACACCACAAGTTCATCAGACAGTTTAACAGCACCGCTCGCGGCGGGTCAATACTCACGATAAAGCACAGAGTTCATACAGCAGACATCCCAACGACCAGATGTCAGACTTCTCGTTGTAGGACATACGATTCATTTGTTCCTGGCAGAAAAGCATTTTAAAGAAATAAAAGTGAGCGGAACCGCAATCACAACACGATGAGCATTTTAATGTAAAATAAAAACATATCGCAGATGAATTCTCTAAAATTATTTACAGAAGGTACTTTGTAGCAAGAAGTTGCTGAATCATGTGAATCATCTATGACAGACAGGTACCAGCAATAGTGAAAGGGAAGGTTTACAGGACGGTAGTGAGACCAGCTATGCTATATAGGTGGGTGACGGTGGTGCTGAAGCAAAGAGAGGAGGTGGAGCTGGAGGTGTGAGGGAATCGAACCCACAATCTTCTGATCCGGGGCAACTCCCTAACCACTAGACCACAGCTGCCCCAGAAGAAGAAGCAGTAGCAGAAGAAGAAAAGGAAGAAGAACCAGGACAAGACAAAGAAGAAGACAAAATACAGAGGTGGAAAAAGAAGAAGCAGAAGAAGAAGTGAGTCCTGCAGAACTGAAGACGCATCTTGTTTGGATTAATGATGCGAAAGTTGTACTGATTAGGTTTTACAGGTAAGAACTGAACTGAAGGAAGAGTATTAAACTCTTCAGTCCGTCCTCTGCTCTTCTCCGCTGAGACGTACTGGAGACATGTAATACGGAGTTCCCACGAATGTTTTAGCGAAGCTGGTGTCGTGCTTCAGGATCCGCGCCAGACCGAAGTCCCCGAGCTTCACGTTCTGTCTGGAGTCCAGGAAGATGTTGGCGGGTTTGAGGTCGCGGTGCAGAACCGTGTTCCCTCCATCACTCCTGTCATGACACTCCTTCAGCGCCAGAGACAACTGAGCCATCACTCGCAGGATAAACTCCTCCTCCAGATACCTCCTACAGAAAGACAGAGAGACAGACACAGAGAGAGAGAGAGAGAGAGAAACAGAGACACACACACACACAAACAGAGAGAGAGAGACAGACACACACAGAGAAACAGAGAGAGAGACATACAGAAACAGATAAAAACAGAGAGAGAGAGACAGAGACAGAAACAGAGATAGAAACAGAGAGAGGGATAAAGAAAGAGAGAAACAGAGAGAGAGACAGAAACAGAGAGAGAGACACAGAAACAGAGAGAGAGAGAGAGAGACACAGAAACAGAGAGAGAGAGAGAGAGAGACACAGAAACAGAGAGAGAGAGAGACACTTGAATTAATGAGAGCACCTATTTTTATTAAAGTTTTTAAAAATGTGTTTTCATTCAAATTAAAAAAATCTTTGTTCTGATTTTCTTGGTTGATGAATCAGAAAAAACTAAAATTTCGCTCAATACTTAATCAAAAATCAAGATCTTCCTTCTTTTTACTGTAAATAAGTTCATTTGTAAATTCTCTTTCTATTCTTTTGTTTATAAACTGCTGCCGTTGGGATTTGGAAATCGATATTTCGATATAAGCCGATGAATCGTTCGTCCCCAGAGTGTCTACAGGACAGCTGTGCATCAGGCTGGACGAGATCTTTAAACAGTAATCAGTAAAAGGTCAGTGGTGAGGAGGTTCTGCTGCAGCCGTGACGTTCTCGGTTCCCACCGTTCTTTGATGCTCTTGCTGATGAGGCTGGCGAGGTCTCCGCCCTCGCAGTACTCCATCACGATGTACAGCGTGGTGTTGGTCCGGTCGATGATGCGGTCGTAGTATCTGACGATGTTGGGGTGTTTCAGCTCCCGGAGGAGGTTCACCTCCGACACCAGCATCTGCTTCTCCACCTCCGCCATGGTGCCGTAATCCAGCTCCTTCCACACCAGAACCTAAAACACAGAAACAGGACGTCTCAGGGCTGGACACTGTCGCCAAAAGCCACGATCACCACACTGTAGACATGAGTTCTGCTCTAGTGTTTAGGATCAGAAGGTCATGGGTTTGAATCCCAGACCAGTAGGTCATCCTGAGGTTCCCTTGATCAAGGTACCCTCCCCATCACGGCTCCCTGGGTGCCAGATATGTCTACCCCCTGCTGGACGGTGTGTGTTAAATACAGAGGACGGATGTGTTTGGTTTCACAATGAGTGTTAGTCACTTTCACTTTTACGACAGGAGAAGAAGGAGCCGCTCGTGCCACAGAAATGTGAATGCGGTGTTTATGGTCAACATGTTTACACTCAGTCCTGTAAAACCGGATTCGTTCTGCTCTTCTTCTTCGACTTGAAGCTGCTGTTTTGTTTACTGACAGGATCACGATGTGCTCAGAATATTGTGGTTGTTGTTTTTTTTTTTGGGACGTTAGAAACTTTTAGACCTCCAGACCCACAGTCACACGGATTAGATTCACTTCCATTCCACAGTGGAACATTCGTCTCCAGGTCTTCCTGTCTTCTGCATCTTCCTTTTTCACTCCTGCATGTCCTCTCTCACCACGTCCATAAACCTCCTCTTTGTTCTTCCTCTTCTCCTCTATCTTCAACATCCTCCTGATATCCTCCTTGTCTCTCCTCTGGACATGTCCAATTGTGTTGTTTTACATGATATTAGATTAGCGCTAAATCAGGATTTATCTGGGTCGACATACTGGAATAAAACCTGAAATGTCAAAATGTAAAGAGTGCTGTAACTTTTGCACAGGGTGCGTTTTTTTTTTCTCGTTGTGTTTAATTCAGTAATAAACAGCAGGAATTCTCTGCACACGTCGAGCCGTTCACTGAACCATTCCGTCCTGCACGGGACTGTCCTGGCATTTATGTCCAACGTCCTCTCCGTCTCTCTCTAAACCTCAGTTAAAGACTCCTCTGTCTGTTCTATTCCTCTTCTCCCTTTTCCTGATCCCTTCATCCTCTTTGTCTTTCCTGCCTGGTGTCCAAAAATTCTGCAGTTGATCATCACGTTTGATCAGTGAAGAGAAACTTGGGTTTGAGAAAAATCAACTTTATCCCTCTATAAATAAACTTTAATAATAATAATAACAATAATAATAATCAAGCATGTTAATAATAATGATGCTGTATTTATTGTGCTGGATTATCTTGTTCCGCATTCATGGTACATTTTTGTATTTTAAACTGTCCAGCGCTGAATTTAATGTGTATTAATCACACATTCGATACATTGTATTTATGTAAAATTCATCTTGTTTTTATTCACCCACTGCATAATTCTGTGGCAAAGTATATTTTATATGTTGAAATATATTGTGCGGTATTTTTATTGTATTTTATTATATTGTGCTGTATTTGTCAGACTGTTTTATATTTATTTTTCAGTCCTTGTACAGAAGTTTCCACTGCAAACTCAGTAGGATTATATTTATTCAATGTTGTATTTGTAACGCACAAGGCTGTATTTACTGTCATGTATTTATTTTACCACATTGTGTTGTTTTAAGGTGTATTTTTGGAACTGCAAGATCAAGTATTGTTTATTTGTAGTATATATGTATATGTATGTAGTATAAATGAGTTTCTATTTGCACTCAATGTCTATCAATACACGATGACGATGAAGGGGTCTAGGGGTAGGGAACATGTGGCCATTTGGGACACAGTCAGTGGTTCAGCTGAATTATAGACACTGTTGTTAATAGCCCATGTTCCCTTACAACACAGCACACTTTGTTAATACATAAATGTTGGAACAAAAATCCGCCACGTGTTTCCAAAAAGCAATTTTTGCTGTACTCACAGGGCGCGTCCCAAACTGCACGCTTGTAGGCTAGATAGTGCGGAAGTAAACAGCGCGCCGCCATTAGCGCGGCATTGAGTGGTCTAGTGTGCGAAGTGCGCGGTTTGGGACGGAGCCTCACAAGATTAGGCTATATTCTTGGAGTGCAGCTGAGCAAACAGAGGTCGAGACAACCGCGTTTTGAACTACAACTACATTTCAGAGCGTTAAATGTGAGCGGTTTGTGTTTAGTGCGGTGTGTACCTTTCCGTCCGATTTCCTCCGTATTTTCTGGCACTTTCCGTAGGAGCCGGAGCCGATAGTGCCCAGCACCTCGTACTGCTCCGTGTGGGAAGGCATTCTCAGCGCAGTCCTGCTCTAAAAAAGCGACTTTTTAACGTGTTTCAACCTTAGACGGAAAACGTTTTTGCTGAAGTAGCGCCGCGTCTGTTTACAACGGCTTGCACCGGTTTAAAACGGCCACGCAAAATCTGCGATCTGATTGGCTGAGCTCGCAAGCCCAGCGCTGATGCCATTGGCTGAGAGCGGTCGCCCGTTGCCTAGTAACACCAACGGAACTCAAAGTGGGTGACGTCGATTTAAAGGGACAGCGCGCTCATCCGGGTCTCAACCGTGTGTCCAAACACAAACTCCATATTTTCCTTTTTAACACTCTCCTCCTCTAAGATCAGCTTTTAAACGGAAGATTGTGGGTTCAAACCCCTTACCAGTAGGTTGCCCTGAGGTACCCTTGAGCAAGGTACCGTCCCCGTAACTGCTCCCCGAGCAGCTTTCATAGCTGCCCCCTGCTGCTAAGTGATGGGGACGGTACCTTACTCAAGTATTAGCAAAACAGTCTCTGCTCTGTGTCGACTGAATGTCCTCTGGTAATTGTCTTCGCTTGTGTGGTTAAAAATCAGGATCCAAGTTGTCTTATGAGCAGCGCGATGGTCCAGGGGGAACCGTGTTGTCTTCTCCTTCCAGCTGTGCTCATTAGGTGTCTCTGCAGCAGATCTCCATTTCTTCCTGTCCTCTGCATGTCCTCTCTCACCACGTCCATAAACCTCCTCTTTGGTCTTCCTCTTCTCCTTTCTCCTGGCAGCTCCATCTTCAACATCCTCCTCCCGATATGATCCTCGTCTCTCCTCTGGACATGTCCAACAGTCTCGCTTCTCTAACTTTGTCCCTAAAACATCTAACCTGATCTGTCCCTCTAATATACTCATTTCTAATCCTGTCTATCCTCGTCCTCTTTACCTCCCGACACCTCCAGCTCCGCCTCCTGTCTTTTCACCGTCTCCAAACCATATGACAATGCTGGTCTCACTACCACCCAGTAAACCTTTTCTTTCACTCTTGCTGATACCAATCTGTAACAGATCACTCATCACTCTTCTCCACCCATTCCAACCAGCCTGCACTCTCTTCTCCTCTCTTCCACACTCGCCGTTACTCAATTGTTGACCAAAAGTATTTAAACTCCTCCAGATCTTCACCTTCCAGGTTCTCCCTTTCGTTCGCACTCAAGCTCAACAAAAAGCTGCCACGTTAACCTCAAAAAGTCATTTTTTGTTGGACGATAACGTTATTTATACTGTAGAATCAACTCTTCACTTAATAAAGGAATAAATGAGGGTGTCAGTTTGGTCCCCATCTCAGAAGGGTTAACGAGTGGAGACAGGCCTGTTTCTAAACCTCCATCAGCAGCCGTGCAGCAAGACCTTCCTCTTCCTCACACACAGATCACGGTCCTGTTAACCTCAGAGATCATGTCCACATATGCAGAACAAAAATTAAATTAAAAAATTTAAATACTTTCATTTTCGCTGTTTGAAGGTAGAGCACTTTAAAATAAATGAATAAATAAAAGTAAAAAATCCAAAATCAGCCCCAATGCAGTCACTCAGACGCTTCGTTGATATTTATCGTTTTTATTCCAGCACAATTAAATCCTGTGTCGTAAAATAGCTGGGGAAGGGTGGAGGGAGAGGGGGGTAGGAGTATAAAATAAAAACTAAAGACCCATCTGGAGCAATATGTTAAAATTCCTAATCCCACCCACCCTGTTCCCCCACAAGAAAAAAAAAAAAAACCCTAAAACTGCCCCCTTCGTCTCTCCCAATGGAAAGACGGTGACGACAGAACGCGGACTGGTCTCTCCTTCCCTTCTCGGATTGGTCGAAAGTGCCAGCACGTTTCCCAGCCTGCCTCGAATGCTTTCCGCAATTTTCCGGCTATGAAGCGTCCCTGCATCATTTCAGTCTTCAGCAAGCTGGGGGTGGGAAGAAACAGAAAAAGAAAAAAAAAAAAAAAAAAAAAAAAAAGCTTTCCCACAGGATGACAATGGTTAGGAAACGACCGTTACAATCTACTCACTGGTGTAGCGGGATGCAGACGCGGACGTCTCGTTATTGCTGGACTGCTCCCCAAATCCCTTTTAAACAGTCCCCCCATCCAAAACCAAAAAAGCTCCCCTTTCCTGTTCCTGTCACTGGACAGGCGAAAGGCCTAAACATGGTCATGAGTTTGAGAGAAACATCTCAACGCGATGGAAGCAGGTCCCATTTAGAGCCGGGCGGTTCTACTGCAAATTGCTCTCCTAAACGTCCTGCAGTAATAAAGAATCTTCCATTTTTCAGACAGATCCCACTTCAACTCCCCCTCATTCAAACACAGACGTCCATGTACGGCGATCAGCCGTCTGAGAGCCTTGCTCACGTGGTTTCTGTCGCTTTACGACCCTCTTGTATCTACAAATATGGACTCCAGGCTTCAGGGCTAAAAGCAAAAGCGCCGGCAGCTACTGTTCCTATGAATTTGGTGAAACTGAACCACACAAGCAAGTCTGAGATGCTGCACAGACGAATGAGTCATGGGGCTTTTCCACTGGCACCAGGAACCAAGCCTACCAGAGCCGTACACCAAAGTGTTTTTCTTTTTTAATCTCAAATAAATGGAGCCCTAACAGAACCGGACCTGTGCGGGCAAGAAAACCGTGATGTCTCCACCCACAATCGGGATTGATTGGGTCACTGTCGTCTGATTAAATGGCAAGAAGATGCTATTTCTTTATTTTGGGGAAAAGCCCCACAACTGCAGTCACGGTACCATATCGTTTAAACAGCAATCGCAGCGTCTTGTCTGGGTTTACCGTCGCTGGAAAACAAGATACCAGGACGTCCCAAAACAACGTCAAAGCAGGCTGTACACCAGTACAGTGGGACTCGGGACCTGGTGGCAGTGGAAAGACATCCATACATATTTATTTTCCTAGATTTGAAGTTAGGGGAGTACATTTGGATTTTTTTTTTTTTTTAAAAAACAAACTGCAGTAACATGACAGACACAGGCAACAGCCATTGGTCAAGTGAAGCTTTGTGGACGCCACTGCTGCTTTGGTTCCTAAATCAGCTCCAAAATTAGAAAATAAAGGATGCAGATGCACCCAGGTATGGAGAGAGATGTCTAGAAAACACCAGATGTATGTGAGGTCTATTGTTATCGCTTTCATAAACATTCATGATATTTCAAAAACTAAAAACAACTCCAAGCGTCATCGGACTGCAGCGCTGGCGTCACACACGCGGACTCTACCTCTGCTTTTATGTACAAGACTGAACAAAATCGGGAGGACAGAAAACAAAATTAAAAGAATCAATAAACAGTGATTTTTTGCCAACACTCTGATATAACGTACAGCAATCCGACAATTATAGGCATCTAAAAAATAAAATAAAAAAAAAAAAAGTCGACTGTCACGCACACTTCGGCAGGTTATGCTGTTAGAAATTTACAGTAATGACACCTGTAAGCCTAAATTTGTCTCCTCCCCCCCCCATTTGCTGCATTTCAACATTATTCAGTTTTTCATTCAGTCAGAAGAGTCTTTTATTTTTTGAAACCGGTAAGATCCCCCGTCAGCACTCAGACCCTAAGCATATGGCTTAATTATATCTGTAAAACATCAAAATATATTTAGACTACGGCGAGGGAGGGCGCGTAATTTTTCCTATTAGCAGTTCAGAGTGTACTGAGGTGTGTGTGTGTGTGTGTGTGTGTGTGTGTGTGTGTGTGTGTGTGTGTGTGTGTTAGGGTAAAGGGGAATGAATGAGGTCCCCTAGCAGTTAGCCATCAGTCATCATCTCGTCTCCGCGTCCTCTGTCCCACGGGCGGCCGTTGTAAACATGGACAACCATTCAGTCGGCTCTCGCAATACTGTCTACACACAGACACGAAGAACTCTGCGCACGGACGACACACGAGACAAACGACACCGACAAAGAAAAGAGAAACAAAATCTAGTGATCGCAACGCACACAGCAAGGCTGTTTCCACAAATACAGGACAGGCGATACGGATCGATAGTGCAATGAAAGTCTGGGGGACGACCTGTGGGCTTGGGTGGCGGTTCCCCTCGTCCGTTTCAGTCTGTTCAGTCAGGGTAAAAAAAAAATAAAAAAAATAACAGGAAAAAATAAAAGCATCCTTTGGAAACTCTTCTCAGTAGGTCCGTGTAAAGAAGAGGAGGTTAGTGTAACCCATGGCAGAAAAAAAGAAAAAAAAAAATCTAAAAGGGGTAAAAATGTCAGAAACTATATCTGGCTTATTTCCTGAGCCTAATTTTTGATTGTAGACTTAAAAAAAAAAAAAAAAAAAAAAAAAAGTGTGTCCGCATGTGCATGAGTAAACATTGAGACGTGCATAATATAGAATATATATGTATGTATGCATGTGTGTGTGCGTGTGTGTGTAAACAGGTTTCTTTTTCTCTTACATATTGAAATGGTGGACATGAATGTCTACTGCAGGGCGGCCTGTGTGTGTGTGTGTGTGTGTGTGTGTGTGTGTGTGTGTGTTTCCAGACAGGTTGGAGGTTGGGATTTAGGATCAAATTCAACATTGCAGATGCTGCTTTGCATCGCTTTTGCGAATGTCCGTCCGTCCTGCTGTCCACTGAGCGAAGACGCTGTCCAACAGATCCAAGGTCAGCTCAAGGTCAGCAGCGATGGCCCCCTTTTATCCTTTTATTCCTTCTTCATCCTCCACGCTGCTCCCTCTCTTCCTCTCCGTCTTCCTCACCACAGCAGGGAGAAGAACCAGCAGTAGACGTGCTGAAGGACGTTGTACCACATGTAGCCGGAGGCGAAGGCGAACGATTGGACAGCGCAAAGCCACACGGGGTCAAGGGTCATCTCTCGGGAAACTGCTTGCTTCTGGCCTTTGGGTGGAGGGAAGGCTCCTTCAAAACACAACCGGAACAGATCGGAACAGTTACAGAACAACGGATAAAGGATACTGAATAGAGTAGAGACTGAATTCAGAGTAGATACTTTATATTAAAAAAAATATAACATACTGAACTGTAGACATTAGATAATTCATTCAGAGGAAGTTTTGAATCATTTACAGTAGATACTGAAACCTGTAGTAGATAATGAACAATTCAAAGTAGATTTTGAATCTTTAATTTGTTGAAACTGAATAATTCAAACTAGATTAAACGATTCACTCTAAATATTGAATAATTCATAGATAGTGAATAATTAAGAGTAGTCAATGAATAATTCATTTCAATTACGGAGTAATTCATAATAGATAATGAATCATTTAAAGTGCATCCTGAATAATTCATACTGGACGCTGAAAAATGTACAAGATGTACGACTGGCTGCTAATTACTTGGCTGATCACATTCAGGATTGTTTCAGGCCCTGAAAGATCAGGGTTTTTATTTATATACTGCTTAATGAGCACCCTTACCCTCGTTCACAATCATTTTTTATTCAATTATATGCTTTAATGGAGCATTTTTCCATCATTGTCCAGTGGAAATTTTGGAATTCAGTTTCTTCCTCGTTCCGTCTCATTAATACACTGCATTTATCTTTTGATTTTACTGGCCTCTTTTAAACCTCTGATTATTAAATTACTCTTTTCTTGGTGACCTGCAGTGACACTTCAGCGCAGCATCTTAAGGGTTAAATAAAGAGAATGCTCCAGATCCAGATGACTCACCTGTCTGGTAAAAATGGGCCAGAAGTTCCTCTTTCTCTACAAATCTCTGATAGAGCCAGTCTGTCAGAGCCTCCGTCTCCACCGGGACGTCTTTAATGGGGTACGTCCTGAGAATCAGAGAGACAGACAGACAGACAGACAGACAGAGAGAGACCTTTAAACATCAAGAAAACTGCATGAAGGAAGAACTGGATGTTGTTTGCTTGTTTTAAGGTTAATTCATAAGCATTTCTATTTATTTGACTTTAAGAACTTGGCTGTTTCTGTTTAACTCTTTCATTTTAGAAAAACAAAATTTTTCTGCCATTGTATTGACTCACATAAATCACTGACATTTTATGAACGTGGTTTGTTAAAAAAAAAAAAAAAAAGAAAAGAAAAAAAAAATTAAATACACATTTTTCAACAATAGGTCACACAAATCTGTTCCATAAGCACTTCATAAAACTTTTTGGAAAATGTCTAGATGACTGCTGCTACAAATAGTTGACATTTCCGAGGATTAGCCAGGATTAGCTCAATTATATCTGGAATAAGCTCGGGTTTAGTTGGCGTTCATTTCAGAAATAGCTGAGTTCAGCTCAGTTAAACCTGGGATTAGCTCAATCATAGCCAAAATTATCTTGGTCAAAGTAGGGTTCAGCTCGGTCATGGTCGGGGTATGATCAGTCAAAGTCGGCCTTAGCACAGTCAAAGACGAGATTAGCTCAGTCATAGTCGGTTTTAACTGTGTCATAGTTAGAATTAGCACATTCATAGTCGGACTTAATTAAATTTTAGTCAGGATTAGCTCAAAGTGGGGTTCAGTTTGGTTCTGCTCAGTCATAATTAGTCCGGTTTAACTCTGTCATAATCTGGTTTAGCTCAGCCACAGCTGGGTTTAATTCAAAGTCTGGTTCTGCTCAATCATAGTCGTCTTTAACACAATCAACGACGGGATTAACTCATTGTCGGGTTTAGCAGTCATACACGGGATCAACTCAAAATTGGATTTCTCTCTATTAAAACCAGGATTAATCTTGGAGTCAGGCTTAGATCAGTAATGTGGCAATTGGTACACAGTTTAGATTACTTTACTCCAGGACTTGTTGTCCCAGCCTATAACGATCAGCCTATGTCTCATAATCCAAAAAGCTCTTATTTCTTAAGCCCCTGCACTCTTTTAGCTTCAACAGCCAATCAAACACCCTAAAAAAGTCCATCTTAAAACTACTGAGAATACTAAAACAAACAACTGAGTACTGAAATGATTCGGGCAGCCCTGATCACTGATGCGGTAACCCCCGGTTTAAAAAGGCAGAAGCTCAGCAGAGTTAAAGATGCAGTGAGGCAGAAAGACAGGCATCGAGCGCTCCGTCAGGAGGAGATCAAATCCAGCCAGCCGCCGAGTGATGAGCTGAAGCAGCGCTGGACTCATCTCGGCCTCCAGGCCTTTTCAAATCCGCGCTAAGCCTCGGTATTTCTGCTTATTTGTGCTGGTCATTGGAGCGGCTGCTGCGTGAACAGCTTGAGGAAGTGCAGTCGCGGCACTAAAGAAAGTGCTGAGGAGGAAACGCACACGGCGGCGACCCATCAACACTCAGCAGAGTCAACGGCGACACGTAACCGCAGGTGAACCCTGGAACAATACACAACCTGCCTGGACGAGACAGGAATAAAAGACAGCGGGAAGACTGTCCCTCCAACGTTCACTTAATTCCGTCCCGATGACCTTTAAAAGGATGATTTTAAAAAGGTCAATACACAACGTAGAAAAAAAAAAAAAAGATATAGCTTTTCATAAAACATCATCCAAGTCCTAAAAGATCTGATTTAACAAATGAGACCAAAATATTACAATTGCCCCTTTATTTAATGAGAAAAACTTACACACAAAAAAAACAACAACAACAAAAGTACATTAACCTTTGAGGACCGGAAGAAATGAAAACAGAGGACGAACTTCATTTACGGATTTGTTTTTGGGCAGCGGTGGTCTCGTGGTCAGGGAGTCTCCGGATCAAAAGATCGTGGGTTTGAATCCCAGACTAGTAGGTTGCACTGAAGTACCTTTGAGCAAGGTACCGCCCCCATCACTGCTCCCTGGGCGCTTTCAATAGCTGTCCCCCTGGTGCACGTATGCGGGTGAAATGCAGAGGTGTATTGTCGTGTGTCTCACCGTGTGCTGTGCTGCGTTTCATTTGACTTTCACTTTTTTGATGGTTACTTGGGTTGTTAGACATCTGGTACATTTACTGAGAAAATGAATCGTCTTCTCCTGTTGACGTGCCACAGCAGATCGTCCATCTCCAGGTCTTCCTGTCCCCCTGCATGTCCTCTCTCACCACATCTATAAACCTCCTTCCTCCTCTCCTCTTTCCCGGCAGCTCTGTTCTCAGCATCCTTCTGCTGATATACTCCTCGTCTCTCCTCTGGACATATTCAAACCAACACAGCCTTGCTTCTCCGAATTTGTCTCCTCGTCTCCTCTAACACTCTCATTTCTAATCCCGTCCCTCCAAATCTCAGCATCTTTAACTCTGACACCTCCAGCTCCACCACCTGTCTTTTAATCACCGTCATCAACCCGTATAACGTGGTTGGTCTCTCCATCAAACCATAAGCCTTCCCTTTTACTCTCACTGGTCTCCGTCTGCCACAGGTCACTCCTGTCACTCTTCTCCTCCCGTTCCAACCTGCCTGCACTCTTTTCCGCACTCGCCGTTACTCCGTTGTGTTCGTGGACATGCTTTCTGCATGAGGCTGATCAGACGAATGAAGTAATGTTTACTGCACACGGATGAACATCAGCTGTGTTTGCGGAGCATGTTTGTAAGCTCGGTGACAAATCGTGGCCGTTTTCACAGCCTGACAGAAATCACTGCCATTTTCACAGCGAGTGCCGGGACCTCGTACCGAAACAGACTCGCCTGCTGCTGATCAGACGCAGCCACAACAAGCTTTCCATCAACGTGAAGTTTTACTCCTCGCGTTCATGTGGTTCACCAAAGACTCCAGATGTTGATGGTGAAGATGGTGACGTCTAACAGGTGAGGTATCTCTAAGAAAGGTGTCGGTAATCAAAACTAAACCATTACATCATATAAAGTTATATAAAATATAAACTTAGAGTATTAAATGTTTGTGTTACACTTGAAAAGGCTCTGATTCTCCAAATTTCAGTTCAGCAGTGTCTGAAACACACATGACTATAATATATTAATACATAACTAAAATATAATACATGACTATATATATATATTATGTATAAAATATGAGAGAGAGAAGTGAAGTGAAAGTAAAAGTGACTATACTTGTCAACGAAATGCAGCCTCTGCATTTAACCTACATATATGTCCAGCAGGGTGCAGCCATTTAAAGCACCCAGGGAGCAGTTATGGGGACGGTACCTTGCTCAAGGGTACCTCGGGCAACCTACTGGTCTGGGATTCGAACCCACCACCTTTAGATCCTGTGCTCACGTTCCTCTAAAAGAAAGCTGCTCAGCTGTTAAGATCTTAAACAATTACAAACTAGAGTGGACAAATTGTGCTTTCAGTAAATTAAAGGGCCCGTATCTAATTTTTATGTGATGTCACAAAAAAAGCTCCTTTTATTAGTCCTCCCATTCCCACTAATAGGGTTTATCTTAAATAGTAGAAAACAGATTCATAGATATTTCAGTCTTAAAGGCCCAGTAATTAAAAACAGCCTCTCTAATTCTAGGAGCTGCGATTGGTCACCCTGTTGATTAATGGCATGTTGTGGCCATCTGTATCTCTACAGACCAATGATGCGATGAGTTAGGAATGACATGGACCGTCACTGTGAACACACACACCATCCAGCAGTGTGCAGCCATATCCAGTACCCAGGAAGCAGTGATTGGGATGGTTCCTTGCTCAAGGGTACCTCAGGGCAACCAGCTGGTCTGGGATTTGAACTCATGACCTTCAGATCCTTCAGACCACCGCTGCACCAAGAAACAATGCATTGTGTAGCCCTCTGACAATTAAACATTGGGATTCAAATCATTTTGAGAAACTTTGAGACCCCAAAATCGTCCCAGTCATTCTGAGTGATGGACTAAAGCTTGTCCTGCTCTTCCTTTATTGAAGGAGTGTGTTAAGCAGCTTGTCTGCCAGAGGGGGTCCCCACTGAGTCAGACAGTCTCCCTGTCTCTCTCACACACTCCAATCACCTTCAAACAGACTAGAGGTTACATTCCCCTCTGAAGAACAAACCCAGCTCACCTTGACGGGACACCTTGTCGCCCAATGCAAAGAGACACACAGCAGTGATGGAGACGTCGGCTTAAAGGTGGGCGAAATGGCAGATACACGTCAACACGATACTTAATTATGAGCTGGGACAAAAAGCGCCGCCGTGTTTCTGCTTTCAGAGGATTAGAGTTTATTCCAATTTATTTTTCATGTCTTCTTCTGATCTAAATCAGTTCTGAACAGAGAAATTTAACAGCTTTGTCCCTCCCAAAGACCCTTCAAACAAATACACTTTCATTTTGTCCCCGAGGTCCCCTTGTGTGCAAAAGACATTAAGTCTTAATTCACCTCTAAAGGACCATTCCCTGCCTTCTTTATTCTTTTGAGATAAACAGACTGTCACTGCACCTTTACATGCAAATGAGCTCTGTTTTGACTGGCTACCTGGCTAGAGACAGGATGTCCCACATTTTAGGACCTTTCAGCAAGAAGAACGTCGCAACAGACGTTCTGCTCTTCAAAATCGAAACACAAAAGAAGCACTAACAAGCGCAAGACTGGGCTTCATTTTCATAAAACGTAATGTGTACCCCAGCAGGGGGCAGCCTTACATCCAACACCCGGGGAGCAGTGCTGGGGGCGGTACCTCAGTAGTACCTATTGGCCCAGGCTCTTCATCACACTATTTGCTAATATGTACACACTGACACTTTACATGTTCCATCTTTTTCCCCCCATTAGTGGTTCGGGAGTCGGTCCCAGGATCAGAAGATTGTGGGTTCAAACCCCTTACCAGTAGGTTACCCTGAGGTACCCTTGAGCAAGTTACCGTCCCCGTCACTGCTCCCCGGGCGCTTTCATAGCTGCCCCCTGCTGCATGGTGTGTGTTTGTGTGCGTGGGTTAAATGCAGAGGTCCAATTTCGTTGTGGTTCACTGTGTGCTGTGCTGTGACCTCGCTATAACAAGAATAGTCACTTTCACTCGGTATATCCCGTGTACTTTTGTATTTACATATTTATATAAAATCTGTGCACAACAGGCTGTTCTGCAAAACATTCATTCATATTTACACTTTGTGTTTCATTTTTCCTTTTTTTTATATTTAAGTATATCTGCATATTTTATTCTTATTCTATTTTATATTTATCATTTATTATCCTCTGCTGTATGCAGGATTAGTTCTTATTTTTTTTTTATTTCATGCCCACAACCCTTCGATCATGAGACCTGGTGCACGGGTCCCACACTGTCTCTGCACTGTCAGCAACATCCAGACTGTTTGAGAATGAAAAAGAGAAGACGACAATAAAAACATCCCGTCCTGAAGGCCTGACCAATAGGAGATCTCTCTGGGTCATATCTACATTCAATCTAAAATAATCATGAGGATCAATAATCATGAGGATCACACACAGGGCTGATTCGACTGACTAAAATATTCATCAATCGAATTAGGGGACATTGTCTTAATTCCCTGAAATTATTTGCTATCTCTTAAAGCGAGGGAGGTCTAAAGGAAAGGGCTGCAGGCTAAACAGGCTACATGCTAATGCAAATGTTTAAGCTCAGTTTAAGACGCCCTGATTAAGTATTAATAGCATTTGTAGAAGTAAGAACAGCCACGCCCCTATTAGAGGACATTAGCAGTCAATATAAAAGGAAAACGCACTGCAGTACCAATTTATTGTGGTTCTGTCAGTCACAGCAGCATGAACAGAAGACTAAAAAAGAGAAACCTGAATTGGAAAAAAAAAAAAAAAAAACACTAAAGCTAGCCAGCGACGGCCGTTAGCTGATGATTGCTAACTGATTATTACAATTAATTATAGCTGGTTGATTTTGCTCAATTTGGGGCAGCAGTGGTCTAGTGTTTAGGGACTAGATCCCAGGATCCCAGGGTCATGGGTTTGATTCCCAAACCAGTATGCAGGGAATCTACAGAGACCCTGATATTGATCAAGGTACCATTCCCAGCACTGCTCCCCGGTTGCTTGAAATGTCTGCCCCCTGCTGGACGGCGTTTGTGGGTTAAATACAGAGGATATGTTCGGTTGTGGTTCACAATAACAAACCGTCACTCACTAAAGAGGGTTGTATTCTGGTGAGAGTAATTTAATAACCTGTTACTCCCCCAAAAAAAAACAAAAAAAAAACACTGAAATATTAACACTTCCTGTTCATTTATTTTTTCCACTTTTACAGGCTGTAAAATTACTGCGTCATTTCTGAGCAGAAAACTGTCTGTAAGATATCTGTGCAAATCTGTGCAAAATGTGGCCACTAAACACCTCAAAGGGGAACGTAGTTTATTATATTTTCGCTCAACTGTCCATATAATGCTGTGGTTCACGTGGGACATTTCCTTTGTTTCATTAGTCCTGATCCCTCTCTCCGATAATTAGCCCCAAGTTGCCAGATATTGGGATGGGGTCTCCGAGACTCCCCGGGGAGGGCGGGTTTCTTCACTCCAATAATGAGCATCAATGTTCCCGTCCGAGTCTCAATATTTAAATAAACCTCTCTAACGCAGCGTGCAGGAGAATTCAATACAACTGCAGACCTGCACTGAAGATTATATTAAAAATCTATTAGTTATTTTTTCAATTAACAGTTGTTTTTAAAATATACAAAAACTTTTTAAAAACAGATTAACAAAACAGTTTTATAAAAGATCACTGCGCTTGTTTAAAACAGAAAAACAAACGTTTTATTATAAATTCAATTCATTTAACTGCAGGAACTCAAACAAAAACTATAAATAATTAATTTATTTGTATTTATTTTAAGACTATAAAGTAGGATGAGACTAAAATACTTCCCCTTGTGTGATATAAATTATGCAGGTATTCTGTTCTGGACTAAATGCCCTAATTTTGCTATTAATGTGGTTTTAAATAATCTCGTGCTCTCTCTTGTATACACACACACACACACACACACACACGTGTATGTATACACATATATACATGCTTTCAGAAATGGAAGAGTTCATTTATTTTCATCAATCAACAAAATGCAGTGAATGAACAGAAGAGAATCTAAATCAGATCAATATTTGGTGTGACCACCCTTTGCCTTCGAAACAGCATCAGTTCTTCTAGGTACACTCGCACACGGTTTCTGAAGGAACTCGGCCGGTCGGTCGTTCCAAACATCTTGGAGAACTGAGCACAGATCTTCTGTGGATGTAGCTTCCTCACATCCTGCTGCTTTGAAGGTAAAAGGTAGAAGCACCAGATATTGATCTGATTTAGATTTTTCTTTTGTTCCTAACTTTGCATTTTGTAAATTGATCAAAATAAACAATCATTAATATATAATCCATATATATATGGGATTACCGAACCACTTCACCAGCTCAGATTTAGGTGTAGATGTTAATTGGAGGAATTTAAGTAAAGACTAGATACTGACTGACAGACTACATTCAGGGTAAAGCAGAACACAGTACTTTGAAAGTTTCCAACGAAAAAGAAGAAAAATAATAAAATCAACCCTTCAATGTCACACGGGACCAAGCACGATCGACTCCCACTCAACCTCAGATTCTTTTCCAGCTCAAACATCTGCAACTGGGCTTACTGGTGAAACATGCTAAGCGATAACGCTGCTGCGCTCTGCCCAGATGTTAGCTTGATTCCTGCTTTCGTTCTTTGTTCACTTTATTTTTTTTTTGCGGTCCTGGGCTCAGCAGCCATCTGCTCTGCCGTATTCGCACTTTCCCTGCCCGACGGAAACAGTCCAGACCTTCTTCCTACTTTTCCTTTTTGCGGGCGCTCTATTTCAAGGGAAACAAGAAGCAAACAGGCGAGGTAGGTCAGCAAAAAAAAAAAAAAAACAGACTGCCAAACACAAAAGGAAATAAGGTTTTGATTTTGTTAATAAAACAAAAAGGAGGCCAATAAATAAGGAAGCGGTACGACTTTACACCCTGGGCTGCTGCCACGCTTCATTGAATCATTCATACAGCAGTGTTACACTGCTGACGCAGGACTGGCCTGTGGACACCTGCCACACACACACACACACACACACACACACACACACTTACCCAGTTGGCAACACCCTGGACATTCACCTGAAACCCAAACATGCACTAAAGGTCAGCGTGACACTCAGCAAACACTGAGTGGAAACCACAACTGTGGAAAACAGGCGGCGGAGAAGGAAACAGCACACCGTCCATCTCCTGTTTCTAAACAAACTCTTTCTTCTTCTTTCATCTGATTTCGTTAGGTGTCTCCATGTCTTCCCATCTTCTGCATCTTCCTCTTTCACACCTGCATGTCCTCAGTCACCACATCCATAAACCTCCTCTATTTCCTTCCTCTACTTCAACATCCTTCTCCTTGATATAATCCTCATCTCTCCTCTGGACATGTCCAAACCACCTCAGGCTCGCTTCTCTAATTTCGCCTTTGTCTCAAACTGTCCAACCTGAGCTGTCCCTCTAATTTACTGGGTCCCATCGCAATCTCAGCATCTTAAGAAACGAGCGCTGACAGGAAATGTCAGACTCAAACTGTGCTGGTGTTTAAAGTGGACATAAAGGACACAAGCACATGAAAACAAACCAACAGTCAGCTTACATGACCCTGCATCAACCTAGTTCAAATAAAAGTTCAACCGTCCCAACCTAGAATGTGCATGAAGACGGAGAAATGTAGCACAACTAAAAGATTACCAAGGTTTCAGACTTTCAGTGCAAAAGAAGTTGTTTCATCTCATAATTGAAAAAATAAATTAAGTTTGAGAAGATTTCCACGCTCTTCGTGAAGAAACCTGCAGGAGATCAATCTTCTTTAATTACTGACGAGATCAAAAAAGCTCATAAAAAGCTTTACTGATGTCATTTATAATTATGGTCATGTTGCTCAGCACCAAAGTGATTTCAACCACGTGTTTCGAGTTTATTGATTTTGAAAAATAAATCATAAAATCTGTAAAACGATGATGAATCTCTAGAAACTGCTCTTCTGCTTTTTTGGGCAGCAATGTCCTAGTGGTTAGAGTGTCGCCCCGGATTGGAAGATTGTGGGTTCGATTCCCTCACCAGTAGGTTGCCCTGAGGTACCCTTGAGCAAGGCACCGTTCCCGTCACTGCTCCCTGGGCGCTTTCAATAGCTGCCCACTGCTGCACGGTGTTTGCATGGGTTAAATGCAGAGGACATCCATAAAGTCAAATTAATAATTTCTGAAAATATAGTTTCCATGTGGGAAGTGTCTGATTTGTGACAGACTGCACCAGCAAGAGTGAAAGGAAAGGCTTACAGGACGGCAGTGAAACCTGCTATGCGATACGGGTTGGAGACCAGGTGGTGGAGCTGGAGGTGTCAAGAGTTAAAAACGCTGACATTTGCATCGGGAGGGACGAGGATGGACGGGGTTACAAATGAGTATATTAGAGGTAGAGCTCAGGTTGGACAGTTTGGAGACAAAGTTAGAGACTGCGACAGTTTGGACATGTCCAGAGGAGAAATGAGGATGTTGAAGAACAACAACATGCAGGGGGACGATGTTAGAGGAAGATGCAGAGGACAGGAAGAAACGGAGATGATCCGCTGTGGCGACACCTAACGGGAGCGGCCGAAAGAAGAAGAAATATTTAGAGTAAAACTATAAATATTTATTAAATATAAAATATTTTTGGAGAATTAGTATTTAATCGATTGGAAAAACAAATCTGAAGACTTTAGAAATGTTTATCAGTAAAATTTAGTCCATATGGTGCAGGACGTCCCGTTTCTAAGTGTGCTTCAGAGGACAGGCCCAAACAGGTCACACTTTTTCTTTTCCATCCTCCCTTCCTCTTCCTCTGCCTAATCTAGAGCTTAATCCTCACAGGAGGGGCAGCGACGACCTTTATCCAAGAAAAAGAAACGGAACACTACACCTCTGTAACAGAGCTTCTCAGAACCTTCCCTCTTTCATTTCTTGATTCTAATCAGCCTCATAATGTAATTACCCAAAATACATAATTTCCACCAATCAGATTTCTATTATTGGTAATCATTCAAATAAATATCAAGAGAACATTTCCCACATAATTATTATTACTGTTATAATTAAATTGAAGATGTGTGTGTAACAGGGCTGAACAATTCCTTTTAAAGATCAAATCCACAAGTGAAAAAGAGTGAAATATTCAAGTTTAAAATACGTACGTTTTAGGACAATATTAATTGGTGGGGTTAAAAAGAAGTTACAATTTATCTACAGGACTGTGCAAAAGTTTTAGGCAGGTGTGAAAAAATGCTTTCAGAAATGGAAGTGTTGATCATTTATTTTCATCAAATCAACAAAATGCAGTGAATGAACAAAAGAGAATCTAAATCACATCAATATTTGCTGTGACCACCCTTCGCCTTCAAAACTGCATCAGTTCTTCTAGGTACACTCGCACACGGTGTTTGAAGGAACTCGGCCGGTAGGTTGTTGGGGCAGCGGTGGTCTAGTGGTGAGGGAGTTGCCACATCGGAAGATTGTGGGTTCGATTCCCTTACCAGTAGGTTGCCCTGAGGTACCCTTGAGCAAGGTACCGTCCCCATCACTGCTGCCCGGGCGCTTTCAATAGCTGCCCACTGCTGCACAGTGTGTGCATGGGTTAAATGCAGAGGTCCAATTTCGTTGTGGTTCACTGTGCGCTGTGCTGTGACCTCGCAATGACAAGGGTTGTCACTTTCACTTTGTTCCAAACATGACTGTGTTTCTCCTCCGTGTGACACTGATGATCATCAGTACCCATTTGGTCAAATTGGTTGATCAGACACCGACTATAATCCTACAGAATCCCTGACTTTGTGCAGGTGTACCTAGAAGAACTGATGCTGCTTTGTAGGCAAAAGGTAGAAACACCAGATATCAATCTGATTTAGATTTTTCTTTCGTTCGCTCAATTTGCATTTTGTAAATTGATCAAAATAAACAATCATTATTTATATTTCTGAAAGCGTTCTTTACAGCATTTTTTCACACCTGCCTAAAACCTTTGCACAGTACTGTATATCGAAAATTCCCCAAACAAATCAAACAAAATGAGTTTAAATGGTTTTAATAAAATCTAATAACACAAAACCTGGGTGAGAGACAGAGACAGAGAGAGAGAGACAGACAGACAGAGAAACAGACAGACACAGAGAGAGAGAGAGAGAGAGATTCTCTAGTGAAATAAATCAGAGAGCTGACGTAAACTCGGCCCACTGAGGACAAACTCCTGCGGTTTCTGGTAGATCAACATGAGATAAGAATCATCAGCAACAGGAGACACCGGGGACGTGATGAAAGGAGCAATGAAGGAGTGAAAGAGGCGTTTATGGCAGAGAAGGCAAGACGCCTGGGTGATTAACGCTGTACATCAGACCCGGTGCAGGAGTCCAGGGTAAAATATGTTTACATTTAATATGTTCAACACAAACCTCTCCTCCTGTGGCAGTAATGATAAACTGCAGTAACAATAATAATAAAAATAATAATAAAAAAAATGCGCATTATTTTGAGAAATCTCAGTTAAGTTAAATCTCACATGCTCGGCCGCAGATCCCACCACATTTCTCTCTTTCTGTAAGGCTCCATTACCTCTCGCTCAGAAACAGACTGCTTTCTGGTAGTAAGTGATTTCTCACAGGGCCATTACAGCTTTTCTGATCCAGAAAATCAACCAATCACGTAACTGTTATGCTGCTCGGTTCCACCAACAAAAACATGCAAGAAAACAGACCTGACCCAGACAAATCCGACAAAGTGATCACTGGAGTGAAGTGAAGTGAAAGTGACTATTAGCCATTGTGAACACTTAGTGAACCACAGGCGCAAACGCACACACACACACCGTCCAGCAGGGGGCAGACTTATCCAGCATCCGGGGAGCAGTGATGGAGACGGTACCTTGATCAAGGGAACCTCAGGGCAACCTACCGGACCGGGATTCGAATTAATGTACTGGAACATTTGTAAGACATGACCTCACTTCTCGTTTATTTCCATCCCAGCCTGAAGCAAAGCCCCCCGAGTGAACGTCAGTACCAATTATCTGCCCGACAGGGTCTTTATCCCGACTCTATTCCGCTTTTCGCTGCAAAACCATGACTGCGGTGGTTTTTTTTTTTGTTTTTTATTGAGCTTGGGGCAGGTGTGCAGACGTGATGAGCAGGCAGGTTAAAAAAGCTCACTAAATCACACTCTCCTAAGTCTGCATCAGCGAGAGAGCGAGAGAGAGAGAGAGAGAGAGAGAGAGCGAGAGAGCGAGAGAGAGAGAGAGAAGCTCATATGGACAGGAAATAATGACCTCCTGTGATCCCACACACAGATTATCCAGCAGGAGCTCATCGAGGAATAAGACTGGACTCTAAAGAGAAACAGATTAAGAGGAAAGGAAATATACATCTGAACCAGCTCGTCCACTCCTCCATTAGTTAACAATAAAAGAGTGTGTTCCCTTAATCCACATTACGCAACATTAACACAGACACTTCACCGGCTCCGCCCCGGAATCTGAATAGGAACATACTGGGCTACGGCTCTGCTACACAAACTCCCAATGCTGAGTTCAGGGCCAGGTTTGGGTTTGTTTTTCCACCTAATACATCTCTTCCTCCATCTCTGTCACGTTATTCTTCTCTCTATTCCTCCATCTCTTAATCTCCCCACCTCCATATCTATCTACTTACATCTCTCCACCACTTCATCAATTCCATATCCATCAATCTACTTCCATCTCTGCGTTTCTCTCCACACCTTCATCTCTTTGTCTCCACCGCCAACTGTATATTTATATACTTAATTCCATTTCTTCACCTTTTTTTTTTTTTTTTTTTTACACTTTACCTCAAGCTCTCCATTTACAGCACTGTGCAAAGGATTTAAGCAGGTGTGAAAAAACGCTGTAAACAGAACGCTTTCAGAAATGGAAGTGTTGATCATTTATTTTCATCAATCAACAAAATACAGTGAATGAACAAAAGAGAATCTAAATCAGATCAATATTTGGTGTGACCACCCTTTGCCTTCAGAACAGCATCAGTTCTTCTAGGTACACTCGCACACAGTTTTTGAAGGAACTCGGCCGGTCGGTCGTTCCAAACATGACTGTGTTTCTCCTCCGTGTGACATTGATGATCATCAGTACCTGTTTGGTAAAACTGGTTGATCAGACACCGACTATAATCCTACAGAATCCCTGACTGTGTGCAGGTGTACCTAGAAGAACTGATGCTGTTCTGAAGGTAAAAGGTAGAAACACCTAATATTGTCCGATTTTTCTTTTGTTCGCTCACTTTGTTTATTTTGATCAGTTTACAAAATGCAATCATTATTGATATTTCTGAAAGCGTTCTGTTTACAGCATTTTTTCTGTGTGTGTGTTTACATACTGCGTATGTAAACACACACACAGTATTGATGTATTATGTACCTGCATTAACTTTGAAGCTCCAGTACCAAATCTTAGAATTCTCAACTAAATCCTTAAAACGGAGGATCATTAAGAAGAATGTGGATGATGGTGCTCAACATTCACATTTCCTATTATTTCACCAGTCGTTAAAGGACCTAATCAGACCTTACAATTTCGGATGTGTTTTCCTACTGAATTTATGATGGTAATAAAAAAAATAACCCTTTAAGATTACTATTAAAATCCATCAGTTACGGTGGGTTTTTAAAACATCAAGCTGCTGAAAACAGCTTTACAGGAAAATAAAGAAGAATAAAAACTGGTCAAGCAAACCCAAACATCTCCAAGTCACAAGGACGTGTAAAAGATGTGCAGCCTTCAGATAAAAGGATCAAATACACGGTGACCTTCAGCTTCACCACCACCAACCCTCAGGTAGACCTGCTGCAGAGCCCTGAGAGAACAGTAATCCCACCGGAGACAGGGCAGCAATTAGAGAAGAAAAACTCCACCGCTCTGACCCCTGGGGAGCAGAGCCCATAACAACAAACACACAGCAAGATCAGCACCTCCACACCGAGAGAAACTGTGAACACAGCGTGGACCGGTCAGCCGTCAGGATCCAAACAGGTCTGTTCAAATTTCAGCAGCGATCAGCCGATAAATTCTCCTGATGTTCTCTTACAGGAAGAAACAGAGAAGTGTCTTTTAAAGGCTTCACTTTTTCTCGTGAATGTTTTAAAACTGATCCACATGGTCACAATCGGAAATCAAAATTTCTATTAACCCAAAAAATCTAGTTCAAAAAATAATCTTCTTAGTAATGTTAGTAATAGAAGAGTAACATTAGTTTATTTTGATGTTTAGACCTTTAGAGGGCGACGGTGAGGAACGTGAGTAAGGGGCAGCGGTGGCCTAGTGGTTAGGGTATCGACTACATGATCGGAGGATCGACGGCGATGGTGAGGAACGTTTGTTTATTTGATGTTTAGACCTTTAGAGGGCGACGGTGAGGCACATTTATTTGATGTTTAGTCCTTTAGAGGGCGACGGTGAGGAACGTTTATTTATTTGGTTTAGACCTTTAGAGGGCGACGGTGAGGAACGTTTATTTATTTGAGGTTTAGACCTTTAGAGGGCGACGGTGAGGCACGTTTATTTATTTGAGGTTTAGTCCTTTAGAGGGCGACGGTGAGGAACGTTTATTTATTTGAGGTTTAGACCTTTAGAGGGCGACGGTGAGGAACGTTTATTTATTTGAGGTTTAGACCTTTAGAGGGCGACGGTGAGGCACGTTTATTTGAGGTTTAGACCTTTAGAGGGCGACGGTGAGGAACGTGTGTTTATTTGATGTTTAGTCCTTTAGAGGGCGACGGTGAGGAACGTTTATTTGAGGTTTAGACCTTTAGAGGGCGACGGTGAGGAACGTTTGTTTGATGTTCAGACCTTTAGAGGGCAGTTTATTAAAGGTTACGGCCTTTGAAAGGGTGGCGGTGAGTAATGATTATGCTAATAAGGTCTTTAGATAGCAACAGTGAGTAATGTTGGTTTATTTTATGTCATTAATACCTTAAGAGAGCAAAAAAAAGCAATATTGTTTATTTGGTGTTAAGACTATTAGAGGGCAGCACTGTGTCATGTTTATGCGATTGTTAATAATCTTTATTTTCTGCCAAAAAATGCTAACTTGATAACAGCTTTAGAGGCCAGCAGTGAGTGACGTCAATTTGATTTTTAACAAGTTTAGAAATGTTTTTTTGATGTTAATAAACACCTTTAGAGGGCAAGTGATTCTGACCTAAACGTATTGAGAGTGGGGAGGCAGTAAATATTGATATTTAAGATGAAAATTGGCCACTTTAGTGGTGAAAAAAAAACAAAAAACACATGCTTAAGTTACAGTGTTTCCACTGATAGTGTTTGTAATTATCAACTCTGGTGGCAACATTTCATGTCAGCTGATCACATCAAAAGACTTTGCTGCCACAGAAGATAATCCAGGCTCTACTCTCTTTCAGTAACTACCTGAACTCTACACACTTTAAGGTGGACAAAAGTAACAGGACAGGTGTGAGACAGTGGCGGACACGGTTCTGGTACTTCTGCACACACAGGCGTAGCTACAAGTCATTCAATGCTGAAGATGAGCAAACAGAGACTTGTTTAAGCAACAGCTATATTAAAAAACACCCCCATTCCAAACATCATCATCCACGGCGGTCACTGAAGTGCTCATCTAATGCAGGTCCCAGAAGCAACTTGGTTTTATAGTTTACGACTATTTTTTTTCCATTTGGTTCATCAACAGTCACGGATTCTCAAAATCTAGGATTTCAAAAAAAAAAAAAAAGACAAGAGGAGTTGAAGCTGTTAATCATGTCCAGTCACTTTCAACCAGCATCTGACGTTCCTGCTTCACCATCATTTCAGAGCAGGGTTGCCAGATTGGACCATTTTGTGTAACGCTTTAACTGCATGTAAAATTATGCATGTAGAACTGTTACTATGGAAACTCATATCCACCGACATGTTGCAGAGTGATGCAAAATAGAAGAAAATCAAACGACGTGGAACATGGTGTTTTACAGTGGTAGGGTACCTGCCACTACCAATGGCTCAAGAGGTCCCAGGTTCAATCCCACCTCTGGCACTAACACCACTGGGTCCCTGAGCAAGACACGGAAGACACTCTGGATAAGAGCATCTGCTAAATGCCGCTAATGTAAATGTAAAGGTTTATAAAACACTGCAGAAGACAGAACCAAACACCCCCTCGGTATTTAACCCACAGACTCAGTCCAGCAGACATATCCATCACCGGGGACGGTACCTTGATCAAGCAATCTACTGGCCTGGGATTCGAACCCATGGCTCATAAGTTGCTTCGTCTGGAGGCCTGTAAAGTGTACCTGCTCCGACTGCTGGAGACAGGAGTTGGTTTGGGAGTTCAGGGCACTTTTATTTCAGAGCTGATGGAAACAAAACCGGACTCACCTGTAGTGTACGTGTGTGACTGTGGGTGATCTGTAGCCAAAGATCCATGTCTGAATGTCCATGGGCTTGGCGTTTGGGTAGGCTATGGTCACGTCCACCACCCACTGCAGTCCTTTCGGCTTGTTAGCTACACGAGGACACACAGCAGTTGAAAAGTGTTTAAAGGCAAGAAAACGGACAAACAACAAAGAACGGAGGTCAGTGAAGAGTTTGGGGAATAAAGGTCGACTTACAATAAATATATTATCTGTATTATTAATGCAGCTGAATTCTACATTTTCTAAAATCGGAATAAACAGATTTACAGATTAATAATAATTTTTTTTTTTTTAAATCAGCAATGCTCCACAATTCCTAGTAATCATTATGAAATTTCCTCTGAAACTAGACCACAATTAAATAAAACCAGTGACCATTATTGTGAACACACACTGATCCACAACCGCTGCATTTAACACACACACACACACACACACACACACACACACACACACACACACACACACACACACACACACACACACCTTCCAGCAATGTGCAGCCATATCCAGCACCCGGGGAGCAGTGATAGGGACGGAACCTTGCTCGAGGGTACCTCAGGGCAACCCTATTGGTCTGCGATTCGAACTCGCAACCTTCCGATTACGGGGCCTATTCCCAACCACTGCTGCTCCAAAGAGAAGCACACGTGTGGATAAATTAAATATATATTTTAATAAAAAAAAATAATAATAATGGTTTTTATTTATATAGCGCCTTTTCTTCTTTTTATTCTACTGTTGGCACTTTCAGATTAGAAGCTAAAATGAATCCACTGCAATGGAAATACAGCCAAATCTACGCTGATCAACATTCGTTTGAAAAATTGCATCGCAAAGGGGTCTCAGAAATTTAGAAATGTCATTTAGAACGGCAAAGCACATTCCACCCTCCATTTCCTGACGTTTTATTGATAAAAAAACTGCACAGTGTGTGTGTGTTTGCTCCCCCCCCCAGTTTAATCCATCAATAGAAGTCAATTAACCTTGGTTTTGATTGATGGTTATACGAGAAAAATAAAGTGCGAAAGAGAAGTACCCACTTCCTGTATTTAGGGCTGGTCCCCAGACAGAGGATTGCTGTGCAGCTGAAAACCGCCGGTGGGAATTAAAAGGCCTCAATGCAATTTCATTTCTATACATTTCTGTCCAACACTGGTCATTTTTAAAACGGATTTTTTAATGGTGTACTGTGTACGAGTGCAAGGCGGTGTATCTGACGCAGAACTGAATGTAGGACAGCGTCCAAATCTGGACTGTAGCATAGTCTTCAGTTTGGTTCGAATAAGATTAATAAATAAATCACCCTATCGATTCAATCTTTATCTTCCAAAAAGTTAAATACTTAATTTTTTAAACAAATCTTAGTGAAAAGTCTAGAGTATTTGTTCACCTTCCACCTGCATCATCAGAAGGGAGGGTTATTGTCTTTAAACTAAAAAAAAAAAATAACAAAAAATTAAATAATAATAAAAAAAAAAACCTCCTTCTGTAGCAAAGTAGCAGGAAAGTGTCCTATAAGTGTCTCTCAGTATCGCTGGGCTGCGTCATTGCAACACTTTCTTGGGTCTAAAGTTCAGTTTTAAAGGAAGTGTTGTAACTGTTGAGTCGTCCGTTAAGTTCAGGGTTAAAGATGAAGCTTTGCCCCGGAGATGACTAATTATCTACAAACACTGAGAGGAACGTCCACATGAACGACCAGGGCAGTAAAAGACCAGAGTAATCCAGACAAAGTCCATTAAAACGGTGGGAAAGGCTGCAGAAAACGGAACCTGTCCAAAGTTCTAACACACCGGACGGAATAACCTGAAGACGCTCTGATCTAAACCTGCACTAAAGTACTTTAAGTCAGATTTAAACAAGCAGTTTTCAGTTCCAACATCTCGTTTGCGTAAAACAAGCACACATTTCACAACTGAAAGTGTCGGCAAAAGAAACAGCAGCGAGAGGCCGGTGGTAATAAAAGGCGAAAATCACGCTGTGGCGCCGCCAAGAATAGTACTGATGTTCATTTGGTTGAGTGGTTTTGATTTTTTTTTTTTTTTTTTTTTTTTGCATTAAATGTTACAGAATACAGGTCCTCTTTAGGCAAATTATGAAAAAGTGATAAAGTTAGATAAGTAAACATAAGTAAATAGTGAAATAAATTTTAAAAAAAGGTTTCCCCCACACATTACAAATGTTGTTTTGCAATTCTATACATACTTTTAAATGTTTGAGAAGATCATGTTCTGTATTTAAAACTGAGATTTTGGATTTTCTAGACTTTGAAACTATGATTTAAAATATTTTAAAATCTAAAACCATTATATATAATATTTACTGAAAAGGTTCCCAAAGATTCCCATTTTTAATTACAATTTTTTAATATAGATTTTTTAAATAATTTCCTATTATACACACACACACACACACATATATATATAATTAAATAGTTTACATATTTAAAAATGTATGTCAACATTACGTTTAGAGTTTGTGTCTTTAGCTGTTTTAAAGGTAGTTTAAAACTGAGTTCGGCTATTATAACTATTTAATTCGATATTTTTAGCCAGTTTTGGGTTTTAGAGATGCTCCACTGTAATCTCTCCTACCTCGGATTCCGATCGAGAGCTCTTAAAATGTTAAAACCAGAATTTTAAGTCAAAATTAGACACAAATGAAGGTGCACCGCACTCGTTACCATTCTGGTTGGTTGGTCCTCCATCTATTCCCAGAGTGCCGTTCTCCTGCTGGGGTCCCAAGGTTTTCAAGATGACCTGAGTGGCCCCCAGCCGTGGCAGTGTCACATGGGTCAGGTATGGCAGGTCGTTTTTCTTGGCAAACGACTGGCTTGTTTCCCGCCGCTTCCGCAGGAAACCCCCCTCAGGAAACAACACAATCCACTTCCTGTCTCTACTGTAATAATACTTATCCAGGTGAGTCTTCAGGTAAATTAGCTGCTTGTCTCGATGTGCTTTGCCCTGTTGAAGACAACGCATGTGGATGGTTAAATAATGACACAAGATAACACTGATCTACTTTTGAAAAGTTTTTTTAAAAGACATGTCATTATTATTTTTTCATCGTATATCTAAGGTTCATCAGCTGTGCTCTCGTGCTTTATCTTACCTGCCTAATGAAGAAGTCTCCATGGATGAGAGACACCAAACCAAAATTGGTGTATTTAAACACATGGTCCATTAACCACATCATCTTCCGCACCACCTAGAAGAGAGTCCAGTTTTAACATCTTGATGAAAGGACATCATTTGCAAAGCATACAAATTATTAAAAACACACAAAATAAAAAGGTGGAAATCAGTACACAAATTAAAAAGTTCCTGCCTCGAGCAGACAAACAGCTCTGCATCAATGAGGCCTGATCTCCAGAGCTCTGAAAGTGAGCAGTGGTTCCAGATCCTTTAAGACCTGTAATTTGGGAGGTGAGTACATGGATGGGACTAGTTTGTTCCACAGATTCTGGATGGGACTAATATTTTGGAGGAACACCTTGAACTCCTTGTTCCTCAGTCGGTTCCTGAACAGTGTTTCAGTGTGTTCCTGCTGAAAGGGGACACTGGAACCATTAAGGGAGGAACTTGGTCTGCAAAGAGGTTTAGGTGTCCAAGTAACCTCTACAAGAACGTACAGTTTCCCAGCACATCGTTGTCCAGAGTGTCACATTGCCTCCATTACCCATAGTGCATCCTGGTGGTGTCTATTTAGCAGGTAATCATCACAAATGCACGCAGCCATCATGACGTAAAAGATAGTTTGCGTCAGTTGGCTGAGCTTTGGGCAGTGGACGAGGCTCAGCGTGGACACTCTGAGCTGGCCAGAATAATTTTTTTGGCAACAATCATTTGGTGATGGACAAACTGCGCTGATGGACGTATGAACTTGCAGGACTTGCAGGACCTGCTGCTGGTGCAGAAAGCACAGCACGCTTTCAAAAGTCGTGTCCTGCCCTCAGCTGCACAGAGCTGATCTGAGAGCTCACAATATTAGGAAGGTTTTCATGACGTCCCAAAAACAACATGGTCTCTTTCTGCAGCTTGTTTTCTAAATATTTGCAACACAGACTGGAAAACGTTTATCAGATTCTATTCTTCCTCTAAAAAGTGAAGGAACAATGCTTCCTCTTTTAGTGTTTGTTCCTCTTTTAACTTCAACACTTCTGTTAAAAACCTTGAACCAAGTCAAACAATAAGATGTAATGAAGCTCAAACTGCCTGATTCTCCGACCTCTGATCCACCAGGGTTTACGGTCTCCAAGCAACAAGCTGCTGTTAGAAGCACAACAATCATTCACTCGCGCTTTTATATGATAATCAGTCACGTTTACGGCCTAGTTTCGTCAATCAGCGAGACCTTTGGCAGAAGTTTGCATCTTCAGCTCTGATGTTAATTTATTAAGGAAACCAAAAAACAGCCGGCGTAAACGTTATACCACATTTTAATGTTTTATTTCGCTCCTCAAGGGAAACTGCACCAGAACAACCACAAGGACATTTTCGTGTTTGTTACTTCAAGCTTACACAAAAGTGAAAGTGACTATTTTTTGCAAAACAGCACACAGTGAACTACAACACAGAGAATCCTCTTGCTTTTAATTCACACACGCTGCGGGCAACCGGATCAAGTGCCTGGGGAGTAGTGATGGGGACAGAACCTTGCTCAAGGGTACCTCAGGGCAACTTACTGGCCTTCAGATCCTAGGACCTAATCCCTAAACACCAGACCACCGTTGCCCCAGGATTGGTGGTCTGGGGGTGGGATATCCACACCAAAATCATTGTGGGTTTAAATCTGCCAGCAACTGGACCATCTGAGCAAAATCCTCAACCCCAAGCAGCTCCAGGGAGACTCCCTGTCATTGGTCAACATCACTGTGGATTAGAGATTCTGATGAACGCTGTAAATGTTTGGCTGTAGGAAGGGGAATGAACTGCCGGCCCTTCACCCACTCTTATCTCTGCCTGTGCTTTAGGCTACAGTGACCAGTTCCTTACCAAGGAAGTGACATTTTCACATTGGATTCATGGAGCACTCTGAGCTCTGGAGCAGATGTTTCATGAAATTCTAAGAAATATGGTGCAGTCTTTAACTTTACTGAACAGCAGGTCCCAAAAGGACAAAAGTTCTGCGTGGCCCTGGTTCAGATTGTTCCCTCAGGTGAAGAAACTGAACCTCAGTCACTTGTTTAGCGATGTACATGACGACAGGCTAGATTACCATAAAACCAAAGGTGGTATATCAGAAATGTTTACATTTATTCTTTTAGCAGATGCTTTTATCCAAAGAGTCGTAAAGCTCTCAATACTTGTAAAAGAACATTAAATGCCCCTCAAAAGAGAATGAGAACATAAGGTATAATGGAATATTAAAACATTAAATGGTATAAAAAGTGCAATACAGAAGTTTTAAAAATATTCTACGGTAGGTGTGTTAGACTGTAATAGATGCTTGGAGAGAAGGAATTTCTTGACGGCGTTCAGTAGCTCATTTCAACGTCATGGAACAAAGAGAACGTAAAGAGATGTACGTTCACCTTAAGTCATTTCACTCCCACTAGTGTTTTGGGACAAGGTCCCAGTATCCCAGATCAGTAGGTTACCCTGAGGTTTCCTTGAGCAAGGTAGCGTCCATATCACGGCTCTCCGGTTGTTGGATATATCTGCCCCCTGTGGGACGGTGTGTGGGGGTTAAATACACTTTCACCGTTATTCCACTTTTACCCCTCCATGTAACTCCATGTTACTTCTTTATAACAGTGTTTTAAAAATATTAGAGTTAAGGGATATTATTTTAGTTTGTTATTATTTTATTGAGACTTTAGAGAACAATGGCATCCTGTTCCGTGAGAACCAGCCTGTCAAAAGGACTAGATTAAAAAAAAAAAAAAAGGTGGTGATTCACACACAGGACAGAGGCTCAAGGTCACTGCTGGCAGATACAACACCCCTGCGTTAGAGTGGAGTGAATTAAAGGGGTGTGTGGTGGGAAGAAGGTTATTCACATAATAACGGACAGAAATTCTACGTGTTGATGTTAAAAAAACATGCAGACCTAAAGATGCTTCATTCTAAAAGGTCAAAAAAACGCTGCCATTGAGAGATCGATGAACGAAAATTTATTGGTGTACTGGTTTAATTTACCGACGAGACCCTTGATCCACAAAATCAGAACAACTCCCGTGACGAAATTTGGAGATTTCTGCTCAAGCACACCCGGATCACTTCACCTGTGAAACCTTCGGTTGGTCTGAGGAAAGAAACCACCAAATATGGTGATATGACTGCATTTATCAAGCTAAACGGCTAAATTTCTTTTCTTAAATTCATTAGCTTCGGTTTATTGTGTGAAAGCGGGCGTTGCCTGATTTTGGAATCACCCAGTTCTGTATTTCAGAATCAGGAAAAAAAAAAATCATTACTGAAGTGAAAGTCGTTGAGAGCACGGCACTGAAATGCTTCCTCTGCGTTGAACGCACACACGCCATGCAGTTATATCCAGCAACAGGTGTGCAGTGACAGGGACGGTACCTTGCTCAAGGGTACCCTCAGAGTAGCCTACTGGTCTGGGATTCGAACCTACGACCTTCCGAACCTGGGGCCTGTTCCCACTGGACCACCGCTGCCCCAAAAGCTTCTTTTGTTACAAATATATTTTCATTTTACAAAAAAATTTAAAAAAAAAGGTCAAACTACTATTATGACTGACTTTTGTAATATAAACTGGATTAGATTCTCCTTTTCTGTCAGTAACGTAATCCAGGGGTTAATGGGGTCAATCCCAAATCAGAGTATTGGATTGGGCCACCTTGGACACCCAGAATCACTTTCCATCCGAGCGGGACCGTAAGGAAGTACAGTGTTAATGGTCTGCTGGATTCAGGACCTGTGATCAGTTTTAAAGAAGTAGCCGAGAGACGGTCGAGTTAATCAGCAGTGAAACAGATTGGGGGGGGGGGGGAGTTTATGGTCCCACAACAATAAACAACAAGGACATGATCGCCGTGACCAGAGAAACCGCCAAACAAACATTAAGCCCCCTTCCTTATCAGCCAAAACTGGGCGAGGAGATAAGATAAATCAGTTCAGTGTGGATGTCAACAATGTTACTGTCACACGTCCAGCATTCTCCTCTATTGAAGGAAACGGTTTCACTGAGCTGTTCATGAAACAGACAAAATTAAAAAACTGCAGCTTTATTAACGCGTACTGCGATTGTGATGTGCAGTAAATAAACATGCATTGGTGAATTAGCAATCTGACAAAGACAGGAAGTGAAAAATTTTTTTACAATGTCTCAGCCAAAATGACTTATGCTGGATGGCGTGAACACCTGGATTAATTAAACACCCAGAAACGACCTGGTGATTGGTCACGAGGACCAAGGTATTTTCTACTCGACAAAATCACTCTCTCAACACCACCTAAACCCACTCCACCAGTGACCTGCACCCCCAGCACATTTCCTCACCGCGCCACTGAGGGAGGGAGAGGCACGGTGGGACGGAAATGAGATCTTGCAGGGAGGGATATCTGCAAGTTCAAGCAAATCTCCAAGTCAGTCCCAAAAAAAAATAAAAAGACATTCTCTTTGTCCTTGTGTTGAAATATTTTATTCAGCGAAGGTAATCGAGATGTGGATTATTTGATATCCGAGTGTCCAGATCTGATGTTTCATTCTGTTTATCTTCCAGAGTTCCTCGCTGTTAAAACATGTGCAGTTTAGAATAAACCCAGTGTTTCACCAGTCAGAATGACAGAGGAGTAGAAAACTGCAGTGATCGGAGGAGAGTGACAGGAGTGATGTGTGACAGATGGGGGACCAGCAAGAGTGAAAGATTAAACCAGCTATAGAGACAGTAGGGGTGAGAGACGCTAGTGAGATGGTCTGGAGACAATAGTCAGATCAGCTATGTTACCAACTATGTAATATCAGTTGGAGATGGTAGTGAGACCAGCTATGTTATCTCTGACTTTGTCTCAAAAGCGTCCAACCTGAGATGTTCCTCTTAAACGCTCATTCTTTTTAGTTATTTATATAGATTTCATAAACATTCATTATATTTGAACTTTTTGTTCATTATTTTGACCGTGATGGTGTCCTTCGCTTCATCCACTGCTATAACACGGTCTTCAGTCTCGAAGCTCACAGGTTTTAGCCTCGCCTTCATCCCAGCGTAATGAGGGACTCATGGAGAATTATTCAAGCCAGTGCTGGGACACAGAAACCGAGGCAGTGGTGGGGACGCAGAGAGAAGTCTAGATTACAGTCGATAAAGCTCAACACGCACGCCAAGCAATTCCGTCTAAACTCGCTCTCGGACGGCTCACCTTACTTCACTCCTGAACCCTCCAATACTGCGCGAAAGAGAGAGAGACAAACTTAACTCTGACCCAAAGTTCACAGAGTTTGTTTTTATCCAGGCTTTCTGGACATTTTCCCACGGAGAGCGTCAGCAGGACTATATCTGAATCCTCTCTGGGATGCACACCCACACCACACACTCGTCCACTTTCACACACTCGCGCCTGTGTGAAAACCTCTGCAGCTGCAAGCGTCCCGGTAACAAGCATATCTGTGTGTCGTCTTCTTCTTCTTCTTTCAGCTGCTCCCGTTTAGGGGTCGCCACAGCAGATTGTCTGTTTCCTTTTATTCCTGTCCTCTGCATCTTCCTCCTTCAAACCGACCACCTGCATGTCCTCTCTCACCACGTCCATAAACCTCCTCTTTGGTCTTGCTCTTCTCCTCTTTCCTGGCAGCTCCATCTTCAACATCCTCCTCCCAATATAGTCCTCCTCTCTCCTCTGGACACGTCCAAACCAACGCAACCTCGCTTCTCTAACTTCATCTCCAAAACGTCCAACCTGATCTGTCCCTCTAATATACTCATTTCTAATCCCGTCCATCCTCGTCACACCCAACGAACATCTCACCATCTTTAACTCCGACACCTCCAGCTCCGTCTCCTGTCTCTTCCTCACCATCTCCAACACGTATAGCATAGCTGATCCCGCTTCTGTCCTGGAAACCTTCCTTTTCACTCTCGCTGGTATTCTGACCATACTGAGCCAGAGCAGAAAGGTTTCTTCGAGGGCTGTTCAATATTTTAAACCAAAATCACAAATTAGCAAAGGCTGCAAATGTAATCATTTGAAGTCTAATCGGGGGAGTTTAATAAATGTCTCATCTAATAACACTGGCCTTTTGAACAATCTGGCACATTTACTGTTTACTATTTTTAAAATTCTGCATCATTTAGTAGCTGTGATGTAAACAAGGTCATTTAGAGAGGACAAGACGGTTCAGATTTCTTTACAGTGGTTGTGAACGGAACCAGACGTCTCTGTTGGAGTGTTTATATGGGATGATGATGGTAATATAGTCCATCTGAACTAAATCACATCTCCAAATGTCTCCGGCATCAGGCAGCACCACCGTCTCAGATGTCTGGTTCTGCTCACCACCACTTCGAACATGTGGCAGGTTTATCCACGCACTCTAAAAGACTGTTGAACCACTTGTGCAGAAAAATGTTAAAAATGTGAAATTTGCCTAAAATCTTTCACGTGTAAATAATAAATGTGACCGAAACAATCGCACAAATGGCTCTGAGGAGAAAATGGGAGAACAGTCTGCTCTTAAAAAGATGTTTCAGAGACACATTTAGATTTTATCACACATTCATATAATCTTATAATAAAAAGATGAAAACCACTAAATAATATGAATTCATAAGGATGATATTTAATGACTGATATTTTGATGACTCTTACAGTCTGTTGGAGAAGTTTAAAGTATAAAGGCAGTCTGTTAATCTGGTCTGGTTTCAGAGACCAGCGCATGCAGGGGACTTTCCCCCCCTGAGCTGGAGACAACCCGGCTGGGATGGAAAGACGTGTCTTTATCAGATTGGACAGATGCAGGAAGAGCTCCTGGGATCGTTTCCAACTCTCTAGCGGGTCGTTCTCAACTTCAGAGTACTCGCTTTTTACGCTGATTATTTTTAATTAATTGTGACTGTTAAAGTTCTATTAACGGAGCAGCCCTACAGTGAGGTCAGATCTTATCATTAAAAACTGATACGTCCAAATCTAATCAATCAATTACCTCCATTTCAAATAATGGTTGGATCCACTTTTAATCAATCAGTTTAATCAATTACTTTAGCACCATTAGTCCAGAGTTAAAGACGCTGAGATTTGAGGATGGACAGGATTAGAAATGAGTATATTAGAGGGACAGCTCAGGTTGGACATTTTGGAGACAAAGTTAGAGAATCAAGGAAGAGGAAGACCAATAATAATAATAATAATAATTTATGGATGTGGTGAGAGAGGACATGCAGGTGATCGGTTTGATTGAGGAAGATGCAGAGGACTGAAAGAAATGGAAACAGATGATCCGCTGTGGTGACCCCTAAACGGGAGTTGCTGAAAGGAAATGAAGTAGTCCAGCAGATCCAGTTCTAAACTTAAGAAGTCGTTTTGGACCTCCAAACATCCCGGCTGATCGAGATAAACTGTGTAAACTTTATTTTTTGTTCTCCAATTCCCAGATCATTGACAGATTGCAATACAACAGAGTAAAGATAGGGGCGATAGGTTCTGCTGTTCCTTCACACCGAAGATGAAGAATCATTTGTTTTATAACTTATCGAGCCTTAATAGTGAATAATAGTCTGCAGGTTAATCCTCATCATCTTTCGACTGCTCCCGTTAGGTGTCTCCACAGCGGATCATCTGTCTCCACGTCTTCCTGTCCTCTACATCTTCGTCTTTCACATTGACCACTTGCATGTTCTCTCTCACCGCATCCATAAACCTCCTCTTTGTCCTGCCTCTTCTCTTCTTTTCTGGCAGCTCCATCCTCAACATCCTTCCCCTGATATACTCCTTGTCTCTCCTCTGGACACGTCCAAACCAACACAGTCTCAGTTCTCTCACTTTGTCTCCTCGTTTCATTACCGTCTCCAACCCGTATAGCACAGCTGGTCTCACTGCCGCCCTGCTAACCTTTTCTTTCACTCTCGTTGGTCCCCGTCTGTCACAGATCACTCCCGTCACTCTTCTCCACCCATTCCAACCTACCTACACTCTTTTATTCGCTTCTCTTCCACAAAATCAGCATGTTAACTGAGAAAACTGATCTGTGTCAAGGTGTCTTACCGTCCCCTTGTCCTGCAGGCACATCATTAGAGTGCAAACATCTCCAGTAGCTTGATGGTTCACGATGACCATCGCTTCGTCTTCGGATATGGGCCTCACGTCATCCCCCCATTCAGTCACTGAAGAAAAATGGAACACAGGGATGAGTGGATTAATTCTGTACACAAACAAGAACAAACAGAAAGCAGCACGTTCTCAAAGAAAATCCTGGCTGGAGTTACATTTACATTTTTCAATAAGTAATACTTTACATCAACACTTTATTATGTGTGCACACGTTTGCGCTGTAAACAGCGGCTACATTGGTAACTCATTTGAAAAGAAACCCCCAGTTTTCCTCAACAGTCTGATATCAAGTTGGCAGAGGAAGGACATTAATTTAACGTACAACACAGAGATTAACCTAAATGATCTTGGACAAGATCATCATTACCATCACTGAATAAGATGGAAAAGGCAACCTTTTGAAGATTTTTACTATTTCGATTATTATTATCTTTCTACTTTTACTGCCATGTTATCTCATTTCATCGTTCAGTTCTTTGTGACCAGTCTGAGAAGTAGTTAATGAGTAAACATCACGGGGTTCAGTTCTCATTAAACAAGAAATAAAACCCATGTGTCATTTCATGCAGATGAAAAATGCACAGCAATAGACTCGGTTGGTCACTTTTAAGCAGCACAGAAGAAGGAGGGATGACAGGATTGATAGAACTTGGCTTCTGATGGAGAAACGCTGTGTGAATCGGTGCTGATGCGGGGGACGCTGGGAGCTCTGATGGGTCTGGCACGGTTTCTGTGGGTTACGCTGCAATACGCCTACTGTAGTGCATGTATCAAGTGTGTGTGTGTGTGTGTGTGTGTGTGTAACATGCTTCTAGGATTAAATTTACTTCAGCATTCACCCACCAGCAACATCTTCATCAGTAAGATTTCAGGAGATAAAACAAGAAGAATGTGTATCATATAGACAGCAACCAGAAAACAGTGAAAGTGACTATCAGTCATTGTGAACACAGAGATACATCCTCCGTTTTTAACACACACACACATCATCCAGCATGCAGGGAGCAGTGATGGGGATGGTACCTTCCTAAAGGGAACCTCAGACAACCTTCTGGTCTGGGATACAAACCACGACCTTGCGATTATGTCATCATCCCTAAACACTAGACCACTGCTGCCCCAGAAGCCCATATTAACTGCAGACGGGTTTCAATAGTAATCAATATTTTCACTTTTAAAGCACTAAATCCGAATCTCCAGGAAAAAGGCAGCAAAAATTGCAGCGTGCCTGCTTGAACGCACTCGCCCGAGCCCATAAAGCCAATCATATCTCTGGATATAACACACAGCTTCTCTTTCAAATGTTCAATTACGAAGATGCAGACTTCGAAGATACAGATGATAAAGGTAAAGCTGGTATCAGGGAACAGCTGGGTCTAAACCGAGCAGGAAAGTGATCTGACAAACGAGACCGAATCATTTTATCACTTATTTTAGCTGATTCCATCCTGCTGGAGTCAGTCAGGAGAGTCTGCTCTGTCCGAAGAAAAAAAGTCCCAAAGTGAGAAGGATTCGGCAAAAACACCGCCTGGATTTCTGTTCATCTTGATGATGTTTGATCAGCTTATTTAATGCTGATTATAACAAAATTTATTTTATTTTTTTAAATATGATGAGAATTTCTTGATCCTGATATTCGTGTCCTTGTTTTGGCTGAATTTAAAGTAAAAAAAAAAAAAACACAGAATCTGTGGGTAATTCTAAGGGAAAAGAGTTTGTTCATTTTAAACTGGTTAGATGAGAGGCTGCCAGTCGGTTCCCTGAGGCCCTCCAGTTTACTCTCCATCACACCTAGGCTCACGCTCAGCTCTCGAAAGCCTTTACTACCTGCCCAGGTGTGCCAGTCGCTGCCCCGAGGAGAAGTGACTGCCCTTCCCAGCGTCCTGTATTATTACGACTTCTAGACTAGGGTGAAACAAAAATGTCCATTACATTTTTGCCAAGATGGTCATTTTCCAACACGGAAACAAATGGATATTTTGTTGAAAACTCAAGATTTAAAAATAGCGTATGTATTTAAACACACGAACAAAATAGTGAGAGCAACTAGGTGTTTAAATTAGGCTAAAAAGTAAATAAATCAACTGTACACAAATTCTTGTACTGATATATACAGTTAAGAAAAATTTAATTTGCCCATTAATACACATTTGATCAAAGATTTGATTAATTTGTACTTTATTCAGGAATTTCTCTTCCTGCCTACATTTTACTTCCAATATCTAATAACAGACTCCTTACTTTACTCTGAACATCTGAGATGATCCTCCATTATTGTTATCCTCCATCACCTTCCCAACATCCAGACCTGTTTCAGACTAAACGGACACGAACACACAGAAGAGACGTCCCTCTGTGTGTCCGTCGGTGCAGGACAGAGTGGAGGAGAGTGAGAGAGAGGACAGGGAGAGTGGACGGTGGAGTTCAGGGTGTGTGGAGTGTGTGTCCGTGATGGAGAACTAGTAGAGACGGTGATGAAAGTGAAGCGGTGAAGTTCATGTGGATTATTTTCAGTAGATTGTTTTTATTGGAGTTGAAGTTCGAGGCTTTAATAGTCTTTAATTCTATTAATATGGAGTGAGATTCAGTTCACTTTCAGCACAGACAGACGCTCCAGACGTCCTTCAGAGGAGACGTTGTTTAAAGTGAAAGTGACGGTAATCATGAGCACAGTGAACCACAACCAAATACATCGTCTGTAACTCTATTGATCAAATATATTCATCTCTCTCAAACAACAACAACAACAACAACAACTATATCTAGCACGAGATGCTGAAAAGGCTGCAATTCTACATTTGACATTTGATTGAAAAAAAAAATAAAAAATCAGATCTAACATTTACAATCACATTCAGGCTGTCAAACAGATTTGTTCATCAATTCATTTTTTTCCAAGGCTAATTGGCCTATTTGGTAAATAAAAAAAGTCTCTGAAAGAAGTCAACCAATCCAAAAACCTCCTTCATCTGTAAAATTATTTAGAAAATGATGTGGCGGCATGTTCTGGCAAAATTTGCACCCTTTTTTTAGCATCAGATATGAAAACTAATGCTGTAACGTTGACATGCCAATACAAACATCTACACCGTGATGCAACTGAGCAGTAATGGATTCAAGGCTGGTCACTGATTCTCTCGGGAGGAGACATATCTTCTCGTCTGGCTCTTGCTCCTTTCGGATTTCTAGCCATTAGCGTTTCTGAATAGAAGGGTGACCCGAAAACGCAAGAAGAGCAACCCGGACGCTCTGGCCATCAGGCCATCCTCTCCCTTGTTGACCTCGGAGATGTGTCACAACACTCGGCCTTCCAGCGCGTTAACAGGCCCGTCCTTCCCCAGGGCTTCAGCAGACCAGGCGCAAGCTGGAGAAAGTCATGGCGTCTCGTTTTTACCGCCGTTTCGGGGTGAAGACGACTGTCAGACTGACCCCCAGTCTGATAAGGCTCTGAATATTTCAAAAGGAAAACTACTCCACACATTTCTGTCTGTTTTCCTACGTAACAAAGATCTGATTGCACAATTCCTGATAAAAAAAAAAAAATTAAAAAAAAAAAGACTTCATCGGGGGAAGGAAATTGAGACATTTTTTTGAGTCAATCACCAGATCTAAACCCTTGACAGCCTGCAGTTCATCTCCTGAAGAGAGAAACCCAACCAGAACCAAGAACAAATGAAAGGTTCTGGGATAACAGCCTGAAAAACCCGAACCAAAGAAGGATCCACCAGTTTGGTGAAGTCACTGGGTCAATATTAATAGTCTTTTACTAAAAATGTTACTTTTTTCCCCCCATTTCTTTTTTAGGTGGTCAGAGACACAAGGTGCTGCGTTCTATGCATTTTAACAAATCCTGATAAACACCAGAAACTGATCTTTTTCTCTCAAACCTAAACAAACCTTGTACAAATACTTCTGGACATTACAGCATCTACATTCGCCAATACTAACAAGAACTACTGGGGAGGTTCATTTATTCAATAACACGTGGTTCGGGAACTGACAGCCACTTTACATCACCTACTTCAGCTTCAGTTCTGAAAAGAAAGGACTTTTTGGAGGAAAGAAGTGGAGGGGAAAAAAAAAACAAAAAGATTAAAGAGAAATGCATTAAAAATTCCAAAAAATAGATATTTTCCCCAAAATGTTCAGCTCCAATTAGGAGGGAGTGAAGACTAAAATATTCTCAGCCTATAAAGTTCTTCAACAAGCCAGTTGTGAAGATGGCAGGTGATACCGTGCAGTCTTTACCGTTCCTGAGATCATTCTCTCAGGCTCCGACATTTTCCAGCTTAATCTGCGTCTGCAGCTTTGTAACCACACGGCAAATCACCAGGCCCAATAATATCAACATCATTTCCTGCACTCAGAAAAGAACATTCGCAGACTTGAAACTCACTCAGCGTAGGAATTTGCTGTGGAACCCTTGTATTATCAGCGTCGCTGTCAGAATTTTTGTCAGACTTTTCTAGATGTTTTGAAATTACCAGCTGACCTTTAAACTTTGTGAACAGACTAGAAAATATGTTCAAAAATACATAATCCAACAATACTGGGCGTTACGAAAATGTACTAAAAGTTAAATAAAAATTTTTTTATTTTTTTTAAGTTATTTTCAGCTCCATTAATCCAGATGGGAAAACTATAAAAGCGTTTTTTTTTTGTCTCATAGGTCATTAAAAAAAAGATATGACATTTTCACTCATTCAAAAAGGACATTCAGCAGGAAAACAAATGGAAAATGAAATGTATTTTTTTCCTCAAAATCCAAGCCGACTGTAAAGAGCATTGGGGGCATCATGCAGACCCTCAGGTACTGATTTTGGATTGATTCTGGATCCCATACACCAACATAATCCCTAACGTTCTGGAAGGAGCCTGTGCCTGTGCCTGTGAGCCTGTGCTTCTTCTACTGCGTTTATAAAGGCTGTGCAGTAAATTAACCTCACGCTAAATTAGCCACACTCTCTCATTAGGTGACTGTCTTGATACTTTTGGACATGCAGCGTGAAGGAGTGACCAAAAAGATTTGTATCAAAGTATTTCTGAACAGCTAACCTATAAATGCTAATACACGGCTAATAAAACACCACGAAAAAGATTTCCGATCATGGTCTTTAAAAGACATTTCTTAAGCACTTATCCTTTCAACCATTTCCCAAGATTCATTTGATGGGTTGTTTTGAAGAGAACGCTTTAATGAAAAGTTGCCGTACTTTTGTTGATGCAAATGAATGCAACACTGCACTGAATCACTTCGGGGGACTCTTTTGCCTCACAACGGCCTGCATGTATCCCTTCACCTTAGTTTAAGTCCAAAATCTTCTCCAAACTCTGGAAACACGATGTCAGACGGCATCTTTACAACCGCTTCCTGTCTCTGAGGGAGACTCAGATGTCTGGTTCCATTTGGCACCACTGTGACCAATTCTGACAACTTAATTATGCAGGAATTCTGGAAAACAAAAATAATTCTCCTTTGAGGCTCCCCTTAGCCAGACAGCGGCGAAGGGAGGACGGATAAATGACCCGAAGGCCGAGAGCTTTCTGGACGGAGCGAGATCAAGGAAAAGCAGATTCAATTATCACTCGGCACGAGATGCTATTTTCGACTGGATCCAATTCGCAGGTCTCGCTTTCATCCCTCGTCTGACGCTGCCGTAAAAGAAAAGAAATAATTTCAACTCAATTATCCGCACAAAACGAGTCGAGACAAGTCACACCTTCCCAGAACGGACCACCTGTTCTGAGGAGAAACGTGCTGCAGCTTTAAAAACATACGTCTTAGGTTTCTCTTGAGATGCTGCTGGACTTTCTCCTATTTATCTCCTGAATCCCAGGAACGTAATTTGGACTTCAACAGGATATGCAGGACTGTGCAAAGGTTTTAGGCAGGTGTGAAAAAATGGTGTAAACAGAACGCTTTCAGAAATGGAAGTGTTGATCATTTATTTTCATCAATCAACAAAATGCAGTGAAGGAACAAAAGAGAATCTAAATCAAATCAATATTTGGTGTGACCACCCTTTGCCTTCAAAACAGCATCAGTTCTTCTAGGTACACTCGCACACAGTTTTTTAAGGAACTCTGCTGGTCGGTCGTTCCAAACATGAATGTGTTTCTCCTCCGTGTGACATTGATGATCATCAGTACCTGTTTGGTAAAATTGGTTGATCAGACACCGACTATAATCCTACAGAATCCCCGACTGTGTGCAAGTGTACCTAGAAGAACTGATGCTGGTCTGAAGGTAAAAGGTAGAAACACCAGATATTGATCTGATTTAGATTTTTCTTTTGTTCAATCACTTTGCATTTTGTAAATTGATTAAAATAAAATCATTAGTTATATTTCTGAAAGCGTTCTTTACAGCATTTTTTCACACCTGCCCAAAAACCTTTGCACAGTACTGTACACAATACTGTGGATTTTCCGCTGTTTTTTCCGGGTTAATTTGTCTGATCCGAGTCTTAACCGACTCCACCATCATCAAAGCCAACGCCAAACTCATTCACTGCTAAACCAAGACTTACATAAAACAACGGAAACTTTTAAAACAGCAGCAACGCAATATAAACTAAAACCTAACTGAAACATAATCTGCTTCTCTTTCTGCTGAAAGGAGGTTGCAGCAATTAATGGGAGTCCCGGCACAGAACGCAAAAGTGGTTCCGTGCTGTTTGATAAAAAGCAAATCAGAATGAAAGTTAATGCACTGTCAAAACAGAATACAAAATGAATCCCTTCATGGCAAAGATAATATCTATGGAAGTTAAAAGGCCCATCTGATACGGATAAATTCCAAACCACAACTTCAGGCCAGGTGTGAACAGAGCCCGAGATCTGAGAGGATGAATGTGCTGCTGTTGTTTTCCACATCTGGAACAGTGTTTAATATCAGCGTGTATGATCAGATCTGACAGAACTGCGTCCACCCTCCAGCTGTTACCTTCACTTTGCGAATCTGATACTGCTTGGGAACAACTTAAAACCTTATTAAAAAAAAAAAAAAAAAAGAAGGATTAGAGTAGGATTTCAGCATTCAGCATCAGCAGTAAACTAATCGCCTGATCATCTGCACCTGGTTCTTCACTGCTTCAAGTCTTAAGTTAGACGCTTTGTTCTGCTTGAAGGTTCAGACGTAGATCACTGTGTGGATTAACCAACACAGAACTATCAAACTGCTCAGGTACAGAGACTGGACTGAACATGAGAGACAACAACACTGTCCTTCAGGAAGATCTGGAGAACTGTTCAACAGGACGTTAAACATACAGAAAGTCTGGGAGACATGAAGAAATGAGGGACTTTTGCACAGAACTGCTGTTTTTAAGTTCAAATCAATGTCATAATTGGACCTCTGGAAAGAGAAATAAAAGTTGGACAAGCTCAGGAAGAATTGTCCACCAACTCCCAAAAAGCAGAGATGGTGATAAATTAGATTAAAATGACAAAAATAAATATATAAAATAAAAAGAATAAATTTTACAAGATCCGCCCCTGCGAATCAGAGGACCATGTTCAGCACATCCTGACCTGCACTTTGCTCTCAGCTCACTGTGACCATCCAACGGAGGTCACGTCCAACCCCAGGCCTGCTTAAATAGACAGTGATGAAACATGTTTCCACACCAAAGGTGCACAATTTATTTGTCTTATTTGCATGAAGGACAAAAGAACCGCCATGGGCTAGAACCGCAAAACAGCCTATTTTCAGCCTGGCTTCAGCAGACCAAAGTCACAGCCATGAAGCTTGAGCAGACTTGGGCTCCTAAAGCGCCCGTGTCCCTTCATGTACCCTTTCACAAACATGACTGCCCATCTGTGAAAGAATAAACCCATTAATGCCACAGGAAAGAAGAGAAATAAGGCAATAAAATGAACGTTAACAGCACCATGTTCAGCTGGTGTTATGATTACGAAAGGTTCAAAGCCAACGGCGAATCACTGTTTTCTTCATGAGCGTCAGTGAGACGTTGAAATTAAAGAGACATTTGTTTCATGAACTGTTTTCAAGTGTGACGAGAACGTTTCGAGTTTAAAATGACAAGAAAGTCTGGCTTTTTGGAAGCAAAACATGAAGAAATACAGGGCTTAAGACTGTTATTTGTTTTCAGATGTGATGATAACGTTTTCAACATCCTTAACATGCCCTTCAAACCTCCCAAGTCGTTTGGCATGACCTTATCAAAGAAAACAGGAAGGACGACGGCTGAAACCCGGTCAGCGCTCTTATGGGTCCAACGGAAAATAATTTAACTGAATAAATATTATGTCTATAAATCACTATAATGCATTATAACAGGAAGCTGCAGTATGCAGAACTGAAAATAGGAAAAAAAAAATAATCAGACGAAATATTTGCTGGGACAGTTATAGTTTCAAATTTAAATAGTTTTAAATTTCACGACACTGAATGAAAGTCCATTCCTGCGAAATGTCATGAACTCGCATTTGCACAACCCCGTAGAGGGCTAGAAAGAATGGATTCAGAAAGAGAAAAGCAGATCTGTTGCCGTGACGGAGAACAAATATGCAAACGAGCCTCTAACCAAGCGTTTTTATAACCGATTCTGGAAAACTTCCTGTGAGGAACCAGACGGTTCCATTCACCACCACAGTGAAGGGTTCTCACTGTTTCTCTAGAACAGAACAGTTTTACACCTGATCCCACTCTGTTTACACCGTAAACTCTTCGTTGTGTGGATTTTTTAAGAAATGTTCCAGTTTCCTTTTATTTCTAGGAGTCCATGTTTATGTAAATAAACACTGTAACTAATAAAAATAAGCAAAGAGTGACTAAATGAACCTCATTCTAAATGAACTAAAAAGCTAATTGTTTAAAAGGTGTATATCTAAACTAAAAGGTTTGTTTTCAAAATCTCCAAAAACAAGACATCTTCAGAATAAATAAAGTTAGTAAAAGTAAGAATTTAATATATATATATGTTTTTTTAAACCAGCTCATTTAAAAAAGACAACGCACACAGATATAGTCGCAGATTTCACTTTACACCTGATTTAACTTAACGAATCACTGATGAGAAACCAGGAACTACTAATTATGCTTGGATTCCTTGAGGAGAGTGTAAAAAGTGAAAGTGAAAGTGACTGTTTACCATCATCCCGAAACACGGCACAGCGCACAGTGAGACACGACAAAACACACACGCGGCGCAGCAGGGAGAAAGTGCTTGGGAGCCGTGATGGGGACGTTACCTTGCTCAAGGGTACCTCAGGGAAACCTACTGGTCTGGGATTCAAACCCTGGGGCCTAGACCCTAAATACTAGACCACCGCTGCAAAAAGAGTCTGTTTTTGTTATTTTGATCTATTTGTGTTCCTTAGCGTGGATGTTTTTCTGGGTAAAGAAATGCTTTTTGCCTTCTTCCCATGTTTCTACACAGCTCTGAAGGTTAGGTTCTTGGTGAGGTTGCTCTTACCTGTATATCCTGCAAGCCAGCCCCACGATGACACCATCGCCAACAACCACCTGAACATGACGCCCTCGATGTGCCAGAACGTCTGACTGTCCATTACTCTCAGAGGCTGCAGGACGATCAGGTAGAGGCAATAGGACGGGATCGCCACGCAATTATTGATGAACATGAAGGTGAAGCGCAGCAGCGCCTTCAGTAAAATCCAGCCCAGCCTGTGGGCCTCTTCCAGGAAGGGGGCCATTCTTCCACAGCCTGTCTGTGGAGCACAGGAATAAAATAAAGGCCATGTTAGAAAATGGACCTGCCAAGTGTATTCAGACACCAGCGTATCTGTGTTCTCTTTCAGGTTCTGCTTAAGAGTCAGCGACTCTCCGGTTCAGTTTAGCAGCCGACCGCCTGCCCGACACAGCGGTGACCATCCGTAAATGTCTGTTAAGGTTCCTACACATGGCAGCTTTAAGCTCAGGTAACCCTGTGGAACGAAGAACCTCCTTCATCTGTTTTAACCACTTAAGTGTGAACTGGATTCAACACATTAACTTCATTTTAACCTTTTTCCATCCCTTCCTTTCTGAACTCCACCTTGTTTGGCTTATTTTAGACTCCATAATCAGACTTGATCAGCTCATTTCCAAAAAGTCCAACCCTTTAAAGGGTTAAAATGGGGAAGAAAAACAAGGGGAGCAGAAGACGGGCAAGAAGGACAACTTTCCCAAAAATGAACCCGGAAGCTGTTTTCATTATGGTGCCGTTTTTGCAAAAATGGAAATATTTATCTCTACTCTGATTTTTTGTAGCAAAAAATGAGTCGTTTTTCCACTAATTCACTAAACGTCAGCACTGTGGAACTGGTGTAAACCCCTCTTTCTGAGTTCCGTTCACAGTGGTGGTGAATGGAACCAGACATCTAGAGTTTGGAGAAGATTTTTAGACCACAACTAAACCCATTCACGATGCAGGGTCACATCCAGCACAGAATCATGAACTACATAGCTGATGTAGTTCAGATGGACCATTTTACCATCGTCACCGTCCCGTAAAAACACCCAGAAGTGACGTGCAGCTTCCCTGGTGGCTTTGGAGAGGAGATCAAATGGTTGTTTTTGGTTCCATTCACCACCACTGCAAAGAAATCAGTTTCTACAATAAAGCACTTACAGTAGAAATCCCCTCATTTTACTTAATACGTTCTATATTTGAATGTAAAGTGCTGTGCAAAAGTACAGAGCCCCTCATTTCTTCATTTTCTGCCTCCAAAGATCCAGACGCTCTTGTATTTTAGTGTATAGTTGAGGAACAGTTCTCCGGTTCTTCTCACTTTCAGTCCTGAGCAGTTTCAGAAGCAGACAAAAGACAGCAGACGTCTAAAGAAGAGCTTTGGGACGTCCTTCAAGAGCCTGGAGAAGTGTTCCTGAAGACGGCATAAAGAAAGGAGCTGGTCTAAGAGAGTTGAGGCTGTGCTGAAGAATAACGGTGGTGGTGAACATGGACTTGAAAGCTGGTTAGAGTGAAACTGTTCGTGTTTAGACTGGATTTACATGCGAGTTTGAACTGAAATCACTACCTGCAGTCTCATTTTCCCACAAAATATTTTTTTAAATGATGTATAGCTCAAGAAGTAGTGTAAGTTTTCACTTTATCAATGATATAAATGAAGATATTGTCCTGATTATTGATTAGTCACCTGTAGACTCACATGTACAGGAACTGCTTGTTGAATCATTTATGGGGAAATGGAGATAATTGGAGTAAATTAGCTCTTATAATGATGTTAATTAGATTATTAAGTCTAATACACTGATAAATATGCAGAATGTGACATAAATAAGCCAAAAAATTAGGACTTGAAGTGAAGGGAAACTAAATAATTAGGTTTATAATGTCAGGAAAGACAGATAACGCACCAGAATAAATAGAAATTATTTTAAAAGACGCCAAAACGGACTATTTGATATTCAAAAATCGTCTTAAAATCTTGAAAATGAAAACCGTTAGCTAGATTAGCCTAGCGAGCTAACGGTGCTAGCTTCTATTTAATGTCTTAGCCCTCCAGATAACGGTAATGGTCATTTAATTAAATGTAAAAACAATCCAACTGGATCTAAAAATAAATTTAATGTAGCTGTCAGGTGTGAAAAATGACAAATTCGCTTAAATCTTCCTCAGCTGAACAGTTATGCTAGGCGCCGCTAACTACCGTTAGCTAAACAAATGAAGACTCGTTTGTTCTAACGCCCAAAAGTGAACTTTAAGAGGCGGATTAACTTCATTCCCAGCACGTAGAAGAGTTTTAAAGTGCTTTTTCGTTAATTAAACGGATAGTTTCGGTGGTAGCACGCCTCTTTCAAACTCTAAAGCGTCGAAATGTAAAAACTGGGTTAAAATATAAGGTTAGCAGGAGGAAAAAAGGCGAGAAATTAAAGATATAGGGAGTAGAAAACGAGATGGTAGGACTGGCACATTAATATTTTGGAAATTACCGTCCAAAAGCTGCTTTTTGGAATTATTCCGTTCCACCTTAAATGGTGCAGCAGTGGCATTCTGGCGCCCGAGGCGCACCATTTAAGGTGGAACGGAATAATTCGAACAGGAGGCCAACTTCTTGGGTGAATCAGTACTCCCATCGTTCCAAGGTGACAGCTGGTGATAAACGCACACGTGTGCGAGTCAAATATACACCGTAAATGCTGAAAATAAGGGCTCTCACCGTGCAAAACACCGGACGATGAAGATCAGTCAGATGTCAAAGTCACATGGAGATCAGGATGGGTCCAAAAAATCCCTAAATCGTCCTCTTTCTGGCCGAAATAAAGGCTGCTTTTGGAAGCAGGGGGTCACATGGGGCCCCTCTGGGATGCATCTGTTTTGGGAGCTACAGCAACACGAACACAAACGGTGAAAATATATTAACAAGGATGATGAAGATGATGAGGATGATGAAGATTATGATCACGCCGCTGATGACACACAGAGCCGGTTAGTCGGGAGAGAAGCCTCCCATGAAGGACGACCCGAAAGGAAATGAATCAATAAATCACCCCCAAAAAACACCCAGAGTCCGGGCAGGGCAGGACAGGCGGGTCCCGGACAGAGTGGAGGATCAGCTGGACTTCTGGAGGAAATACAGTCAAACACTCCGAACAGCGCCCCCTGGTGGGGAGGGAGGGAAAAGAGAGAGGGAAGAGAGGGAGGGAAAGAGGGGGGATGATTGAGAATGGTGGAGGGAGAGGGAGAGGGAGGTGGAGGGAGAGGGGAGAGGGAGAGAGAGAACCGTGAATGAGAATGGTGGGGAGGGATGGAGAGAGAGAACAAAATGAGAATGGTGGGGGAGAATGAATGAGAATCGTTGGAGAGGGAGGAGAGGAGATGGGAAGCAAGGTCGAGAAGTTGAAAGATGGAGAGAGAGAGTGGGAGAGAGAGAAGTAGAAAGGTGAGAGAGAGGGAGAGCAGAGGAAAAGAGGAGGGGAGAGAACAACGAGTAATTGGGTGGAGGAGGGAGAGAGGGAGAGTAAGAGATAATGAGAGAATGGCAGAGAGAGAGAGAGAGAGAGAACGAATGAGAATGGTGGGGAGGGGAGGGAGGGAGAGAGAACGAATGAGAATGGTAGAGAGAGAGAGAAAGAGATGAGAGAACGAATGAGAATGGTGGGGTGGGGAGGAGAGAGAGAACGAATGAGAATGGTAGAGAGAGAGAAAGAGATGAGAGAAACGAAATGAGAACGGTGGGTGGGTGGTGAGGAGAGAGAGAAACGATGAGAATGGTGGGGAGGGAGGAGGAGAGAATGAATGAGAATCGTTGGGAGGGAGGAGAGGAGATGGGAAGCAAGGTCGAGAAGTTGAAAGATGGAGAGAGAGAGTGGGAGAGAGAGAAGTAGAAAGGTGGAGAGAGAGGGAGAAAGGGAGAGGAAAAGAGGGAGGGGGGGAGAGAACAAATGAGAATGGTAGAAAGAGAGAGAGATGAGAGAACGAATGAGAATGGTGGGGAGGGAGGGAGGGAGGGAGGGAGGGAGGGAGTGAGAGAACGAATGAGAATGGTAGAGAGAGAGAGAAAGAGATGAGAGAACGAATGAGAATGGTGGGGTGGGGTGGGGGTGGGGAGGGAGAGAGAGAACGAATGAGAATGGTGGGGAGGGGAGGGAGGGAGAGAATGAATGAGAATCGTTGAGAGGGAGGAGAGGAGATGGGAAGCAAGGTCGAGAAGTTGAAAGATGGAGAGAGAGAGTGGGAGAGAGAGAAGTAGAAAGGTGGAGAGAGGAAAGGAGAAATAGACAGAAGAGAGAATTAGAGATTGAATGAGAACCGCTGGTGGAGAAGGAGAGAGGGAAGGGGGAAGGAGTGAGAGAGAAAACAGAGAGGTGAGAGAAAGTTGGGGGAGACAGGAAGAGAGGGATGGAAGGAGAGAGGATAAGAGACATAAGAGTGGGAGGGAGAAATAGAAAGGAGGTAGAGACCTAGAATGAATGAGAATGGTTGAGAGAAAGAGGGAAAGGAGGATGGGGAGAAGGAGAGAGACAGGAAGAGAAAGGGAGAGAGAGGGGGGTAGATAAGGAGAGAGAGAAGCGGAGGGGATAGAGAGAGGTAAAGTACAAGCTAGAGAATAAACGAGAACTGAATGAGGGAGCAAGAGAGAAATGGACAGAAGGAGAGATTGAGAGAATGGGGGGAGGGAGAGAGAAAGAAAGAATGAATGAGAATTAAGAGAAGGAGGGAGAGAGAGAGAGAAGACGACGGAAAGGGGGAAGTGAGAGAGGCATGGATGGAGAGATGGAGGTAGGGAGAGAGGGAAAGGGGAGGGTTAAAGAGGGAGACAGAAAGAAAGAGAGAGACAGAAGGACAGAGAGAGACTGCAGATTAATCCCACCTTTTCTTCACAGTGGAAGTGAAGGGAACAGACGTCTCCAGCATCACTAGCGTCCCGTGAACCTTTCCTTTCACTCTCACTGGTCCCCGTCTGTCCCAGTTCACTCCTGTCACTCTTCTCTACGCATTCCAACCTGCCTGCACTCCCTTCCACACTCACCGTAACTCTGAACAGTCCACCTCTGTCTCTACTCCCTGTGTCCTCACCACTCCACTGTCCAACCTTTCATTCACACTCATGCGATCATGTCTCAGTTCTTCTGACTTTCATTCCTCTGCGAACATCTTTTGGAGAGGGATCTACCTTAAAATTCAGGAAAGTAGACCGTGTCTCCAGTTCTGTACCCAAGATACTAGATGAGACAAAGTGTCTTTAAAATGAATTTATTTTCCTGTTAAATATGTCCTCTTACTGAGATCCGCGTCTTTAAAAACGTGGTTCAACCTTCAGACGTTTATGATTCTCTTATGCACCTCAATTCTTTTTATTTCCCACCGATTCTGTTCTTTGATCAAATAAATTTAATTCACATTTATTCTCAACACTGACACTTTCTGGACTGCTTGATCTTGTGTGTGATGTTTTTGGATCAGTTAAAAAAAAACAAAAAAAACAATAGTCTCAGGTGGTTGAATTTAAAGAGGAAAATATGAGGTTTTTCCAGCAGCTTCCAAACATCCCCAGACTGGACAATGTGAAGCGTCCTCTCGAGCTGAACTCTGTCCATCAGTGCAGTGTTTGGGGTCTTTATTTGAAGACAAAATCCAGCAGATCACTAAGCCAGGCATCAGTCAGTGCCACATTTAAAAATAAATAAATAAAATAATGTCCCAGGAAAGTATTGAGACTTGATCATCTTTTAATTAACAGTTCTAATCGTCCCTTCAGACGAGCACTCTGAGATCCATCCTAACAGCACACCTTCTTCCATCACTCCATGGTACAGTTCTGAAGACCATTGTTGGATCTTTCGATGGTGGACAGGGGTCAGCATGGACACTCTGACCGATCTGCAGCTACTGCACTGTGTGTTCTGACACCTTTCTCTCAGAACCTTTTCAGCAGTTTGTGCTCCAGCTGCTCCTCTGTGGGACCACCATAGCCATCATCAGGGTTTGGGTGTCCAGGACCCTGTTGTTCTTTGGAGCACTTTTGTTCAGTTCTGACCCTTGCAGACTGAGCACGTCCCACAAGACCTGCCATGCTGGAGATGTTCTGACCCGGTCATCTAGTTATCAGGGTTTGGTCCTTACCCAAGTGTCTCAGATGCTTTAAACTGCCCATTTTTTATGAACCTGTTGCCCTGAATACCCCCGACAGGAGCCAGTGTAACGAGATGAGTGTTTTGACTTCACCTGTCTGCGGTTCTGATGTTGCGCGTGTTGTCATGTTTGTAAAATCATGTGACTGCACTAGATTCACTTCCTGATAAAAATAACACATCAGTGCTTCATCCATCTGTTCTTCATTCCTGTAACTGTCCGTTCAAGATTTGCCATCAAGTCAAAATCTAAACCAACTTACCTCAAAAATGTAAGATAATGTAGAAGTTTTATCTAGTTAGGAGATAATTTGGTGTTATCTTCTGTGTGTTTGGTGTTCCATCTTGAAGACAGAAGGCTCTCAGCCGTTCTGAAAAGAGATGGAAGTTCATTCCACCACTGAGGAGCCTCAATGCAAATCTTCCTCTTCTTTGGAAGAGCGAGCAGTGCTTGATGTTCTGAGACGATGAGAAGTTGCTTGATTAGTGCTTCAGACAAGAACGTGCAGCTAAGGATTAAGGATTTGAACCTGCAGCTACAAGGAGAGAATTTAGGAAGGTTGAAGACAAGACTTGCAGAGTCTGAATCAACTGAAGTTCTCTTGTTGCCTTCAAAGGAAGAGCCACCAGTAGGCCAGTTTGGAAATGATTATTTCTTTTGTTGTTTTTTTATTAAATTTTGTCTCATTTATTTCTAACAGGTGGCAAAAAAATGTAAAATGCAAATAATGTACAAACAATAACGTTCTGGGCACTTAATGTTCACAAAGCAAACAACGTCTGGATGAAGCAGAAATGAAATATGACTGCAGAGTCTTACTTCACCCTATTGGACACATCTAAATTAAACTGGACCACTTTTGGACACGTATGTAACAAGGTCACTGAAAGCGATTGGAGACGTTCCTCAGCGTTGCCTGAGCTCCAGCCTGTTGCTGCTGTTGCTGTTGCTGCTGCTGCTGCTGAAGTTGGTGCCGTAACTGCTGCGAGTACGGATCCTCCAGAGACTTCACGGTGACCACACTCTTTGGGCCCGTGTTCCACTCCACCCCGCTGTCATCCACCACCGAGGCTTCCACGGTGACGCTGTGGCTGCCCAAGATGGAGAAGTTCAGCAGGAACTGGGTGCTGAAATAGTCGTTATGAGGCTCCACCCGCTGCTCAATGTCATTGGTCTTGGTGTCAATCTAGAAGCAGGACAAGAAAGAGAGAAGGAACATGATGAAGAGAGCATTACTAAATCCAGCCTCTGTTTGGAAACTAAGTCCAAAAAGCAGTTCCTTTTGAACGGAGATCATGAGAGGACGCGGCCCTGTAGGACACCACAGACATTGTCCAAAAGGGTTCGAATATTGGACAAAATGTACAATATTTTAAAAAGCTGGTGGCGGAAATGCCCCACAGTAACGCAATGGAGAGAAGGTTGAGGTTTACTACATGGAAAATCAAAAAACGAAACTAAAAGTGGAAAAAACTAAAAAAGAAAAACAACTAATGGATTCATGAGTAAATGATCTCCATTTACTTCATATTTCAACTGATGTAACAGATTCAAGTTATGTTCCTGCTTCTTTCTCTTTTACAAAATGTAAAATATAGAAATATAGCTGATTCTTCTTTATCTGTGGATGAATAAGAACTTTTTTTTTGTTCTTAAATTGGAAAAACATTGAGGTGTTGAAATTTAGGGACTTTTTTTAGGGAACAATTACGCTTGCGTGGTATCGATTTTTAAAATGTTATTGTAATAATAATGACCACAAATGAAATAAAAAGAAGATCAAGAGAATAAAAACTTTATTTTTTCTGAGCAGCGAATCTCACCTTAAAATCTGGTCCGGACTTGCCCTGGAGCGTGGAGCTGGCTTTGAGGCAGACGGACTGGATCTTCCGGAAGAGTCCGGGGGTGGACCCATGCTGGATCACTCCCTCCACCTTCAGAGTGAGATGCTGGTTGTTCTGGACGGGGATCGGCTCGTTGGGAGTTCGAGGAGAAGGAGAGAGGGCAAGCTGGACGAGCAGAAACGAACTCAATAAAAACCCAGGCGGGATAAAAATTCTAGGAACTGGAAATATGGCTCAATTTACGTTTTACAGTCTTCGAGATTTCTGAATAGCTACTCAAATTTTCTTAAAAATGACCCTTTTAAAAGTAAAAAAGACAAAATAAGCAACACGTAATATGCGACCATTTCTGTGGAGTATCTGCCATTCTTCTTATTGCAGAAGTTGGAAAAGTTATTTATACAGAGATTCAGTTTTAATCCATCTTATGAGGAGTCTTGAACAGCAAAGAGCCCAGCAGGTATCTAACCAGTTTATATTAACTACCATTTATTTCGGGAATGCAAATCCTCAGAGCTTGGATCGTTTCTGTATCAGAAATTTTTTGATTTCGTCTAAAACGACAATCATAAAGGAGTTTCCGAACTGTGTTAGCGCTTCATTATCTCAGTCACAAATGCCAATCAGTTGCAATCGGACTGTTATGGTTCAAGTTTCCTTGAACAGGAAGTGAGCTCCACTATTTCTGGAAAATGAGATTGTGATATTTCCTGATCTGATGAATGATAATTCCTTCTTTCAGCTCGAGGTAGGGGTTCAATCCAGTGGACTTACTTTGATACTGGTTGACTGGAGCTTTTGGAAGAAATACCTCTGGAACGACAGCGGTACTTTAAGCAGAGCGATGACGGCGTCGCACAGGCAGCCAGTGTGCTGAAGAGCAAGAAAGAAAGACCATAAAAAGTGAAATCACAATTTGGAAAAAGAGAGCGATTTTCCAGTCATGAGCGCTGCCACCTTAATTTTATTTTCCAATACTAACAAGTGCAAACTGGGGAGTTCAATAATAACAAAATCTAAAAGGCCTGATGTTTTTTTGATGAAAGAATCAAAAAAAATTATTAAATTGCAAATAAATTACTGGGACAAATGAAATATTACTTTTAACCGAAATATCCCATTTAAAAAAGGTTTCCTACTGCAATAAGAACTCATTTCTCCCAAACCGTCTGAAATGATCCTGTCCTTAAATGTCCTGGGTCCATCTAATTTCTAATCCTGTCCATCCTCGTCACACCCAACGAAAATCTCAGCATCTTTAACTCTGACACCTCCAGCTCCGCCTCCTGCCTTTTCAGCACCGTCTCCAACCCGTACAACATAGTTGGTTTCACTACTGTCTGTAAACTTTCCTTTTACTCTTGCTGGTACCCGTCTGTCCTAGATCACTCCTACCACTCTTCACCCATTCCAACCTGCCTGCACACTCTCCCTCACCTCTCTTCCACACTCGCCATCACTCTGAACTGCTAATCCCAAGTATTTAAACTCCCCCACCTTCACCTCCTCCATCCTCACCACTCTACTGTCCTCCCTTTCATTCATCCTCATCCCACTTCTACTTTAAATGCATCCTTCACTCCTACTGCCGATCTCACCACGGTCACACTGCCCTCATACATATTTGAACTACTCTCACATACTTCTCTGCTACTCCTGACTTCCTCATACAAAACCACAACTCCTCCAAGTCTACAAAGGCACAATGGAACTCCTTCTCTGTACTTCTCCATCAACACCCTCAGAGCAAACATTATATCTGTAGAGCTCTTTCTCAGCATGAAACCGTACTGCTGTTCACTGATCCTCACCTCTTTTCTTAACCTGCTTCCACGACTCTTTCCCAGAACTTCATACTGTGTCTGATCAACTTTATCCCTCTATAGTTACTACAGCTCTGTTCATCACCCTCATTCAGGAAAATCAGCACTTCGTCTCCACTCCTCAGGCTCCTCTCACTTTCCAAGATTGTTTAACACAACCTGGTCAGAAACTCAACTGCCATCTCCCTTAAACACCTCCATGTTTCCACAGGTATGTCATCCAGACCAACAGCCTTTCCATTCTTCAGAACATATCTTGATAGAAATGAAAAATTAGAAGCAAGTTTGATTTTCCTTATTGTGACTGAGTGCAATAATTTATTGAAATTGTTTTAATTTCTATTTTTGCACAACAATCACTTCTGTATTCTTTTACATCAGATCCCTTTTCTGACTTAAAAGGAAAAAAAAAAAATAAAAAATTATATATATGATGTTTTTATCTCTTTGAACATGACCATTTGTTATAGTGAACACAACGAACCACAATTTAATACAGCCTCTATATTAAACCCACACACACAGTCCAGCAGGTGGCTGACATATCCATCACCTAGGGAGCAGTGATGGGGACGGTACCTACTGGTTTGGGTAACCTACTGGGCCAACTCCCTAAACACTAGACCACCACTGCCCCAAAGAATGTGTCAGAAGCGGGATGTAAATTAACCTGCATGTCTGATGACAGTAAATCTGCCTTGCCAAGCAGAACAGTAACCTATTTCCTGTTACGTTACCAGGTATGAAACAGGAGGGTGCTTCCTGCTCAGGGACTCCACTTCCTCCAGAACAAGGTTGAACACAGCCATCATGCTGCGTTCATACTTGCTCTCCGCCTGAACCGGAACCAACGTGCCAAAATCTTGGAAACTAAAAAAAAAACAAACAAACAAAAATCAGACTTTAAAGGCGCTGATTAGTTAAGACTGTCTGACTCTAGATGAAGTTTGGAGACACAAACTGGATGCCTTTTCAAAAACAGTGAGTTAGTGAGAATATGTTTTAATCTAAGTTGGCACTGCTGAGAATAAGAGACCACATCTGTTAATGAACTTGACCCAATTATGCAGAGAAAAGAACAATAAACAGGTAAAAAGTGGAAACAAGTGCTTTCTGAAAGAAATCTTGCCTACAGTCTGGGTTTTCATGCTCAAAAACAGAAAATGGTAAGCTGTGTTAAGGACGAGAAGTTATATTGAAAGATTCAACAGTGACTGTGGGACTAAATAGGTAACGAGCTCTCCACAGATCCAGAACTTCACCTAAAACAAGACATTCTTGTTACATTTTACAGTTTTAAATGCTTTTTTGTATTTATTCTAAAGGCAAAATGTGTCTCACTGGCAGAAGCACATTTCTCAAGTCAAGTAGGTTTTATTGTCATTTCAGATGCCTCCGATGAAATCTCCCTTCATCACTACTTTATTAATGGTGAGTCTGTAGAGCTGTCGCCTCTCAGCGAGAAGGTCCTGGGTTCGATCCCCAGGCGGGACGGTGCGGGTCCTTTCTGTCTGTGTGTGTTTCTTCCAGGAGCTCCGGTTTCCTCCCACTGTCCAAAGACCTGCAGGTGGACTGGAGATGCTAAATGGTCCCCTAGTGTGAGCGAGATGGAGGGGTGACCTGACCAGGGTGTGTCCCTGCGAGAGCCGGGATAGACTCCAGCGCCACCCGCGACCCTAATCAGAACAAGTGGTTCAGAAAATGAGTGAGTGAGTCTGTTCCGCTCTTACCTGGCTGTGTGAGGCTCGAGTATTAAAGCTTCAACCACATAGGAGATCAGGAGGCAGCTCTGCTGTTGTCTGAGAAAGGTGTTGAAGAAAACTGGTCACAGTTCTAAAGCTAAAAAGTTTCCATCACTGGTTCAGCATTATTATAACAGGTTCTCAGGTCACATCGTTAAGGGATACAGTTCAATATTCCGCAGCGTGGCCGAGTCGGCATCGAAGGACGACTGATACAGATCAGCGTAGCGTCCAGCAAGACTCCGAAATTCATCCATGGACAGTTTCATCTGATCAGGAACACGTGTGGGGGGGGAAAAAAAAAAAAAAAAAAAAAAAAAATTAATGTGGAATACATTTCCAGAATGAAGTTCTAAAAAATGAAATGAATATCAAAAATGGTGTATTAATAACAATGAAAATCTAGAATAAAGGAATGAATGTCCATAATAAAGAAATAATAATAATAAAAAGGTACTAATTGAAGTAACATCCAGAACGTCCAACAAAATCAGTGCAACTGAATTCTAATCGAATGAAGATCCAATGATCTGCACACTCATTATGAAGCTTATTAATATTAATAACCAGAATAAAATTCTTATACGATCAACGTTTAGAACAGTGTTCCTCACTGACCTATATTTACAACGGAGTTCTAATGAAATGAAAACTTACGAATATTAATGCCAGACATCACGAGACTGGTAAAGTGGTGAAAATCTTGAAGTATTTAAACTGTAAATATTACTCTACTAAATTTTAAAAAAGCAATAAATTAAATGTGAATAAAACGGCATTGTAGTTATTTTTTTTAATGAATTCCAGTTTTCCCCAAAAACTGAAACTTTAAATTAATAAAACTAATAATAAATAAATTAATAAAACTAATAAGCACCTTTTGACAGCTTGTTTGTAATAATTAAATGTAATAATTTAAAAATAATTGTAATTAACATGTAGGTAAAAAACAAATGGGGAAAAAAAAAAAGGAATGAATAAATAAATAAAAAAGTAAGCACATTTTATTTTCCAAAATTTAAAAACATTTAAATAGATCTCCAAAAGGCTCTGATGAAATGACCCACTACACAACTAATGAAATGGAAGAAAGACAAATGGTGAGTCTGTAAGCATGTGTGCGCCCACTAGGGGTGTGTGTGTGTGTGTGTGTGTGTTTTACCTGCAGGGAGATTCTCCCGCAGCGCTGCAGCTCGTTTCCGGAGGTCAGGGCGATGGTGGTGGCGATGGCCGGAGGTGGACTGGTCTTCAGGCTGTTGCAGGTGCAGATGAGCTGAGCTAAAGCCTGCAGTGTGTCCATCCTCAGCTTTACAAACTCACACTGAAACGCCAGCGGGCTCAGAGGGGTACTGGCAGCCTGCGGGCACAGCCGGACGACCGTCAGAGGACATGCAAGTCTCCACATTTTTACCAACATCAGCAAGTGCTGAAGTTCAGATCAAAAAACCGGAATATCAGCTTTCAGGAACAAACTACCTCCGAGCGTTAAGCTTCAGCTTCATTATACCCACCAAGTGGCTTCAATACTCACCCTCACTCACTCATTTTCATAGCCACTTGTCCTAATTAGGGTTGCAGGCTGTGCTTGAGCCCATACCGTCTCTCACAGGGTGAAAGGCGGGGCAACATTAAACATTACATTTGAACAACTAAGTAGCCAGTCTCATCAGATTAAGTGCTTGTTGAACAATCTAGACAACTATCGACATTACACACAGTGTGCTACTAATTCCCAGGTGGGACGTTTTGGGAGATGATGTCCCCATGTCTGTGTGCGTCTCCTCCGGGAGCTCCAGTTTCCTCCCACCGCCCAAAGACCTGCACGTCTGGAGATGCTTAATTGTCCCCTAGGGGTGTGTGTGTGTGTGTGTGTGTGTGTGTGTGTGCACGCCTGTCTGTGTCCCTGCGGTGGACTGGTGACCTTGTGCAGGGTATGTCCCCTGGGAGAGCTTGGATGGACTTCAGCACCACCCACAATCCTAATTTGGACAAGCGGCTCAGAAAATGAGTGAGAGTGTATGTTAAAAACAAAAAGGGGCAAAAAATGTTTAGTTTTAATGATGTCCTCATTTATAAACTCTTATCTTTTAAAAGCTTTGTATCTTCTATTTCCTCATTTGTAGATCGATCTGAACGACTGCAGTGATATGAACGGTGCTGTAAAGATAAACTTATCAATACGTACGAACCATTTTATCAGAAACACCTACCATAGAGGTGGACAGACACGTTGCACAACAAGAGCTAAAGTGAAGGTAGGGGTTTCTAATAAACTGGCAACCGGTGCAACTACAGACATGGAAATCAGATAAAGAAGAAGCCTGACTGTGAGTGAAGCGAATCCTTTCTGGTAGGACTTCAGGGCTTCAGTGATGGCTCCCATGGCCCCGCTGTAGTCTCGGTCCTCCAGACCGCTGAAACAGCACTCAGCCTGAGCGAACTCCATCAGGCTGTTCAGCCAGAAGTAGAAATGCTCTGAGGCCACGCGTGTCCGCAGGCTCTGGTACAGCTCACTGGACAGTTCATGGCATCCCTGGACAGGAAGAGACAGCAGGAACTTTTCACTTTACTGTTCACATTTTCAATCAGCTGAACTTTTTCCCCACTTAAAACTGTTAGTCATTGTGACAGTGAACCACTACCAAATACATCCTCTGTATTCAAACCACACGGGGGAGCACCTATGTCCAGCACCCAGGGAGCAGTGATGGGGATGGTACCTTGCTCAAAAGGTACCTTAGGGTAACCTACTGGTCTGGGATTCAAACCCATGACCTTCCGATCCTGGGGTCTCTCTTCCACACTCCCTGTTACACTGAACTGTTGATCGCAAGCATTTAAACTCCTCCACCTATCACCTCGACTCCCTCCATCCTCACCACTCCACTTTCCTCCCTTTCATTCACTCATGTATTCTGTCTTTGTCCTACTCGCTTTCAATCCTCTCCTCTCTAGAGCAGATCTCCATCACTCCAGGTTCTCCTCAACCTGCTGCCTACTCTCACTGCAGATCACAATATCATCAGCAAACATCATCATCCACGGAGACTCCTGTCGAACCTCATCCATCAACCTATCCATCACTACTGCAAACAATAGGAATGGGCTCAGTGATGATCCTTGATGTAATCCAACTTCCTTAAATGCATCCATCACTCCTACTGCAGACCTCACCACTGTCAAACTGCCCTCATACATATCCTGAACTACTCTCACATACTTCTCTAACACCAGACTTCCTCATACAAAACCACAACTCCTCTCTAGGCACCCTGTCATAAGCTTTCTATAAACACTAAGAGGCACTTAGAGCTCCACTGCTGCACTTGGAGATCAAGTGAAGGTCTGTATTTGTATTGGAGATTAGCTTCACCACCACTATAAAGAAATGTTTCATGTTTAAATTAATTTAACAGAAATAGCAGTTTGTTTGTTTTTTTCCCCCATTCTTCTCAGCCAAACCTACCTCCAAGGCAGTGGTTCCCAAATTGGGGGGGTACACCATTTCCCAGCCATTTTTGTGGAGACAGTTGTTTATTCTTGTTTATAACTTCAGGTTGCTCTTTATTTCTCCCACAGTGGTGAAACTGCACCATTTGTAATGGCATTTGTTCTGCTCAATTAGAAAAGGGAGTTGAATTTCAAATAAAGTTTGAATCTGAACCTGTGTCGTTTGAAGGGGGGGGGGGGAACGACATATATATGTCCTAAAATCATTATTCTCAAAAAAAATCTCAAAGTTTAAATGGAAACAACTGCATTTAACACACTGTATAGCTCAGAAAAATGCAGCAGAGGAGTTATTTAAATTATTGAAAACATATCAATACACTCATAAGAATACTGAGTTAATTTACCTCGATAACGATAAGCATCACCAAACTGCCCAGCTCTACTCTGACAAAGCAGCTATAAGCCTTGATAGCGTTGTGCTAAGGGACCGACTAAGAAATTGTAAAAAATGTGGGTCCGTTTGCTCTGATTTATTATCGAGCACTTGTTTGCTGATCATTACGCTAGTTTATCTATAGAACACATTGTTATCTGTAAATTTATGCAATGCCAAAGTAAGGCGATTGCCTTTCTGGTTACAGTTAAACCCCAGAGTTAATAACGTCTCTGACCATGCGTGAGGCCTGCCGGGCCACACGGTAAACAGTCCACCCGTTCGCCGAGGTCTCCAGCTGCTGCCGGATCACGCTCTTCACCTCCGCACCGAGAGACGACTGACAGGCCACAAACACCACCGTCGCCAAAGACACCTGAGAGAGCATCACAACATTAAAGCACAGTTTGACACGTTACATAAATCGTACTTAACGACCCAGCGCTGCTTTAATAGGATCGTGCGTTTTTATTTAGTTACACTGATGTTCCGTCCCTGTATCTATTTTATTCCATATGTAGTGGTTTTATTCTATTTATTCTCCAAGGTTGGAGACGAGCGGCAGGAGTACAGACAGGTACCATCAAGAGTGAAAGGGAAGTGAGGCCAGATATGTTAAACGGGTTTGAGACGGCGATGAAAGGACAGGAGGTGGAGCTGGAGGTGTCAGAGTTAAAGATGCTGAGATTTTCATTGGGAGCGAGGAGGATGGACAGGATTAGAAAGGAGTATATTAGAGGGACAATGAGCATTTTACTGATAAACTCTTCCTGCCCACATAACCAGGTCATGTTTTATTCAATTTACACCAAAAGAACAACCTTCTCACAAAGTGTAATATTCTTTCATCCGGAACTGGAAGGACACTGGAGTGAGGTATTGATGGGTGCTGGTTTTTTGGTGTTCAGAAAATGTGTTTGCATTAGATGTGCATTTAGAAAAATTTGGTTTTGGTCCAAAGGAAAAAAAAAAAAGATTCTGTAAACTGAAAATAATCATATATAACCAAAAAAAATAAGCCATTTAAGATTTCAAACGGTTGTTTGTCTTGCTGTTCTTGCAGAAACCTGAGTGAGAGAGAGGTGAAATTTAAAGAAGCTCCACTTTACATCCTCCATCTTCACATTTGAACATTTCTACTCTGTAGAATCTGAAACCACGGCTGTAGTTTGTGGTGTATAAAGGAAGGCTTTTGTCATTACAGTTCCACTCTTGTTCCCTTTGCTTATGAGGTTTCTGACACCGTACCTGACAAAACACCCGGACCGTTCGAATGTATAGCTTTATTGCGTAATACTGACCAGAAGCTCCTGCTTTTTTTCAGAGCTGCTGTGTCCAGCATTCCTGTATAGATCAACCAGATCTCCCAGCATGCTCTCTCCCAACACAGGCAGCTGTGTCACGATGGCCGCCAGGGCGTGGCAGATCACGATCCGAGCCGCATCGCACGCGATTCGCAGTTGAGCCAATAAAAACTCCATACACGCCTGACTGAGGTGAGGACGACCCTTCAGCATCCGGACAAGAGACGCCAGGGCCGTCTGAGAGAGAGAGAGAGAGAGAGAGAGAGAGAGAGAGAGAGAGACAGAGAGAGAAAAGCAGTACACAATGATAAACTGTGTAAAAGACTTCTTTATCTGGACATAAGTGTATTACATCAGCATCTGATTAAAGGAGAAGTCATCAGGCTTTAAGGTGGTTCCTACTCACTTTCAGTGTTGCCTGTGCTGATGTACTGGGGTCCTGACTGCACAGCAGCAGCAACGACTCCATCCCCATCACCGTGTCCTGCTCCAGCTGAACAAAATCTGAGGAGATGTGTTTACCTGTAACTTAACATCATTTCTCAAACCCAGCACTTTAAAGATGCATTGTCTGCATTTTTCCTTTTTTATATTGAATTAAATAAAACATCTGTAATTTATCCCAATATCATACATTTATGGATCGATGCCAATTCAAATTACATTATGTAATAAGGAGACTAATCCAAATCTCAACATCTAAAACCAAATGGAAAAGTAAGGGCCATTTTGTTGGGCTGTTCTATTGCAGGGGTTTTCCTCTAAATCTAGAAACAAACTTCCATTTATGAAGCACAGAAACAGGCCGGATGCTCCGTGCTGTGAGCGGATATCAGTGGAGAGAAGTTTGTGTTAGATGATCTGCTGTAGCACCTTTCTCGGGACAGGAGATGGCGATGTTGGCCAGAACAGTGATCCCGTGCGCCGCTACTGCCAGGTTGCTGTGGTAGCAGCACTCCTGCGCCAGTTTAACCAGATCAGTGAGGTGAGGGGGCTGCGGCGTTTCACCTTAAAGAGAAGAGAAAGCTCATTCAGCCATAATGTGTCTGAAAGGGCAGATCAAACCTAAAATTATAGTAGAGTCTGTAGTTGTTCATTAAAAGGTTTGAAGCTGATAGTAGAGTCTGTAGCGTGACTGTGTATGGATCCAAACTGCAATACCTTTCTAGGCTCTTCTGCCGGATTATTAAGATTAGGGTGTGCCTCAAATAAAACATTACAATAAAACATGAATCTCTTTAAGCTTCCCCTGAGTGGGAATTACCCCTGCCAATACAACAGAATGATTTGACCAATACGGTGAGAGATGATGTCAGTTCCAAGCCCTACAAACTCAAATACATCCAGCTAATCTGACACTCAGCAGCTCACACAGGAGCGTCTGAGCGTGTGAGCGCGTGTCGGGAACCTCCTGCCTGGTGTTCGTTTCATGAGAAACGCATGGAGGACTAACTTTTGAGTTAAGAGCAGTCGGTCACAGGAGAAGAAGTTTCCCTCGTTTCCTCTCGGTGTTGTAAAGGGTCAAGATGATCAGAATCTTACCTGCAGCTGGGCTGAAGTACTGTTTGATGGCAATGGTTCCAGAAAGAGCTGAGACGACTGACATCATTCCCAGTTTCAGGCTGTTGTATGGTGTGCTGAGGGCACACTCACACAGTGTCTACAACACACACACACACACAGTCTATTAATAAAACAGCAACAGATAAAGTATCTTTAGAATTAATTAACCTGACTCCAACAATCAATAGAGAGAGTGAGTGAGAGAAAGAGATAGACAGACATAAATAGACAGATAGACAAGACTTCATGAATCCTGGGTGAAATTCAAAAATATCTAAAGAAATCTACTAGTTAAGAGCTGAAGCAGAAAAACTAAAACAGAAATAGAAACAGAAAAATTGTATTGATCCTGAGGGAGCCGCACAGACAGACAGCTCCACCTGCAGACAACTAACATAATACAATACATAGAATATAAACAGATGAAATATCAAACTACTATGCATTCATTCTTTTTTTCCCCCATAAATCACTAAAAGAACAGAACAGAGCAAAACCAACATTATTTTTTTGGCTGTTTTTGAAAAAGATGGTCAAGATCATTTTTCATGCAATCTTCTGCTATAAAAGCAGGAAGGGAACCTGTCTAACTGCATAAAACCTCTCTGTGGTAGATCATGCCCTGGGCTCCCCTGAGCGCTTTACCTGGATGTTCTTTTTGGTCCACATGTGAGGAGCTTTCTTGGTCAGCAGTTTCAGATCCTGCACAGCGAGTCTTTTCAGCGCTTTCCTCGGGTCGTCCTTCAGGTACTGCAGGAGCAGGTGAATCTGAGCCAAAAAACACGACTTAGATTTTTATTTCTGAATAAAATTTGAGTTTCTGTCAAAGGATGTATTAAAACCAACCGTTCATACCAAGAACCCACTTTAATTAACATTAGGCTTTGTTGGATATGTGGATTATACCCATTTTAAAATGTTTCCCTTAATAGAAAAGTAACAGAAAACCAAACAATACTTTTCAAACAAGCTCCTTTGACACTGGTGACATCACACCTGTTTGGGGATTTCGATGAGCGACGAAGTGGCCAGCTGGGTGAACGTGTGCAGGCTAACTATAACCATCGGCGTGGACGGGTAGGAGGACACCAGCTCCTGGAGGAGCTCCCGGCTGCTGGAGGCCAGGGCGGCATCGTGGTGCATGTACTGCAGCATTGGGATCAACTTCAGCTTCAGGTCCACCGGAGTGTCCAACCCTGAGGTGCAGAAAGTGGACAATCTACATTGGGACCAAAAACGAAACTGAAATACATGCGTCATTCGTCCCACAGCTCTGCCGCGGTCGAGTCTAAAGCAGAGATGTCCCGTCTAATCTCCAAAAAGACTGAAGTTTCATCATTTAATCAATCAATCAGGGGGCTTAATTAGTGCCACTTTCATCCTGATCAGAAACAATCTCCTCAAATGACGACGAGAACTGAAGGGGAATTTTACTTTTTTTGAATGAGAAGATAGGATTACACTTTTGTATATACTTTTCTATATATAGATTTTTTATTATCTATTGCTCTTGCTCTTGTACTTGTTCCTCGTTCTTTATACTTTTCTATTTTTCTGTACATCTATCTTTCTATTTTCCTTCTGTCATCTTTATAAGAGCCCTGTAACACCCAAATTTCCCATTTGTGGGATAATAAAAGATTACTCTACTCTACTCGTGTGTGTGTGTGTGTGTGTGTGTGTGTGTGTGTGTGTGTTCCTGCAATGGACTGTGAACCTCTCCTGGGCAATTCTCTACCTTTAATCCAGCGCCGGGACAGCCCGAGGCTCCATCGTGGCAAGTAACTACTACTTTTAGTAATTACTAATTACTTCTAGAGTGGCAGGGTGGTGCAGCGCGTAGCGCTGTCGCCTCAAAGCAAGAAGGTCCCGGGTCCTTTCATGTTGTCCCTATGCGTCTTACCCAAAGCTTGACGGTACTGTAGCCGGAATATTAATGAACAATACTATTCTGCATATGACACGAGTGAAGACTCGTGTGTTTAAGGGGTAGAATCAGGGATTAATAATAAACACAGCTTAAGTCAAAGAAGACTTCTACCTTGAATCATCTCACTGATCTTGTTGCAAATTCCTGCTGCAAAATCTCTAGAGGAAAAGATACAGGAGACACACAGTTAGACTGAAATTTTTAAAAAAGTATATGATCTTTCTTGCTGAACTTCATAGATTTTTTTACTTTGATTGGGATGAGAAACTGGCAGCAGCGAAGATGGCCGCTTCAACCTCGACGTTGTCGTGTGAGTCCAGGCTCTGGCGGATGCTGTGATGAGCGTTTTTCCTCTCAGGGATGATGGAAGCAAGACTGCCCAGCATTCTGTCGATCAGCACCAACAATCACTCCATTACATTACCATCCAGCAGCGTTTAGAAATACAGAAAAAACCTCACAGGTAGCAAGAAATCTGATTTACATTTGGTATTTCTCTCCGTAAGTAAAGGCTTACAGGACGGTAGTGTGACCAGCTGTTATGCGGGTTGGAGACGGTGACTAAAAGACAGGAGGCAGAGCTGGAGGAGCTCAAGTTGCTGAGATTTTCGTTGGGTGACGAGGATGGACAGGATTAGGTATATTAGAGGGACAGATCAGTTTGGACATTTTGGACACAAAGGGGGGGGAAGCCAGACTGCGTTGGTTTGGACGTGTCCAGAGGAAAGATGAGGATTATATCGGGCGGAGGATGTTGAAGATGGAGCTGCCAGGAAAGAGGAAAAGAGGAAGAGCAAAGAAGAGGTTTATGGACGTGGTGAGAAGACATGTGGTGGTCGGTTTGAAGGAGGAAGATGCAGAGGACCGGAAGAAATGGGAGTTAGTTGACCCCCTGTGGTGACCCCTAAACGGGATCGGCTGAAAGAAGTAGAAGGGCATCTTGACCATTCTGTGGCCAAAAATGATTTTATGATCAAGTTACAGGGTATAAAGTTATCCAAGTGAAAGTGACTATTAGTCATTGTGAACACAGTGAACCACAACCAAACACATCCTCTATATTTCACCCACACACACCCACGGAGCAGTGATGGGTACCTCAAGGTACCTCAAGGGAACCTCAGAGAAACCTACTGGTCGGGGATTCGAACCCCCATCCCTCTGATCTTTGGGCCTTGTCCCTAAACACTAGACCATCACTTCCTCAAGGCCCAACAAATAATTGGGATCAGGCCAATTTTTAAACCTCCTCACAGCAAGGATTCAAAAACATATTTTCATTACTTTAAATCATATCAGATTCGCCAAACATAGCAACAAACTGGAGATACGGTGTTTATTGAACAGCCCTTCTCCATTTGGATTTGCTGAGTTATTACAGGTCTATATTGTAGAAAACTATTTCTTGTGTCTGGACGTCCCAAAAATCATCCTTTATTTTTCCAACCCGACAAAAATGGCCGACTTCAATTTATTGTATCGAACGCAAGGTTATTGCAGGTCTGGTTTTAAGTTTAATAAAAGAGTGTGCTGCTTTTTTAAAAGGAGGCATAAAACATAGAAAGTTCAACAGAGAGACTGTTTACATCATTCTTCAAGGCTATGAAACAAAAATAATCTGCTTTATTGCGAGGCATAATGAGAGGTTGGAAAAGAGTCATTTATAAAATGAAATCAAGTCATGCTTTGGCCAATAGTACAAACTTTAAAAAACAATTGGAAACATGAAAATACAGAATATAGGCCCTTTAAATAACACCAACAGTCTACACAGTCTCACCAGCCAACACACACGGTTTCTGTACCTGAGAGTGATGGCTCTGGCGACAGGATCATTGCTATGGATGACGGAAAAGACTCTTTTAACAAACTCGTCCACGTTTAGAATCTTCTCCAGGTGCTTCTCGCTCTGCTGCGTCACTTTCAACACACACAGCCGCAAGAAATTATTCCTGCGGAAACAAAATCGTTTTTTTAGTCATAGGATAGATAAAAATGTCAAAAACCTGCAGCCTATAAAAACACTCAAAACTAAATCAGTGTTGAGTAATCGCACAAGATTTTCCTTGCAGTTTTTGGTGCTATTCAGCAACTGCTAATCCAGTCACCTCCTACCGTCAAATTATGAACAAGGTACAGAAACTCTCTGAAGACACACCGAGACCTTGGGAAGAACTTAAATGTTAAAATTGAAAAAAAGAAAGAAGAAAAAAAGAAATAGCTTTTAAAATCAGGTCTGTCTCATCGCATTGAAAGCAGAAGAGAAAACAGAATTTTCCTCACTTCTCAAACCTCACCGTTGGCTCCCCCGGTACATCAAGTCCAAATACAAAGACCTTTATGTTTTTTGTTTATTTTCTGGGGAGGTGACAAATAAATAAATAAATACATAAATAATAAAAAAATAAAAAAGTGGATTGATATCTAGACTTAAGTTTTAAAAAAAAAATTCCTCATTTTGAATGAAGCACAATATTTGGCAACCAATCAGAACAGACCATTTACATACATCATTTTTAAAGCAAACTAAAACTGCCTGTGTAATTCTAAGGAACAAAGTAGTATGTCGTTTTTTTTGTTTCTGAATCAGTTTAAAGACAAATGTTAATAGTGTTTTTAAAACAACATTTAATGCACCTCAGTGCACTCAATTTAGTAAAACAGGTCTAAATCTGCTCTCTTTGGATTGAAGATTATTTTAATCACTGATGGTACTCTGATACACCCAGGAAAGAATACTGTGACTGAAATGTATTACAATAACAATAAAGATCATATTACCCAGCCCTAGTTTAAAAGAGAGGCTGGAAAATTCCTGCTAGTTGTTTCTGGTGCACAGACCCATGCAATAGTGTTTAGAGGAGCACAAAGTTGAGAAAAATGATGAAGGAGGTGATACTTATATTTTTTTCCTTTTATTAAAAAAGCCCTTCAAATCACAGAGACATTAAAGCAAAGCAACTGTGTCTTGAATACGCACCCGAGTCTGAAGATGTCAGCCAGTTTGAGAAAGGCAGAGTTGATGAGGATGGGGAAGGGATATTTCTGGAAGAGTTTGGGGAAAAGGACCACGGCTTCACATTGTTCCCCCAGTTTACAAGACCTCAGTCCTGGAGATGGGGGCAGATGCATTTGAAAGAAAACAGAGATAATGATGAGCTCAAACAGAGAAAACATACATCCTTCCTACTCATTACAACTATACCACCATCTGTACACTAATCCAAACTTCTTAATAAAACAGATTTATACACTATAATCCATCTGTGCATCCTAATATAGCAGATATTATCTTGTAATCATAGAAATTACCCTAAAATCGAGTTATTATAACCCTGGGGGGCAACAAGAGGCCTTGCTATGAGCTATAAGATCATAAAGACTCAAAGCTGATCAGTAATTATTATTATTACTGTTGCTTTTGGGGTTATTAGCGGCTAGCTATCCACAGTTGCTAACGTTAAGCTAAAGCTAAGCTAAAGCTGTTAGCACTGCCATTCACATAGGCCTAACACAACATAATATTTCTTTATGTTCCAATAAAGCAAATGTTAATTTGTAATCATAATAATGACCCTAAAATAGAGCTGTTTTACTCTGGAGGGCTTTATAAAATAACAAGGCACCTAGCTAGTAGTTTTAATATCATAAAATCTCAAAATTGTTCAGTTGTTGTTGTGCTTATTAGCTGTTAGCTAGCCTCGTTGCTAATGGTGAGCTAAAGGTATTAGCGTTGCCCAAAAGACACACTTATACGCTATGATTTATTCTTAATATCTAATAGGACATATTTTAGGAACTTTTACATAAAAGAAATGACCCAATTAATTTAATTGTTTAAACCCTGAGGGATGTTAGCTGTTAGCATTGGCTGCAGACCTTTATCCAGCTCCATAAGAGCCGAATTCGCGTCCAGTTCCTGTTCTCCATATCCCGCCTCCGAAAGGAAAGACCTCGCCGTTGAAAGAGACATTTTAATCTGGAAATTTCTTTTAAAATAATGAAGTTTTAACACTTAGCGAAACATCCATTCTGATTAGCCTCCTGCTCTGGTTGATATCGGCGCCGCTGCCCCCTACAGGCTGGAGGCGGCACTGCTTATAGACAATCTGAGTTTTTACATGTTTTATAGCTCAAATCTAACATTACGGCTTTACTTTAACTCTACAAGAACAATAAGACATTGTGATGACATTAATATGGAAATATAAAATGTACACAAAAGCAAACACTATAAAAAAAAAGTTAAATATTTGCATGAATTTGTATCAATATGCGTGCCTCCTTTCATTTTACCCGCCAACTCGGTGCGCTTTCCTTAGTGGGCGTGTCCTCTCTACCTCATTCACCAATGAGAAGCCGAGGCGTGAGTGCGCCGTTGGAGGTGACCAATCAGCGCCAGTGACGTCATTTCGGCGGGTATTTTCGCGTTTCATTCTTTGTGGTCAGTTTCGCGGGAAGAGCAGCGAGGTTAATTTTACCTTATATTTCTCACGTTTTAGTTCAAAAACGGGTTTAATCCGAGGGCACCGTGAACTCACGATGCTGTTCCAATGCGTGGTTGAACGGGGAGCGACTAAAAGACGGCGGGGTGAGTGGATTTGTGTGGTTTTGGGGGGGATTTTCTCCTGTTTTCTGAGCTGGTGGATTCAGACAGATGTGTTTAAATCCAGGAGTGTTGTTCCGTTTGTTTAAAATAACCCTACATTATAATCATCAGGGATCAGGTCTGTCCATTTCCCTCTTAATGTGATTTCTGGAGTATTTCTGATTAGTTCCTGCTGAAAGTGAACATAATTGGCATGTAAATTTGGACAAAAACCATAATCCCAGTTCTCATGGTCAAAACTGACGTCATGAGTATTTAACAGGATTAACTTTGGAAACATCAGTTTAGTGAATAAGTGAAAAACCTGCTTGTTTAACAGCGGTTAGATCGTTTCATTCAACTTTAAACCAGACCTTCTAAAAGAGAAATGTTTTATATGAAAAAGTAAATTAATGACACACTAAAGGAATTGTGTTAAAGTGAAAATAATAAAGTTTTTCAGGCAGAAACAGCCAGACAGGTGATCTATCCCAATAAACATAAAATATACACAAAATATAGTCGTCACACTCAACAGAGACAAAATATACACAAAATAAACTCCGTATAGATCACATTTAAAAATAAAAAACAATGTACACAATATTTGCAGTACCTCACACAAGTGAATACACCCCTCACCTCTTCTTTTGGCTGCTCCCGTTTAGGGGTCACCACAGCGGATCAATCGTCTCCATTTCTTCCGGTCCTCTGCATCTTCCTCCTTCAAAGCGACCCCCTGCATGTCCTCTCTCACCACGTCCATAAACCTCCTCTTTGTTCTTCCTCTTCTCCTCTTTCCTGGCAGCTCCATTTTCAGCATCCTCCTCCTGAAACTGCTCGTCTCTCCTCGGTTCATGTCCAAACCAACGCAACCTCACTTCTCTAACTTTGTCTCCAAGACATCCAACCTGATCTGTCCCTCTAATATACTCATTTCTAATCCTGTCCATCTTCATCACACCCAACGAACATCTCAGCATCTTTAACTCCGACACCTCCAGCTCCGTCTCCTGCCTTTTCATCATGTTTCCAACCCATACAACATAGCTGGTCTCACTACTGTCCTGTAAACCTTCCCTTTTACTCTCGCTGGTCCCCGTCTGTCACAAATCACTCCTCCACTCTTCTCCACCCATTCCAACCTGCCTGCGCTCTCGTCTTCGCCTCTCTTCCGCACTCGCCGTTACTCTGAACTGTTGTTCCCAAGTATTTAAACTCCTGAACATTCACCTCCTCTACTCCCTCCATCCTCACCACTCCACTTTCCTCCCTTTCATTCACACTCATGTATTGTCAGCTCTACTCACTTTCATTCCTCGACAACAAAAGTGAGTTCACCCCTAAGTGAAACATGTCCACATTGTGCCCAAAGTGTCAAGATTTTGTGTGGCCACCATTATTTTCCAGCACTGCCTGAGCTCTCTTGGGCCTGGAGTTCACTAGAGCTTCACTGGTTGCAACTGGAATCCTCTTCCACTCCTCCATGACCACATCACAGAGCTGGTGGATGTTAGAGACCTTGTGCTCCTCCACTTTCTGTTTGAGGAAGCCCCACAGATGCTCAATAGGGATTAGGTCTGGAGACATGCTTGGCCAGTCCAGCAGCTTCACCCTCAGTTTCTTTAGCGAGGCGGTGGTGTTCGTGGAGGTGAGTTTGGGGTCGTTATCATGTTGGGATGCTGCCCTGCGGCCTGGTTTCCGAAGGGAGGGGATCGTGTTCTGCTTCAGTCTGTCACAGTACATGTTGGCATTCACGGTTCCCTCAATGAACTGTAGCTCCCCAGTGCAGGCAGCACTCATGCAGTCCCAAACCATGACACTCCCACCACCATGCTTGACTGTAGGTAAGACACACTTGTCTTTGTACTCCTCACCTGATTACTTCCACACACGCTTGACATCATCTGAACCAAATCAGTTCTTCTTGGTCTCATCAGACCACAGGACATGGTTCCAGTAATCCATGTCCTTAGTCTGCTTGTCTTCAGCAAGCTGTTTGCGGGCTTTCTAGTGCATCATCTTTAGAGGAGGCTTCCTTCTGAGACGACAGCCATGCACCCTGAGCACGTGCACTTCTTTGGTGGACCACGGCGAGGCCAGTTCTGAGTGGAACCTGTCCTGTTAAACTGCTGTATGGTGTTGGCCCCCGTGCTGCTCAGAGAGTTCTTTGCCATGTTGAACTTCCAGTGACCTGTGAGAGTGATAACGCTGAATTTAACACACCTGCGACCTTGTAACACTGATGAGTCACATGACACCGGGGTGGGAAAATGACTAATTGGGCCCAATGTGGACATGTTTCACTCTGGGGTGAACTCACTTTTGTTGCCAGTGGTTTAGACATTATTAGGTGTGTGTTGAGTTACTTTGAGGGGACAGCAGATTTACACTGTAATACAAGCTGAACACACCGACTACTTTACATGGTATCAGTGTCAGATCTTCAGCGTCGTCCCATCAGAAGATCTAATCAAATATGAGCAAAAATGAGGGGTGCACTTTCTTTTGTGAGATACTGTATATAACAACACGATATACAGGAAACATAAACACAATACACACCATGCTGCTTTTTTTTTTAATCGCACCGCGTCCAAACTGGATGAATTGAGTGGTCCTGACTGAGTGTCCTAGGTGTGTAAAATATCAATCTGTCTCTCTCGGTCTCTCAGGGTCTGTCTCTCTCTCTCTCGGTCTCTCAGGGTCTGTCTCTCTCTCTCTCGGTCTCTCAGGGTCTGTCTCTCTCTCTCTCGGTCTCTCAGGGACTGTCTCTCTCTCTCTCGGTCTCTCAGGGTCTGTCTCTCTCTCTCTCGGTCTCTCAGGGTCTCCCTCAGTCTTTCTGTCTCTCTCGGTCTCTCTCTCTGGGTCTCGGTCTCTGGGGTCTGTCTCTCTGTCTTTCTCTCTCGGTCTCTCGGGGTCTCTCTCTCGGTCTCTCTGTCTGTCGGTCTCTCGGGGTCTCTCTCTCGGTCTCTCGGGGTCTCTCTCTCGGTCTCTCTGTCTGTCTCTCTCTCTGGGTCTCGGTCTCTCTGTCTCTGTCTCTCTGTCTCTCGGTCTCTCGGTCTCTCTCTCTCTCTCTCTCTCTCTCTCTCTCTGTGGAACAGTTAAATGTAGAAAAGGTGTAATTCGTGAATGTTTATCTGTTTTTTTTTTTTTATTCCCTCTTTCTTTTAGTTCACAGGCGAGAGTTTCCTTTGTCGTCTCTGCTGGAGAGCTACCAGTGCACTTCTCTGGACGAGCACATCTCGTATGGACACTCGGCCGTCCCTGTCCCGCCGTTCGGCTGCACCTTCTCCACAGGTGAGACGTCCAGCCGCGGTCTGACCTCAGGGAGTTTCTTTTGTTAACAGCTCCTGTGATCCACGTCCCTTCCTCCTTCTCTCAGCTGCTCCCGTTTAGGAGTCACCACAACAGATCATCCGTCTCCATGTCTACCTGTCCTCTCCTGTCTTCCTCCTTCTCACCTGTCCTCTCTCACCACGTCCATAAACCTCCTCTTTGTCCTTCCTCTCCTCTTTCCTGGGAGCTCCAACTTCAACATCCTCCTGCAGATATGCTCCTTGTCTCTCCTCTGGACACGTCCACACTGACAGTCTTGCTTCTCTGACTTTGTCTCCAAACTGCCCAATCTGAGCTGTCCCTCTAAAACTTATTTACTCCCCTCTAATATCCCCTCCCCTCCTGCTTCACCGCCTCCTTCTTCTCCTCCTTCCCCTACCGCCAGGAAAATTTTTGTGTTGTCTGGAGCTGAAGTATGTTTCTGTGTGTGTGTGTGTGTGTGTGTGTGGATGTAGCTCCTGGGCAGTGCAACACTCTGGCAGTGGCGAATGAGGAAGGTATCGTCAGCATCTACAAAACGGCTGAGGGACACAGCTCAGTCCTGAAGGGTAAATCAGGTTTATGTTTCTTTTCTGGGACATGAAGGACTTCAAGCACCTTCAGCAGCAGGTTCCTCTGTTCCTGACCATCATGCACAAATCTGGAGTTGCACAAATTAGTTTATTTCACATTTATGTGTTACACCAAAAACACGACCTTTCTTTCTACAGCCCTGAAAACAATAATGAGATACATTGTTTTTACGTGATTATTTATTGAGCACTTCCTGTGGAGCTGCAGCTCCAGGTGCTTTCCAATTTGCCAAATGTATTAAAACGCTTCTTTAATTGTAAAGAGCTACTCTTGGAGAACAAGACCTATGAAAGGATCAGAGTGAGTTATGATGAGCTGAAAATAATGAATAGGAAATGTAATAAATAATGTTTTTAGCTAGCTTCGGATGCCTGACCGATGTTTATTGGCAGCTTGTTCCAAAATTTTGGCGCCCAATAAACTACCGGCTGCTTTCTGGCTGTATGAAGTTTTGTTGCCGTTGATAAGTGGTTAGAAGATGATGCCTCGTGTGGATCAGACTGTGAGCTCCTGTGGTTCTGTATGTTTGACAGAGTGGCCTGCACACGATAACGCCGTCTTCGACATCGCCTGGGTTCCTGGAGCCAACAGCTTGGTGAGCCCGACCCCCACCGTTCACTTTCTTTTTAAACTGAATAATCTTCCTGTTTTGCTTCAGTTAAAGTGAAAATGTAAGTGATTTTTCCATTTCACATGTCACATCGCAAAAGGAAACACGATAAAGTACACCTTCTGCAGCAGCGGTCACCATATCTAGCACCCCGGGGAGCAGTGATTGGGATGGTACCTTGCTCAAGGGACACTTTTTCCCATGTGGAGCCTGTTCCCCAAACAGTGGGTGGCTTGTCCTAGTGTTTAGGGACGAAGCCCCAGGATCGGAAGATCGTGGTTTTGAATCCCAGACCAGCAGGTTCCCCTGCGGTTCTCTTAATCAAGGTACCGTCCCCATCACTGCTCCCCTGGCGCTGAATATGACCAGAAGGTGTGTGTAACCCACAGAGGATGTATTTGATTGTGGTTCACTGTGTGCTGTTCACACTGACCTAAAGTCACTTTCACTTTTCACTAAACATGAGGCTCACAAAGCAGAACAATTCCAAAATAATCCTGCAGGCTTCACAGTGTATCCTAGTCCCCAGATCCTGCCTGAGTTCCTGTGCTAAGAGTTTGTTCTGGTGTGAAGGTCACGGCGTCCGGAGATCAGACGGCGTGTCTGTGGGACGTGGTCACGGAGGAGCTGCTGGGGAGCTTTAAGGGTCATCAGTGCAGCCTGAAGTCGGTGGCGTTCCCCAGGCAGGAGAAAGGTAACTCCAGTCACCATTTTAGGATGGTCTACAGCATGGAGACCCTGTTGGAGCAACTAGCATGAGCATGAGTTAATGTGAACTTTCTGATGTTTTAGTATTTCGGTTAATTCGCTTGTAAACAATTCAGACTGAAATAATAGAAATAATGATGAGGATAATAATCCCCAGGATCGGAAGATCGTGTGAATCCCAGACCATTAGGTTTTCCTGAGGTACCTTTGAGTAAGGTACCGTCCCATCACTGCTCCCCGGGCGCTCCCCTGCTGGATGGTGTGTGGGTGAAAAGCAGAGGTTGAGCTTGGTTGTGTCTCTGTGTGCTGTGCTGTTTCACAAAGACAGGAATAGTCACTTTCACTTTCATATTACTCGGACTGTATAAGTTTCCTCAAGTGGGCTTCAGCTGTACGTTTCATTTTTTTTTTTTCCCTCTTTTTAATGCGTAAACCTGAATTTAATATAAAATTAGGAGGCAGACGTGAAGAGACTTTCATTCCTGGATTTGCGTCACAGTCCAATACAGTCCCGTCTCACTGCGGTAACCCCGTCCCGCTGTGGTGGGCTGGACGGGACGTCGGGATTACGGAAGAAACACCTGCAGGCATTACGTTTCACTGCTGTTCGTCCTGAGCTGGCTTTAATCCACTTGTGCTGGAAAAATTTAACGTCTGTTTTGTGAAATTTCTTTTTAGCCGTTTTCTGCACGGGAGGGCGGGACGGGAACATCATGGTTTGGGACACCCGGTGCAGTAAGAAAGGTAAGAACCGGTTCCACCGTCACTGAGTTCTCAGATTTAAACTCGACCAGAACAATGAGTATAAAACAGGCTTCTAAATAAATTAGAAATAAACATGGAAACAAATTCAAGTCAATTAAAAGTTTAAAGCTGATCCTAGTTCTTTGACGTCACTTTCCGAGCTTCCTCCTTTCATCAGCGAAGGTTTGATTGGATCCTGGAGACCTTTGATGTCCGCTGATGAAAGTAGGAAAAAAGGAAAATGCCTTTTTTTTTTTTTAAAGTTATTTTTAATTCTTATTTTGTTGGAGCAGATGGTTTCTACAGGCAGGTGAAGCAGATTAGTGGAGCTCACATGAAGACGGAGGGGAACACGCCTCAGACCAAGAAGAAACGACCTTCATCCCGAGGAATGGCTCCTTCTGTGGTGAGTCCAGCTTCTCCTCACTGAGGCTTCACCGTTTTGGAAGTTTACCGCGATGTACACCCGTTTAACGAGATCGAACAGTTGATAAGATACTTACTTATTTCCCCCCCCCTCCCCATTTTGTACCTGGAGGTGTCGTGTGTCTCACCAACACCTCCGTCAAGAAGCACCAGGATTAAGCGCCTTTATTTATGACCTTGTTTAAGTTTGAGTAGGACATTTCTGACCCGGGTTCCTCCGATCTGATGACTTTTTTTTTTTTTCTTCAGGATTTGTTCTTATTTCCTTAATCATGGACTATTTTTCCTGTCTTTCTCTCAAGGACTCCCAGAGAGGAGTGACTGTTGTTCTTTTCCGTGATGAAAACACACTTATCTCCTCTGGAGCTGTTGATGGGTACGTCCAGTACACAGTGGGACGGTTAATCTGATTTCTAAAATCAGGTTCTGATGATAGGAGCCTTGATGTGTGTGTTGGTCTGCTTCTCTCTGCAGGATGATTAAAATGTGGGATTTGCGTAAAAACTACACGGCGTACCACCAGAACCCGTCTCCGCTGCAGCTCTACAAGTACCCAGGGTCTAGTACACGCAAACTAGGTACTGGAACCACACACAAACCATGTGTTAAAGTGAGCAGTGTTTATGAGCCTCACAAAAAGATAAGAGCACAAAGGACTGGGCCTCAGGATCAGAAGGTTGTTTTTTCGAATCCCAGACTAGTGGGTTGCACTGAGGTACCCTCGGTGGTACCGTCCCCGTCACTGCTCCCTGGGTCTCTGCATGAAATTAAGTGAAATTGCTGTACTCGCTCACTGAGCAATACATTTGTTGTTTGCATTCAGTTCATCCAAACACAAGGAGCAGTGGGCTCTGCCAAGGGAGCAGTGATGGGGACGGTACCTTGCTCAAGGAACCTTATCTGTCATTGTGAACATGGTGAACCACAACCAAATATATCCTCTGTATTTAACACGCACACTGTCCAGAAGCAGGCAGACATATCCAGCACCCGGGGAGCAGGGATGGGGACGGTACCTTGATCAAGGGAACCTACTGGTCTGGAACTCGAACCCATGATCTTTTGATCATGAGGGCAAGCCACTAGAACTCTGCTGCATCTTTATAACGCTGCCACTTTCTCGGCGGCTGTGTCTAAAATTCAGGATCCACATCTTCTGAAAGTTGCAGCCTAATTAGATCAGATCTTCTGTGAGCACGGAGGACTGTCTGGGCCTCAAACGGAACATGAAAAGAAACTCCGATATAATGCTCTATCTCTCTTTCTGTAGAACGTGCTCTGTGACGAGCCGTCTTTACAGCATTATGAGGGTCGGGTCACGTCCAGATCGACAGATTTTCTCTCCCTGGCAGGTTATTCGGGTCTCGCTCTGGATTCCACGGGATCCAGGCTGTTCTGCAACTGCACGGACGACAACGTGTACATGTTCGACGTTAGTGGACTGAAGACGACACCTGGTATGGAGAGATTATGATGTATTATTTAATATGTAACGTTTATGTGAGGTATTACTTATACTTAAAACAGTATATACATAAAATATAGTATCTGTGTATAATATGAAACAAGTAATGTGTGTGTGTGTGTGTGTGTATATATAAATATACACACTTTAAAAGAACAAATCTTTTAATTGTATTTTATTGTAGCAGCACTTTTTTAGTGGTCCATTCATCACTAAACGTTAATTTACGAGGCAGCTGTGAAAAGAGATTGTAAAGTTTTGATGAGATACTCGAGAAAAAGCAGCTGCTCTCTGGTTAAACCCCGAGTGTCCAACCCTAATGTCCTTCATGATGTTCCTCTAAATTGGTGTGTTGGAGTAAGACTGGAACATTAATCTGACACCGTCTTTGTGGCGTGATTTGAAGGACGTGCCTTAAAGTCTCCTGAATGTGTCTGATTTGGATTTCTGAGGACATGTTCTCAGGACCGTCTGTAGCTCTGACTGCTTCTCTGCTCCTTCAGTCTCCGTCTTCAGCGGACACAGAAACTCCTCCTTCTACGTCAAGTCCAGCGTCAGTCCGGATGATCAGTTTCTGGCCAGCGGCTCCAGTGACTCCAACGCCTACGTCTGGAAGGTGAACTGACTCAGTCGGTGTTTCATAGAACATCCTGTTTCTGTACACACGAGTGAGCCGGTCTGAGAGTGTGACTGAGTCTGTCTGTCTGTCTGCGAGTGTGACTGATTCTTTCTGTCTGTCCGAGTGACTGTGAGTCTGTCTATCAGTGATTGTCTGTGAGCATGACTGCGAGTCTGTCTGTCTGTGAGCATGACTGCGAGTCTGTCTGTCTGTGAGCATGACTGCGAGTCGGTCTGTCTGTGAGCATGACTGCAAGTCTGTCTGAGTGTCTGTGAGTCTGTCTGTCTTTGAGCGTGACTATGATTCTTTGTCTGTCTGTGACTGTGAGTCTGTCTGTCTGTCCGAGTGTGTGTGAGTCTCTGTCAGTGAGTGTGACTGTGATTCTTTCTGTGTAACTGTGAGTCTGTCTGTCTTTCCGAGTGTCTGTGACTGCGAGTCTGTGGTTCTTGCAAACTGCACAGCTGCAGACCAAAGCTGCTCTTTCTGCTTCCTGTTTGGGACGTTTAAAAGATTTGCTCTGTACCAGCTCTGTGACTCTGGACTCTGGAGGTCCTCATTTTAAAGAAGGAGGAAACAGAAGTGCAGAGTAAGCCTTAACACGCATACGTGATCAATCAAGTTCTTTATTTGGCAGATCTCGGACCCGACCAAAGCTCCAGTGATGCTTCAGGGTCACAGCCAGGAAGTGACCTCAGTCACCTGGTGTCCCACCGATTTCACAAAGGTAGGCATTTACACTAAAGTCTCTTCTGCACAGAGACGGACATGAAATCGAGTGGAATATGAACCAGAGTCGCTTTAATGGGTTAAGAATGGACTAGAACCCTGATTAGATCGATTGGGGCAGCGGTGGCCTAGTGGTGAGAGAGTTGCCCCGCATCGGAAGATTGTGGGTTCGATTTCCTCACAAGTAGGTTGCCCTGAGGTACCCCTGAGCAAGGTACCGTCCCAGTCACTGCTCCCCGGGCGCTTTCAATAGCTGCCCACTGCTGCACGGTGTTTGTATGCATGGGTTAAAAGCAGAGGTCCAATTTCATTGTGGTTCACGCTTGCTGTGCTGTGACCTCGCAATGACAAGGGCTGTCACTTTCACTTTCACTTTTTCACTAGTAGGAAAGTTTGTTGGATCCACATCATCCAAGTCTCTGTGTCCTCTGCAGATCGCGACCTGCTCCGATGACAACACTGTGAGGATCTGGCGGCTGAACCGTGGTGTAGACGGAGGCACATCTTCAGTGGGAGAAGCCAACCTAGTGGGCAGGGCGAGACGCAAGATTCAGACACCGTCCAGACCCGCTGGTGGGTTTAGATTTTATTCTGTCAGTACTGTCTGTACGTTCAGCTGAGTAGACCCTGGAGAGATGGAGATACGTTTTAGAGACGAGAGGAATGAAAGTCAGCAGGACAAAGACAGAATACAGGAGTGTGAATGAAAGGAAGGACAGTTGCGTGGTTAGGATGCAGGGATTTCATTCATTATGTTATTTTCCAATTTTTGTAATTGTTTGGAAACCTAACTGTTCTATCTCTCTCTCTGTCTCTCCATCTTTTTCTCTCTCTGTCCCTCTGTCTCCATCAATTATTTCTCTTTGTCTGTCTGTCTGTCTGTCTCAGGTCATTTTACCCATATGGAGCTCACCCCTGCTCGGACCTCCAGACTGAGTGTGAACGGTTTGTCTTCTCCTCAGCCTGGTTCTTGTCCCTCAAGTGATGCGGATTTACCTCCGGCCTCCAGCACCTCCGGCCCGACTCATAAACCGAGCCCTGCTCACCATAAAGCCCCTAAAAGCCCTCAGACCCCCTCCTCCATTCGCCACTGGATGTCTTGTACACCTGGTTCCCGAGGCAACGAGACCACGCCCCCTCTCCGGAAGGTTTTGAGCCCGTGTCCTCAGAGCCCAGAACATGTTTCTCCCTCTGAGAGGAGGGCGAAACGCCGACTCGAGACAGGGGACGCCACCCTGGATCACCATGATCACGACGGCGTGTCCGAGCTTTTTTTATCGGAGGCCAAGAGGAGCCGGGGCTCAGCAGAGGAGGAGCAATCTTCCGGCTCGGAGCCGAAAGAGCAGCAGGTCATCTCCTCCGTCCAAGCGGACAAAGAGAACAGCTCCCCGTCCAAGGCGGACTGGCTCTCCGCAATGAGCCGAAGACTTCAGCGAGCCCAGAAAGGGACGGCTGTCTCCAAAAGTCCTAACAGGGGCAAAAGACATGATTCCAGGACTCAGAGCGTCTCTGTAAGTGCTGCTTTCAGTTCAATATATCAGTGTCCAGGTTCTAACACTGCTCTTCTTACTGTCCTCTTACCTCTTGTCCAAGTAGAAGTGTACAGGAATGTACCGAGAGTCAGTCAGTCATTTTCTGGGCCGCTTGTCCATATTAGGGTTGCCGGGGGGGGGGGGGGGAGTAGTGTGCTGGAGTCCATCCCAGCTCACACAGGGCAAAGGACGGGGGACGCACCCTGGACAGGTCGCCAGCCTATCACAGGGAGTGTACTGAGAGTGTAGAGTGAGACGTGTCTCCTCTGAAGGACGTCTGGAGCGTCTGTCTGTGCTGAAAGTGAACTGAATCTCACTCCATATTAATAGAATTAAAGACTATTAAAGCCTCGAACTTCAACTCCAATAAAAACAATCTACTGAAAATAATCCACATGAACTTCACCGCTTCACTTTCATCACCGTCTCTACTAGTTCTCCATCACGGACACACACTCCACACACCCTGAACTCCACCGTCCACTCTCCCTGTCCTCTCTCTCACTCTCCTTCACTCTGTCCTGCACCGATGGACACACAGAGGGACGTCTCTTCTGTGTTTGTGTCCCTTTAGTCTGAGACGGTCCGGATGTTGGGAAGGTGATGGAGGATAAAGATAATGGCGGATTCAGGAGTCTGTTCTGGAAATGGAAGTATAAACAGATTTGGGTTCAAATGGATGAAGGCCATTGATCTTTTTGACCCTCAGTCTTTCAGAAAAATCCTTAATCGGTGCAGTTTGCAGAAACTCCTTTAATCACATCTGTTTGATCCATTGATTCTCTTTTTTCCCCCCAGACGTTGGCTTCTCCACACTCGGCGAGGAAGATGTCCTCGCCTCAGCCCCAGAAGACGTCTTCTCCACGTTCTATGAAAAAGATTTCTTCATACTTCCTGAAAACGCCCCAAAAATGATCTTTATTTTTTCCTCCTGAAGGTCCAGACCTCAGATCTGACCCCAGACTTTAATCCAGTCCCGCCATCGTTCTTCTGTTCCTGGAGGACCGAGGCGGTTGAAGAGTTTTAAAGAGAAACGTGCGGTTCTGCATGTGCTATATTGGACATTTTACCCCTTTTTAGCGGGTCATTTCCGAGAGGGGGATTCGTGTAAATTGATAAATTATATTTCAAAGTTATATGAATGTTTAAAACTTCAAAAAGAAACATTTCTGCAGTCGTCACGCTGGATATTCACACTAATGCTCAATGAGAACTTTTTAAAACACAGGGCTCTTGTACATGTTCTGTCCATTTCATTTTTTATTTTTTTCATTCCATTGATTGCTGTGTTTGTCTGCTGATCAATTAAATGAAGACACAGTCTGAAAAGATCATTCCTGGAAACGTTACTCCATTCAAGCTCAGAGATTCTGTTTAAACTCTGATGAAATAAACCCAGCCACGGTGCATCATCCGTCTCCATGTCCTCCTGTCCCCCGGGCGCTTTCAATAGCTGCCCACTGCTGCATGGGTTTGAGTGTGCATGGGTTAAATGCAGAGGTCCAATTTCGTTGTGGTTCATGTGTGCTGTGCCATGACCTCGCAATGACAAGGGTTGTCACTTTCACTTTCACTCTGCATCTTCCTCTTTCACACCTGCATGTCCTCTCTTACCACATCCTTGAGCTCCATCCCCAACATCCTTCTCCTGATATATTCCTCGTCTCTCCTCTGGACATGTCCAAACCCGCACTTTGTTTGAAACGTCCATCCTGATCTGTCCCTCTAATATACTCCTTCCTAATGCTGTCCATCCTCGTCCCTCCAAATCTCAGCATCTCTAACTCTGACCCCTTTGGCCCAGTTATGGCAACTTGAATTCTTATGCTGTGTTTTTCTTCATTTATGTTCGGTGCTCGGGTGAGACAGATCTCAGTGCTGTCTCCTCACAGCGAGAAGGTTGTGGGTTCAATTCCCAGGAGGTTCCTTTCTGTGTGGATACGTTCTCCCTCTCGGGCAGCGGTGGCCTAGTGTTTAGGGAGTTGGTCCTGAATCGGAAGATTGTGGGTTCGATTCCCTCACCAGTGGGTAGCGCTGAGGTACTGTCCCCCTCTCTGCTCCCCGGGCACTTTCAGTGGCTGCCCCCTGCTGTGCGTGTGGGTGAAACGCAGAGGTTGAATTTCGTTGTGTTGTACTGTGCTGCGTTTCACAATAATGAGTAGTCACTTTCACTTTCACTGTGACAGTGAACACAGTGACCCCCCACCCCCAACTTTCACTCCCTGTGTCTGTGTCTACTACTGGAGCTCCAATTTCCTCCCAACGTCCAAAGACAAAGCGGGTGCACTTCTGACTACCATCTGTCTCTCTGTCTCTCTGTCTGTACTGTCAGTAAGCACTGGTTGTCCTCTGTTGGCACCATGAAGCATCATCAGCAGGGTTGAAATATCTTCTGCTGCTCTTCGTTGAGGAAATAATTGTTTTTATTCAGACAAGATCATTTGCAGTTTTGCACAGAAACGCCACGTCGTCCTGTTCACTCGGTCATCAGTGTCGGACCATCTGGAGTTGAGGGTTTTTTCCTCATGGCCTCAAATGGAACTGGAGAGGATGAGGGTCAGACCCGAGCCCACACCCCTTTGGAGTGTAGAGGAGTGTCCCACCCATAGGCCACCACTGCCCAATGTTCTGGCGAAAACTTAAAAAATACCAGGTTCTGAAGCATGAGTTTGAACTTGCCACCAGGGGGCGATATTTCCCAATTCGTCTTCACTCACCTGCTGGCCGCCTCCTTTCAGTAGGTGCTCTGAGCAGGTGTGTCTTACTCACCTGGTCAGATTTTTCAGTTGAATTTATCGGCTGGTCTTTAAATATGTATATACATATAAAAACTATAACGCACTGTTTAAATGATATTTACAGCCACAAAAGTGATAACTGGGATCTGAAACTAAACTGGGTTTTAAAAGCTGTAAATTAAGAAGTGTGTCTCCCACATGCTGCTTCATTAATGATTGATTGATAATGTCTCTGCTCTGTAATGGACAGTGGACAGCGTGTAGTTTCTGTTTTTCGCTGCATGGACAGACCAGTTAAACTGGTCCTGAGTTCTGCGTTCCTTTCGGCTCCTGGTGGAAGCGATAAGCGTCAGCTGGAGGCGAAGAGATAAAAAGCAACACTTCAGAAAAAGGGCAGGTTTGTTTTGACCTTTATTATGAAACACGGTCTGTCTTTCATCTTCAGTGGGTGGAGAAGATGGTGGACAGGATTCAGCAAGACTTCAAGTTCTTTAGTCCACTTGTTGACCTTGTTTGACCTCTTCTTATCTTCTATACCTGATCCAGCCCAAGTTTGTTTATATACATGTATACTCTCACTCGTTTTTTGAGCCGCTTATCTTTATCAGGGTTGGTGCTGGAGTCTATCCCAGCTTTGGGTGAAAGGTGGCAGGACAGACACACAAACACTCATGCCTAGGGGACAATTTAGCATCTCCAATCCACCTGCAGGTCTCTGGACGGTGGGAGAAAACCGGGGCTCCTGGAGCACACACACAGACACGGGGAGGACCCGGACCGTCCCGCCTGGGAATGGAACCTGGGGCCTTCTCGCTGCGGGACAGCTGTGCGTGTGTGTGGAACTGGAAATTTCACTCTTACTTAACATCTCGTCCCACTGCGTTAAAGGCGAACCCCACCCACTTTTACAAAATTCCTGCAAAGTGATTTCAGGAAGACACAAAGTGAGTCAGAGTGGATGAATGAATGTTGATGAATGGAACCAGAAATCTGAATGTCCCTCACACGTGAAACAATGGTGAAGATGCTGCCTGGTTCCCGAGACCTTGTTTTATTTTGGAGTTTAGATTTAGGACTGAAACTGAACACATTCATGGCAGAGTGATACCCCAACATGGGAAACGAATTAAGTTCATATTTGATCTTTTATCGTCTTTGTGCCATCTTATTTCACTGCGTTATACCATCTTCTTACACTGTATAGCTAAAGATGATGATTATTATTATATAAATATAAAAGTTTCATATATACAGCTGCAGCCCACAGCACTTAAGACTGAGAACAAAAATGAGGAAAGGCAATCTGTGACAAAGCAATGATATGCTGTCATTGTACAGTGAGTAAAGTTAAATGTCACTAATTTAAATACATTTAGAATTTAATATTTGAGATGTAAACAATGACAAGAAACAGCAGTAATTTAGCATAATTTTTTTATTATTATACTTTCATCTCAAACTATGAATTCTAAATGTAGGACCTTGGCGTTTTCTTTCAATTTAAAACAATAAATGAAGAAATTGGGGCATTGTTTTCTCTTTTTTATGTGAATCAGTTGTCCCATCCCACTCCTCCGCCCCCAAGCGTGTAAATGTAATCAGAGCCCTCCGATTGGTCAGCGTCTGCTCGGCTTCTTCGCGGCGAGTGGTCAAGCCTCCCGCCCGTCATGGTGCCCAACCAGTGAATGGAAACAGTGGGCGGGGCTTGCGGGTCTGTCATTCACTTCGCGCGGAGCCCCACATTTAGCGTAAAGGTCAGCGCTGAAACTTCGCGTCGTGCTGCTGCTCCGCTCCTGCGCTCGGCTCGGGTTCAACCCGAAGAATCTGCCGGATAGAGGACGTTTCTTCACCGAAAGAGGAGAAAATTAACACCTTTGGATGAGTGTCAGGCCGAGGCGTTTTTAGCGGCGTTTAAATGGGCGAAAACCCTTTGATCTTTAAGTGTCTCCCTTGACAACCTGTGGAAGACCCTGGAGAGGAAGCTGCACATTACCATGGCGACCACTTAACTCTGTGGACTCTGTTTGCTGGGTGTTTAGTGGGAGGATTTGAGTCCCAGGCTGGCACCGAGGGCCTCCTGACCCCAAGTCTCTGCAAGACTCCCCTGAGCCCAGTGTGTGTGAGAGTGTGAGTGTGAGTGTGTGTGGTGCTCTGTATCTGTGTGTCAAGATGTCCACTGCTATCTCAGCCACCGAGAAGGTGGATGGCTTCACTAGGAAGTCCATGAGAAAGGCCCAGAAGCAGAGGAAAGCCCAGGGATCAGCCCAGTTCAGGCCCCAGGCAGGAAGCCTGAGCCCTGGAGAGCTGTCCGCCTTGCCCCAGCTCAGAGGTAAGGGTCCACACACAGCTTACTCTCTTAGAAAGGTTCTTGGATGGGTTCCTCACTAAGTTGGAGGAACCATACGCTGGCACTAGAGCGGTCATCCAGGCGCTGGTTCCATCGCAGGGCAGCGGTGGCCTAGTGTTTATCGAAAACGGCTCAGGATCGGAAGGTTGTGGGTTCAAATCCCAGTCCAGCAGTAAAGCCAGTTTGGCTGTCCGTCTTATACCAGCCCCACGTTTGTTTAACGTTTTTGTTTGGAATGTGAAATCTTTTAGGCCTCTCCTGTCACTGAATCTATATTCCTGCCTATTTTCAGTGGTGTTTGTTTGCTTTGTGAAATTTTAGTTAAGCTTGAGCAAGGTACCGTCTCCACCACTGCTCCCTGGGTGCTGGATATGGCTGCCTCCTGCTGGACGGTGTGTGTGGGTGCGTAGGATGTATTTCGTTGTGTGTGTTTCACAGTGACCCGGTCCCTTTCGTTTATATTCTCACGCCCCACGGGACGAGGCTGTATTTGGCTTCTAAAATGTGAGTTATCAATTCCACCTTAAATGGTGCTAACAACCTGGAGCATCACAGTGACACGGTGGAAGTTGGCTTCCACTTCCACCTTAAAGGATGGACCAGTTCCATTCTGGTGTCCAAACCAGTTGACGGCTTATTTACATTTCTCCCTCCACCTTTAAAGATTTCTACTTTCTGAGTTTTCCCTTCCTCCCTAAATGGGACATGGGTTACATTTCAGTTTCTTATACCCTGTTCCCCCTTAAACGATGCAGTTACACCCTAACTGGGACAAGTCTGGATTTGACTTCATTTGCATTTTCTGTTCCCCCTTAAACGATGCAGTTGTTCCGCTGTAGCTCCTCAGGGGGACGAGACAGGAGCTGGGCTGCTTAATTGGAACTGCTGCACTATTTAAGGTGGAACGGTAAATTCAGATTGGAAGCCAGTTTGTATGGATTTTGAGCCTTAATGCTGCCTTAATGCTGAGTTTCTGGCAGTAATAGTCTCCATGCCTGAAGGCCATAGTGCATTATGGGAAGTGAAGTGGGTTTGGGTGAGTGGGGGTCGTCTGATGGACCCTTGCAGTGCCGTCAAATCAGGTTGAAGCACATGATCCTTGAGCTCTGCTCAGAATCCAGCATTAAACTTGTGTTTTTGTTTGAGCGGTGAAGCTTTAAGGGTAAGACTCGGAGATAAGAGGGACTTTCCGACTCGTCCGGATTGGAAGTTCTCTCAGTAAAGATGTGCAGGTGTGCTTCATTTGAAGTGACCAGAAAAGCGAGGATGTTTCCAGTCTGACGGTCATTATCATTCAGATATCTCGTGTTTTTATCTTTTAATCAAAGGACTGTCTGGCTTTCATGTATCGTAACCATGGTAACTGTTGTACTGTGATAAACTAAGGTGAAGGCTGATGGGGGAAAAAGTCACAGAGGCGGCTGAAGGTTGTCTGTCTGTCTGATTATCTGTCTGTATATCGATCTATATATCTGTCTATCTATCTGTCTGTCTGTGTGTGTATGTCTTTCTTTATCTCAGACACAAATGTACAGAGAGACAATCTATTTATCCTGTCTTTCTGTCTAACTATATTCTTTTTAATATATAAAATAATATAAAATCCAATATAAAATATTATTATTTTTTTTTAACTGGTCTTTTTTTCTGTCCTGTTCTTAATTTAAGGTTAAATTCAGGGACATTTCCAAGGACAGGCCACTAAAAATAGGGACTGTCCCTTGAAAACTGGGATGTCTCCTCACCCTCACTTGATACCTTTACTCACACAAATCAACCGCATATATAAATGAAGTGTAATTCTCCTTCTTCTTCTTTTTCTTTTGGCTGCTCCCATTTAGGGGTCGCCGCAGCGGATCGACCGTCTCCATTTCTTCCGGTCCTCTGCATCTTCCTGCTTCAAACCGACCACCTGCATGTCCTCTCTCACCACGTCCATAAACCTCCTCTTTGGCCTTCCTCTTCTCCTCTTTCCTGGATAAATGTAGTGTGATGAGTTTGTCTTTTTACTTTGTATCTGAATTAATCTGAAGGTGACCATGATTTAACGGTGTGTGTGAACAGGATGGACCTGAATCAGATCCGGTGATCATTAAAAGACCGTTAAACACCTGTAATCAACTGGACCATCTGGACACACCTTGGTTCTGGTCTCAACAACACCGGTCCCGAACTCTGGTCCTGGAGGACTGGTCCCAGTTTGGGTATTAATCACCAGGTTTAGTGAATGGACACCAGTCCTTCACATCTAGAACGGGGGTGACCCTAGATGTAAGCGTGTGTCTGCCCTGTAATGATCTGGTGACCTGTCCAGGGTGTCCCCACCTTTCACCCTGCGAGAGCTGAGATAGGCTTCAGCACCGCCTGCAACCTTAATCCAGGCAAGCAGCTCAGAAAATGAGTGAGTGAGTAGACACTGCTGAAGGAGCCTGGTAGCCTGCAAGCTGTTGTCCCATTTGCATTTATTCACACGAGTCTTTGGTGTTTATGTCTAAAACCTGCAACTTCTGACTGTTCTTCTTTTTTCGGCTGCTTCTGTTAGGAGTCTCCGTCTCTGTTTCTTCCTGTCCTCTGCATCTTCCTCTTTCATTCTGTCCCCCTGAATGTCCCCTCTCACCGCATCCATAAACCTCTTCTTTGTCCTTCCTGGCAGCTCCGTCTGCAACGTCCTTTCCCTGATATGCTCCTCATCTCTCCTCAGGACATGTACAAAGCAACACTGTCTCACTTCTCTCACTTTACTCTTTTATGCTGTGTGTAAACCAAACCAATTTTAGAAAGATTGGAGGAATCATATTTATAAAAGCTTAAAAATAACACCCTCTCTGAGCTCTTCCGATCGTCAGTCGGCCGCTTTGACTGCGAAGGAATCAAATGGCCATTAAAATGAAAGGGAGAATCTGATGGGACCTCAGTTATACTTTTAAATCAGGCTCTTATAAAGAGTGAGAGAATGAAAAATCCTGCTAATTATTAACCAAATCCATTTTATTGAGCGTCTCGGTCAGTAATGAAAGTGAAAACGAAAAGATAAAACAGGATAACGATCTGAGCATAGAACTTCTTTCCATGTTGCCCATAATACATAATGTCCATGTCCATAATGACCAGCAGATCCCCGAGTCACTGATGTAATCCGTAGTGACAGCCCTAATCAAACTGTCCGTTAGATATTTTGGAGTCGCTGTGAAATGTTCTGCTCACACGTCTCTGATCAGAAGCGTCGGTCTGGCCATTTTACTGGCCTGACATCCTGCAGAACGTTCTTCCTTTTTCCCGTCTTTCTCTAGCCCTCAGCCCTCGGGGCCTTTTGTTTATTGGACCTCTTGCTTCATGCTCTGTGAGCCAAGAGTCCTGGACAGTTTCAGGAGTCACGTTTGCAGTCTGGTGTCTAAAACCTAGATAAAAAAAATTTAAAAAAACATTGAAATTAGTACGTTTTAACGAGGAGGAGAAACTGTGAAAGGATTTTATTTAAAGCTCAATGCTCAACTGATTTTAACTTTTTTTTTTTTTTCCCCCACTTCTTTTTTGTGCCCAACATTGACCCCATGTGTTTGTATGTGTGTGGATGAATGTCAGATTATTTATCATTTTTCAAACCTTGCTGCCCAGTGACTGCCCAGGTCAGCAGGGTCAGTGTGGGAAGACGAGTCCGAGTTATCGGTGGTTATGGGCCGTGTGCTGCAGATACAGCAGAAGATCAGGTTGGAGAATCTGGAGCTACGCTTGAACGTCTCAGCGTGTCTTTGTGTCTGGGGAAGCCCCTGGCATGCAGCTGGACGAGCGAGCCGAGCGGTAGTGGACGGCTGACAGATCAGATCACTCAGGAAAGTGTCTTACATAACACATGGCTATGTGTATCAGGGCAGTGAGGCAATCTGTGTGTGTGTGTGTTGGACATCAGAGCATTGATTTGCACTGCTGGTGAATGAGGGATTAGCTCCATGTAATTTGGATTACATAATCACCCCCCCCACCATACCTGTGATCAAATCACTGCAGCAACGGACATTTGTGGTTTCATTGCATGGAAGCGTGAACAGTGACCGAGAGACTTTCTCAATCATGCATCCATTAATGGTGAAATCTTCTAGCACCCCTGTGAGGTTTCTAATAGTAAGTTTGTGTTCTTTTTTAGACGTACTAGATCAAACACAGACAAATGCTTAGGCTGTGCGTTCTGAAGCTTATTTCAGACATCACACTCATGAAAGCTCCAGTTTTACAGCCACTCCTTCAGTGAAGAGTCCTGGAGCTGCTGCCGAAGGCTCTACCTTCAGTGATGTATCTAGAACGGACCGAAAGCTGCTAATAGCTCTACAATCAATAGCGGAACTAGAATGGACAGATAACGCTGCAGCTCTACAGTCAGTGGTGCATCTTGAACGACCTGAAACCTGCTAATAGCTCTACACACAATGGCGTATCTAGAACTGCGTGAAACCAGCTAACTGTTCTTAAGCAGCTGCACGTGTCAGTTAGTGGGGTTATCATGGTGCAGCCATGGCCTAATGGTTTTCTGGGTTCCTGGGTTCCAGGGTAGGAATAAATGTGGGTGAGTTGGAGGCAGGTGACCAACACTTTGTCGCTGAAGGGCTCTTGGGCACTTAACCCCATAACTACCCCCTTGGCCCACTGCCCCTGGTGTGTATGTTTAAGACGGGCGTGTGTAGGATGGGTAAGACGCAGAGGACACATTCCTCACCGACTGTTCATTGTGTGAGTGTGTGAGCAAAGACATGTCAGGAATTTCATGTCGCAGGTATGAACAACTGGGACTATTATTGCTGTTAATGGTCCTTTAAAATGCAGTCATGCAGCTCCTCCTCCGGATTTCTGACATTTTTCAGCAGAAGCTCGCGTGCTCTGTTCAGACTGGCTGAACTTTTACTAGTGAAACTGTTCACGGTGTGTTCAGGCACAGGAGTTTCATTTGAGAGGATTTGAATGTAAATAATTTGAATATGAAGAAGGATCTAATAGTGGAGGAAAATATTCTTACATGGGAGAAAACTGTGTTTCAAATGGACCGATCAAGTTTTCTGAAACTCTTTTTGCTATCAGTGTCACTGGAGTTCATTCAAACTCTCTGATAGAGTCTGTAGTTGTTCATTAAAAGGTTTGAAGCTGATAGTAGAGTCTGTAGTTGTTCATTAAAAGGTTTGAAGCTGATAGTAGAGTCTGTAGTTGATCATTAAAAGGTTTGAAGCTGATAGTAGAGTCTGTAGATGGAGTTCATTAAAAGGTTTGAAGCTGAACAGTTCTATTTGTGGAGCTTTGGTTGGCCTTGGTTTGCCAGCAGCTCATGCAGATGATTCATGATGGTTTAGCTGGTCTGGAGCACATGTAAATATGTCAAGAGAAAAAGAAATGCTCCGAAATTAGTAGAGTCTGTAGTTGGAGTTCATTAAAAGGTTTGAAGCTGATAGTAGAGTCTGTAGTTGTTCATTAAAGGGTTTGAAGCTGATAGTAGAGTCTGTAGTTGTTCATTAAAAGGTTTGAAGCTGATAGTAGAGTCTGTAGTTGTTCATTAAAAGGTTTGAAGCTGATAGTAGAGTCTGTAGTTGGAGTTCATTAAGGTTGAAGCTGATAGTAGAGTCTGTAGCTGGAGTTCATTAAGAGGTTTTAAGCTGATAGTAGAGTCTGTAGTTGATCATTAAAAGGTTTGAAGCTGATAGCAGTCTGTAGTTGATCATTAAAAGATTTGAAGCTCATAGTAGAGTCTGTAGTTGATCATTAAAAGGTTTGAAGCTGATAGTAGAGTCTGTAGTTGATCATTAAAAGGTTTGAAGCTGATAGTAGAGTCTGTAGTTGTTCATTAAAAGGTTTGAAGCGGATAGTAGAGTCTGTAGTTGGTCATTAAAAGGTTTGAAGCTGATAGTAGAGTCTGTAGTTGTTCATTAAAAGGTTTGAAGCTATTAAGTAGAGTCTGTAGTTGGTCATTAAAAAGGTTTGAAGCTGATAGTAGAGTCTTTGTAGTTGGTCATTAAAGGTTTGAAGCTGATAGTAGAGTCTGTGGTTGGTCATTAAAAGGTTCCTAAGCTGATAGTAGAGTCTGTAGTTGGTCATTAAAAGGTTTAGGCTGATAGTAGGTCTGTATTGTTCATTAAAAGGTTTGAAGCTGATGGCGAGTCTGTAATTGTTCATTAAAGGTTCTAAGCGATAGTAGAGTCTGTAGTTGGTCATTAAAAGGTTTAGGCTGATAGTAGAGTCTGTAGTTGGTCATTAAAAGGTTTGAAGCTGATAGTAGAGTCTGTAATTGTTCATTAAAAGGTTTGAAGCTGATAGTAGGTCTGTAATTGTTCATTAAGGTTTAGGCTGATAGTAGAGTCTGTAGTTGGTCATTAAAAGGTTTGAAGCTGAACAGTTCTATTTGTGGAGCTTTGGTTGGCCTTGGTTTGCCAGCAGCTCATGCAGATGATTCATGATGGTTTAGCTGGTCTGGAGCACATGTAAATATGTCAAGAGAAAAAGAAATGCTCCGAAATTACTTCAAATAAAACCTTGTTACGTTTCTTCCCCTGATCCACAAGAGGGAGCAGGGAGAAAGTTGCAATTTTACAGTAAAATATAAAATTACTGGGACTTCCTCCACAGCTTGACAAAAACAGACATTTAACAACCGACAGCTTCTAACAGACGTGAGCCACTCTCTGATCTACAGATTTTTAAAACTACAAGAAAGTCTGGATCTTTGGAAGCAAAATATGAAGCTTCTGAAATCTCGTCTTGAAGGCTACTATGTCTCTAGTGTTTAGACCAGTCAGAACATCTGAGAGGGGCATTTAGATCCAGGAAGGCATGCCATCATTTGGGACTTTAGCCTACAGTTACTGTTGTCAATCATTAATTTACATGTAGACGTGTCCGTGTTGTCAGCGGGGGCTGTGCAAGTGAAGCGCTTAAGCCCACCAGTGCCTGAGCGAGATGCTTTCAAGGTCAGAACTGGGATTAGTCACAGGCTGGGGATCAGGTTTTTACTAACACAGTTCAGTCGTGTGCATTTCAGCCCGTAAAAACCCAGCTGCTGTTCTTGGAGTTCTCTCGGAAGGCTCCCTGCCGCTTCAGAGTCCAGCTTTACCGAACTGGAGGGATGGAGATCCTGGAGTTTAGCTCATTACTTGGCGAATGAACTCCGTCAGTCTGGAACTGCAAATGAAATGGAACTTCTTGTCCCGTTCCGGGACAGTTACTACTGGGCCAGTGCTTATGACGATTTATGATCAGGAAAACTTGGCCATCCCGAAACATCACCTTCGCTAAAAATCGTTCTTCGTTAAAGCGAATTGTGCGCAGTCATTCTAGCAGATGCTCTTATCCAGAGTGACTTCCAGTTCCTCATCTCAAGGAGTCTTTTTGGAGCCACTTGAGAACCCAGTGATGGTGGTGCTGAAGGTGGGATTCAAACCTGCGACCACCCTCCAAAACTTTTCTCCTGACGTTCAATCCGCCAATTCAGTTCATGTTATACGGGTTGGAGATGGTGATGAAAAGACAGGCGTTGGAGCTGGAGGTGTCGGAGATAAAGATGCTGAGGGACGGACGAGGATGGACAGGATCAGAGACTGTGTTGGTTTGGACATGTCCTGAGGAGAGACGAGGAATACAATCAGGAGAAGGATGTTGTGGATGGAGCTGCCAGGAAAGAAGAGAAGAGGAAGGACAAAGAGGAGGTTTATGGATGTGGTGAGAGAGGACATGCAGGCAGTAGGTGTAAAGATGATGCAGAAGACATGAAGACATGGAGACTGATGATCTGCTGTGGCGACGTCTGAACAGGAACAGATGAAAGAAAAAGATGATGCTTGGCTACAATGTGATTCCATGTTTGTGTTTCTGGTCCAGCAGAAGTGCACATATTCATCTCTCATTTATAATTTTTATTTATTCTAATTATTATGCAGCTGAATGTCCACCTTCATAATGGTGTGTGTGTGTGGGGTGTTTTTTTTTTCTTTTATGGACATGCAACCCCTAAAGGACCAGCTACAGTTTTTATCTCTGTATTACAGAAAGCTCCCGGCTGGGTCATTGCTCAGCTCTAGTAAACAATCTTTCAGAGGCCTTTCTTTTGTGTGTGTGTGTGTGTGTGTGTGTGTGTGTGTGTGTGTGTGTGTGTGTGTGTGTGTTGAATCATTATTTCTGACTCCAGCGATAGGGAGTGTGTTTCCTCCTGTGGCGCGAGAGTGTGTTTATTCTCTCAGATGTGCCAGAGATGCCAACATCCTGACTCATCGGGAGACGGGCCACGTTGCCACGGCAACCTGAAGCCCGGGGCGCTAATGGCATCTCTCCGACCGGGTGACTGACAGGCTGCTGCAAGTGACTCATCTTCGTGTGTGTGAGTGTGTGCGCTCGAGAGTGTGTTCCCGCCCTTAAAGGAGTAGTTGGAGAAAACGCAGCCATTTACGTTTCTCATTCATCCCCGACGCCCTCGATCAGCTGAGACACGTTTGGAGAAGTTTGCTCCTGCTGTAGTTCCGACTCTGGATGTGGTGTTGGTTCCTCCGGAGATCTGGCTGCTCTTGACGAGTGTTTAGATCTTAAGGTCCCGGTGTAGAAAATGCTGCTACTACTGAATATTTTTAGTTTAATAACGCTTTAACCAACACTGAATCTCATTCTGCAATCTGATTGGCTGTTCTATATTAAAAACAACAGTGGGTAGTGCTGTCGACTCAAGGTGAGAAGGTCCTGGGTTCGATTCCCAGTTTGTCGATTAAACATATGCTCAGTATTTCCCCTCCGGTTCAATAGATTTTCTGATTCTAAAGAGAAAGTTTGGAAGATGGTAGTGAGACCAGCTATGTTATATGGGTCAGAGATGGCAGCACTGACGAAAAGACAGGAGGCTGGAGCTGGAGGTGTCAGAGCCAAAGATGCTGAGATTTGCGTCGGGGGGGACGAGGATGGACAGGATTAGGAGTGAGTATGTTAGAGGGACGGCTCAGGTCAGGCAAAGAGAAGCAAAATGTTTGGACGTGTCCAGAGGAGAGACGAGGAGTATTTCAGGAGAAGGATGTTGAGGATGGAGCTGCCAGGAAAGAGGAGCTTTATGGATGTGGGGAGTGAGGACATGCAGGTGGGAAGGAGGAAGCTGCAGAGTACAGGAAGACATGGAGACAGATGATCTGTGTAGAATCATCATGACTATTTGTAAACACAGTGAACCACAACGTAACACATCCTCTGTATTTAACCCACACACACACCGTCCAGCAGGGGGCAGACATATCCGGCACCCAGGCAGCAGTGATGGGGACGGTACCTTGCTCAAGGGGACCTCAGGGGTAACCTACAGTCTGGGATTGAAACCTATGACTTTCAAATCCTGGGGCCTCGTCCCTACTAGGACACCACTGAGCTATAACGCAGCTGTAGCATCATCTCATGGCCAAAACAAGCACAACGAGAGACGTCTGTCCATCTGTGCTGCTGCTGAAGCTTCCTCTTCTTTCTGTTTTTGACTTGCTGAGAAAAACGGTAACAAGTGAAAGGAAACAATGTTCCTCCAGGACTTCACAGAAAACAGTGTAAACAACAGCATTGCAAACAGAAGTCCAGGGTGGAAGAGATGCAGCGCAGCAGGACAGTGAGTCAGGACGGTGTAGAGGAATAAATGATTGTGCAAAATGAAAGCAGCCGGACGACCAAAACCGAGGACCGTCCCAGTAAAACCGAGCTGACGGGTCACCCCACGGCGAGCTCTTGTGAAATGGGAGCGCGCCCGGCCGTGCGGCGCAGTGTTTGTTAGTGCGTTGTCACTGGTTACTCTGGTTGCTGCTCTCAGCTGAAAGCCTGCAGCTGTTTATGGAGTGTTGAAGTTTTGCCATTGGAAACCAGACACACTCGCTGTTTTACCCTGCTGTACGCACACTCACTCACACCACACACACACACCCCCATGCACACTTACACACACATACGCTCTCACACTCACTTATAAACACTCATGCACACTTAGACACTAACACACACACACACATGCTCTCACACTCACAAACACCCATGCACACTTAGACACTAACACATGCAAACTCACACACACACACACACTCATGCACAGTTACACACACTCACACATGCTCTCACACTCACTTACAAACACACACCCATGTACACTTGCACACTCACTCACGCCACACACACACACACACCCTCGTGCACACTTACACACACATACGCTCTCACACTCACTTATAAACACCCATGCACACTTAGACACTAACACATGCAAACTCACACGCGCGCGCACACACACACACACACACACACACACGTGCGCGCGCACACTTACACACTAACACATGCAAACTCACACACACACTCATGCAAACGTACGCACTAACACATGCAAACTCACACATACACACATATACTCACACACCCATGCACAGTTACACGCACACACATGCTCTCACACTCCCTTACAAACACACAAACACACACCCATGTACACACACACACACACACACACACACACACACACAGCTTCACAGGCCCTTATCACAAATTTGGCTAAATGTAAACTGACCTAGTCCTGCACCTAGAAGATGAAGGAAGAAGGTTCAGAGAGGTTAAGACTTTGTAGTTTTAGGAACTAAAGGAACAAAACTACAAAGTGAACATAATCTGTGGAATCTCATTAATGATTTAAACCATTTATAACCACTGTGCATGAGCCTGTCAGTGAAAGTGAAAGTGACTGTCATTGTAAACACACAGTGACCCACAACGAAATGCGTCCTCTGTATTAAACCCACAAATACCGTCCAGCAGGGGGAGATATATCTGGCGCCTGGGCAGCAGTGATGGGTACGGTACCTTGATCAAGGGAACCTCAGGGCAAACTACTGATTTGGGATTCAAACACACGACCTTCTGATCCCGGGGCCTCGTCCCTAAACGCTGGCCTGCTGCTGAATGATCATTTACTTAGTTTTACTGATCAGCTGTTCTTAAATAGCTTTGCTTTGTGAGTTAATTAACTTTATTGTTCATGATGTTTGTGCAACATGGCCTGATATGAAGATTTCTTTATGCAGTAAAGCTTATTGTAACACTTATGTTGTATGGGACAGTAGTGAGACCAGCTTTGTTGTACGGGTTGGAGACAGTGCTGAAAAGACAGGAGGCGGAGCTGGAGGTGTCAGAGTTAAAGATGCTGAGATGTTTGTTGGGTGTGACGAGGATGGACAGGATTAGAAATGAGTATATTAGAGGGACAGATCAGTCTAGACGTTTTGGAGACAAGTTAGAGAAGCAAGGCTGCGTTGGTTTGGACGTGTCCAGAGGAGAGACGAGGAGTATATCGGGAGGAGGATGTTGAAGATGGAGCTGCCAGGAAAGAGGAGAAGAGGAAGACCAAAGAGGAGGTTTATGGACATGGTGAGAGAGGACATGCAGGTGGTCGGTTTGAAGGAGGAAGATGCAGAGGACCGGAAGAAATGGAGACGGGTGATCCGCTGTGGAAACTCCTAAACGGGAGCGGCCGAAAGGGGGAGAAGAAAGCGTATTGTAACACTTGTCGCCCATCTTCACTGTAAATCAGCAGCACTCATGTCCCTGTTAGAGCGAGGTGTGTGTGTGTGTGTGTGTGTGTGTGTGTGTGTGTGTGCATATCCAAGGTCATGGCAGGTTCTTCTGTATTAAATAACGTCCCAGTGTTTTCCATCTCTTTGTCCGTGTGCCTGACGGGTAAAGCTGATTGATGAAGCTGCTGATGTCGGAGAACAGACTGGATTTATTGATTTAATTTGGCTGTTGTGGAGCTTCTGCACGCTCCACTCCACACTCCAACCTCACTGCCTTAACCACAACCCCACCTTCCTGTCCGTCCGTCCGTCCGTCCGTCAGTCTGGCCTTCTGTGGGGAAAGCTGTTTATCCATCCAACAATCCATCTGTCTTTCCTTCTGTCTTTATCTCCAGCCGTCCTTATTCTGTCTGTCTTTTAAGCCAACTTTCATTCCTTTAAAGCATAGATCCTTCCTTCCATTGGTCCATTCATCTGTTTGTCCATCCATCCACAGGCCGATGATATCCGTCCGTCTGTAAGACCATCCATCAAACATCTGTTCATTCTTTAAATCGTTCATTTATTCGTCCTTTTGTCCGTCCTTCAAACTGTTCGTTAGTCCATCTAACTATACGTATCTTTTTTTCAAACTGTCTGCCCGTCTCTGCATCAATCTATCCATCTGTCTGTCCATCCATCCGTCTAGGCATCCGTCTCTTCGACTTTTGTACACCTCTTCATTTATCTGTTCGTTATCCTCCATCTGTTACATTCATCTCTCAATCATCTATCCATCCATCTATTTATATCCATTGTCCATGCCTGTAACTATCTAGCAATCCCTCCATCCCTTCACCTGTCAGTTACTGTTCATCCACCCCTCCGTCAATTTATTCCTCATTGATCCATCCATTTACCCGTCACCCTCCTTTCACCTTCCATCCATCATCCGTTCCTCTGTCTACAGTGATGGAAAGTTTTGGAACCCTTAATGTTCTGTACTTCTGCATTAATGATCTAAAACTTCATGTCCATCCTTCCATCCCTCTGTGTCTATATTAACTCTGTCCTGTCTTCTGTCTATTAATCGCATCAATCCCATCACTCCATCCTTTTCGTTCATTCACCTTGCCTACTTCTACCTTTCTGTCAGTCCTCTCTCTATTTGTCTATCCATCTATCCTGATCATCCATCTCTCCCACCGTAAGAAACCAGAGTCCAAGGGATGGCCATTCGGAGACGGATTTTCTCTTAATCTCCTCCTCGTCTCTCCTCTGGACATGTCCAAACCATCTCGCTTCCCTCACTTTGTCTCCAAACATCCCACCTGAGCTGTCCCTCTAACACACTTGTTTCTAATTCGGTCCGTCCTCCTGGCGCAAATCTCAGCATCTTTAACTCCGACACCTCCAGCTCCACCGGCTGTCTTATCACCGTCTCCAACCCGTATAACACAGCTGGTCTCACAATTGTCCTGTAAACCGTTCCTTTCACACTTAATACAGCTGCATACCGCAGTATCATTTATAGACCCCAACCATACTGAAAACTAGCCGTGTCCACAAACTTTTGTCAAACATCTTAAAAATCTTGATCTTCTAAAGCGGAGAACCAGCAACCGAGGCAACAAGTGTTTTGTGGCGCAAACTCTGCTAAAGCGGAGGGACAGATTGACCACATCACACCAAGCACTGTACTCGGTCACAGTGTGTGTTGTTGCCTTTGGCGCGACGACGACGGTGCAGCCAATCATCCAGCTCACTGAACATTATCCACTGGCTCAGCGTCCTGCTGTGACTGAAATGGAAAGCGCTTATATAACCCTGAGCCGGGGCGGTGACGCCAGCTGAAGGATGGCCTAAAGACAAACAGGATTATGAACAGGAATATCGATCGGCTCGATTGAAAAGCGTCCACAGGCCTGAACTTATCTAATATGTCCACACTGATTGGTTTGTTCCAGTGCAGTTTCTTTGGGGACAAATGTACAGTGCTTTTATTTTCAGAGGCTCAGAACGGCTCATCGGTTTGAGGGAAGTCGAACTTCATCGTACAGCCTGCTCAAATGCAGACAGAGTCCAGAAAGTCCCCGAGAAGAGACGGAGATGAATCACTTTGAAATCAAAATTGCATCTTAAAGAATGCAATTTTTAAATAGCCGTGGCTGCAGCTTTAAAATTTTTAATATTCAATTAAAGTTAAATAAAAATCTAATCCAAGGCTTACATTGTTCAGATTTTTTTTTTGAGTGAAAGTGCACAGCACAGCACATAGTGAGACACAACGGAATTACACACCTGCATTTTACATGCACACACATGCAGCAGGGGGCAGCTATTGAAAGCAAGCGGGGAGCAGTGACGGGGATGGTACCTTGCTCAAGGGCGCCTCAGAGCGACCATGACCTTCTGATCCTGGGGCTAACTCCCTAACCACTAGACCAACGCTGCCCCAGTGCTTCGATCGCTGCACTGACCGGGAATCGGACGTGGGCCTCCCACTTGGCCGGCAAGAATTCCACCAATGCTTGTAAAGTGACAACAGGGCTTGAAATTTTGGGCTGGAAGGACTTAACAGAGTCGGGAATAGAAGTGTCCTCCTCAGACATCGGTGCCTGAGCTCACAGATGCTCTTCTGGATGAAAATTCCCAGACACTCTCAAGTCCCCACAAAACTCCCCAAAAGATTGGAAGCTATCGCTGCAGAATTCCACAGTGATGCTATAAAACGTCCTGTCGATTTAACAACCAGACGTCCCAATACTTTTGTCCACATATTCTCTGTAAATGACCTCTGTTCTGATTGGCTGCCCTGGCTTAATTCCAAGTGCAGTCCAGGACCTCTCTTTTAAATCTCAGTAAGAGTGGGCTGGACTGAACAGCACTGACTTAGAGCTTAGTCTGAGTGCATGGACCTTCTGGACAAGGGACTGAGCGAGCTGAACTTTCAGAACTCCTACATTTAATAAAACCTTATTTATAAAAAGTTGTATTCGTCCTGATATGGGCCCTTTAGGTTTATCATGACTTCATTTTAGCCTCACATGATTGTGCTGATTCCCCAAAGTGAGAAGGTTGTGGGTTTGATTCCCAGATGAGATGGTCCAGGTCCTTTCTGTGTGGAATGGACATGTTCTCCCAGTGTCTGAGCTCTAGTTTCTTCCCGCCATCCAAACATCAGGTGAAAAGGATGATACACTATTGTGACTGTGTGTTTGTGTGTGTGTGTGTGTGTGTGTGTGTGTGTGTTTCAGAGGCTCCATCCACAGAGCAGCAGGAGTTGTTCCTACAGAAGCTCCAGCAGTGCTGCGTTCTCTTCGACTTCGTGGACACGGTCACGGACATGAACAGTAAAGAGATCAAGCGGGCCACCCTGAACGAGCTGGTGGAATACGTGTCCACCAACAGGGGCGTACTGGTGGACTCGGCTTACCCTGAAATTATCAACATGGTAGGACCTCATTGGAGATATATTATTGACATGATACCGATACACATCATTCCTTCCAGTATAATTCCACACTGGTGAGCCCTTCGGGGTGGTTGTAGAAAGGCCTGAATAAACTGGCCAAAACTAGCTTGCGTGAACATCCAAGCTCTCACAAGAGCTCAGCAGGTACGATCAGAAGAGCATCAGGACGTTCTGAGCACACAAAAAGTGTTTAAAGAAAAGTTCTTTTGTAGAGCATTCTGAGATGCTCTTCCAGCATCATTATTTAATGTATTAATTACGTATCGTGTGGTTAGGGCTCGGGGTCATTTTTTAATTTAAACGTCTGAACGAGAGTTTTGATTGGTTTAACTTCTCTACAGACACTGCTTCTCCCCACTTTTACTGTGAGTGAGTGTTTTTGATACTCAAGACCGATAGGAACAGGACCGGAAACAGGGTCCAGAAGAAGTGAAAAGGCACTCGTTCAGTTATTTCTATGCTAATTTCTGTTGGCACCCCTCTGAGGTTCTGGATGTTTACGAGGGAGAAGATGGTGTGGATTAAGTGCAGATGTTTGAAGCTGGTTAAAGACATTCAGTGTTTCTCTGAAGTTTTTAACAGAAATGTGAAAGTGAAAGTGGTTTATTCAGTGTTTTTATTATGAACATGTATTTGAGCTCATGTGCAGCAATTCTGTTTCATAGTAGAAACGGAATAATCCATATTGGGTACTGAATAATTAACATGGGTAAGTCATTTACAGTAATTGCTGAATAATTCATGCTGGATAAGGAATAATCCATGGTGGACACTGAATAATCCATAGTGGACAATAGTCCGTCAATAGTAGATGCTGAATCCTTCATAATGTTTGCAGAATAATTCAAAGCAGATACTGAAGAATGTATAAGAAGTTCTGAAATCATAATAACTGAATAATAAACCTGCAGATCTGAGCTGACTGTGCTGCTGGACTCTAAACTGGAGTTGATTTGAAAGTTTAATTATATGTGTTTTCCATTTTTTGTAACGAAAACTTAAATGCAAAGAAAAATCCCCTCCCTCTGTGCAGAGACTCGTATTCCAGTGTCCTCCACCAGGCTGACTGGCGTTGTGCCACTCCGGGACGTCCACAGCAGGCAAACCTCTTGTCGGTGTTTATTTTTTGCCTGAATGTCCTTGTTTCCCTGACGGTTGCTCTGTTTTGGTAGTAGGCTATAAATATACCTGAGTAACAGTGAGAGCGTGATTATTCTACTTTATGCGCTTTATTAACGGAGGGCTGCGGTCTTGGCTCTGTGCCTGACGAGGCTGTCAGTGAGCAGCAAACAAAACTCCATCAGCCGTGCAGTGACGCTGGCATGGCCCACAACACGTTTCCAATTATGGCAAGCTTCAGACTCCGAACATCTCACTGACTTTTTGAAGAGCAGTCCTGCACTTTCCTCTGGTCACAGATAAAAGGTTATGGTGATTAAAAACAGCCGGTTCTCGGAGTTGGCAAGAGTCCACACGTTCTGTTCTCCAACAGACGTACAGATAAATGTTTAAAAAAAGACTCAGGAGAAAGTAGAAGTCATTCAATTACTTTAGACAGCAAGTTAAAAAGTACAGGAATGTACTGAGAGTATAAAGTAAAAGTACAGGAATGTACTGAGAGTGTAAAGTAAAAGTACAGGAGTGTACTGAGAGTGTAGAGTGAGACGTGTCTCCTCTGAAGGATGTCTGGAGTGTCTGTCTGTGTGAAAGTGAACTGAATCTCACTCCATATTAATAGAATTAAAGACTATTAAAGCCTCGAACTTCAACTCCAATAAAAACAATCTACTGAAAATAATCCACATGAACTTCACCGCTTCACTTTCATCACCGTCTCTACTAGTTCTCCATCACGGACACACACTCCACACACCCTGAACTCCACCGTCCACTCTCCCTGTCCTCTCTCTCACTCTCCTTCACTCTGTCCTGCACCGATGGACACACAGAGGGACGTCTCTTCTGGGTTTGTGTCCATTTAGTCTGAGACGGTCCGGATGTCGGGACGGTGATGGAGCATTAACTCAGATGTTCGGACTAAAGTAAGGGTCTGTTTACCGGCGGTGGAGACGTCAGCGTTTGCACTTTGTTTGTTCAGTTCAAAAGGGATACGGCAAAAATAATTGGAAGCCGCACCACATTCTTTTTGTTGCATTTGGACCCAGTTTTTAGAACTGAAGTGTACACCGTGTGCTCGGGAACCACCTAGAGCGCTTCTGCATTCTGATTGGTTGCTGCCAAACTGCATCATGGCTACTTCTCAAGTTAACAGGAACTTGAACTTCATTTTGATGACCTCACCAGCAAAAGCCTTTTGTTCACTACTCCTCACTGCTCCTTGATGCTCCTCGCTGTTCCTCACTGCTCCTTGAATTCTCCTCAATGCTCCTCACTGCTCCTCGATTCTCCTCTGTGGTGGCTTATTCAAAATAGGATTGACTTCCATGTGCTCTGAAGTTCTCACTGCTCCCAGTGTGATCACACAGTTTGGGTGGTTGTTTCAGCCTTTGATCTGACTCTGATTTCTTCACAGTGGTGGCCTCCAACTGTTTCTCGCCATTTATTTTCTTCTGCAAGCAGAGAACCTGCACGTGTGTTCTGGATGGTGGTGATTGTAGAAAGTGTCAAAACCTCAGATTTGTAGTTGTGCATGTTTATGCCTCTCATTACTCCGGATTAGGTCTCACATATTTTTGCTGTAAGCCTGACTCTCTGCATCCCTGAGAACTACTACTGACTCTCTCAGGACGAACACACACACACACACACATACAGGGAGTTTATATCCCATGTGAAGAAGCTGTGATGACTAAGAGGTAATCGTTGTTGTCCTTGGGTGTTATTACTGTCCTGCTCGTCCCGGAGCAGAGCTGAACAGGAAGCAGCCTTTGGTCTGGACTGAGAGGCCGCTGGAGCTTTAGGGAGAATTATCTTCTCTCTTATGAGGAAGTGAACTGATTTCAAACTCTCACACACACACACACACTTTGCAGCTTTTCTCTTAACTCCGCTCGTCCTGTCTGGTTTACGCTGATGACTGTACTTCGGTCGACCTTCAAATTGCGTTCATTTTACACTCATTTTTATTGATTTATTTTAAACAAATGATTCTGATTATTCATAAAATGAAATGGTTTTACATGTTTGATATCCTACCATATGTGGTTCATGTAGTTAAATTCCTGTGTGTTTTTAAACTGTAATATTGCAATAATGATTGTTAATAATAATCCTGTATGTATGAACACAATCACCGCCATCATTAATATCATCTCCCGGAACATCTACTGTGTTCACACTAAACTCGTCTGGGTCTTTCTCACTGCTCCGTTATTCATTCACTGATGTTCATTTATGTGTTTTTGCTGCAGAAAAATGCTCCAATAAACACCATTAAACTATTTACACACAGGGCTTGGATTTTCTCTCTCACACACACACACACACACACACACACACACACACACACACACTCTCCCACAGTCCAGTGTATTTTGGGGGAGTCATTTTGCATACACAGCTCTCAGGTGTCGTTGTCGTCCTCCGTTTTCAGATGCTAAGAATAGGTAGCAGTTGTCATGGCGATAACCTTCCCAGAAGCTCTTTCTTCAGCATCACATTTTAAACTGGTGCTAATTGGTAATAGGCCCTGTTGGTCCAGCATCACTTTTTGCATTTTTATTCATGCTTTTATTTGTTTATTTGTCACCCACCTTGTGTGTCCGTTGACTGGGCAGTTTATTAGAAACCCCTGTCGTGTGCTTACACTCAGACCACTTAAATGGGGCACCTGTCTGTTTCCAGATTAGCACCAACCTGTTCAGAACGCTGCCGCCCAGCGAAAACCCTGATTTTGACCCCGAAGAGGACGAACCCACTCTGGAGGCGTCATGGCCACACATGCAGGTAAGCAGAGCACAGTCTGGACTCATTTGATGCCTGAATAAATGTGTTTTTATATGCAGTAGCTGGTTTTAAAATGAAGGTTTATACATTATCCGCTGGATACTGCAGTGTTATTGTCTATAATAAATGATATAACGTAACCCACCCTGTAGGGATGCACAGTGTATTTCTTGGTGCCGGTCCCAGTACCATGTAAATGGGGAGGGTTACGTCAGGAAGGGCATCCGGTGTAAAACTTGCCAAATCAATATGTGGACAAAGAAACAGAATTCCATACCGGATCGGTCGAGGCCCGGGTTAACAACGACCGCCACCAGTGCTGTTAGCCTACAGGGTGCTGGTGGACACTGGACTACTGTTGGACAAAGAAGAAGAAGAAGAGGAGGAGGAGAGTTGAAGTGAGGGTGGAACTTTGAATGTTGGCAGCATGACTGGTAAAGGTAGAGAATGAGCTGATATGATGGAGAGAAGGAAGGTTGATCTTCTGTGTGTGAGAGACTAGATGGAAGGGTAGTAAGGCCAGGTGTATTGGAGGGGGGTTTAAACTGTTCTACCATGGTGTGGATGGAAGGAGGAATGGAGTAGGTGTTATCCTGAAGGAAGAGTATGTGGAGAGTGTTTTGGATGTGAAGAGGGTATCAGGGAGGGTGAGGAGTTTGAAGCTGGAAGTTGAAGGTGTGATGATGAATGTTGTTAGTGCTTATGCTCCACGAGCTGGATGTGAGAAGGAAGAGAGAGAAGAATTGTGGCGTGATAGAGAGTGTACCCAGGGGAGAGAGAGTGGTGATTGGTGCAGATTTTAATGGTCATGTTGGTGAAGGGAACAGAGGTGATGAGGAGGTGATGGGTAGGCATGGTGTCAAGGAGAGGAGCGCTGAAGGTCAGATGGTTGTAGATGTTGTGAAAAGGATGGAAATGGCTTTAGTTAACACTTATTTTATGAAGAGGGAGGAACACAGGGTGACGTATAAGAGTGGAGGAAGATGGTGGATCTTCCAGGTGGATGATATCCTTACAGGAGGGTCCGTCTGAAGGAGTTTGGAGGCTGTAAAGTAGTGGAATGTGGCATTCAGGCAGGAGAACACATGCACTGGGGAGTAGTGAATCGTTACCAGATTGCTGGGCAACTACTGCAAGAGCTTGTGGACTTGGAGAAAGTTTATGACAGGCTGCCTAGAGAGGAGTTGTGGTTTTGTCAGGAGTGACAGAGAAGTATGTCAGAGTGGTACAGGATTTGTCTGAGGATATTAGCAAGAATAAAATAGAAGAAATGAAGGATGGACCAAGACTTTATGCTCATTTTAATGGTGTTTTTGCCCAAAATTAATGGAAACTGTCCACCAAAGGCAGAAAACCCATTGCTTTAGTGTGCTCACTCTAAGAGCACTTATTTGCACAAACTAAATTTGTAATTCCAGATTATTGCAGTGTCCAGACGTTTGCACTTGACTGTATATTGTAAAATATTGATTCCAGACATGTGCTGGTGCAGCACAGGCTGGAGGTGGGATGAAGGTGTTCTGACTCTGTATATGAATGAGTTCTGGATGAGTAACAGTTCAAATATATGACAGATTTCCTCGAGGAAAAGACTGCAAAGAAAACGTTTTAAAAAATCGCAGAACATGCTTTTTTTTTAGCCCTTAAAAAATATTTCACATACACAGTCCTGTGCAAAAGTTTTAGGCAGGTGTGAAAAACGCTGTAAACAGAACGCTTTCAGAAATGGAAGTGTTGATCATTTATTCTCATCAATCAACAAAATGCAGTGAATGAACAAAAGAGAATCTAAATCAGATCAATATTTGGTGTGACCACCTTTTGCCTTCAAAACAGCATCAGTTCTTCTAGGTACACTCGCACACGGTTTTTGAAGGAACTCGGCCGGTAGGTCGTTCAGAACATCTTGGAGAACTGAGCACAGATCTTCTGTGGATGTAGCTTCCTCACATCCTTCTGTCTCTTCATGTGATCCAGACACACTGGATGATGTGGAGATCAGGGCTCTGTGGGGCCAGAAGAACTGATGCTGCTCTGAAGGTAAAAGGTAGAAACGCCAGATATTGATCTGATTTAGATTTTTCTTTTGTTCCTCACTTTGCATTTTGTAAATTGATCAAAATAAACCATCATTATTTATATTTCTGAAAGCGTTCTGTTTACAGCATTTTTTCCACACCTGCCTAAAACTTTTGCACAGTTGTGTGTGTGTGTGTGTGTGTGTGTATATCAGCACAGACATTTAGTCTGAATGAAAATACATATAATTATAATATATATTATAATAGAATATATACATAATTAGTGTGTATTTTCATTCAGACTAAATGTCTGTGCTGATCAACTGTGTTGTGGGGTAAATTTTGGACTACTGGGATCACTGGGGTCACTTTCTGACTGTACTCATGATGTTTGAGTGATTGTGTGTGTGGTTTGTTTTCCGCAGCTGGTGTACGAGTTTTTCCTCCGTTTCTTAGAAAACCCAGACTTCCAACCGAGCACCGCCAAACGCCACATCGACCAGAAGTTCGTGCTGCAGGTGGGTGTGGGTGTGGGGTGTGTGTGTGTGTGTGTGTGTGTGTGTGGGTGTGGGTGTGTGCGCGTATGCTCTTGTCATTGTAAAACACAGCACAGCACCCAGTGAAACACAACGAAATTACACCCCTGCATTTTACCCACACACACGAACAGGCGCAGCAGGGGGCAGCTATTGAAAGCACCTGGGGAGCAGTGATGGGGACGATACCTTGCTCAAGGGTACCTCAGGGCAACCCATATATGTACATACTTATATGTATGTATGTATGCTGTGTGTGTGTGTGTATATGTGTGTGCATGTATGGAAGGGGTGTGTGTGTGTGTGTGTGTGTGTGTGTGTGTGTGTGTGTGTATATGGCATGTGTAAAGCTGGGTGTGTGCATGTATGGAAGATGTGTTTGTGTGTGTATATATGTATGTATGGAGTGTGTGTGTGTGTGTGTGTGGTATTGAGAACGTGAGATGTTCAGAACTCTGTTCCTGAGACAGGTTACTGCACTACACTCTTGATTAATTGTAGTTAAGTGTTGGGCAACGAACTGATCCCAGAACAGTATCACAATCCCCTCATTACCTCCACATTAGGAATGAGTGATTTAATCAGAGCCGTGTTTACTGAATGAAGGGAAATGAAGGAGGGAGTGGGTTAAGACTCCCAGAGAAGAGAAGTGTGTGTCTGTTGAGGTCGTTCCTGATTCTTCCCAAGAGCCCTGGACCGCCCTGGACCCAACGGCTCTTAAAGGCTGAGTTTCCATGATGCATGTTTCCCGCCGAGGCTTTAAATAGCAGACTACTGTTTATCTGTGGAGAGGGGGAGGGAGAGAGAGAGAAAGTGTGAGGAAGAAAGGAAGCAAGAGAAAGAGAGAGAGTGAGGGGTCAGTCAGAGAGCAAATCCTCTCTGAAAAAGAAGTGAAAACACTGGTTTTGTGGCACATTCTTTATCTTCCATTCTGTAATCATCCATCCATCCATCCATCCATCCATCAATTCATTGTTCTTCTGTCCCATTTCTGTTCAAATCTCCATCCATCCACCTCTTTATTCATCCATCCCTTCGTCCATCATTGCTCTGAGTTGTTTATATATACACACACACACACTCCTGGAGGAGACGGATCTAAATGTGATATTTTAGTTTTTTATGAAAGGATTTATTTCATTTTAATCCATAATTTTATTTATTAGTTTTTATTTCACACACCTTCACTTATGGGTTTTTGATGCATCCAGAACGTTACAGTGACAATCAGTCTCTCTCTCTCTCTCTCTCTCTCTCTCTCTCTCTCTCTCTCTCTCTCAGCTGTTGGAGCTCTTTGGCAGTGAAGATCCTCGTGAGAGAGATTTCCTGAAGACCATCCTGCATCGGATTTATGGAAAATTCCTGGGCTTGCGTGCCTTCATCCGTAAACAAATAAACAACATTTTCTTACGGTAATGAGAACACGCTGGGAGAACACGTCATCAGCAGCTTTTCCTGTCGTTTTAACTGGACGAACCTGCGGTCGAGGAGAACAAGAACACTAGCGTTTAGCACCTGTGGTTAAAGGTGGAATATAACCAGTCAGTCATCAGTTTATTTATTTAAACAACACAATCAAGGGCAGCCAATCAGAACACAGGCCATTTACATATTTCAGTCCTGAAGGTACCAAAACAGGCTGTTTGATTCTGAGGGAAAAAGAGAGGTCAGGGAAGGAAGCAGGAATTAATTGTTTTTTTTTTTTTTAGTTTTGTTTTTCCTCCTTTCCCAAATATGTGTTTCAGATTCAGGTTCTCTTATGTTTCATAGCATTTATCCAGCATCTCTCTGTCTCTCTGTCTCTCTCTCTCTCTGTCTCACTCTCTCTCTCGCTCTCGCTCTCGCTCAGTCTGTGTGGATACATTTGGATATTCTTAAAACAGCGCGCACATAGAGTGGACAGAGAGCGTCCCAAACTGTCCAAAATACACCCCTGAACAGCTTCCACTCTCTGGAGGACTCTGCTGAGCTTTACTGCACTGTGCTTTACTTTACTGAGCTTTACTCTGAGATGTTCGTTGGGTGTGACAGGATTAGAAATGAGTATATTAGAGGGACAGATCAGGTTGGACGTTTTGGAGACAAATTTAGAGAAGCAAGGTTGCGCTGGTTTGGACGTGTCCAGAGGAGAGACGAGGATTATATCGGGAGGAGGATGTTGAAGATGGAGCTGCCAGGAAAGAGGAGAAGAGGAAGGACAAAGAGGAGGTTTATGGACGTGGTGAGAGAGGACATGCAGGTGGTCGGTGGTTGGTTTGAAGCAGGAAGATGCAGAGGACGGGAAGAAATGGAGATGATTGATCCGCGGTGGAAACACCTGAACAGGAGCAGCCGAAAGAAAAAGACGACGACTTTACTGAGCTTTACTTTATGCTTGTCTTGCACTGCATGCTGCTGTAGAAGACATGATTGTAGCCTTTCATTCAAAAACAGCTTTCATGATTCCCGTGGAGAGTAAGAGTGTTTAACACTTTGGGGATGTTATTTTATTTTCACCATCAGGGTTTTACTTTTACTAATTTGAAGATTAGCATTAATTCAATCAGTCCCAGGTCAAAACACATCAGGTTTGAGGCAAAGAAATCTGCAGGATCAGCACTTTAACACGGATCACTATTTGGCAAAACAACAATCTGCAAATAGCAGAAGCTGATCTGAAACAATATCTATGAATGTGGGATCCTTATTTAGCAAAAAGCTATCTGCAACTAGCATCAGAAACTGAGCTTTAAGAATGAAGCACACACACACACATATATATGAAAGGGTAGCTTTGCTGTAAAGCAGTGGGGAAACACATTTCTGCCATATTTGAAATTGTAAACTGTAGGTGTGTCCCAATTCAGGGGTGGCGTCCTTAACAGGCTACAATGTCCAAACTCCGAAGACTCTTTGAGACACAGGCCGAGAGATGCAGCCTTCGTTTCCATGGAAACGGAGGACCTGACGGGCAGCCCAGCCCTATCCCGCGATATTGGATGTTTTAGTTTAATGATCAGTTAAAAAAAAAAAAAAAAGATAAATCTCACACCGATCTGTCCTTCTACTTCAGTTCAGTAGGAAGGAGTCGCTGATTGGTCAGTAATAAACGTGACCCTGGCTGTGGCTGGGACGCTTCATCTGTTGACCAGTTTCATTTAATGTTCTGTTCGTGCCCCAGTCCGCAGCCCCAGGTTTGGGACACCCCGTATCCCTGCACTAGGAAATGACTGACGATGTGTGTTGGTTGGTTTTAGAGATTAGCTGTGGGTTTGAACAATCTGCTGCTTTTGTCCTCAGGTTTATTTATGAGACTGAACACTTTAACGGCGTGGCTGAACTTCTGGAGATTCTGGGAAGGTCAGTTCTGTTTTAAAACATCTGACCTTCTGTCTTTCCCCAAAAGTCGAATGAATCCACATCTCCTTTCAAAACCTTTCTATAGCAAAGTAGCTTTACAGGAAAGGAAAAAACAATCTGTGTAAAAAGTGTAACAGTGCAGCCGACGTTTTACATATATAAACATAAAGATCTCACAAACCTTAACCTTTTGTTCACATCTTTATTAAAAACATGTTTATTTTATTTTGTATCTTTTACCCCTTTTTAAACCTCTGCATCTGTCTGACTGTTTCCATCTGTGTGTGTGTGTGTCTGTCTGTCTGTCTGTTTGTGTGTGTGTGTGTGTGTGTCTGTTTATGTCCGTGTGTGTGTGTGTGTCTGTTTGTCCCTGTGTGTGTGTGTGTGTGTGTGTCTGTCCCTGTGTGTGTGTGTGTGTGTGTGTGTGTGTGTGTCTGTTTATGTCCCTGTGTGTGTGTGTGTGTGTGTGTCTGTCTTTGTCTGTGTCTCTGTGTGTGTCTTTCTGTCTGTCTGTTTCTGTTTATGTTCCTGTGTGTGTGTGTGTGTGTGTGTGTGTGTGTCTGTTTGTCTGTCTTTGTCTGTGTGTGTGTGTGTGTGTGTGTGTGTGTCCGTCCAGCATCATCAATGGCTTTGCTCTGCCTCTGAAAGCTGAACACAAGCAGTTCCTGATGAAGGTGCTCATCCCGATGCACACGGCCAAGGGGCTGGCGCTGTTCCACGCACAGGTACACACACCACACACACACACACACACACACACACACACACACACACACCACACACACACACACACACACACACACACACTAATGGAAATGTGAATATACAGATGTAAGTCCAAACCCCCCGAATAAGACTCCACCTCCACCAGGTTTCTTACACAGTGGCTCCATCTAGTGACTCCGTTGGAGGTCAGATTTTCCAGGCTGGGTCAGGAGGCCGTCTTATTGGTCAGATTATGTTCTTAATTCAGCTCCAGTTTTCTCTACAATTCAAAATGTTTTCTGATTCTGGATTCTGAACAGCCTACATCAGCTTTAGAGTTTTCTGAACAGGTTAATGTATGTCTCACTTTTCACAGTTAACTGTTTTTGATTCCTCTTTTTTTGCATGAAACGAAATAAATCACTTAGTTTATTTATTTAATTTTATTAATTGTTTATTTAAAACATCAAGGTCTCACTGTGACGCAAAAGTAACTGGAGATTCGGTTTGAAAAAATAATCAAGATACATGACTGTTCTTCTGTTTCTGCACTTTTCTGCACACTGTAGTTATAATAAATGTATTAACTGAACCTAAGCATTTTTAATGAATGATTTTAAAGGCGACTCTTAGAAATGAGGCCTTCTTACTGTGCAGATCATCTTTTCACCAATAGGTGGCAGCATTTAGTCTAAAACCTAAACTTATAACAAGTTAATGTGACACAGTTTGGGAGTGAAGACAATGGTTTTATTAAAAATGTATTTTATTTAAAAACTAGTGCCTATGGGCAGCAGTGTCTACTGTTTAGGGACGAGGATCGAAAGGTTGAGGGATCAAGTCCCGGAAAAGTAGGTTGCCCTGAGGTACTGAAGGTACCGTCCCCATCACTGCTGCCCGGGCACTGGCTATGGCTGTGGGTTAAATACGGAGGATGTATTTGGTCTTTCACTATGTGCTGTGTGTTCACAATGACAAGTAGTCACTTTCACTTTCACCTCATGTTCTATTTCCTTGCTTTTTTTCCCCCCCAGCTGGCCTACTGTGTGGTTCAGTTTTTGGAAAAGGACCCCAATCTCACAGAGCCGGTAAGACACAGCGTCCCACGTGTCAAAACTCTTTGTGAGCCAGCCCTTCCTGTCCCCGCAAATGTCCTTTTGACTGAACGGTCCCAGAGACACTCGGATGTGTTTTTCTGGCCCGTTCCGGGGCTCAAACTGACCTCGCACTGGAAATGTGTGAAGCGGACGCTGAGCAACAGCCACAACTTTTGTTCTGGTTAGTCAGGCTGTGAGAAGAAGGGAAGGCTGTTCATTAATGCTGTGAAGAAATGATGGGCCTCAACTTTTATTAAGGCTGTTTTTCATCAAGAGGCAGGAGATCTATGAAGCTGGAGTCCGTTTTTTTTTTTTTTTTTTCCCCATTCCACCTTAAATAAGCTGCAGTTACAGTGCTCATTGGGCACCAGACCATCACATCTCAACAACGTGGGCTGTAATTTAAATCTCCTAAATTGAGTTCAAGTCAAATACATGATCAGATTTTGGCGTGTGTAGCAGCTGCTTTGAGATCTGATGTGTTTGCACCCAAATATGATCGTCTGGTCTCAGAACAGACTTACATGGATTGGTGTCTAATCAACGACCCCCTGCCCCGCCAGTGGCACCTAAAGCATCTACCTAGAAATCTTCTATAGACACCTTCCATAGTTTTGGAATAGGACGTCCAATAAGCTCCTATAGGTGATGTGTCTGCATACTTCAGGCCATCTACTGTTCATTAGAACAGAAAACACTAAAGATTGAATTGGAATTGTCCAGGCTTTTCAGAGGATTTGGAGAGTTTAAGCAGCTTCGTTTCGCTGCTCATCACTGTGTTCTTTCTCTCCTGCAGGTGATTCGAGGTCTTCTGAAATTTTGGCCCAAAACCTGCAGCCAGAAAGAGGTGAGACAGTAATAAAAGGATGTACTCCTGTATCTAAGGAACAAAATCCACTTCAAACTGGTGTTCAGGGAAGGATTTCCCACTGTTTATTAACAGTTCGGAGTAACGGCGAGTGAAGAGGAGAGTGCAGGCAGGTTGGAATGGGTGGGAGGAGAGTGGCTGGAGTGATCTGTGACAGCTGGTCTCACTACTGTCCTGTTAACCTTCCCTTTTACTCTTGCTGGTACCCGTCTATGCTGTACGGGTTGGAGACGGTGATGAAAAGACAGGAGGCGGAGCTTCCTGTTGGGTGTGACAAGGATGGACAGGATTAGAAACGAGTATATTAGAGGGACAGATCAGGGTAGACGATTTGGAGACGAAGTTAGAGAGGAGAGACGAGGATTATATCAGGAGGAGGATGTTGAAGATGGAGCTGCCAGGAAAGAGGAGAAGAGGAAGACCAAAGAGGAGGTTTATGGACGTGGTGTGACCGGGAATTGGGGTGAAAGAGGAAGATGCAAAGGACCACAAGGAATGGAGACGGATGATCCGCTGTAGCGACCCCTAAACAGGAGCAGCCGAGAGAAGAAGAAGACGACGACGACGACACATTTATATTAAAATCGCTTTTTACAATGTAAGGGCTGCAGTTAATGGGGTTGTTTTTAATAATTATTCATCTAATTGAGGTAGTTAATAATTGAATTATGCAAACTGGGCTTTAAATACAGTAGGACTTACTGCCGGTTACGTGCAAGTTACACTTCACTGCTTGTTTTCTCAAAGCGGCCTGACCAATCAGATTCCTCTGTATTTATGATGATCGCTGCCACAAAAACTGATCCCAGATCAGCGCTCCTATTAAAAAAAAAAAACAAAAACAAAAAAAAAAACAGAGGCTGTTTGTCTCCACGTCGAAGATTCGTTCATGCTCATAACTGGAAGGAAGTCCTAAACAGAGTCCGCTCCATCTTAAAGAAGAGCTGGGCCTGCGTTTGTGAATCGGGTTCTCTTTCACGGCGAAGCTGCTGTTGGAGTTCTGGTTTATTTCTTCTGTTTATGTGCTCAGGTCATGTTTCTGGGAGAAATCGAGGAGATTTTGGACGTCATTGAGCCCACGCAGTTTAAGAAGATTCAGGAACCTCTCTTTAAACAGATCTCCAAGTGTGTAGCTAGTGCCCATTTTCAGGTACATGTGTGTTTTTTTTTTTTTTACTCCTTTTATGTTTTCTAGCAGTTCTGTTTACTAGTACATGACAAAAAATGTAAAAAGTATCTGTGTTACCATGTAGTAATTTCACTAAGACAGAAACGTTCACGATGCACAATCGTAAGTTATTTTTGGATGAAAAAGAACCACTGCGGGTTTGTAAAATAATAGAAAAAACTAGGAAGACACATGATTTTTTTCTCCATGAATTGTCATGTTAAATATTTTGATATTCGATCCTCCCTTCTTTATTATAAAGGGCCCATAAAATGTAAATAATGGTGTTTTCTGTACATTTTTAATATCAGATATAGAATATGCACTGCTCTGAAACATGGTTCATATTACCCAGCATGCTGAGCAGCTTAAACAGACTGAACACTGTTTTCTTTTCAGCTTGCTTTATGAAAGCTGTGCAGCCAATCAGAACAGATATCCTTTGCATATCAGTCTTAAAGGCACGGTCACCAAATAATGAATAAAATGGTCACTTAGTTGAGATGATGTGATGGGCTGGGCTGTTTAATTAAACTGTATTTATAGGTGTTCAGTTCTGGTTCTGGGGGTCCGGTTTTGAGGATTTCCTGGTTCATCTCCAGGAAGCGTTTTAGAGGTTTGCGTAAAAACACGGTCACTTTCCTCAACAGGTAGCCGAGCGGTCGCTGTATTTCTGGAACAACGAGTACATTCTGAGCCTGATTGAGGAAAACATTGACACAATCCTGCCCATCATGTTTGGCAACCTGTATCGGATCTCTAAAGAGCACTGGAACCAGTATGTATTCTTTGGGGTAGTGGCTCTCAATCTGAAATAGGGGCGTGTGTGTGAGTGACATGCATTAGGAGGCTGAATGTTTGATGGACTGGAGATGAAAGTGTGGGCACCACTGCTGTAGATGATGCTTTAGTTTTACAATCCGAAACAGCATCTGCCGAGAGAGCCTAACTGAAGAGGAAGTCTGAGTGACTTGTAGAAGACCAGCAGGGTTTAGATTATGGCAACTTCATTGATAAGAGGTGAAAAAGAAGCCCTGACTTAAATGTCTCCCTTAAATCTTTCAGGACCATCGTAACTCTGGTGTACAACGTTCTGAAAACGCTGATGGAGATGAACAGCAAGCTGTTCGACGAGCTGACAGCCTCGTATAAAGCCGACAGGCAGCGGTGAGACTTCTCCCAGACTGGACATGTTAGAGTGAAAACATAGTAAATCTGGACTCTTTTCCATAAAGACGCTTGCGAATAAGACACTGAGACACGGAGGTGGGACGGACAAAGGTTTTTGCTGAGGAGGTTGCTTTTTGGACCATTAGAGGCAGCGGTGGTCTAGTGTTTAGGCCCCAGAATCAGAAGGTCGTGGGTTGGAATAACAGACCAGTAGGTTTGCCCTGAGCTTCCCTCGAGCAAGGTACCGTCCCCATCAATGCTCCCAGGGTGCTTTAAATAGCTGCTCCCTGCTGGACGGCATGTGTGTGTTAAACACAGAGGATGCATTTCACCGTGTGTTCACAAGGACACAATCACTTTCACTTTCACTTCATATCACGTTTCGGTGTGAGATGACAGCTGTAGCAGCTGGATAATGATTTCTCACAACTGGTTCTCCACAACTGGTGATGTTAGTCACATGACTTCACCTCCTTTGTCTGTCCTTTTCATATAAAATTCTATCACTGTCACTTTTCATTGTATAGTGGTGATTTTTTTTTTTTTTTTTTTTTTTTTTTTTTTTAAATACTTTATTTTATATATAAAGTGAAAGTGACTTTTCGCCATTGTGAACACAGCCCACAGTGAACCACAACAAAATGCATCCTCTGTATTTAACACACCGTCCAGCACATCTGTGCCCAGGGAGCAGTGATGGGGACGGTACCTTGCTCAAGGGTACTTAATGGTAACCTACTGCTCTGGCATTTGATCCTGCATCCTAGACCACTGCTGCTCAACATTGTGTGTTTATATATTTAAAATCTGTGTCTGTTCTATGTTCATGGTGTAACATTAAAGGGTTCCCAATTCTAAAATTCTTAATTCCAAAAATTCCCATTCTTAATGCGTTATAACACAGTAAGAGCCTCTTGGATCATTTACTTTATGTAGCCATTATGTGTTGCGTATTTGAACCATTTAAAGCCTTGCACCCTCCCATCCTCAGAGAGAAGAAGAAGGAGCAGGAGAGAGAGCAGCTGTGGAAGAAACTGGAAGAGCTGAGGCTGAGCAAAGTCTCCAAAAACCAGAACAACACCCACGGCCTCCAGAACAGCAGCAACAACAACAACAACGAGGACGAGGAGCGTGAGGACCACAGCAGCAGGGACAGCATTAACACTGAACCCTGCACGCTAAACACACAGTGTGCCAAATGACGTTGAGCTTCCAGGAACAGATTAAAACCAGCAGCGGATGTGGATGTGGGATCTGTGGGGACATTGTAAATGCATTAAAGAGGCTCGATATATAGATCTATATACTACTACCTTAGTTTTTTTGACAGAAGATAATATATTTGGACGATAAGAGTATTTTTGGAGGTGCGTTCAATTACTTTTTTGTGTCTGGTGAGAGATTTTAACCTCCTTAGAAGTTGACAGTACTAGAGCATGCTCTTAAACTTGCACCTTACTGGGATGGGCTCAGGTCAGGCATGTCCAAAGATACCAGTCAGCCAGTGGCATCATAGGAGCTCAGATGAGTTAATATTTCGCATATTTCTGGCCACTTTATTGGAATCACCCTCCTTATAAATCCACTGTATAGTTAAACACCGCGGTTCATCTGTTCTCACACCGTTGATTTAGCCGCACCGGTCTCCATATATGGACCCTCCTCAGAGCAACAGTGACACAATGTGGTCCATCTTTCTTAAACATCTGCTCAGAAACTGTTCACTGAAGAGCTAAACTGCCCAACAGATGGATTATCATCTCGAACTGCACACCAGCAAGGTGGAGCTATGAGGGTGGGCTTCCTGATCAAAGTTCATGTGTTGCAGTGTCTGGACCAGCAGATCCTACCAACAGATGATCATTGCTAGTAGCAACCAAAGACCGTAGATACTTCAGTAGGTGCTTTTAGTAGCCCACTTGATATTCACCTACAAACACCCCCTTTCATAGCAACTGTTGCCACGATGCCACTTTTTGAGAACATAGACACCAAACATTTTGCTCATTTTAAGAAGACATGGGAGCAAAGTGCAGCTGTATAACATCTCCAGTTTAAGATGATGCTCTGCTAAACAGGGATGAGCTGAAACCAGTGACTCATTAGAGTCAGAGTTGTTGACCGTGGTGGTGAATGGAACCAAACATCTGAAACGCCTTCACAGACATGCTGACATTGTTCTCCCAGAGTTTGGAGAAGAATCTGGACTAAAACTGAACCCAGTCATGGTGGAAGGATACCAAAGAAAGGGGTTTCCAGATTCACTGTTTAACCATCATCACCATCCTATAGAAACACTGAGACACGTACCTTCACTGGTGGGTTTGGAGGGGACGCGAACGGATTGGTTCTGTTCACCACAGAATCTGGATCCATAAGTTACTCTGCAGGTAGACATCTTTGTTTCCAACCATTTAATTGGAGAAAGAAAATGGGGGGGGGGGGTGGGAGTGGAATGTCCCTTTAAGCTCATTAAATTTCATTCTGCGAAGGAGTTTTGTATTTTATATTCAGCATTTAGCAGCGATGTTTGATCATCTCCATCTCCAGCGTTCCTTTAGGAGAACATGTCCATTACAGGCCATTGTCCTGGTTCTAGGAACTTTTTGTACCAAGTGGTGAAACAGTACTTTACTGTACTTACTGCGATCTACTGAGCCCATAGGATGCATTCTATTAAGCAAAAGCACAGTTAGTATTGAACATTATTAATTATATTTTAGGTCCTCTCCCCAGGTCCCGCGGGAAAGCTGCCGCAATTTTAAGACCATGCTTTTGTACTCGGAACGTGTGAATCTGGTGATTTTGAATCTGGGTTTTTATTGTGTTCCGAACATGTAGCTCTGTTCTAAACAGGGATTTGGGGTCGAAATGACTTGAATATTTTTGATTATACTACATTTAGAAACTTGAACCTTTTAGTTACTCGTCTTTTTTTTTTTTTTTTTTTCTTTTTTTTTTCTTTTTTTTTTTAATTTGTGTGCTTTTCTTACAGCCGCCACCACTGAGCCAAGTGGGTCTTTTCCACAGAGAGATGATGTGGAATTTCGGGCAAAGTAGACCATTTGGCGTGTAGTAATGTGGCCTGCAGTATTAGCACAAGTGTGTGTGTGTGTGTGTGTGTGTGGGTTATTTTTCCAATGGTAGAGAAAGTAGAGCCGTATATTTTTCACACTGAATTACTGGGAGTATTAACGAAGTGACCTGGGGTTAATTGGACCACTGCTGGTCTGTAGGCTCACTGAACTGTGTGTGGGTTAAGCGGTGGATCTGTGTTCTTTAAGATGAGTGTATATTTCCCCAGATGTTCTAGGTCCTGCTACGTGTTGTGTCTTGCTGATACTTCTCTGTCGGGGTAGCATTCCCATCTGTGTGAAATCCAGAACCCTTAACGGACTTTGAATACCACTGAAATAAAGTTGACTCTATGTTTCTACTCACCGTTTCTACTCACTGCCCTCATTTGCCCTCATTTCACAAATGTTGAAAACATGGTGGTGGGAGCGTCATACTGTAGGAATGTTTTTCTGTGACTGAAATGGAGAGAGTGGTCAGGATGAAGGGAAAGATGGAAAATTGTAGAGCAATCCTGAGTGAAATCCTTCTCTAGACTGCTTAATGGTCAGAAGCTCTACCTAGAAGACAGGAATGGTTGTAGGGAAACTTCAGGAGAGACCTGAAGTGGTGCACAGATCGCCATCCAACCAGATTGATCTCATTTGATTCTGCTAAGGAAAATGGGTGATACCTCCAAAAGAAAGTTGAGCTAGGCTTACAGGACCATTCCCAAGGATCAATTTATGTTAAAAGCTTTTACCACTCACATTACCGCTGAACAGCTGAACCAAGGGCACGTCCTATTGCTCCCATTTGAGTAAAGTGACTTTATCCCATTCAGATGGAGGAAATGCATCTCAAAGCAGAACGATCCTCGTCAGATCAGGGCGCAGGACCGATTTTCAGCCACTTCCTTTTTGACGCATGTCGGCTTTCACAGCTGTGAACTTGAGCGGGTTGCTGCTGGAATGCTGCTCTAATTTGATCCGTTCAAAAAGAAAGTCAAAGTTTTTTTTAAAGGACCTTTTCAGAGTTGCTTAAAACAGCTTTTAACTTTTAAAATGGGCTTTAGAGGTCTTAACCGGCTTCTAGCTCTCAAGCGTTGACCAAGTTCTGCCACAGGCAGTGCACCCTCCCCCAGATTCAAGACCGATTCAGTTCAATGAAGGGCATTTCAATTAGTGTAATGATAAATTTTCATTTAAAATGTTCAGAAATGCCACATTATTCTTATTTGAAGTACAGGATCAGAATGGATGAGCAGTTACTTTACAAAGAACTTTATAAACCGTCTGTAGTTCTTCAGTCATCAAACCTAACCCTAACCTGAATCAGCCATTTCCTGCACATAACCCACCCCTACCACTAACCTTATCTGCTTGTTTATTGTATGTAACCCTCATTTAAACCCGTCTCTAACCTACATCAAGCACTCTCACCTAATATTTTGATCAAACCATCCTTTATCGCACATGAGTTCCACAAGCGATTTGTCATAACCACCTGTCAAATATGGTGCAGGTCTTGCTCGTGCCGCAAAAACGATTCTGACACGTCGAGGCATGGACTCCACAAGGCCTCTGAAGGTTGGCACCAGAACCAAGACATTAGCAGTAATCTCCATGGATCAGATTTTTGCATCCAAGAAATCACACGGATTGATAAATTGGGGGCCGTATCATCTTGTTCTTCAAGTTTGGCTGAAAGAGAAGACTGCCGTTCGGGAACTCTTGCTACATTTAGGCCGACTAATAGATTTCATCACCAGAACCCAGAGACTAGGGATGCGCAAGCCAGTGAATTTTCTTCGTGCAGGTCCCAGTACCGGAGAAATGCGAAGGGTTATCAGAAAGGGCATCTGGTGTGGTATCCTTTTGCCAGATCGTTATGGTAACAAAACAGACTTCCATACCAGATTGGCCGAGGCCCGGGTTAACAACGACCACCAATAAACATGCATGTGGTTTGTTTGAATGCAAAAGTTGCAACAGACAGGAAGAAACTGAAGCGGATGATCCGCCGTGACGACCCCTAAACGAGAGCAGCCAAAGGAAAATGAAGAAAAACAGATTTCATCACCAGGGTTCTTTGTTCTGTCCTGTTCAGTGTGCTAACAACCGATGTAGCGAGTGTGTAAACACTGCTTTTGTACACGCTGAAGAGAGGTTTCTCCCTGATTAGAAGTGTGAGGCATCAATTAGGTGTTGCTGAACACCACAATGTTTCAACAGCAAACAGAACTCCACTCTGCACTGTCCTCATGATGCTGTGGTGGACAAAGGATGCTGGTGTACCATACAATTATTACATAACCCAGCAGATGGCCTGGGGGGATCTGATGAACTGGGCCTCCAGCCTGTGCTCAACATCTTCAGTGCCATTCTTGGGTATTAGACCTTTTATAAAACACCAATGTAGGCAGAAGCTGATTTTCTAAGTGACATTCTGACATTTATTTGCTAACCTGAAAAAATCTGGGAGAAATTTAAATTTAAAATGTTGTCATTAACAGCATCTGAATTTCCCTTAGATAAATGTACATGAGCGCTTTGTAGTCTCTTTTTTAAGTCCTGACATTTTGAACAGTTTCTGAATCATGTATATAATGTATAACATACGTTTGATAACATTAAAATACTGCTCAGAGAGGTAACCAAGAACCTAATGGTCATGATGAAGTCCAGAATTTCTTTATGGTGATGGGAGAACCTTACAGAAGGAGAACCTTCAGTACAGAAGTTCCCCAATCAAGCCTTTCTGGTAGCAGGGTTGTACAGAAGATAGCTTCAATAAATTAAACCACCACCTGGGACTTTGCCAGATCATGAGAATCCTCTTGTCTGATGAAACTGGGAACTATTTTCCCCCATTTCCTAAAAGTTGGAATCATGGTGGGAACATCGTATATTAATTTTTTTTTCTGCAACAGGAACTGGGAGAGTAGTTAGGATGGAGGGAAAGATGTAACAAGGCAACGACCAGAAGCACAAACGAGAAAACACATTTTGCTTTGGGAAAACATCTGGAGCATCCCAGTCCAGACCGGAAGCCAACCGAGCATCTCTGGAGAGACATCAACATGGCTTTGCACTGATCCTCACCAAGCTCATATGATTCTGCCAAGACAAATGGGAGAACTTCCAAAAGAAAGTTCGCAGGGTCATTCCCAAGGCACAGCTTTAACATTAAACATTGTAATTTACATTTGCACGTATACTCAGACGCCTCTCTTATTCTGAGAGAGCTCTTTGTAGATTCCGAGTCCCTCAGACTACAAAACCTAGACTTGATTTAAGGGCTGCAACTAAAATTGTGCTTCAGATGAAATTAAAACTCCAGGCCAATACACAGGAGAGCACAGCTGGTGTTGTTCTCCAGTATCATCAGGGTAAGAACCAAGGAACACGTTGCATAAAGAGATGCAAGATGTTAAAAACTCTACACGGATCTGCCCTTCCACACCTCTCTGTATTGATCCATTCGTTCACTCCTACTCGTTCACTGCCATCCTCTGCTACCTGCTCACTGACAGTCCCTACGTTCATGTTCATACCAAGAGTGGTGGATCATTTAATGTTGCTGACCCCAAGCTCTTCATCTAACGTCCTCCCTGTCTCTCCTTAAAACTCAGTTAAAAACTTATCTCCACTTTGTTCCACATGTTCCTCTTCTCCCCCATCTTGATCCTGTCTTCTGCTGGGTCTTTCCTGCCAGAAGAAAAGGCATTTAATGACAAATCCAAAGCATATCAACTTTATTTTATTAATTTTATTAACATTTCTAATGGCTAACCTGGATAGGCCGGCAAACCCTACACTCCTGCCCCGAGGTAGAAGTAGTTGGAATGATGGAACTTGATGTGACACGATTCCCAAATTTGACTTCTGATGGAATGCAGGAAGTCTGAAGCGGACATATTTTGTCCTTTTGTCCCACATGCAACAGGATCCTATTTATAAGCTGGTCAGTAGAGTCAAAATGCAAATATTGCATCAACAAGAGTTTTAGAAAGCGACATGACATCTACAGAAGTGTTAGCTGACATAAAGTCTACATGAGGTCTACAGAAGTGTTTAGCATAAAGGTACAATGACATTTATAAAAGTCCATTTTGACGAGCATCACTTGCCATAAAGACAACTTTTCAGCAACCAAACCTTCAGAAATGTGTATGAAGGTTAATGTCACCCGTCATTAATGGCTCGTGCAGATACAATGTAGCCTAATGAATGCGACAGTAAAGTGTTACCCAGTGCTTTTTGATTCCCTTTGACCAAGATAGCACAAGCCTTTGTTTTTGCTGGCAGCCTTTGGCCTGTACTGGTCAGGGCAAACTCTCTGTTTCGGTGCCTTTGACTTTGTTTACTGGTTCACAATGTTTACTGTGCTCTACTGTCTAATTAGCATGTTTCTACTGGTGATGATTCCGATCTTTGTTTTCAGAAGAGAAAAACCTCTTAATGATGAAACTTCCAAGTAAAGCTGTTAAGTGTAGGTTGACTCATACAGGAAAGGGGTGTAAAGGACAACAGACTGACAGAATAACAACTTAATATCAGTTTTTCTGATTTTTTCTTTCAGTTTTCAAAAGGATCAGATTAAAAACCCTTTCCGTTCATGTATTATTGTTATGACTTTAATCCGTTTAAATGTAAGATGTAACATAAATTAGCCGTTCTGCTAAATTGCAAATATTTGCCTGCTTCTGCGTCTTGAAATCTGCAAGTTTTACAAGTATGAAAGCTGCATCTGCATAGATTTATCCATCCATCCATACTTCTATCCATCAATCCATCCATCCATCCTTCCATCCATCCATCCATCCATCCATCCTTCCATCCATCCTTCTATCCATCCATCCATACATACATACATACAAACATACATACATACATCCATTCATCCATCTATCCATCCATCCATCCATACATACATACATACATCCCTTCATCCATCCATCCATCCATCCATCCATCCATCCATCCATACAAACATACATACATACATCCATTCATCCATTCATCCATCTATCCATCCATCCATCCATCCATACATACATACATACATACATACAAACATACATACATACATCCATTCATCCATCCATCCATCCATCCATACATACATATATACATACATACATACATACATTTATTTTTGAGCATCTTTTCATAACCTGGTTTGCAGGGGATGATGGAACCCATACAAGTGCTCGTAGAGTAAAAGTTGGAGAACCAGTCCATGCCAGTGCCAGATGCCAGTCCATAGCAGGTCTGCAACCCTAAATCCTAATTGTTCAGTGGTGATATATCTCCCCATGAAATGGCATGACACACATCTGTAAATAGCAAAGGGCTATTTACATAAGATGTTTTATATAAGATGTTTTGTCCTTGCTCTCATGGTGAAATGCACTAATTTGGCTTTATGTTCTTTATCATTCTAATTGGTTGCCACATTGATCATAACAGCTCATAGTAGAACCAGTTAAGCCATAAATCCTGCATAAAGTTAAATCCAATTCCTCAGTCCTTCATTTACACCAGTTTAACTAATTCATCATCAAATTAGATCAGCTTAACTAATTCATCACCAAGTTAGGTCAGCTTAACTAATTCATCACTTAGTTAGACCAGTTTAACTAATTTATCATCAGTTGAATCCATTTTTCATTAAAAGAAGCCAGTTTAATCAACATTTCATCAATCTAAACCAGTTTAATCAGTGCTTCATTGAGTAAAATCGGTTGAATCAATTCTTTGCTAAGTAAAATCAGTTTCACCTTCTCACCTTGACCAAATTAAATCAAACATGCCTTCACTGAATGAGTTGCATCAATCTTTTACTAAATTAATTCAGTTTAATGAATACTTTAGACAATTAATCTGTGTGTTGATGGAAGTTGTTCATGTCTGAAGCTGCACCGAACAAGAACTTTGCAGAAAGCTCAGTGTGCTCGCCGTTCACTGCGTTAGTGTTCGCTTGTGTTGAATTTAACGCTGTTGAGTGTTTTTATAACCAGAACACATTTACGGCCCAAAAACCCTTTTTTAAAACCAATCTTTCAAGCATGATCTTTCTCTCAGATCACCAATTTTATCATCGTCAGGAGGGGAACACCATGTGTGTAGGTGTAGCGTCAACGTCAGCTTACTTTCGTCACACATTTCTCAGAAGGGATGTTTTCAGGTGTTTATTTGCATATTTCATGTGTAAAAGATGGGTAAGTGTGTTGTTTCCATTGTGTTGACTGGAGAGGTAGGTTTAATGGAAGCTGCTGCAGATCTGAAACATCTAACAAGGACCAGAAGCATTTCTTCAAAGAACTTTGGAATGGTTTTTAATGAAAAATGTTTGAAATGATTAGATGCATTTACAGTATGTCTATGACCAGATGTGGTAGCCATAACTATAAGACCATAAATAACCAAGTAAGTTTAAAACAACTACAACAAAAACAACATTGTATGAGTTCAGCACCTCCCGAGTAAGTTCTTCCGTTCCTTTACATTTTTAATATTTAGCGGATACTCTTATCCAGAACACCTTCCATATAGTTTTGTAGCTACTGAGATGGTCTGCCTGGAGGAACTTAGGGTTCAGGGATTTGCTCAGGAACCAAAAGGTGGTGGCGCTATAAGAGGGATTCTAACCTGCAACCTCTTAATTGGTGAGTATCCAACCACTAGACTACCATGATAGAGCTGCTGCTCTTTACCAGCCAACCCACTGGTTAGACTACAGTCAGAAACAACCTAGAACTTCCAGAAGGTCAAGATGAACCTTCTGCCTCATAACACTGGTCCCACCAACTGTAAATCAGAATGTGACCAACTGATTCCTCTTACTGATCATGTTACTGATTAATTTGACACTTTGGTCCTGCTTCTGAGAGCCTAACCAATAAAATAGCTGAACCACATCCACTGATTGACCATATATTTACCTGGAAAATGAGACATGTGCAGGGATTAATTACAGACACATGTAACTCCAGTCTAAACGCAAAGAGAGTTTCATTCTTACCAGCTTTAAAGTCAATATTCACCACCGTCATTCTTCAGTACAGCCTCAATTCTCTTAGACCAGCTCCATTCTTTAAGTCGTCTTCAGGAACACTTCTTCAGGTTCTTGAAGGACGTCCCAAATCTCTTCTTTGGATGTTGGCTGCCTTTTGTTTTCTCTGTGGAGATGATCCCACACTGCTTCTGAAACTGCTCAGGTACGGAGACTGGACTGAAAATGAGAGACAACAACACTGTCCTTCAGGAAGATCTGGAGAACTGCTCAGGTACAGAGACTGGACTGAACATGAGAGACAACAACACTGTCCTTCAGGAAGATCTGGAGAACTGCTCAGGTAGAGAGACTGGACTGAACATGAGAGACAACAACACTGTCCTTCAGGAAGATCTGGAGAACTGCTCCTAAACAAGACATTAAAATACAAGAAGGTCTGGATCTTTGGGTGGAAAATATAAAGATCTCAGGGGTTCCCAGAAATTATCATAGATAGATAGATAGATAGACAGACGGGCAGGCAGACAGACAGACAGGTAGATAGATAGATACTTTCTTGATCTGGAGGGAAATTAGCTACTTATTATTGTAAAGAGGCAGAAACATTAGGGCTGGATGAATCTTATAAGAGCCTCACATGTTTCACTTCTTTTCTTTTTGACTGCCTGGCCTTTAAAAGAATGCTTCAGCAGTTCTCAAATGCTGTTTTTGAAACCCATATTTCAAAGGAACCCTTTGATTCAGAACACACTCATAACAGGAGGCAAAAGTGCTAAAGGTGCTCCAATCGCTACCATGAATGTCTTCAGCGTTCTGTTAGTTCTTGTTTTCTCTATTTCGCTTCTGAATGGAATTGGTTGATGAAAGACTGGTTGATGACACCTTACTGTAGGGTGTTGAATGAGATCTGCATGAGCATGAGCATTAACATTTATAAAGGCTTTTTCTGACAAGTGTCATTGACCTTCTACTTTCACCCCAGAAACAGCAGTAGATGCTTGTTGGAAGCAACCTCTGTAAAAGTCTGTGTAGGCTGATGTCAGTCGTCATAAAGGGCCTGTGGAGATGTCATGCAGTGTTATAGAGCAGTGTTATAGAGCAGTGTTATAGAGTTGTCTGGGGCAGAGAGAGGCTGGACTACTCCTTAAACCCTGCCTCATTAGTTTCCTGGTGGGTCATGGCATCACTGGAATCAGGAGGGCTTTTTTTTAATGTGATACAATATAAAAATGGGGGCGTACTTTGTTTCTAATTTTTCACCAGGTCAAGCGGAACACCCATCTCCTCTCCTCTTCCCCCTGGGCCTCCATTGTTTCCAGCCTCATTAGCAGCTTCTGCAGAAGTCGCAGGAAGGTTTGGCCACTGGAGCACTCTCTGAGCTCCACTGTGCCCGTCTGTTTGCTGCCATGAGGAGGGGAAGTTACGACGATGCTGCCGCTCCAATACGACCAGTGAGTAGTTCTAAAACTGCCTTTCCCCAGCCTACAGTTCATCAATGGCTCTGCTTTCATCCATAGATTATATAGATTATAGATTTGCATCCTGCTTTGATTCTTCTCAACAGATTTGTATTCTTACTTTCATGCTTATCGCACTAAAGGTCTGCGTGCATGATAACCTGACACCGAAATAAGCCTGACGTGCCTGAAGATAGTCTTAAAGTGACTGACTTATCAAACAATTCAGACCAGAATTTCTAACTTTTGTGGACTTGGAACAGATGACAGATTTATCATGTGATCAAAGCGCCTGGAGACCACTCAAAACTGTCTTTGAGAGTTGCAGCTCAGATGAGTTTCGAGAAATTTTCTTGAATGCTAAATAGATGATGTCTCTGGAGATTTTTGATCCAGGTGGACACTACATGTGACTAAAATACTAAACAAAACCTCTTGATTAAATGATCAAATTTGTGATACATTGTTTACTGCCATGCAGATACATATATATATATATATTTCTTCATCACCACATCCAGATGCATCTTTTCAATCAGCTTTTCAGCATTTCAGTATAATTCAGTAGTCCAGATGTAAAGAAAGGGGCTCGGTGGGAAACTGTACATTGTCATGGGACATTGTTGGTCTAGTGTTTTAGAGATCTAATCGGAAGATCGTGGGTTTGAATCCCAGACCAGCAGGTTGCACTGAAGTTCCCTTGATCAACCGTCACCATCACTGCTCCCGGGGGCTGGATATGGCTGCCCACTGCTGGATGGTGTGTGTGCGTTAAATACAGAGAATGTGTTTGTTTGTGGTTCACTGAGTGTTCGCAATGACAAATAGTCACTTTCACTTTAAGTCAGGTTACCTCACAGTGTTGGTGAACAGCACACCCATCCAAAAAACAAATACATTTACCTAATTTGTTTTACAATCCCAACCAGATTTTCAGCACATTTTCAGCACATGAAATATCAGCACATTTTTATTTTTCATCACACTTGTATTGATCTAGCTGTATCCATTATAAATATGTATTATGGAATATCTTTAAATAAATATGTTTAACATATTTGAACGACTCTGATATCACTGCTTCTGGAGTCCACAAGATGGCACAAGACTTCATTCTTCTCTCGCCCCAAGGAAGAAACTGGAAAAGTATGAAATGGGAGGATTCAATGAGATGAACTGAGTCGTGTGTCCTTTTCCTAATAACTTGTAAAGCGTTTTAATATTACAAGAGAAATAAGTGACCACGAATCTGATCATCTTATTGCAAAACATTCTGCATCGCTGTGACAGAATCATGTCACTGTCTTTGTGGCAATTCTCTCCCCCAGTCCAGACCCACCAGTGTGTCTTCTGAGTGTTTATATGGGATGGTGAGGATGGTCAAATTTGGTGTCCCACAGTGACATCTATGTGTCCCTCCACCACGAACGGGTTTAGTTTGAGCTCAAAACCTCAGACATCAGACGCCATCTTCAGAGTCATTTCATGCAAGAACTTTCTCTGAAGGAGCTTCTGGTTTCTTTGAACACCACTTTTAACAAATTGGATTCAGCAGATTCTTCTGGAAGAGAGCGCTTCACACCCACTGATTTACAAATTAAAAAGTCCATTACACAGAAAATGTAGGAAAATAGTAAGAGTTCCCAGAAAGTTTAACGCTCAAACAGAGTGAGGACCTCGTGTGTTTTATTTAGGGCGCCATCACTCAGAACCGTGTGTTGATGTGGGCACAGAGTTGAGCACTATGCATGAAACTGAAAATAAACTGAAGGTTAGCAACCTTATGAAACCAGTGTGTCAACTGCTTAGAGGGAACCTGTTGTGCTCCTTTTCAGAGATATTTGTTTTATTTTCGGTCTCCTAAAATACATTTACATGCATCAAAGTTCCATGCAGACCTCGGTTTTCCTACTGTACATCCTTGTCTGGCATGTTTTTATCCTCAATCTGAAACAGTCTGTTAGGGCTCCTGTGTCTTTCCCTGCAGCGAAGATCCGTCCAGCATGCTCCGATTGGCCAGCCTGACAGCACCTTTGTGCCTCTACCCTCTCTGTGGTGTAGACACATCAGTTACTGTGGTGTCAGCTGAAAATGACTCACATTAAATATAACCTGTGAAAGAAGTAAATCCCCTAAAACACCAAACCCATGTAAACTCGAACAGAAAATGTGATACAATTGAAATGTGAAATGTAATTTTAAAAATAAATAGTTGTAAGAACATCACTCATTGGTTCATTTAAACCAGCTGTGGTCTAGTGTTTGGTCCCAGACCAGTAGATTGCCCTGAGGTTCCCTTGATCAAGGTGCCGTCCCCATCACTGCTCCCCAGGTGCTGGATATGGCTACACCATGCTGGACGGTGTGTGTGTGTGTGTGTGTGTGTGTGTGTGTGTGTATTAAATTCAGAGGATGGATTTGGTTGTGGTCCACTGTGTCATTGGTCCACAATGACTCGTAGTCACTTTCACTTTCACTTAAGCTACACTCTAGCACTCAGCTGAAATATTATACTGTATTGCATCCCGTGTTGGAAGAACCAAAATATCCCCCTAAACATAATAGTACTCAAACAACTGCATACACACAACCCACAGCTTTCAGCCAATCAGGGAACACCCCAAGTTTTAAACATGTTTAGCACAATTCCTTTCAGTTTTTAGCTTGACTTTAGTGTGACAGCTTGATGGACGTCATGCCAATGAAAGGTTCTTTCAAGAAAAAGTGATTCTTCAAGAAACCTTTCTGGTTCCATGTAACAGCTTTAATTTAGAGTCTTTATCTTCTTCTTTCGGATGCTCCCGTTTAGGGGTCGCCGCAGCAGATTAACCTTCTCCATTTCTTCCTCTACTCTGCATCTTCCTGCTTCAAACCAAACACCTGCATGTCCTCTCTCACCAAATCCAAAAACCTCCTTCCTCTTCTCCGCTTTCCTGGGAGCTCCATCTTCAACATCCTTCTGCTGATATACTCCTGATTATCGCTTAATTTTGAGCATATGGCTATTATCTGGAACCAGACACTGAAACAAATAAGGAAAAATTTAATCACTTTCAGCCAGTGATGGTGTCGGAGAACGGATTTCATATAGTGTTTTTTTCACACGTCCATTACTTTTAGGTATAAATACTTCTTTCTGGGTTGATAAGCTGCATTGATCTGTCTGGGAGCTTAGTTGGCTGCAATTCATGCAAATGGCAGCGTATTGTTTTCCATGATGGTGCCCAAACAAGAGCTCATTGTTTCGGGTTGAATGACTGTCCCAGAATGCAGCGGTGCGGATGAGAGGTCCCCCGTTCAGGATGCGCCCTAATTATCCTGTGTTTTGCATTCAGCAGCTGATCCACATGCAGTCTAATTACTTGGCCTGGACTTTGGAATTAATGGGCTTATTTGTCACTTACCAACACAAAATACAAACAGATAGCTTTGTTGTTTTAGTTGTTTAGTTGGTCAGACATAAATCAGCCCTTTAGCCAGAAGTGGGCAGCAATGCGTTAGAGTTGCCCCAGTGAGGGTAAATGACAAAAATTCCAGCATTCTGCGCTGGCCGTGATGAAAGTTCTACCAACGTGTTTTTTGGTCAGTTTTTTATCTTATAATCCAGCAGGAAGTCATTTCTAGCAGTTTGCCTTTATTTATCCCAATTTTTAAATCTAACATATCGAGTCCAGTGATATTTTTATGCACCACTTTTTACAGCTGCCATCACAAAGCAGCTTTACAGAATCCGGGTTCGAGCCCTGAGTGAGTGAGCCGAGGGCCACGGGGGCAAAACTCTAAAACTGGTGGAAGATACCATGGGAGGAACCAGTCTCAAAAGGGAAACCCATCCTGCTCTGGTCCAAATTGGATACTCAAGAAAGAAAAGAAAGAGAAAGTAACTATGAAAGAGTCCATTAGTCCATCAGCTTTTATTAGTCTTAGTTTGTGGCAGAAGCTCATGCAGATAGTCGGGAGTTCAGAGAGAACACATGAGCTATACATATAGTTCCTTCTCTGCTTTACTGAATGAATTCTCTATGTGACTGTTCGGTCGTCTTTTTCCACAATATTCCTACTGGAATCCCTTCCAAAATCTGGAAATGCTGGTCTCCATTTACCTCCGAAGTGGGAAGTCGGAGCTGGGAATGATGTCATGCCCAAGTTGACTGGATTCAAGTACCAAAAGTTTAAATATCTAATGCTTAAATATCCAAATCTAATTATTAGGGGTTGTGATGAGAAGTTTTACCTGACTAGTCACAATACCAGGTGACAACAGTGCATTATGTGGTATTTTTGATATACAGTATCTCACAAAAGAGAGTGCACCCCTCACATTTTTGTAAATATGTTATTATATCTTTAGATGGGACGACACTGAAGATCTGACACTTTGATACAATGTAAAGTAGTCGGTGTGTGCAGCTTGTATTACAAGTGGATGTTAGAGACCTTGTGCTCCTCCACCTTCCGTTTGAGGAAGCCCCACAGATGCTTGGCCAGTCCAGCACCTTCACCCTCAGTTTCTTTAGCGAGGCGGTGGTGTTCTTGGAGGTGTGTATGGGGTCGTTATCGTGATGGACCATGACACTCCCACCACCATGCTTGACTACAGGCAAGACACACTTGTCTTTGTACTCCTCACCTGGTAGCCACCACAAACGCTTGACACCATCTGAACCAAATCAGTTCTTCTTGGTCTCATCAGACCAAAGGGCATGGTTCTAGTAATTCATTTCCTTAATCTGCTTGTCTTCAGCAAGCTGTTTGCGGGCTTTCTTGTGCATCATCTTTAGAAGAAGCTTCCTTCTGGGATGAAAGCCATGCAGACCAGTTTGATGCAGTGTCCTGAATGTGGTCAGAGCACTGACAAGCTGACCCCCCCCCAACCTCTGCAGCAATGCTGCCAGGACTCATACGTCTATTTTCATAAAGACAACCTCTGGATATGACACTGAGCATGTGCATTCAACTTCTTTGGTGAACCATGGCAAGGCCTGTTCTGAGTGCAACCTGTCCTGTTAAATCTCTGTGTGGTCTTGGCAGCTCAGTTTCAGGGTGTTGGCAGTCTTCTTAAAGCCAAGGCCATCTTTATGTAGAGCAACAAATCTTTTTTTCAGATACTCAGAGAGTTCTTTGCCATGAGTTGCCATGTTGAACTTCCAGTGACCAGAGAGAGAGCGTGAGAACGATAACACCAAATTTAACACGCCTGCAACCTTGTAACATTTATGCCATTTAGCTGATGCTTTTTATCCAGAGTGACTTACATTTCTTAACTAAAGGGACAGTCCCCTTGGGGTAACGGGTCTTGCTCAGGAACCCAGTGGTGGTAGTGCTGGAGATAGGATTTGAACCTGCAACCTCACAGTCTGTAAACAAGCATCCTACCACTAGACCACCACCCGTTAACACTAACACACACGACACCGGGGAGGGAAAATGGATAATTGGGCACAATGTGGACATTTTTCACTCAGGGGTAAACTCACTCACTTTTGTTGCCAGTGGTTTAGACATTATTAGCTGTGTGTTGAGTTATTTTGAGGGGACAGCAAATTTACACTGTAATACAAGCTGTACACACCGACTACTTTACATTGTTTCAAACTGTTGTATCTTCAGTGTTGTCCCATGAAATGGTATAATAAAATATTTACAAAAATGTGAGGGGTGTAGACCTGTCCAGGGTGCGTCCCCCGTCCTCGCCCTGTGTGCGCTGGGTTGGACACCAGCACCCCCCCGCGACCCCGTTTGGGACAAGCGGCAGATAATGGATGGATGGATGGATGGTGAGGGGTGCACTAACTTTTGTGAGATACTGTAACCACCATAGCAACAGACAGAAGTAAGACACTACTGTGTATATAACTGATTTAAGGAGACACAAATATGACAAAGTGCTTATAAAGCATATTTACTGCCAGTCTCACTAACGTTGATGAACAAAGCTCCATCTTGGAATTTGAAGTCAGGGTTGGTGAGACTCCTCCATCTTTCCAAGTGGGAAATTCATCTTCAGGAGACATTCTACTTAGAAACCCCTGGATAGTCAGATACTGAACACCTTTGACAAGTTTCATCTCCAGACTGAAGAGGGAGGGCCATGCTCCCCACCTAGAAAGTCAGGTGTGCTGTTGGTCAGGTGTGCTTCTAAGCATAGCGGGCTGTGGCATCACTAGGGGTCAGGCTTGTGATCTCCTGAAGAAAAAGTGAAAGAAATTGACTATTCTTGTCATTGTAAGTACATAGTACACACAGTGAGCCACAACAAAGTTACACCTCTGAATTTAACCCACGCACAAACATGTGCAACAGAAGGCAGCTATTGATAGCGCCCAGGGAGCAGTGACGGGGACTGTATCTTGCTCAAGGGTACCTCAGGGCAACCTACTGGTAAGGGACTCTAACCCACAGTCTTCTGAACCAGGGGCCTTGTCCCTAACACTAGGCCACCGCTGAAAGGGCTTTGACAGCTGCACCATTGGGGCTTCTTTTTTGAAGAAAAAGTGCTGGTGGTCTAGTGGTAGGATACTTGCCTATGGATCTATGGACCAAGCAGTCACAGCATCGAATCCCAACTCTGGCACTGCCATCATTGGGTTCCTGAGCAAGGCCCTTAACCCCAAGTTGCTCCAGGGGGACTGTCCCTGTAATTAAGACATGGAAGTCGCTGTGGATAAGAGCATCTGCTAAATGCCACAAATGCAAATGTAATGTAATGAAGATGAGAACGGAAAGCAAACAATATTTAAATAGCTATGGCTAGAGGAGGCGCAACTGATAGAGCACATGTTTCCTGACGTTAAAGGGAATCAGTTCAGCTGTATTGATCTTTGGGAAAGTGATTCATGGATTCTGGAAGAACCCATTGCATTAGTGAGTATCTGGGAATAGAGCACTTTCTTGAAATGTTTGGGTTGGGGTGAGGAATACAGCACAAAAGTGAAATCACAGGGTCATCACTACACATGATATGTACCCCAATGTTAAATTTTGTTAAATGGCACGGTGGCGCAGTGAGAAGGTCCTGGGTTTGATTCTCAGATTGGACAGTTTCTGTGTGGTGTGAACATGTTCTCCCACCGGGAGCTTTGGTTTCATTGTCCAAAGACATGCAGATGGACTGGAGATGCTGAATTGCCCCCTAGGTGTGAGTGTCTGTGTGTCTGTCCAGGCTGTCCCTGAGTTTTGCCCTGTGAGAGCTGGGATACACTCCAGCACTGCCCGCGACCCTAATGAGGCCGTTACTTTTGACCTCTTCTATTGCTGCAGCATAACCAGAGTGTCCTCTTATGTTGCAGCACCTGCGCAGTCTGGCCCAAAGGAGACGATCAGCGCCCACCCTGATGTTTGGGAAAGCACTGGGAATGTCCTGGTCCCCCATAAGGTATCGATGCAGTAATCAAGTAATAAGTAATCAACGCTTTGTGGGCAGTGGTGTTATTCACTACGCTACTTCAGATCCCATTTGTGTGATGGGTCTACTGTTTTGTCTTGCAGGGAGGAGGTTCCGTACCCCATGACTGTGGAGCAGAGTCCCTTTGTCCTTGGTTTGGGCTCCGAGGACTCTGAGCTGCTTCTGGATGACACTGTCCAGCTTACAGAGGGGCCGAAAACCAGGGAAAGACATCTGTTCCTCCTCAGTGATGTTCTGGTCATCGCTAAGCTCAAGTAAGCTGTGTGTGTGGCTTTACACTAAATGCTGGGAACATTGTTGGGAGATTTTGATTGGATGCAGAGGTTAGGTCAGGTACTGGTGAAGAAACTAATGAAGGAGATTGTCTTCTTTATGGTTGCTTTCTCTGCTGTTGCAGGTCTTTGGTTGCTCTACACAGAGCTGCCATAATCCACATAGCACTGACCAGTAGGTACACTATTGCAGCCGAATGAGGTCAGCATTGCCGTAGGCTAAAGGGGTACGAAGCATTTCAGAAGATCTGAAAGTGTCTAATGGTCAAAAATCTCTGTCATCATCTAACAGAAGCGATTTAGAACTGTTCTCCTACATCTGGCTGTCCACACATCCTCACAAACTGAGTAATCAGGGATGAATTAGACATTTTAGATCAGACAGGTAGACAAGAACCTATGAATGATGGTCAGTGTAAATGATTACCACATTTCCTTTTTGAGGATGGGAGAACATTATGAAAGGAGAACCCTCAATGCAGCACTCCACCAATCAGATCTTTATGGTAAAATTTCCAGATGGAAGCCATTCTTTACTAAAATGCTCATGAAAGCCATGGGAACTGGGAATTTGTGACCTTAAGAAGCAAAATCATCTGGTTTGATCAAATAAAAGAACTATTTATCCCATATATTCTAATTACATGTTTGGAGGAAACATGGTGGTGGCAGCATAACACTGTGGGGATGTTTTTAAACATTTCAATGAGGCAACGACTAAAAGCAACACCAAGGAATTACTTTTGGAAAACTCCAGCATCAACCCAGTCATCCAGCTTCAACCCACAATTCAACCCAACAGAGCATCTCTCGAGCGCTGTGCAGTGATGCTCATCCAACCCGTCTAAGCAAATGGGAGAAAGAATGTTGTGCTAGACTTGAAGAATAATTCCTAAGACTTTCATTGCTGGCAAGGTTGCAGGTATTTACTTATTTACTTGTTACAGAATCAAAAGGAAACTAAACTGGTATTAAAAATAGTTTCATTTTAAGCTGCATTTGTGCAAGACTCTTTCTCATATTTCCCCAGAACATGGGAAGTGAGGGCATTTCATGTTTCTCAAATTTGTTTAAATTTACCCTTTACAGACACCGGAAATGCAACTCAAACCGTGGTCTTATCTGATCACGGTGCGAGACTGATTTCCAGCCGCTTCCTCTTTGTCTCTCGCTGGCACTCAGCTGTGTATACAAGCCATTTCTGTTTCTGTTCTGCTCTAATTCGATTAAGTGTCTTTTAACAAAACTCTTAAGGCTCTAACTCTGCCACCTGGTCGCCCAAATCTCCGTAAAACAGATTCAGTTTAAATAAAGGGCTTTTTGAACTTGTGTTATAATAATTACTCATTAAAAATATTTAGAAATGCTGCAAGTTTTTGAAATTTTAACATTAAGTACAGCAGTAAGAAAGGGCAAATAGTTATTTTATAGATAGTGTGACATCTGAACTGTCTTCAGAATCCTTCCTTAAACCTAGCCTAACCTAAATCAACTGATTCAGGGACATAACCCACGCCTACAACTCCAGGCAGGGAGCGTCGTCCTGCTGAAAGGGAAAACTGTCACCATGAATGGGGAACTTGGTTTGTACCAATGTTTAGGTCTAAAGCCATTAAGTAACATCCACACCCAAGGTGTCCTAGCTGATCATTGTCCAGAGCATTACACTGCCGCTGCACTCTGACTGGTGTGAAATTGCACTGTGTGTTTTGATACCAGGGGCAGCGGTGGCCTAGTGGTTAGGGCGTCGGCCACATGATCGAAGGATAGGGGGTTCGAACCCCCTCCCAATGGGTTGCCCTGAGGTACCCTTGAGCAAGGTGCTGTCCCCATCTCACGCCTCCCTGCGATGGCCTGGGGTCCCTGTCCAGGGTGCGTCCCCCGTCCTTTGCCTTGTGTGAGCTGGGATGGAAAATGACTGACTGTTTTGATGCCCTTTCCATCTGAACTTTTTCAGCAATTTGTCGTCCAGTAGCTTTTCTGTGTATTCAGACCAGCCTTCACTCCTGACATGCGTCAGGGAGGACACTCAAAACTTTCTTGAATCACTTTTGGTCGGTACTGATCACTCCATACCAAAACACCCAACCTGCCCTGTTGGAGATGCTCTGGCCCAGCTGTCTCACCATCACAGTTTACTTTTTCTCTTTTTCTCTGCTTATGACACACCAACTCCAAGAACTGCCAGTGGTTTCCTTTTTAGGTGATTGGTGAAACTGTTAAAGGGATTAACACTGTTTGCCCTGACTGTTTTTTCCTCTTTAGGTCCAGTGCTAGTTACAGACTGAAACACAGAGTAAACCTGGAGGATCTTTGGGTCTGCAGTTTAAAAAATGAAGATGATGAAGCAGAGGATGAAGGAGGAGAAATCAACATAAAGACAACTGTCCTTCTGGCCTGGTCACTTTCTTTCTGCCTGGTGTCTTTCAGGTGAGCCTCTCAGAAATAGATGACAGCCTGATGTCTAAGTTTTTATCCTGGGTTTACTGAGCTCTACTGAAATCTGAGTAGACTGATAAATCAGTGTGATGATCAGTGATAGTGGAAATGAGGTTTCCTTGTGTTCCTCATGTTCTTCATGTTCCTCAGCATGCTCGGACAGGAAAGGACACCTGCACTAGAGACTCACCATTTAACATTTTAGAACCAATATTTAGAGTAGGCCCACTTGAGAGCCTCTAAGAGCTGTATTTTTAACACATTCTGAAAATGTAACTTTTGAATGGACTGATTACATTCAAGGCAGGGTTCTTTAGATGGTGTTGCTCTAGTGGTAGAACCCTTGCCTATGAACCAAGAGGTCACAAGTTCAAATCCTCCCCTCACTATTGGGTTCTTGAGCAGAACCCTTGACCCCAAGGGAATGACCCTGAAATTAGAACGTATACATGATTTTTTTTAATATTCCACCATGTTTTCAGTGAGTAGGGTCATCATTTTTCCCCAGAAAATTTCTTCAAGAATTCACATTTGCCTTTGTTTGTGCTATCACACCCCAACAATCCTCTTTCTTTAATCCTGTTTCTTTCGGTCCATATTCAATGTGTCTCCTGGATGTGGTTGAGAGCAGACTTCTCTGGTGATTCCGTTTTCAGCTGGTCGCTCTGTTTTCATCTGATTTTATCTATCTGTGTAGCGGCAAATCGTTTCAGAAAAGCACTCTTGTGAAAAGAGAAGTAGACATTTGAAATTTCTGTAACAGGAAGAGCAAAGCCGAACGCTGGACGGGTCACATGCTGAATCAACCGTAAGGGGTATTCCACATCACATGAGGAATCTTAATGTAAAATTGCCCGTTTGTAAGAAAACAAATGGGGACTTTCAGTAGATGCAACCAGGCTGGCAGCGCAAAGGTTACATTGTTCTCACATTCTGTTCATCTTTGTTATCTTTACCTTAGACTATACACCAAATCAGTCAGCATAATTCTGACACTCTTTGTAAAGATAGGTATTAAAGGTCATGAAAAAGGAAACTCTAAACTTGGACTAAATCTAAACTAAATCTTTAGTTTAGTTAATAGACCTTTAACTCAAAAAATAGAATATAAGAACAAAAAAAAACAAAACTAAATGAGCTAAAATGAAAACAAATCTATTCTCTTGTTTTTATTTTTCATATTAATCACTTGAATGTTCAGAAACTGGTCCTGCATGGTCTCCGGTTTCACTGCAGTCTGGAGATTTGGAGTTGTGTTTTTTTTTTAATGTTAGAAAGATTCCTATTTCTCCTATTTCTCTGTTTTGGAGGATAACACCAACTCCAACCAACTACCTATAGGAAGGATGGGCCAAAGGAAAGCCTGTTATTTCATTTTACCGTCACAAACAGCTAGAGTTTGCAAGAGCTGACTGGACTTTGACTGGAACCGGGTTCTGTGGTCAGATGAGATAACAACAGACTTTTTTTCACAAAAGGATGAATGTGCACTGGGTGTGAAAGAAGATGTTTATACAGACAAGAACATCATCCCCACTTTTCAAAAGAGATTTTTGGTTCAATGGTAAAGACGAAAACAGTATTTGAGACTGCCTGATGCCTGAGACCAGAGTTTGAAGAAGATCTTGACATTGCAGGGCAATGTGAGAAACAATAGGCACCCAAGGAAAAGCCATTGGAAAATTTGATTCATTCATTTGCTATCAGCATCCCATAATAATCACTCAGAGACATCAGTACATCAGTACAGACTCAGCAGCTTCACTGGTGGTTTGGAAGGGCAATGAAATGTCAGTTTATTTTAGACAGCCAGGTTCTATTCACCATTTCACACCAAACCCTTAATGAATTCATTTACATCTCAACACTGAATTCAGTGTAATTTGATTTTTTTAAAATCTGTAAAATATAGTTTAAGTAGAGAATCAGTTGTTAATCAGTGTTTTAGGATGTTTTATGATCCTTTCATAGTCCCTGAGAATCTTCTAAGGATGCAGAGTGTATTGATCTTCATGAAGAACCAGCTGATGTTTGAATATTTCACCGGAACCATGATCCAAAATGTAGAAATTCCCACAAAAATGGTTCAATGACTGCCGCGCTACAAGGCCATCCCACTCCCTCAAGATAATTCTACTGAAAACCCATAGGCCTGAATCAGAACAGATGAGACAGGAACTCTTGGACCCTGGAAGATCAGGAGAAGTTCTGCATTTTAGATCTCATTACAGGACACTCCTTGCTATGCTGGAAAAGAGGTTCCACAAAGAACTAAATGCATGGATGACACATGTTATTTTGTCTTTACCAAGGGTGCCAGTAATCCTGGAGCTGCCAGTTGTGGTAAATGATAATACCAGTCAACTTACTTTCATTTCCTGAAGCTGACAGGACCAGATAGGATGCAAATCATAATGCCTGGTACTCCCGCTATTGCCTCACAGTAAGAAGATTCTGGGTTCGATTCCCAGGCTGGACGGTCCTGTGTGGTTTCCTCCAGGAGCTCCAGGTTCCTCCCACCATCCCAAGACCTACAGGTGGATTGGAGATGCTAAATTGTCCCCTTGTGTGGGTGTGTATGTGTCACCTCCTGTGACCCTAATCAGTCTAAGCAGCTCAGAAAATGATTGAGTGAATGAAACTCTCCACTCCCCTCCTCCTGTGATGGACTGCCCAAAGTGTTCTGAACTTCAGACAAACTATTAAGTATACAGCCAAACAGAGTGGACTATAAATCAATGAAATATAGACTGTGCAATCCAATTTATTATACAATTAAACTGACAATGCAATTAGACTAGTTCAAAAGTAACCTACTGATTAGAAGTCATGAGAAAGATGTGAGAGTAGCTAAAAATTAGCAGATAAATTATAGATGACCTCTAGTCTTTAGAGCTCCTGATTTTGGTCTCTGCTGAAATGCACAGTGACCTGGATGTTTAACATAATGCTCTTTGTTCAAATGTGTGCACTTATGCGCACTCAGAACATCTCAAAACATAAGGCTTACCTTTAACAACAGTTGCCATTCACTTATAGTTCTTTGCAAAAGTCTTAAGGTCCTCATTTCTTTGTGTTGCTTTGGTAACCGCTAACTATTTAATGCAGGTCATATCTTTAACGTATTGAGTAGATTAAATGAAAAAAATGGGAATGTTTTAGTGCTCCAGGCTGCAAAGTGCCTACAGATATAAGGTTCTAGATAAAGAGGTTCCACCCACTCAGCGTTCATCAGCAGTAAATGAATCACCTGATCATCTGGAATCATCTGTTTCTTCACTGCTTCATGTCTTAGGTGAGACGATTTGTTCTGCTTGAAGGTTCAGACGTAGATCACTGTGCGGATTAACCAACACAGAACTATCAAACTGCTCAGGTACAGAGACTGGACTGAACATGAGAGACAACAACACTGTCCTTCAGGAAGATCTGGAGACCTCAACAAGCAACAAGCAATTCAAATACAAAAGTTTGGATCTTTGGAAGCAAAGCATTAAGAAATGAACCCTTTCTCACAAGTTAGCATTAAATAGAGGAGTCACAGAACAGCCTGCGTCTCCTGCATGAGAGTTGGTTGCTTTGAAAGCAGGAACAAATGTGTTCTGGTGGGCTTTTTCAGAGAGATCACAGTGGCACTCTTCATAAACTTTAGTTTAAACAAATTTCCTTACAGGACCAAAATAATTTCCATCCCTCAAATCACAGAATTTATGGCTCCTTTATTGGGGCAACAGTGGTCAAGTGTTGAGGGACTAGGCCCTATAATCAGAAGGTCAGGGGTTCAAGTCCCAGACCAGTAGTTTATAATGAGGTTCCCTTCAGTAAGGTACCATCCCTATCACTGCTGCATGGGTGTAGGCATCGCAGCCCACTGCTCCTGGTGTGTGTGTTCACTAGCAGTGAGGATAAGTTCACTGCTCTGTATGCCAACACAAGGATTTTCATTTTCAGTTTAGCCATGTGTGTGTGTGTGTGTGTGTGTCATACAGGACCTCAAACATGCTTTTCACCGATTGGCCCTGTTTTTAGACCGCCAATGTTGTTTTGGATAATTTTTCAAAGAAGTGCCCCAAATTTTGTAACCCAGGACACACTGAGCCTGCTCCTTGCAGCTCTCACACCTCTCAGGTGTTGTCAAAGAATTTCCATTAGGTTTGAAGCTGAAAGAGGAAGTGGCAGAGATGCCATTACGCTGCATCCTGTCCCCATGACTTGGTTTCCTCTCGTTAAAAAGAGGAGGGCCACCCAAAGACAACAGTGCTTCAGTGAGTAACTCAAACCATGCTGTTGTTTTACCTGCAGTGCGCCTGAGGTGAAAGAACGCTGGCTGGATACTCTTCACAGGTAAGCACGGATCTTCCGTACTTCATTCACCATCCCTCACTTCAGTTTGTGCTTTATATCAGCTCGCTTAAAGACATTAAGCATGATTATTCAAGCACAGTTAAAAACCATGAGAAGTTTTCAGAAACCTCACCATGTGTTACTCAGACCAGGGCTTCAGGATGCAAAAGGTTTCCACCCTAAAAGGCAGGACGGTTTTTGGAAAACAGTAACAATGCTTTTAAAAAACCTTTATTTCTTCAATTAAGGTGGCACCAGTCATCATGTAGCACTGGAATTTGTAACGTTTATCCTGTAAAGGGAAAATTAAAAAATGCATTTAGACCACTGTTTAAACAAAGTCTTTTGTTTTCCTGTTTGTTATGTTCTTCACTCTAATTAATGTGAGTTTATGTTCTAATTCATGCTTCTTCTTCAGTAATTTGACTCAAATTCTGAAGTTTCAGAGCAAATGTGTCTTTTTGATTTCATTCCTCCAGCTTACATTCACAATGCACCTCTGTTCAGAATGTACTCAGGTTGCCATTTGCATTGGACATTATTATTAATGTCCACTGGACATGGAACAGCCTCTGTTGTCCATGTATTAAGATGGCAGGATCAGAAAAGCTTAATCACGAGGGACATTTGCTTAGATTAGATTTTATACCCTGTGATTTAAACAGAAATTGGGACTTTAAGCAGCTGAAAAAGTTTCTGTTTTCTCAATTTATCATTGTGTAATTGAGTCTGCTGGGTCTACAATGTGTGTGTGGGGGGGGGGGGGTGTGTGTCTACCCAGTATGCAAATTTTGGAACAAATATTAATGAATAAATAATTAGTAAACAGTATATATAGTCTATATGTAGATAGAAAGATAGATAGATAGATAGATAGATAGATAGATAGATAGATGAACCCAAACACTGACATAAACACACCCTTGACACAGGCTTTCACACTTCAAAGCTCGTAAAGTATTTGTCTTGACAGTTACCATGGCAACACGCCACTGCTATATTAGTGGAAATGCTGCTGATATGCTGAATGTTTATGTGCAAAACCACTCTGTTTACAAATAAACTGACTTTGCATATCAAAACAGGAAAGTCACCGAGGCGAGAAAGAGGACCGGCTGCAGTTCTGTTCGCCCCAGTGTCCTCATGAAGGTCCTGAGCAGCACCACCACTGTAGGTCCAGTTATTAATGTTTGCAGATTAGTTTCATGGACTTTTAGAATGTTCCTTTTCTTTTAATCCACATGTTGCTTGGAAATATGATGGCAGCCAAAATTTCCCACATGATTTCTTGCAGAATAAAACTCTGAGTGGAGGTGGAATGGACTCTGTGATCGAGTTGCCTCTTCTCGTAAGTATGAGGATTATTTATATATTAGTTATCTTTACCAAAGCAGAGTCCAACAGAAACGAGATACAGCGGCCTGTTTGTTTTCAAAAGCGCAGCCTGGGCGCGCATGTGGCGTGTAGAGCAACGCGAATGCGGTTATGTGTGTGTTCTTTAGTCACATGGCAAGCAACACACACTCTTTGACCACATACTCACAAAACCAATGTTCTCCAGGGCAACGCAATCCCCGCCCAACAGACGGAGCGGAGCAAAGAGGAGGCGCAAAGTGAGCCGAACACGGGTGAGTTTAAGTTTCAGCTCGGCTGTTAGAAAACATACATGTGGTTAGGGGCCCTCCAAAGAGTGTCAGTGAAACTGAGTGGGAGAGAGAAAAGAGAGAGCGAGAGAAAGAAAGAGAGAGAGCAAGAGGAGAGAAGGCTAGAGAAGACAGAAGAGAGATGAGAAAGAGATATGGCGGTAGATATTATGAGAGAGAAAAGTAAGAAAGAAACAGAGGAGAGCAAAAAGTACAAGAGGGAGAGAAGGAAGAATTTGACAGCGTGAAAGAAAAGAATAAGGAACGGTAGTGAGAGAAAGAAGAAAGACACACATACACAGATGTGATAAATGAAAAGAGAGAGAGAATGAAACAAGACACAAAAGGAGAAAGCAAGAAGGTGCATGTGAACCAAACTGAGAGAAGTACAAAAACATAAGAAATAAAAAGAAATAAGGATGAAAGACAAAAAGTATGCTAGTAAGCAAAAGTGCACAGAGGTGAGAAAAGGAAAGAAAAAGAGAATGAAAGTGCATGCTGAGGGTCTTGCAGGCTGAGGAGGACGTGTTGCGCTCGGTTGATCACAGGTTGTGGTGAAGATGAACCTCCAGCGCGTCCGTCTCGCCGATGTCTGAGTGCCGCTGTCTCTGTGGTGAGGCTGAGATAAACCTGTCCATCCTGTCTCTTTGTCCCTCAGCCAATCATGAAGGCAACGCCATGTGCAAGAGGAGCTTATTCTCCTTCAGGCTGAAGCGGAGTTCCACACACAGTGGCCTGCCCATCCGTTCCGAGAACCAGAAGAACCTGCTGTTCGGACAGCCGCTGCCCAGAGACGGCACGCTGCCCAAACCCATCACTGTACGTCCTGCTTCCTTTCCTTCTTCTCTATTCATTCCCGAGGAGCTATCTGCTCAAAGCCAGCCAGACATCTAGAGAGGGAAATCCTCCATTTGACCCCTGGGACAGACATCTGACCTTTAGCATCTTTAAGTCTAATAAATCTGAGCAGTCAGGATTAGATCACTCTCTGTAATTGTCTAAGACTGAAATAGAATGTGTCATTCAGATTAGGGTCCCGGGCTTCGTGCCAGAACGTATCTGCACTGTCGGGTTCGGCGAGAGCTTTGCAAAAGTTTAACCTCAGATCTAATCTGTAGGAACATGTTATTTTCCATTAGAGCTCAGTCTCTAAAACCATCCAATAAACAGCACTAGACAGCTGAGAAAAGGGCCACAGATCACAGCTCGTGTGGTACCTCTCGCATCACGCTGGCCTGGTTGCCAGGGAAACCTTCAATAGCTTTAAGTGAAAGTGAAAGTGACTGTCAGCGCAGCAAACCACAACCAAATGCATCCTCTGTTTTTAATCCACACACACCGTGCAGCAGTGGGCAGCCATGTCCAGCACCCAGGGAGCAGTGATGGGGTCGGTACCTTGCTCAAACATACAACAGGGTGACCTAGTCTGGGAATGGAATCCACAACCCCAGTCCCTAAAAACTAGGCCACCGCTGCCCTGGTATACATAATTTAATGCCATTATGCATAGCGTTAACGACTCTCTTTGCTTCTGTTAATTAAATCATAATTAAATGTTTAACCATTTACATTTACATTTACGGCATTTAACAGACGCTCTTATCCAGAGCGACTTCCATGTCCTAATTACAGGGACAGTCCCCCTGGAGACACTCAGGGTTAAGGGTCTTGCTCAGGGACCCAGTGGTGTAAGATTAAGAAAGTCAGAGAGGGTTGGTTGTGAAAAGCTTCATTCTAGAAACTCAGAGCTGTTTGCAGTGGTGGCAAATGGAACCAGATGTCTGAAGCCCATTCAGAGAACCTTATGGCTGAATGATTGGTTAACCAGAGTCTGAAGAAGCTTTTGGACTAAACCTAAGCCCATTCATGGTGGAGGGATACATGCAGGGCACTGTGAGGCAAAATAGTCAATCGTCAAATTGATTTAATTATTTCAATGTAATTTAATTTAGCTCAGATTCATCCCATTTAAACACTCGTGCAGCTTCACCGGAGTTGGATAGCGATTGAAATGGCTGGGACTAGAAGCTCAGGCCCAATTGCTTTACCCACTCATTTACACTCGTGCTCATTTTCCTTCATCGTTCTTCTTCTTCTCTTCCCCAGGAGCTGCTCGCGCAGCTGTGGAGGAAAGGTCTGAGCACGGAGGGCGTTTTCAGAAAGGCCTGTAATGTTAAGAACCTCAGCACAGTCCGCGACCAGCTGAACACCGGGGCCGCAGTGGACATGGAGGCCCTGCCTGTGACTCTCCTGGTTGGGCTGTTGAAGGTGAGCATTAAGAAAAACCATGGCAACACTAGAATAGATAAATAATTGAAAACGATTGGAGTTGCATGTCGGCAGTTTCACATGTATGATCATGTTTGGCAGACTTTCTTGAGGGAGCTTCCAGGCAGTTTGCTGAGGGTGGAGCTCTATGACAAATGGTTGGAAGCTCTGGAGAAGGAGATGGCAGAGGAGAAGCAGAAGGAAATGAGAAGGTAAGAGGCTGGATCATATATTTATCTTTACTGGATCATCTCCACCATACAGTGGTACAGATATAGATGTGTGCCCAACTCCATCCATGGTCAGTTTCCAAGCTCAGGGATACTGCTGGCCAGATTTGGGGTGAACCATTCTGAGACTGATACAGAAGTGTGTGTCACTGGATTGAGTGCATCAGCCCTAGTGTTGTTACATCCCCATCCAAATATACTCAGACTCTAGAGGACCATCATGTATTGACAGAATGGATACACCAACCAGGTGGAGCTTCAAGGCACAGCACAAACAGCAAGCATGGCAGCCTCACTTTAAGAAAGCCCCTAACTTAACCAGGTTTAACCGAAAGGGGAATAGAAAGAGGGGTTTTCAAGTGGACTTCTCTCAGAGAGAGTAAATTTGGGAAGAACCAGATGTCAGACAGTCACTTCTGCTTTTCTGCCCTTATATCCTAAATAAAACGATTTTTTTAAACTCCCTGCTGAAGAGACCATATCCGATTGATCTAGATCTGTGGGGGTGGCACGTTGACACAGTGGTTCGCCTCAAAATTTCCAGTCTGGGTTCTTTCTGGAGTGGACATGTTCTTCCTGTTTGGGTGTTCACCAGATGCTCTGGTTCCCACGGTTGCTGTGGAGATGCTATTACATATTCTTCAGTCTGTGGCAGTCTGGCTCTACCCACTCACACTGAAATTAAGGGTTTCATCCTGGAAGTCTTTTTGAATGGGCAGGATTATTACTGTGAATATATTAAAGGCACAGTAATCTAAACATGTTAAATTTAGGATGAAAAAAATATATTTTATGTTTGATTTTTGGTTAATAAAACCAAAAGATATCATCAAGTGGGCAGCAGGCAAAATGAAAGTCAACAAAAATGCATTACTGGACTTTAAATGTCTTGTTTTTTGCAAGTCAGGGCAACAGAGAAGAGTTATGTAACTTAAAATGTCCGTCTTTCTGTCTAGAATGGTTGAAAATCTCCCTGAAGCCAACGTCCTCCTGCTGCAGCATCTGCTCTGCCTGCTCTACCACATCTCCCAGCAATCAGAGAGGAACAAGATGGACGCCCATAACCTGGCGGTGTGCATCGGCCCAACCCTCCTGCAGGACAACAGCCAGCTGCTGGAGCTCATCAAGGTGGAAAAGGTCAGGCTACATGAAATCTCGCTCTGACTAAACTCTTTCGATCACCTGGAGCCTCAGAGTCGCAGAATTACTAAGCTGCTCAGATCAAAGCCTGTCAGCCTGCTGTGGTTTGTGATGCACGAAAAGCCACAGCAGTCAAGTTTTCAGAAATGGCACAGGATTGTTTGCGTTTGCTCCAACATGAACATTCACAAAACAAACCTTCAAAACAAGCTCACACCCAAAATGCTGCAAAAACATCACTTTCGCGCTGGCAGGAAGTGATCAGCTGTATACCAGATCCTACCTGCAGATTAAATGGACGCAAACCAGAATGGAAATATCCATCCGTCCTGCCTTTTTGTCCCTTCACGTCCATTCATAGCTGTTCCAACTGACATTCTTACATTCTTACACCAGCTTACTTCTCAGTTTCACTTCAATTTGAGGGTTTTCTCTTGAGAAGTTGTAGGAAACCCCCAAAAATGTCCTCTGCATGTTGATACAATTTACAGTAGCTACCATAAACAGAACGGTGCTAAATTTATCCTTCCTCACTTTCTCATTTTAGGTGACAATCATAACCCAGTTCCTGATTGAGAACTGCTGTGAAATCTTTGGAGAAAAAATCCTCACTCTCCTTGGGGACCCAGAAGAAGAGGAGCTGGGAGATAATTCAGGTACGTGCCATTAAAACGAGACACCTAACCCCTTTCGAATGATATTAAAGTCAACTAATTGTATGATTTCCTCAGAACAACAAGTGTTTAGATTGTGACCTTTGCTTTTATGCAGATTCCATGTCTTCACACCAACATGACTCGGCCTACGACAGCACGGACCCTGATGGAGACGGAGAGAGTGGAGAGGCGCTGGGCTCACAGGGGGAGGAAGAGGGGGTCCTGGGCAACAGCCAGGTCCGGATTGAGTGTACCTCGGACCCTTCCTGCCCCTCAAGCTCCATATTCAACCCTTTCACCAATCCCTTCAACCGGCGCTGCTCAGAGCCCACCCTGTTCCCCTCGGCAGCAATGAAGAGTCTCCAGGGCCTGGCGCGAAGCCAGGACGACTGCTCCTCCGCCAGGAAGGAGTACGAGGATCACCCATTGAAGAAGCAAATCTCGGACAACTCCCTCTTGCACCCACAGAGCTGCCACAGGCCCATGACTAGGAACTTGGCCGGCAGCCTCAATCTGGACCCTCTGGTTAGTGTTTCAGCACCAGTTTCCAAGGCCTGCTCATGCTCTTCTTGCTGCTCTCTGGAAAGTACGGCCTCCGAAACCATTTTCGTTGTAGGAAGCTCCCCAGTACCATCCCCAGACAGCTCCAGGAAGAGCCAAACCTCTTCCAAGACAAGAAATAACACAGTTAATGCAGATTTGGATTTGAGGCGTCCTTCTTCGTCGTTCAAGAGAGCCAAAAGCCTGGGAAACTTCTCCACCAACAGGGGGAGCACTAAGAAATCTGATTCTCAGAAAGAAGCCACGTTTTCTTGCGAGACTCTCCAGGAGGATTCTCAGAATGAAACCGAGGGCCGGGATGAGGTCGTAAGGCGTCCGCGTCCTCTCTCCGCCATTGAGGTCTTCCAGCATGTGGACAGTCGAATGCCCAGCTGCCCGCCATCCTACAAGCAGGCCGTGCAGTCTGGAGCTCTGCCAGCACCACCTCAGTACCGGAAAATGACCGTCTATGACGCCATGGAGCTGGGCAAAAGGTCCCGTCCCACCTCCATGAATGACTGCATCCTGGACTCTTTCCCCGTTAATCAATTTATGGACATGGATCTAGTTGGTCTCTCAGACCACAATGTGGGTCAGCAGGGGTCATTCAGGCAGAGGGCCATGTCTGAGTCCGTAGCCCACTCAAGGATTGAGAAAGTGAGCCGTAGATGCAGTCAACCCGTGTTTGAGGAGTTCCCCTACGCAAAGGAGTCTTATGTGTGAATGGTTAACATAACTTTTGAAGCCCTTTTGGATCTGGATTAGTTTATCTAGAGGAAGTGTCATGTAACCTGTGGGATTTGATTGGTCCATTGCATTGTGGGTTTTCTAAATTGCTATAGGTATTCAAGCTGGATTAAAATCTTTCCTTATCACTTTATTACTAATAATAAACGACACACTTTAGATTGATACTGCAATATAATCCTCCACAACCACAACAAGCTGTCAATTCATACAGGATTTAGATCATTCCAGTTTTACCACCAGACTGTAAAAAAATGCACAATGTAGATTCTTACCGGATTACAATCACAGATCTCATCGATATTATGAGTTAATACTCCCCAGTTAAAACTAATCCAGCTCCAACAGCGCTTTACACGTAACCATGCACTCTTATTCCTATCCTTATGTAATGCACATCTCTCAAGTCGGTCTGATGTAGTGCAAACTCATTTGTAAATGCTATTTAATATGCTAATGTAAAAACATTTTAAAGATTTTTTGTGAAACATTGCCAGTGTGAAGCTATGTACATAGTTCTATTAAAAAATAGTATGTTCTTTATCTGCCCGTATGGAGACTCATATGATGGCAATTGTACATTAGAGATGTTTGTGGTTTTTATATGTTACCCTCCCACTTCCTTTCACTACAATAAATACTACCGCCTTCATTTCGGAGTTATTCTTTCTGGAGTTTGTCCACACCTCATCTGCACCCACAGATAAGCAATATGTGGCTGCAGGGTGCTATTTTTTGTGCATGCCCTTAAAGCATTGTTGGAATGCAACTGAAGTCCTTTAATTTTTATCTTAGACCCCAATAAATAAACATGGTTTATTACCACACTCATATCGGACTTTGTGGAATCAGAGCTGGCAAGACTGGTCAAAGCAGAAGTACTGACGCATCTACTTTACAAGTAAAAAAAAAAACAAAGTAAAGAGTGTAAAGTAAAAAGTACAGGAATGTACTGAGAGTATAAAGTAAAAAGTACAGGAATGTACTGAGAGTGTAAAGTAAAAAGTACAGGAATGTACTGAGAGTGTAAAGTAAAAAGTACAGGAATGTACTGAGAGTGTAAAGTTCACTGTATTCCTGTACTTTATAATATTGTATTCAGTACTCTGAATACAGTTCAGAGTATAAAAGTAAAAGGTTTCTCCACCGTCCACTCTCCCTGTCTTCTCTCTTACATCTCCTTCACTCTGTCCTGCACCGATGGACACAGAGGGACGTCTTTTCTGCATGTTTTTGCCCATTTAGTCTGAAACGGGTCTGGATGTTGGGAAGGTGATGGAGGATAAAAATAATGATGGATTTAACTCAGATGTTCAGTAAGGAGTCTTTTCTGATATGCAAGGAGTGGAAGGTACTGATATTTGGTTTAAAATTAAGTACAGTATCCAAGTACTTGTACTTTCATTACTTCAAATCTCTGGGGAAAATAAATAGACCTGATTCTAATGCTGTGTGCCATTTATAAGCATGGAGAAAAGCCTACACTGCATAGCCAGACGCTTGTATGCAAATTTTTATTGCCTGTTGGCCCCATAAATCCAGTGCTAACACCAAGTATGGTCTTTATTTAAAGAAGGAGAATGATTTACATGCGCAGCAGGCAGTCTAAGAGGCTCGAAGCTGCGTAACAGCTTTGAAAGCCTCAATGAGAACAGTGTGTTCTGTCAGAGGGCTGCAGAGAGAGGAAGTCTGCTGTGATCATGAGGGCAGATTTGGTTTTTCACTGAATTCTCTCTGCTGTGCCACCATTTCCTCCTGCTTAGATTAGAGCAGCGTTAAGGTGAGACATGCAGAAGACATGCGCTGCAGCCAATAAACAGATAAGCGGAACTGTATTGCCGTTTAATGTCAAACTGTTCAGCACTTTTAAAAGTGGAAGAGCTCATTATTCCTCTTTGCTAGAGATGTCATGTCTGACCTTGTAGCTGCTTACAGTGAGAGTGCTATTTCTTGCGGTTCTGGCCCATGGTGCTGGTGTTCCTGCGAAAAACATCACCTCAGAATAGACACATAAAAGATGCTGAGTAGAAACTATGCAGGATGTTTTATTCATATCACCATGCTCTTTGCCCTTAGAAGTTTTTTTTTTATATCGGTGTGAATTTCATTTTAAATAGAAAATCAGTTACGAAACTCCAAATTTACATGTTCTTTAACACCGGGTTGTGCAGCTTTTTCTAGATTTTATTTGCAAAAATATAAATATTTAAACAATTTCTCCTCTGCTTATGAGCACAAAGACTTCAAATGAGTTTCACTTACCTGCAAGAAAATTAGACATAATTATCTGATGATTCTATGATATTATAAGTGTAACTGAAAGCTCATTCAGATCTTCATTAAGAGCTGGTTGAGGACACTGCACAACTTACTGCCAGTTACAAGCATGTTAAACTTCACTTTTCTCAAAGAGGACTGACATTGAATCAGATTTCTCTGTATTCGTGATGATCGCTGCCACAAAAACTGATCCTAGATCAGTGCTCCTGAAATAAAAGTTGTTTACAGAAGCTGTTCAGCTCCACATTGAAGTTCAATTCATGTTCATAACTGGAAGGAAGTCCTACCTTGTCCTAAACCGAGTCTGCTCCATCTTAAAGAAGATCTGGGCCAAAGTTTGTGAATCAGATTCACTTTTAGCCAAATTGCAACATGCAACAGGGTGCTTCTTGTCTCAGTGGCTTAGTCGTTAAAGACAATGCTGCAGGATCAGAAGGTCATGGATTATAATCCCAGACCCTGAGGTGCCCTTGAGCAAGGTACTGTCCCCATCAGTGCTCCCAGGGTGCTGGATATGGTTGCCCACTGCTGCGCCATGCAGTGGGTTAAATATAGATGCATTTAATTGCAGTTCACTTTGTTTTGATCACTCAGAAGCACTGATCTAGAATCAGCATTTCTGACAATTGTCATAAATATGGAGGAATCTGGTCCAGGATCCAGGTTTAGTTCAAGTCATTTTGCGTCCTAAACCACACCAACAAGTCTGTTCCACTTTAATGAAGAGCTGGATGAGGAGTGGGTGAAAGTTTTTGAGCTCTGTCTACAAAAATTATTCGGGTGACGACTTCTGGTGTTAAAATCATCTGTAGAAGTTCAACTCTGTTGGCTGATGGTCTGGGGTGAATGAAGACTTGTGTACATTCATTTTTCTCACTGAACCATTTCTTAACTTGTAGTTGGTGACTGACCACTGAGACTCTTCTTCTAGTTTGGGCATTTTTTTTATAGAAAACTTACATAACTTTTGCTCCATGTTACATAACCCTGCAGCACTACTGCTGCAAGCTGTTGATGTATTCTGCAATTAACGGCAAACAAGTGCTGCAATGCTTGGCTGAACACTTTTCATTTCCATCAATGATGTTGGACAGGCGGCAGAGACACTGACACTGAATGAAAGAAGTGGACGGCCCAAATATAGCACAAGGGGCCGTTTCAGAAGACCTTCTTCTGGTTCCTCTTCTGTGCACTTCATTTAGCCACGTTGCATAACTGCAGGGGCTGAATGTGTTGAGCTGTTCAGGGCGTTTCGAAGAGTCTTTTCAGAACCGCAGGCCTCGGCAGCCACGCGTCATTCTGCTACCGTTTCTAAATTAGGAACTTCGAGGTTGAGCATTTTTTGTCAAAGGAAGAAGTAACCACTGTTGTCCCCTGGAGCTGACCAAACAACACGGTTTGTTGCATTCATTATCAGAGAGCCAGTAGATCACCAGAAGGACGAGCTGGTGGAGGAGGAGAATATGAATACTGCAGAATGTTAAGCAGCAGTGGGGTTCAGCAACACTGCAGAAGGCTCTCAACATGACTCCTCCACACTGCTTCCTGCCCGCTCTCGCTCTCTCACTCACTCGCACTCTCTCTCATACACACTCTCTCTCTACCACTCTTTTCCCCCAGTGTATCTCTCTCTCTCTCTCGCTCTCTCTCTCAATCTCTCTCGCTCTCTCTCTCACTCGCACTCTCTCTCATACACACTCTCTCTCACCCACTCTTTTCCCCCAGTATCTCTCTCTCTCTCTCTCTCTCTCTCTCTCTCTCTCTCTCTCTCTCTCTCTCTCTCTCTGTATCTCTGTTTGTCTGTCTGTCTCTCTCTCTCTCTGTCATTGTTTGTCTGTCTGTCTCTCTCTTACTCTGTATGTGCTGTTCCTTAAACATGGCAAAGAAGGCAGCTTACATACCAATATCCCACCTTAAACACTCTTGGGGAACCAGCTTAAGTACTAATGTTCCACCTTAAGAATGGCAGTGAATCCATCTAAAATTCTAATATTCCACCTTAAATACTGCAGTGAGACCATCTTAAATCGAATATTCCGCCTTAAATACTGAAGCTCTCTTAAATTCTAACATTCCACCTTAAACAGTTCAGTGAAGCCAGTTTAAATACTAATATTCCACCTTAAACAGTCCAGTGGAGCCAACTTAAAGTCTAATATTCCACCTTAAATACTGCTGTAAAGTCATTTCAAATACATATAATCCAATACTGCAGTGAAACCAGCTTAAATACGACTATCCCCCCTTAAATACTGCAGTGAACCACCTTAAATACTGACTGAATAAAGTTTTAATAAAGGCCCTTCATTATCAGGATAATAACTGATCAACACTCTTTGGAAACCTTGACATTAATAACTGCACTAAAAGCCACAGAGAGAAATATTCACGCCAACTCTGAGTGGGTGTTGAGTGTTTTGTTCGGCTTTAATGCCAAACAGAAATGTGGGAGAGGTGAGAAAACCACACTGATGAAGAAGTGAACATTGCAACATTCTGCATATTTTATTCTGTGAGCGTTGTGGGACGCAGCCTCTGCCACGGAGGACGGAGAGCTTCTGCATCCCATGTTTGGAGTGTTATTTGTCACTTAAGGAGCTACAACATCCTCTTAGCTGGAAATAATTGTACTTTTTGAACTGTTCTAAAGTATTATATAGGTGGAGCTAAGCTTCAGTTTTCACTTTTACCCAGTTCTAAGAGAAAATGCATCCTTTTTGCTCCTCCCACTTTCATTTGGGCCGTCAAAGAACTCTTTATGACTCATCAGAAGATTTTTCTCATCTTCTCTCACCTCTTAGTCCAATTTCGGTGCATGTGATTCGAAACAGCCGGTTGTAAAGGAGTCTATTTACACAGATCTACCTATCAGTCCGACCGTTTCATCCATTCATCCGTCTCTCTTCCTGTCTTCTATATCTTCTTCATTTAAACCGACCACTGCATGGCCTCTCTCACCTCGTCCATAAACCTCCTCTTTGTCCTTCCTCTTCTCCTCTTTCCTGGCAGCTCCATCCTCAACATGCCTCTGCCGTTATGATCCTCGTCTCTCCTCTGGACACGTCTGGACATAATCTTGCTTCTCTAAGTTTGTCTTCAAATTGTCCAACCTGAGCTGTCCCTCTAATATACTCATATTTAATCCTGTCCATCCTCCTGACACAAATCTCAGCATCTTTATCTCTGACACCTCCAGCTCCGCCTCCTGTCTTTTCACTGGCGTTACCATCTCTAACCCGTGTAGCATATCTGGTCTCACTACTGTCCTGTAAACCTTGCTGGTATCCGTCTGTCCCAGATCACTCCTGCCACCCATTCCAACCTGCCTGCGCTCTCTTCCACACTCGTCGTTACTCTGAACGGTCCTCTGCGAATATTTAAATTCCTGTCACCTCCCTGCATCCGAACCACTCCGCTGTCCTCCCTCACTTTCACACTCATGTATTCTGTCTTTGTCCTACCTACTTTCATCATTTGCATAATTAATCAAAATGTATAAAACGTCACCATTACAAGCAGTTGTTCCCACCAACACCAGGGCTGGAAAAGACTGATCTCAGATCAGATTTCTTACATATATATTGAAGGTTGAACTGATTCAAGATCAGAAGATCAGTCGAGTTGTGTAAAAAGGCTCTCCAGCCGGACACAGAAGTTTAACTGATGTGATGGCACGGTGTGCCACAGTGAGAAGGTCCTGGGTTCCATTCCCAGACGGGACGGTCCAGGTCCTTTCTGTGTAGTCAGTGCATGGGTTTCCTCCAATCGTCCAAAGGCATGCACGTCAGGATGCTTTATTGATCCCGAGGGGAATAAGAGAACAGAACCAAGGTGGACTGGAGATGCTACATGTGTGTGTGTGTGTGTGTTTGTGTTTGTCTGTGTGCCCGCCCTGTGATGGACTGCTGACCTGTCCAGTGTGTCCCCCGCTTTTCATCCCCTGTGAGAGCTGGGATAGACTCCAAGGCCACCCGTGACCCTAATCAGGACAAGCGGTGCAGAAAATGAGCGAGTGATTGAATGCTTTAGGTGTAAACTCACATCTATGTTAGTGGAGCTGAGCGTAAATAGTATATCGCAGGTAAAATGTAGACCCACAAAATCTCATCACACATCATCTCTTCACACCTACGTTGCTATCGCCACCCAAAATGAGTTTCAGCTCCTTACCGATACCAAGTCTGACTTCAGCACATCGCCCACGCTTGCCCTGAGGTACAGTTTCGCTGCACTTTTTCCACTCCTGATAGCAAGTGGGTCATTCTCACCTTCTGAACCCCAATCCAGTGGTACTTCTATCATCCTCTACAAACTACACACAACACACTCCAGAACGGCATTTCTGCCCATTTTACTGTGTGTTTTTTCGTGATGTGCGCTGGCAAGAGGCGAAATCGGGGTCAGACATCTCAGAAACCTTTTACAAATGTGGAACTGGAAACTGGAGCTCCAAATCAAAGAAGATTGATAAAAGAACAAAGTGAGGTTAGATGGAGGCGTCATATGGATGTGTCTTGTGGCCAGGCAGTGATCATGATTTACGTGCTCTGCTGATGTAATGCTCTTCACCTTTAATTTCAGCTTGTCGAGCAGTTTTCAAGTAGAGTGTGACAGAATCAAAGAAGGAAAAAGAAACAGAATTGTGTTCAATAATGCCTCAAACAGGTCTTCTGAGACAGTAGTGTCCATATCAGATCATTTCATCATTGCCTTTTTATTTCTTCAACACTTTTTGGACAAAATATGAATGATAAAATGTGTCCCTGCATGAAATCAGCCAATGTACAGTCATTCTTTAAAAGTGTCCATGTAGAGGATGTGCACTTAAAAATAACATATAACAAATATAAAATAACACACACACACACACATATATATATATATATATATATATATATATGTTTGTGCACACTTAGAAACCATTCTTGTTACCATGTTACCATGCCAACAGTACATAAAACATGAACTTCCTTATTTTGTACATAATACCAGGGCAGCCGTGGTCCAGTGTTTAGGGACAACGCTTCGAATCCCAGGTTAGGTTGTCATGAGGTACCATTGAGCATGGTTCCGTCCCCATCACCGCTCCCCGGGTGCTGGATACTTTGCTGCTATATAGTGGTATTAGTATGATTTGTATTGTATTCAGGTATTGTGGAACTTTAATACTTTAAATCATTTTCTTTACACTTCCTTTAGGCCTCCAAAATGACCAGGAGTCCCAGAATTGGTTGAATTAATAATTCAATGCTAATTCATTTAGCCAGGGCCATCGACTGTACAGCAGAGCAGGTTGGTGCATTGCTTTTATTTGCTATTCTTGCAATCTGCAAAGTCATATAACAGAAAAACATGGCTTTGGCTCATGAATACCCTTCATGGTCACACATTAGGCCCATGCAAGCCCTCCTCTGAAGTGAAAGTGAGTACACAGAGGACCACAACGAAATTACACCTCTGCATTTCACCCATACACACACATGCTGAAATGAGCAGCTATTGAAAGCCCCCAGGCAGCAGTGGCAGGGACGGTACCTTGCTCAACCTACTGGTAAGGGATTTGAACCCACAGTCTTCCGTGCTTGTGGCCAAACTCCCGAACCACTAGGCCACCGCTGCCCCGTGTAATAGTAACGGACTCCTAAAAGCCACATCATCCTTTTGCCCAATGTAATTCATTCAAAGAGTACGCAGAGTAGAAACGGCCTTCCTGCCCACTGACGCCTGAGTACATATTAATCACGAGTGTGAATTCATACGAAGTTTATTAATAAGCTAAAGGGCGGGGCTGTAACCTTCAGGGCCTTTCCCGGCTGCTCACATTGATATGTTTGTAGTGGCTTTCTTCAATCATTAATCTATTTCCTGCCTGCTGTTTAGGTCTCCTTCTTGATTGATCCCTTCACAACCAGGAGGACACGGTTAACAACATGATCAGACACAATGAGATCTATTTCAGGACAGATTTATTTCAAAACCCTTTTTTCTGATGATGTTCACCTGATGCTGAAACCCAGAATCGAGATGTCTGGAACATTTCCCAGCTTTTCCAGTTTATTTCTTACAGCTGAACAGGTCGTTTTTCGTACTGTACCTTTAGAGGATCAGTGAGGCGAAACATTTATGTGGTTTTACATCAACGCTGATGTAACTATGAAAGGTTTGGAGTCACGTTTTGCTCCTTTAGTTAAAAAATGGAGCAACAAGGCTGAGGCTGCTCACGCTAGAAGTCAATAATCACCCTAAAGGTTTTCTGTAAACCCCAGTCTGCTCAAACCTCATCCAGATCTCCCAAAAAGAGGAACAAACCTGTAGATGAGGTTTAGGACACACTATGACTTCCTGTCATCTATAAGCATCAACTTCAGCATGAAGCTGCACAGTCTTCAACACATAGCGGGTAGGTAAGTAAAGTTTATTTATAAAAATGCTTTTCACAGACAAGCGTATCAAAGCGCTGAACAAAAAAAAAAGAAAAGTATTGATTGATATTAAAAATGAAAAGATTTTTTAAGAAAGAGTAAATAAATACATTTAATCATTATTTTTTTTAAATTATGATGAGGATGATTATTATTATTATTATTAGCAGAATCACTATAAATAATAATAATACATAATAAAGAGTCTGTTTAGCAGGTACACTGATCTAGAATCAGTTCATCAGTGATCGTTATAAATACAGAGGCATCTGATCCAAGATCAGTCTTATCCACCCATGGGGATTTCTAAACTGGCAGAATGAAGTTTTACACAATCTGTTCACTCCTTCATAGAAACACGCCTTTGTTTGGGGCAGCGGTGGCCTAGTGGTGAGGGAGCCACAGGATCGGAAGATTGCGGGTTCAAACCCCTCACCAGTAGGTTGCCCCGAGGTACCGTTGAGCAAGGTACTGTCCCTGTCACTGCTCCCTGGGCACTTTCATAGCTGCCCCCTGCTGCACGGTGTTTGCATGGGTTAAATGCAGAGGTCCAATTTTGTTGTGGTTCACTGTGTGACTTCACAATGACAAGAATAGTCACTTTCATTTACTCCTAATCCCAACAGAAACACTCCTTCACAGAAACACTCCTTCATTTACTTCTAATCCCAACAGAAACACTCTTTCATTTACTCCTAATCCCAACAGAAACACTCTTTCATTTACTCCTAATCCCAACAGAAACACTCTTTCATTTATTCCTAATCCCAACAGAAACACTCTTTCATTTACTCCTAATCCCAACAGAAACATTCCTGCAGCAGAGATACAAATTTGGCCTAATATACAGATCCATGTTAAATCAGTCAGTTTTATTTATAAAGTGCTTTTACAGCTGTTGTTGTCACAAAACAGCTTTACAGAATCGAGTGAGTGAGCGATGGAGGCAAAACTCCCTAAAACTGGAGGAAGAATCCTTGGGAGGAACCAAGACTCAAAAGGGGAACCCGTCCTCCTCTTGTCGACACCAGAAATACAGAAGGAAAAGAAAAGATGCACCAGTTGCAATGACGTCACAAAAACGGTGAGATTAAAATGGGATGCTTTTTTAGTTTGGTTTCTATAATGAATATAATTAAAGAGGATCTATATTTGTAATTCCTCTTTAATTCTGCCCATCTACTTTCTACACATAACGTATCTGTATATACTCTCACTGTCTATTTCCCTGAATATACTCTAACATACAGCTCCATTAATGCTGCACATTGCAGGTTATTCTGTATTTATTCTAGTCTTTGCACTTCTGGTTAGATGGTAACTGTGTTTCGTTGATTCTGTATCTGTAATCTGTTCAACGACAACAAAGCTGAATCTAATTGAATCTAATCTCAAGGGAACTTCATTTTCCATCATGATGTGAAAATCAAAATGTGCCACCAAGCATGGACAATTTATTTGGATTGCAGCCGCCGGGTATTGAAGCAGTTTGCATGTAAATGAACATGCAATTGAATTGCACTTTAAAATAGTCACTTTCACTTAAAAGTCCTCTTTATGGATGTGAATCCCAGATCAGTAGGTTGGCCTGAGGTTCCCTTGAACAAGGTACCGTCCCCGTCACTGCTCCTTGGGCACTATCAATAGCCGCCCCCGCTACGCGGTGTGTGTATGGGTTAAATGCAGAGGTGTAATTGCGTTGTGTCTCACTGTGTGCAGCGTCTTGTTTCACAATGACAAGAATAGTCACTTTCACTTTATCTGGACGCCTGCCAGAGTGGCAACAGTAAAGTTTGGTGGAGGAGGTCTCATGGGCTGGGGCTTAAGGTTAGGCCAATTAATCCTAATAAAAGGTGATATTAATGCTATAGCATTCATTAAAGTAAAGATGAATTAGGTAAGTCAACTGGTGAAGGTCTTTCCTGTTCTGGTATTACTGTCCCCTGCACATGAAAGGAGCTCCATAAACATGGTTTGAGGAGTCTGATAAGGCGGACCTTCAACCATGACCTTCAGTCCACCTGAACATCTTTGTGATGAATTCTAACACTGGTTGGTGGACCTTCTTGTCCTGCATCCCATCATTTGATGGGAGTGGCAAGTTGTCGAAATTGAAACAAGCTTATATACTCCAATACTCCATCTTGATAACACACACACACACTATATAGATAGATAGAGAGATAGATAGATAGATAGATAGATAGACACAAAAAATGCATTCCTTAATCTACTCAACATGACAATGATAAGAGATTCTTAAATGTATGAAATATCGTTTCTGCACCAGCAAGTGATTTCCTGGTCAAATATAAAGGAAATGAGGAGCTGAAGAGGTGTGTGATGAACTGGACAGAGAATGAATAACTGGAGGAAAGATCTTCAACGGAAAGTCTGAAAGGGTAAGAATGAAACTGTAGACTTTGTCGTCATCTAGTGGAAAAAGAATATTTTATATCGTTACAGATTACAGAGGCTTTACTGAGTTAATGTGGATGTTTAATGTCCAGGAAAAGACAAAAACTAACATTAGGCACCAACCACCCTTGTGTGACCTGTAAAACAGGGTGTTCCTGTAATTAAGGCAAAATTATAGAATAAAGTAGAATAGAAAAGATTTTCATTGTCATTTTAATCAGGTACAATGAAATTTTGCAACTCTGTTTCTCTCCATGTAATCATCAGAAGATTGGGGGTTCAAACCCCTTACCAGTAGGTTGCCCTGAGGTACCCTTGAGCATAGTAGTGTCCCTGTCACTGCTCCCTGGGCACTTTTATAGCTGCCCCCTGCTGCACGGTGTGTGTTTGTGTGCATGGGTTTAATGCAGAAGTCCAATTTTGTTGTGGTTCTCTGTGTGCTGTGCTATGTCCTCACAATGGCAAAAAATAGTCACTTTCACTTTTTCATGATTTAAAAGACAAATATAAACCTTTACATCATACATTAGTTGAAAAAAAGATATATTTACACCTTAATAAAGTTACATTGTGTCTCAGTGTGTGTCTCAGTCTATTGCAGATGGGGGTCACATCTACCATGCATATATAATGTTTTTTATTATCCTCCAAACATCCAACATGCTTTATAAAAGTATATTTCAGGCCACAATATTATGTTAAAGCAATGGCTCAGACAGCATCAGGAAGCCGTCTGGTTCCAACACTGTCAACAAATCTGTTTGTTCACTCACTCTGGATACATTTTAACCTTAATTATTTTAATTAGGCAAATAATTGGGAATTTCGGTGGAATTGTCCTTTTAAATACACGGTGCAGGCCGCGAGCAGAGGAAAGACTTTTATTTTGAAATTAACAAGAAAATCAGACAAACGTCATCTTTTTATTCCGACTGCGTGCACAGTAAGATTTTTTTATGTGTTTTTAAACTTAATTTTTCAAAACCTCATTTAGCTGTTATTTATTTAATTTACCCATGAACCCAGCAGTAAATTTTGTACATTTTTTAAAAATCTTAATAATTTTTTTACATTATAAATACTAATTGACTTTTACTGTGTGTGCGGATGTTTCAGTGTAGCGTATGAATATTATATATTCTGCTGTATAGTGTTTCGGTGTAAACTGTGTGTATTTTATTTTTGCAGTTTGATGTATTTTTGTGACATTTTATTTAATTCCCGGCTGTGCTCCCACAGAGCTGCTGCAGGGCGTTTGTGTGAACATGGCAGCAGTAAACATAATTGTGGGAGGTTTTGTTATTAAATATTAAAATTAAATTGGGAATTATGAAGGAGGTTGATGAAGAACAGATCAGTCCTGATGGAGAAATCCCTGAAAGCGACAAAATCTGGTGTTTAAAGCGGGTTGGGAAAGACAGCGGTTGGTTAAGGCTGCACGAAAACTCTGAGGTAACTTTAAGCTATGCTATCTTGCTAAGCTAATTATAATTGTATTGTTTTAGCTCGTTTTTCCACCATTTTAAGTGGCTTAAACATATTTAGAGCGATACATGAGAGGATTAAATGTCAACTGTGGTGGTTAAGTCTTTAATTTGCTTTTATTTGGACACAAAACTGCTAAAACTGAGCTAATGCTAACAGAAATAAGCTAACGTGAAGAGGTAAACACAACATCTTTTGATCATTTTTTGCCACAAATGGAGGTTTTTGTGGGTCATCTTTCACCGGTTATCAGTTTTGGGTGAAAACACATTTATATTTGTTTTAGACTAAGTGCAGTTACAGGTTATACACTCTAATGATCACTGACTTGATTTCAGGTCCTGCTGCTGACACCTTATCCACTTTATATGCCCATAAAGCCATCTGTCCACTTTTTTGACCCTCAAACCTTAAGTCATGCTAAAACAAATGTATTTGCCTTTTAAAAACATCCACACAATCATTAAATGAATTATTTTCTGTAACATTCATGAAGTACGAGTATTATTTCCCTGTAATCGTCATCTAAATACACACCTCACTTTTTGAACTGTGTCCTTCTGAACCAGGTTACCATCGGCCGTGGCCTGAACGTCACCTATCAGATCCTGTCGGTGAGCTGCCCGCTGATGATCTCCAGAAACCACTGTACACTAAAACAGAGGGAGGACGGACAGTGGACGGTCACCGATAATGAGGTACAATATCACATACGGTATACAGAGTCCTTTTAAAACAGTTTCACATTCATACTAAAGGTTCTTATATGCTCCCCTGTTCAAGTTCTACCATGTTCTGTATCAACTCACATTTCTGGCAGGGTCTGTATCACCATGTCCTACATCTACTATTCTGTTCTTGCTCCATATCTTCTATTCTGTACTTGTTCCATGTCCTATATCTACTGTTGTGTTCTTGTTCCGTGTTTTATATCTGCACTCTTGTTCTTGTGTTTTTCTCGTGTCCCATAAAAAACTTAGAAACAGAGATGTAAGTGTTTAGTCTTAAGCCATCTGCGTCAGATTTAGGAGACTACGCGGAACTAGTTTCTGGCTGCGTGTGCAGCGGAACAATACAGAGTAACGTGGCGAATGGTTGAGGAAGTTGGCGTATCCCAGCTAACATTAACGTAACCGTAGTGTTTCGACTTGCATCAAAATTTGTGTGACATCACTGCTGTAAGAACGGATCTATCCCTGTATTAATAATATAATTAATAACATTATTTTATTAATAAAATCATTTCTGAATGATTGTATATGTATGTATTTATATGATGCATATGATAAGTAAATAAGGTCAATTGTAATCTTGGGCAGAAATGTGTAGCTCTCACTATCCTTTGTTTTTCTTTCACTGTTTCAGAGCATGAATGGAGTCTGGGTGAATGGGACACGTATTCCCTCCCGGAAAGCTCACGTTCTACAGCTGGATGATCTTGTAAGGTTTGGCGTCCCTTTGGAAGGCAATCCTGTTGAGTTTGAGTATGTCCTGGTCCACCACAGGCTCAGCAAAATCAAAGATTTCCTGGCTATGCCTGCTGGCATGGAAGCCGGGGCTTCTGCCCCTAAACCCAAGAAGCTGAAGCGCAAGTTTGGCGCGGACGAAATGGAAGCAGGTTCCACAGCAGACTGCAAGCTTTATCGCAGTTCCGCCTCAGACAAGTCCATTGCCCAGTCGTGCCCAAGAGCAGCAGCAAATGAGAAGGCCTTGCCTCCTGGCAGACGGTCTGATGAGCCGTCCAGGGGCTCTGCCGATGACAGCGACAGTTCTCAGCAGCTCGCTACCCTGCGGCGCTACAACAGCAACCTGAGAGCGTTGAAGGAACGCATGGGGGCCACTCAGAGACAGGCGGCAGAGTTAGAGGGACAGGAAAACACGGGTCCTGAGCAGCAAAAGAAAATGAAGGAGCTGCAAGAACAGATGAAGGTTTTACAAGGCCAGCTGAACTCCCAGCAGGAGTTGGCTTTGCTGCGTGTGGAGATGTTGGAGAAATCCGTCTGTGAGGAGGAGAGGAGACTGGAGGTGAGAGCGCTGCACGATCAAGATAAAGGCTTTTAAAATGTCTCACAAGGCTAAAATATGCAAATGTGTCTCCAGCACATTTGGTTTTTGCCCAAACTCGGTTCCACATGGGTTACTTTTGGTGTCCTTCTTTTGGCTGCTCCCGTTTAGGGGTCCTTCCATTTCTTCCTGTCCTTAATTTTCCAATTAAGGTTTTTCTGATAAAATATCCACATAATGCATAATTAATATTTTTTTTAAGTATCTAGTTATGATATTTCCCCCATTTTGCACATTTCCTAACATCTAAAGAGGAAAACTAAACAAGCGAAGTGTTCACTCCAATCATGGTTTGGCAGAAATCAGAGGCAAATGTGTCATTTTTAAGTTCGGCTAAACTACTCCTTTAATTCCAGAAAGTTTCACACCTCAATAAAAAGCTCAGAGCAGATGATGCACTGGAGTTCGTTTTCTAGCACTTCTGTCATCTGCGTAACAACCTCCTCCTTCTGGGCTCTTGCTTTCTCCTTCTCTTCCTGCAGAAAACAAAACAAAAAAAAATTTGGCCAAATCAATTTCAGTTTGACTGATAATTTAGGGTGTTCCATTTCTTCCCATCCTCATGTCTTCCCGAAGATACACCATTAATAAACAGCTAAATCAGCCGGTGCAGTCTTAAACCATGAATTTTCTCCAGATTTACATAAATCTAGGTTATTACATTAGTGTAAAATTGTTACTATGGATGTACAGTGTTACAATGAATTATACAAGAATAACTCATGACTGTATTAATGGGGATGTAGTCAGGAATTTTATTTATTTCTGAGAACAAAATGGCTGGTATGTTTGTATAGCAAGTGCAAAAATATTTCTGTTTCCAGATGGAGAAAGCCCAGCACAAAGAAGATGGCCTGAGGAAACAGCTGGAACAGGCTTTAGAAGAGGTAGGAGATTTATTTTTCAAAGCCCACATATATGAACTCATCAGTATTATGTGAAGTCAGGGCAGAAATTATGTTTTTCATTTTTATTGCAGCACAGAAAAGTGATAGAAGAGCTTCAACACGCAAGGGAAGGATTTCAGGAAGTTCTGCAGGCTAAAGATAAAGAGTTGGAAGTGACCAAGGTAATCTCACTACATTTACACACTTCTTTATGCTCTTTCCCAGATTTTCCAGGAGAAATTTTGTTCAGAATTAATTTATTCACTGATCTGTCAGATGTCGGCTTTTTCTCATGGCCAAAAATGATCTATGCAGTACAAGCATAATAATAATATTAATATATATTACATTTATTATTATTATTGGTATATTGTTGCTATTATTTCAAATAGAGAAATATCCAACACAGTAATTTGAATTCTTTTATATCTTTATAAAATGCTATAATAATAACAATAATGATTTATTATTAATATTGTTATTATTTAAAAGAACATTTCTTATAGCATTTCAGACTATATTGCCTAAATTATCAGTCAAACTGAAACTGATTTGGCCCAAAAAAAATTTTGTTTTGTTTTCTGCAGGAAGAGAAGGAGAAAGCAAGAGCCCAGAAGGAGGAGGTTGTTACGCAGATGACAGAAGTGCTAGAAAACGAACTCCAGTGCATCATCTGCTCTGAGCTTTTTATTGAGGTGTGAAACTTTCTGGAATTAAAGGAGTAGTTTAGCCGAACTTAAAAATGACACATTTGCCTCTGATTTCTGCCAAACCATGATTGGAGTGAACACTTCGCTTGTTTAGTTTTCCTCTTTAGATGTTAGGAAATGTGCAAAATGGGGGAAATATCATAACTAGATACTTAAAAAAAATATTAATTATGCATTATGTGGATATTTTATCAGAAAAACCTTAATTGGAAAATTAAGGACAGGAAGAAATGGAAGGACCCCTAAACGGGAGCAGCCAAAAGAAGGACACCAAAAGTAACCCATGTGGAACCGAGTTTGGGCAAAAACCAAATGTGCTGGAGACACATTTGCATATTTTAGCCTTGTGAGACATTTTAAAAGCCTTTATCTTGATCGTGCAGCGCTCTCACCTCCAGTCTCCTCTCCTCCTCACAGACGGATTTCTCCAACATCTCCACACGCAGCAAAGCCAACTCCTGCTGGGAGTTCAGCTGGCCTTGTAAAACCTTCATCTGTTCTTGCAGCTCCTTCATTTTCTTTTGCTGCTCAGGACCCGTGTTTTCCTGTCCCTCTAACTCTGCCGCCTGTCTCTGAGTGGCCCCCATGCGTTCCTTCAACGCTCTCAGGTTGCTGTTGTAGCGCCGCAGGGTAGCGAGCTGCTGAGAACTGTCGCTGTCATCGGCAGAGCCCCTGGACGGCTCATCAGACCGTCTGCCAGGAGGCAAGGCCTTCTCATTTGCTGCTGCTCTTGGGCACGACTGGGCAATGGACTTGTCTGAGGCGGAACTGCGATAAAGCTTGCAGTCTGCTGTGGAACCTGCTTCCATTTCGTCCGCGCCAAACTTGCGCTTCAGCTTCTTGGGTTTAGGGGCAGAAGCCCCGGCTTCCATGCCAGCAGGCATAGCCAGGAAATCTTTGATTTTGCTGAGCCTGTGGTGGACCAGGACATACTCAAACTCAACAGGATTGCCTTCCAAAGGGACGCCAAACCTTACAAGATCATCCAGCTGTAGAACGTGAGCTTTCCGGGAGGGAATACGTGTCCCATTCACCCAGACTCCATTCATGCTCTGAAACAGTGAAAGAAAAACAAAGGATAGTGAGAGCTACACATTTCTGCCCAAGATTACAATTGACCTTATTTACTTATCATATGCATCATATAAATACATACATATACAATCATTCAGAAATGATTTTATTAATAAAATAATGTTATTAATTATATTATTAATACAGGGATAGATCCGTTCTTACAGCAGTGATGTCACACAAATTTTGATGCAAGTCGAAACACTACGGTTACGTTAATGTTAGCTGGGATACGCCAACTTCCTCAACCATTCGCCACGTTACTCTGTATTGTTCCGCTGCACACGCAGCCAGAAACTAGTTCCGCGTAGTCTCCTAAATCTGACGCAGATGGCTTAAGACTAAACACTTACATCTCTGTTTCTAAGTTTTTTATGGGACACGAGAAAAACACAAGAACAAGAGTGCAGATATAAAACACGGAACAAGAACACAACAGTAGATATAGGACATGGAACAAGTACAGAATAGAAGATATGGAGCAAGAACAGAATAGTAGATGTAGGACATGGTGATACAGACCCTGCCAGAAATGTGAGTTGATACAGAACATGGTAGAACTTGAACAGGGGAGCATATAAGAACCTTTAGTATGAATGTGAAACTGTTTTAAAAGGACTCTGTATACCGTATGTGATATTGTACCTCATTATCGGTGACCGTCCACTGTCCGTCCTCCCTCTGTTTTAGTGTACAGTGGTTTCTGGAGATCATCAGCGGGCAGCTCACCGACAGGATCTGATAGGTGACGTTCAGGCCACGGCCGATGGTAACCTGGTTCAGAAGGACACAGTTCAAAAAGTGAGGTGTGTATTTAGATGACGATTACAGGGAAATAATACTCGTACTTCATGAATGTTACAGAAAATAATTCATTTAATGATTGTGTGGATGTTTTTAAAAGGCAAATACATTTGTTTTAGCATGACTTAAGGTTTGAGGGTCAAAAAAGTGGACAGATGGCTTTATGGGCATATAAAGTGGATAAGGTGTCAGCAGCAGGACCTGAAATCAAGTCAGTGATCATTAGAGTGTATAACCTGTAACTGCACTTAGTCTAAGACAAATATAAATGTGTTTTCACCCAAAACTGATAACCGGTGAAAGATGACCCACAAAAACCTCCATTTGTGGCACAAAATGATCAAAAGATGTTGTGTTTACCTCTTCACGTTAGCTTATTTCTGTTAGCATTAGCTCAGTTTTAGCAGTTTTGTGTCCAAATAAAAGCAAATTAAAGACTTAACC